>CM046880.1:150628532-151243532 GCA_025667525.1 Glebionis coronaria | reverse complement strand
ACTAACGATGCGAGGGTGGTTGTTAACTTCTTGAAACAATTGTTTGCTCGATTCGGTGTGCCTCGTGCTATTATTAGTGATCGCGGGACTCATTTTTGCAATGATCAATTCGCACGAGTCATGGCTAAGTATGTTGTCAATCACCGACTTTCCACCGCGTATCATCCAAAAACTAATGGGCAAGCCGAGGGTTCCAACCGTGGTCTTAAGCGAATCTTAGAGCGAACCGTGGGAGAGCATCGTCCCTCATGGGCCGATAAATTAGATGATGCTTTGTGGGCTTTCCGTACCGCTTATAAGACACCTATAGGTTGTACTCCTTATCGCCTTGTGTACGGAAAGGCGTGCCATCTCCCCATTGAGTTGGAGCATAAGGCTTATTGGGCCTTGAAGTGGGCTAATTTTGACATAAACAAAGCCGGTGATCATAGGAAAATCCAACTCAATGAACTCAATGAACTTAGGAATGAGGCTTATGAAAATTCATTAATCTACAAGGAGAAGACTAAGCTCATTCATGATTCCAAGATTAAGAACCGAGAGTTCCATGTTGGTGATCAAGTTTTACTCTTTAACTCTCGGTTGAAAATCTTTTCGGGTAAACTTAAGAGCCGTTGGTCCGGTCTATTCTTCGTGGCCCAAATCTTCCCTTATGGCACCATTGAGTTATCCCAACCAAATGGGCCCAACTTTAAGGTGAATGGCCAACGGGTTAAGTTGTACTTTGGAGAGGACATCTCTCATGAGATGATTCCATCCCTCTACACATTTCCCTTGAATTAATTCGGGAAATCAAGTCGAGCTAGAGACTCGTGATAAATAAATCAAGCATCGTATAACTAGGTTAGATTTTTACCTTTTTTTCACCTTCACCCATTTTCACCAATAAGTGTAGGGGGATCCAAGTAGGTTGTTTGTGTGTTGTGATGTTGTGCAGGGATGTGTGCTTTCATGATCCACTTTTGGTGTTTTTCACACGACCCGTGATCCCGTGTTTCCTGTGTACCTGGTTCTCTCAAAACTATTGTGATTCATACATGTATATAAATAAGATGAATAAATGTAATCACTTTAGTTGTCTCTTCCTTAGCTCGATTTAAACAACGTACTCAATGTCCTAAGTGTAGGGGAGTTTATTCTCCCACATGCTTAAACATTGAGGACAATGTTTATATTAAGTGTAGGGGGGATTTCTATCGAATTTTAGTGGGCTTTTCCATGAATTTGACCCCATTTAACCAGAAAATTAAAAACAAATTTCAACGTTTTTCAATTTTTTTATCTATTTTGGCCTAATAGTATTTCCATTTATTTTCTTTCCTTTTTGTCATCGCATCGTATTTATATTTTCCATTTAAAGAACAAAGTAAAAAATAAATAAATGAGTAAAATGGTTTTAACAAGTTTAGATATCTTTGATATATTAGGCCCATCGTGAATATTTTGACTCAACCCGAGTTTACTTATCCAAGTTTACTCTAGCTAGTATGCTTAACCATATGGACCTTAATTGGTTTATTAGGCTAAGCATCCACGAGTCTCATTATTTGAGATTTTAAATTGTGGAGAACGAGAGATGATAGAGTTGATAATAAGTTTACGGGTTAATTTTTGCTTATATGAGTTTTTTTGGCTCTTTCTTCCCGCTTGTATATTTAATTGCTTAATAAATGAGGATTTTTGCGGTGTAGATTCGATATCTTAACTCTTAGCCAAATATTTTATCTCCTTGTAATTAAAGCATGAACACATTGACGGTGCCAGCGTTGTGGACTTCCGACTAAGGTGGCTCATAACCAGTAAGTAGGAGGTATTCAGACCATGGGAGCGCGGAATTTTGCCTACTATATATATCATAAATAAGAAGAAAAAGATTAAAACATGACCTCAAGGAGCCTTAGGGTGTGGGGCATGTAGCACGAACCTTGTTATTAGAGCCTTAGGGTGTATGGCATGGTAAGTGTTGAATAAAAATTGATGAAAAATCAATTCCCTTGTTTATCGTTCAAGGAGCCTTAGGGTGTGGACAATAGATGAGGAGCATTTTTACATCTTAAAGAGCCTAAGGGTATATGATGTGAACTTGCTAAACTCCACATAAAGTCTACATGACTTTGGAGGAATAATTAATAAGTAGTACTATTGGCCAAATTTTGGGTCCGAGAATTTATTCCCCAAATCGTGTTAAATCATCCTTGATGTGGGGTTACTTTTGTGACAACGCTTTTGAGGACGAGGTTAGGTTTTGAGTGTCGGGTTTGCACCAGTTTGCCTTCATTTTTGGACTAATAATTATCAAATGAGCCTACGGGTGAATGACAATCCATAAAAGCTAGAGATACAACTTAGGAATTGGAGAAAGAGTATTACACAATTGTCTTATATAAGTTGTTTTAACTTGAGGACTTATGGTAAACAATGATCTCGTTTTTAAGCTTGGTATGGGGAACGTGAAACTTGAGGATCATTAATATTCATGACACCCAAGCCTTAATTAAAGTCTTAGATTTCTTTACGAGTTTCTTCCATCAAATAATTTCCATGTTAATAAATTGTTATAACTTTTGTTTCCTTTAAAGTTTTTATCTTTCCGTCGTAGTAGTAATAGTATATCTTAATAAAGGCCAAGATGGGTTAATAATGAGAAAAATGTAAGTTTATGCTTTAAAACTATGCATTGCATGGGGTCATTGCAATGGTCAAGTGAAGGGGATTTAATAAGTGTGTAAACACTTATCCTTTTGCCACTAAAATCAAGGAAAAACAAGACCTAATCATGTGTTTAGTATCGTAAAAGTCGAAATTACGCGTGGTTTTGTGTTTTTGTGTGAAATAGGTACAAATTATCAAAAGGAAAGAAAACACGGGATTTCACGGTCAAATGTGGAAGAAAAATCCAAGAAAGAGACGATGACAAAGTCAAAAGACCAAAAGTGTGCCAAAGATCACGAAAGCCGGCAAAATCGACACGGTTTTAAAGAAAGATCAAGGAAGTCAAATTCAAGTTCGATTTTTAGCGGATTTAACTTTGTGAAGATAATTGGGCCAAGTGGGTCCCATATTTGGGTTAATGGGCTCAAAAGCCCATTTGGAAGTTATATGTTGCCTGATTAATAACTACAAGCCCAACAAAGGCCCAAATTCTATGATTAAAAGGGATGGATGGGTAACTTGGGCCAAAAGCCCAATTGCTTACACAAATGAGACGGAGAACATAAAGAAACTTGGTCAAAAATTATGGTCAACCCCCACCATCACAATACGTTTTTTAAAACGTATTCACACACTTACCAACTCACACACGTTTGTTTGAATAAAAAAAATTTTACCCACCCCACCCACACTATTCTCTTCGTTTCAAACAATAAACCATTCACCTTTCCCCACTCCTTCTCTCCCACAAAAAACGCAGCACCCTTTTTACTGTATAAAAACCCTAATCACAAATTTACCCAATTAAAATTGGGGCTTTTACCTAATTCGTGTGATTCACACTTATCTCAAATAAATCCCCATAAAGATCGGAGAAGAACACCATGTGGTCCTCACCTACGTGGCAAATCCCTTTCATGTGATTGGATAAAACACCTCATCACCAACAAATCCTCCTATAGTAGCTTGCCACCTCAGATTAAACAAACACAACAAACACAAAACTGCCACTCTGGCAATCCAAGTGAAAGAAGGTGTATTCTCAGCCGTTTGATCAAGAAGAGAAGAAATAGAAGGAAGAAAAGATGCGTTTGACGGCCCAGATTGAATTTTACTCCTCAAAACATCTTGAAGAAGCCTTGGGGGTTGGCTATAAATACCCCCAATCAAATCTGTAATGGGTGCCTAGTTTTTATTTTCTATTTTATTTTCTGCAAAAATTAGATTATAAGTTTAATGTAATTTTCTTGTTTTTCCAGTATTGTAATTTTTTTTATATTAATGAAAAGTTCACTTAATTTTTAATAAATTCGTGTCTTATTTATTTAAAGTTAATTGCAATCTATGTTCTGATTTTGGATTAAATAATATTGAATAAAACTTGGTAGTTAATTTCCTCCACTGGGAAGTTAAATATATTGGTTCGATTGTGTTTATGGTGCGAATGATGATGATGATGATGATTGGGTAAAGTAGATTTTCAATTCGGTTTAGATTAAAAAAGGGGGTTCAGCGCCCACCTTCTTCCCAAAGGTTATCATCAAAAGGTTCACTCTCATTTATAATTTTCTTCGATGTTTATTTAAGTATCTGTTTATCGAATCTGATTTGCTTGCTGGTATAATTTATCTGCTTGTTTAGCTTGCTTGTTTGGTATTAAGTTGTTTGGAACTGCTTTATTTTTGGATATAATATAATCTGCCTATTTTGGTTTTATTTATGTGATTTAAGTTGTTCGGATCTGCTCTTTTGGTTTTCTGCTTGTATGTTTTTATCTGTTATTGTTATTTAATCTGCTTGTGTAGTTTAGTGTTTCTAGATTTGTCTGTTTGGATCTGCTAGATTTTTTATCTGTTTAAGTTCTTTGGATCGAATATAAGTCTGCTTGTTTATTATATCTGCTAGTCTTTGCCTGATTAGATTTGGTATCTGCTAATAGTCTTTATATGTTAGTTTAAGTTTTAGTTTACTGATTTTAAGTTTGTCTATTTGGAATTTGAGTTGTTAAGTAGCTTATGTTGGTTATTGTTATAATTTTCAGATTTGCTTATTTTTTTTGTTAGTTTCTGATTTATTTGGATCTGCTTATTTTGGTGTAATAAGTCTGCATATTTGATTTGGTTGCTACTGTTATTTGTTTTTTAAACTGCTTTTGTGATTTAGTTTAAGTGTAGATTAGCTTATTTTCAGTTTTTAGCTTATATGCTTATTTGGTTTTGAGATTGGCTGATCAGTTAATACAACAGACCCAATTGGTCTGTTGGTTTAAGATGTTTGTTTCATAATTCCAAAAAGTAAAAAAAAGTATTATAAAGAAAATTCGTCTGGTCAGGGACTCGAACCCTTGACCTTCTGCTCAATAGCAACACGCCTTTACCATCTTGTCTAAACTCTTATTTTTGTTTAGTTTCTACTTCTTTATTTAATATAGGTTAATACTATTTGGCTGTCAGATTTTAATTGTTTAAATTCACGTTTTCGTTAGTTTAATTTTAATATAAAGTTATTTTTATTTACTTTTTATTTAGATTTAATAAATTTGAGTTTTATTTAAATTTTAAATTAGATTTCAAATTAAATTCAAATAGTTTTATAGTTTTAAAATTAGTTTCATAATAGTTTTTTGATTTTTAAATAGTTTTGTTTAAATTTGAAAAAGTAGTATTAATTAAATATTTTTTTTAATAGATTAATTAATTTTTATTTAGTTTTTAGTTTTTAAAAAATACCAATTAGATTTTATTCACCAAGAACAATAAATCTTACGTCATATCCGATATCAATTCGAGTGAGTCGAGGAAAACGAACATTAATTGATTGAAAAATCCTAACATTAATACTTAAGGAAAACTTGACTAAGGCTCCCGTTTTGGTTTGTCCAAATTGGGATTTGCCTTTTGAGCTCATGTGTGACGCTAGTGATTATGCCGTGGGGGCCGTGTTAGCACAAAGAGTGAATAAGCATTTTCAACCTATACATTATGCTAGTAAAACCATGACGGGTGATCAACTTTACTATACCACCACGGAAAAAGAGTTGCTTGCGAAAGTCTATGCCTTTGAGAAATTTAGACCCTATCTTGTGCTCTCCAAACCATAGTGTATACGGATCATTCCGCTCTCAAGTACCTCATGACAAAGCAGATGCTAAGCCTAGACTTTTGAGATGGGTTTTATTGCTACAAGAGTTTTCCATTGAGATTCGTGATAAGAAAGGAGCCGAGAGTTTAGCGGTGGATCATTTGAGTAGATTGAGCATCCTTTTCAAGGTGAATTGCCTCATAAGGAAATTAATGAATCCTTTCCATTAGAGGAGCTCATGTCTATCTCTTCACAAGAGGATGCCACCCCTTGGTTTGCGGATATTACAAACTATCTTGCGGGGGATGTGCTAATAGAGGGTCTCACTTCCCAAAAAAAGAAGAAATATCTTAAGGAAGTCAAATAATACTTTTGGGATGGCCCTTACCTCTTTAGTCAATGTGCGGACCAAATCATTAGACGGTGTGTAGATGGGCCTGAGGCATTTAAAATCTTAGAAGCTTGCCATAAGGGACCCACGGGTGGTCATTTTGGGCCCAACTACACCGCCAAGAAAGTCTTTGATTCGGGTTACTATTGGCCTTCAATATAAAAAGATGCTCAAGAGATGGTGAAATTTTGTGATGTATGTCAAAGACAAGGAAAAATTACTCAACGAGATGAGATGCTACAAAACTTCATACAAGAATGTGAGATTTTTGATGTATGTGGAATAGATTTCATGGGACCTTTTCCATCATCTAAGGGAAATAAGTACATACTCGTATCCGCGGACTATGTGTCAAAGTGGGTTGAGGCTAAAGCTTTGCATACTAATGATGCTCGAGTTGAAGTGAAATTTTTGAAGCAATTAATTGCTAGATTTGGTGTACCTCGGGCTATCATAAGTGATCGTGGGACTCATTGTAATGATCAATTTACAAGAGTTATGAATAAGTATGGTGTTCACCATAGACTTTCTACCGCGTATCACCCTCCAACCAATGGGCAAACCGAGGTCACGAATCGTGGTTTAAAGAGAATTTTTGAAAGAACTGTAACAATCCATCAAATTGAGGTCGTTATTTTATTCCCAAGTATTATCTAAAATCATTATTTTATTGTTAATTTATGAATTCAATCACCTTTGGGAAGAAATTGGGGTTCACGTCTTAAAGTATGATCGACTACGTTTAAACCGGAGAACTCTACGTCACGTGCTTACGTTTACATACACCGTTTTTGTGAAAGTCCGACATTTCTGGAAATAAATTTATTCTTGAATATTATTTTGGAATTTTAATTTGTGTGGGTTCATAAACTCACAAATTTACGAGAAGAAATTAGGACTAACGTGCATAATTTAACGTCTTTTACAATTAAACTGGAAACCCTAGGTTTACGTATTTACGCTTTTGAACTCCGTTTGTGATGAGACAATTTTTATTAGAATCGTTTTGTGCCGTAGAATCAAAATTTATAAAAACGTTTTTCGTAAATCGACCAGAGGGCACGCAAATCGAGGAAACTAGAATCGAGGAGTACCCGTAAATTAGTGGAGATGGGATAAGTGGGACACTTGTCCAACCACCACCCTTGTGTGTCATGTTTATACAAGTCTTAAGACTCGATAATCATATACTTTTCCTAAGAATCTCACTACGGGAGAATTGGACAAGATAGAATTGTCAACTTTCAAATAAGACAATTTCCACAGATGAGTAAATTCGACTTAGAAGAATAGATGCTACAGGCACATATGTAGGTGTCCCTAACACTATGTCCCTATTTTTCACTTCTTGCAGATCTTATAAAATTTAATCTTTCACAACTTCAAAGAAATGTAGTTTTTATTAATCAATTTTATGGTGACTACTAATCAGCCTTGCATGGTCTCTTCCAAATTGTATGTAGGCGCGCAACTATATACAATTTCAAGATTAACGATGCAATACTCAGTTCGTCAAAATTTTATCATCATGTTTATAATAAAAACATTTTCATGCTTAATTCTTAAATAAGAATCAAAAATAAATTTACAAAGATTTTTCTTTGTTATGAAAACAATTAAGTTTTCCAAGGTGTTTCATAAACAACTTCATTTTGATAATGATTATTTATAAGTCTCACTTTAAATAATCCATATGGTGATGAAAATTCAATTTTTCTCAAGGGATACTGTTTTATCTTATAAAAACAATGAGTGATCCGCAAAAGAGTAATGAAAAGTTGTTCACCAAGAACTAACTACAATATGCTAGGAAAGGAGCTTTAGCCAAATAATCATGAGGTTCATGACCTTGCTGGCGCTCGAAAAGAATAATCCACAACGTAACTCAATTCAAGATGAGTACTTGTTCAATGGTTGCACCACTAATGCGAGCATTAGGATGAAGCAATAAAAGATAGATAACATCGATACATGTAAGATTTAGCAATCAAAGGTAATCTTTTCATTAATCACAAACAAGACAAAATTGTACCGTAACACATTACGTGTCACTATGTCATACAATTCCAAGAACTCATCCTACCAACTGATGTCTCAGTTAAGTTAGGGATTTTTAAAAGATACCACAATGAATACTAATCTACAAGAGTCATTAGGTGTTCCACATGTCCCGAAAGATCCATCGGTCCCAATTCAGAAGAAGATTTCTTCAATTTATTTATTGGACACTGGGCATCCTCGTCATTGGACAATGTCCTAGGAACAACCCTTAACACGAACCAACAATCATTTAAAACCTTATAATTTAATCACAGAACTCAACAACTTCCTCTTAACAATTTCATATTCCATAAAAGTTAAATTTTACTTTATTCAAGTTTCAACCAAATCATACTCAATGCAACATCCTACCTCATTTTCCAATACTTTCAATTTTATTCTTAGACCTTAATAGGGAAATAAAAGCTCGATATAATCAACAGTTAATTTCCAATCCTATAGCTCTTACAACAATAGTTATCAAATGAGTCACTAGTATGAAACGACTCACACATTCAATTATACTTCTCGGAAAGGTACTAGTGGCATGAGGCTTTTGGGTAATGGTTCCAATGACAGCCTCAAGTGCAACATTCACCCTTTCGATTTCAAGTTTAAAAATTGAGTGACAACGAATCAGATGACATCTTTCTAGGTGGTAAGGTTTTGTCAAATCCCACTATATAAGGAAAGATCGTCATGACATCGATATCAGATTTAATCTCGCCAATTCTTCTTCAATATCACAATCAACTAATATCAACATTCCTACGAAAATCAACCATTTTGTCGGGATCATAAATATCCAGAACTTGGTTTAGATCTAAAATAGCTAGAATTCCTACGGGAATAGCTTCGATTGATTTGCTAGGGAAGTTAAGGTTTCTTGTGACAATCTACGTCGTATAAATACCTCGTATAAATATAGAAATAATCATCAAACAATCATGTAATAAAATTACAACATATATATACAATCCAAGTTATATATATATATATATTAAAATAACACTTCTCAGTCTGGCCTTGTCGGTAACTCGGGAATTCTTCGGCACCGTTATAGTCAAAAGATTTTTAGACATTTTTAGAAAAATGTTTATAGTTAAAAGATTTTGAAATGTTTTATTGAAAACCTTAGTTTTAAAAATCTTTCGTTCTCTATAACGAGAGCTCTGGTACCAAACTGTAACACCCCCAAACTTACTCAATTCAATACAGCAGAAGACTCGTTGGTGTTTCGGGATAGCACATTACTCACATCATAGACAACGCTTAAAAATCGCGTCGTTTAATAATAAAGCATTTCCATTCATAAATATCAGATTTACATAGGTCCCAAGTCATATTATTTCATACAAATTTTACAAAGCATTTGAATGGAAATTATTATTTAAGTGCGGGCCATGAATTCTTGTTGTCTTCCCGAGAATTACCTTCAAGTACCTGAGATAAAACATGTTAAAAGAAAAGGTCAGCGAAAATGCCGAGTGAATTCATAGAGTTTTAATTAAATCCATCAATATAACATCGGTATAAAATTATTACCGAAAATCATTTTGTACAAATCTTTGTAATAGGCCATAAAATAGCCAAAGTCATTTTATACAAATCCTTATCAAAAATCATAATATAGGCATTTGCCTTCAAAATCATTATACGAGCCAATATCGTAAAAACATCATACAATACGTTTTATAACGTTGTATAAAGTTAAATAAAAACCGTTATATGAATATGGTTATGTAAAACCAAAACACGACCATAAAATCAATAATAAGACCCCGTATTGCTAGTCAGGCAATATATCGTAATTCAGTGCGTATAGCAGTATTTCGTTATTTGGATTATTATAAGCCGCATGAAATTGTTACCTTACTAGAACAAACAACGGGTAGCTAGCCCGAAACTCAATTTGCCCATCTAAATTAGCGTGTCGTCACAATAATCACGCTTGTGTAAATCTTCTCATACATAAATTCGCTAACCAATCAATGTGGCACGACGGGGATCAACCGTCAAAGCGCGAACCGGGGTGATCGTCCCCAAATAGTACTATTATATGCATAAGCGTCTACCAAATACCGGTAGTTCACAATTCATGCTAATGGGACTTTTAGTGACATAACCTAACTTTAATAATCCATTTCATCTCATCTATCGGGTCATATAATCATTCATCGGGTCATACAATCATTCGGGTCCAAATCAATAAATAGACAATCGGGACAACTAGTATCCTATTTTATAAAAACTAACATGTTATATCCCTCGCGGGTTTATAAAACATTTCATAAAAACATTTAAAAGAGTGCGAGACTATGAACTAACGTTGATGTGGGAAATAGGTTTATCGGCAATTCGGATGTATGGTACGTGCTTCAATCACGGAAATCTAGACAAATAATACTCGTCTTAGACTCTTGTCCAATGAATTTATAAAAATAACAATCATGTATACATATGATGATTTTATAAATATGATGATGATCAAGTGGGATTGTACATTTTTACTTATTCATTATAGTGTTTAGATGTTGGTAACATTTTTATGCTAGTTATACTAGTTCAATTTAATTACATTTTGAGGCCCAATAAGCCTATTACAAGCCCAATACTTTTCATTAGCCCATTTGTACTTTTAATATCAGTATTATACTTTACATGATGGGCCCAAATGGGTTAAGCCCAATAAGTAAGTTTATAAGTGTTTTACTAACTAGTCGGGTTTATAGTCCAATAAGCCTAATTTGGCCCGTTAATGTTTACATGTCGTAAAGATCGGGTATAATCGGTTTTTACTTGTTGTATAAGTTTATATATCAGTATGTGAGTTTATAAAAGTTTACATTAGACGGGTCCGACCGTCTAAGTTTTATTTGACAAAAACGTTAATCTTTCGGTTTTAGCCGAAAAGACGTAAAAATCATGTTTATAGTTTTTATAACTTATAAAACTTACCAAACTACCATTTTTATAAAATGTCCATTGATTTATCCTTATAAATATTTATATAAATGTAATATATAAGTTAGTGGGTTTTAATTCACATTTTATACTATATTTATTTGAGTGCTTATATAATAATATTAAACTTTAATTTCACAAAATTAGTCCTAAATTTTAAGTTCACTAAAATGTCCATATCTAGAGTTCTATAATTAGATAGGACCTCAAATTTTTATCACAGAAACTACATGATATGTGCTTAATTTTATTCTTTTATAGCTACTGATGAATCAACATCTAAATAATTTAATAAATTCGTCCAAAACAGTGTAGGCAGATTTGCACTCTAAACTTGTTTTGATCATATCTCACTCATTTTTATGATTCCATTGCATGGACAACTCTCCATGTGTATAAAACCTAATACATACTGTATATTGATTCCACTTTACCATTTTATCAGTTTAACATTTGGTTACTTACTGTTTTTATACAGCCATCATATTTAGCAAGTTTTTAATCTTGTTACCTATGGTTTTCCATTTTTTTAACCATATTTATCAACACCAAATCCCCACACAATATTTTTATCATCATATATTCATCATATACATATACAATAGGAAAGAAAATACATGATTACATAATCAAAATAACAAGAGAATAGGAAGAACAATCTTTATACCACCAAGGTTGTGTAGTTTATGATCAAGGCTTGGATTTTTGATGGCAAAACTTGTGATAGATCAACACCAATCTTCAAGACCACCAACACTTGTAAACTCACTACAACAAAATAAGGCTAATGCAACATTTTATAAGCAACACTCGTAAAACTGTTGCACTTTTTAAAATATTAACTTTAAAGCGACATTGTTAAATTAAGTGTTGCTTTTTTAAATCTAATGCAACATTTTTATAAAAGTGTTGCACTCTTTTAGAGTAGTGAATTAAAAAAATTATACTAGCTATCATATCCCCTCCTAAAATGAAATTATATTTCACTTACCCGCTCTTCCCAAAATCATTTTCCCCCAAATCATTTTCCCCAAATTAGTTTTCCTCTCTCTCATCCTAAATTGAAAATTTTATTTGTTTCTAAATCAGTTTCTAACCATCTCCCTCCATTCTTCACACCCACTCCTTCATTATTTCTGACCACTTTTCCAGATCTACTATTTCGTAACATATATATGTTTAATCGATGATCTGTGCAGCCATATTTACTCAAGTTTAGTGCCTTTATCAAGGTAATATTATGCTTGATTCTTTCCAATAAATGTCTAATTAGGTTATAATGCAAGAAGTATTTTGTTGGTTTAATATTTATACCTGATGTTACCCATACCCCTATATATGATTTTGAAATAGACGATGAGAATTTTTATTGAGACCATTTGGGTGAAATTATGGTTATGTTATTCATACTGGGATTCCTTAATTTGCTTGCACCTAAAATTCTTAAGATTCAGTTTATTTTTCCTCGGGGTTATAATATTGGGGTGGGGGTGGGGGTGGGGGTTGTTGCTTTTACGGTTATGTTATTGTATTATTTTTTGGCTTCATACAGTTCACCAGGGAATAATTACATGTGGACCACATTAGTGGTATCGAATTTCTTTCCGCTTTATTAGTGGTACATAATTTTTTTCCACATTATTTGGTAGTACCGGTACCGTATAGGACGGGATTCAGGTACCGGGAATCGGTACTGTTTCGGTATGGTTTCAGGATTCGGGATGAAATGTTTATCTCTACATGTGGTAATGTTAAATGAATCCCAATAAAGGCACAAATATACGTATGTCATTATACCTGGTATTCTGGTAACAGTTAAAATAATTTTTGTGAGATTTAGATTTGCTGGTAGTCATAAATTATAATCATAAATTTTAATTTTTACCCTTTAAACCATGCTCATTTAATCAGCTTTCCCTAAATGGTTTTAGAATTTATGGCAGGTGTTCGCACGAAGAAATTGATGCTGACTATTGATAATAGACAATCTTGTCTCATTGGTATGAAGATAATATTTGGATGGAAAAGAGCATACACACCTAACATACTTGCTTCAATGCTATTGAATATATGGAACAAGAGCATACTCATACTGATAAGGTTATTCAACTTACTACATGGTAAAAACCATGGAGATGAAGTTTTTTAGCATATGTTAGGTATTGTCAATAGCATATAGCTCATAAGCTATTACTAGTAGGGTGTTCATTATGTAAAGTTAAACAAGGTAGGATGTTTGGCTGTAACATTAAGTGTGATGCCAATATGTGATTAGCTTCAGGTCAACGTCTTTTGTAATGTCTGCTATTTTTGTAATTTAGTGTCATCTACAATCTATCATTGTTTGCGAATGTTCCATCGGTCAATTGGTCTCCGATTTTTTTTATATATTTGGTCAATAGATTTAAGCCATGAGTTTTGGCTTTGACATGTGATTTCTGATATTTTTGTAATTTATTGACCTTGGTTCTTTTATACAACAATGGCCTTTTTTTTCTTGAAGTGAGTAGCCACTTATTCTTAGTGTATGTGGCCTAGTTTGTCATGTTTTGTTATGTGATAGTATTCTCTTAGTTAGTATGTGTTATTATTTTTTATTTTTATTTTTTTCTTTTTTGGTCTCGTCCTCTCTGCATTAGACTTTCTAATTGAGGATGAATGTCGTGTATGTATATTATCACTTTTAGCGTTTAAATATATTTGTTGCTAAAAAATATAGTAATAGCTCTTAGGTAATTGAACAAGAAGTAAAGCCTTGGACTCATTTTGGATTGTTATGGTGAAATTAAATGATGCAAATGGGATATACCCACAAGTCGACTTATTGTATGAATTTTGATAGTCAGCCCCCTAAAGCAAAGATAGGTCTATTCTTCAAAACAGAGCAAGTAAACAAAAACCAGCAAATCAATAACCAAACCACCGATCAAAATTTTAAGTCATCTTAATAAGGTATTTAATGTTCTTTATTATTTAGTTTTCAATGATCTTGTGTTTAGAAGACTAGAATAATTCATATGGTGTCACCATTGGATTACTTTTTTTTGCACATTAATATGAATTGAATACTATTAATTGCTTCATTGAATTATTATTCTTCATATTATAATGTTATTTGCTTGTTTGCTTTTTAATAATTACTTGTTAATTCAGTAATTCTTACTGTATATGTTATGTAAGTTTTTATTAATTGTCGAAATTCCAGAAAGTACAAAACATGTATGTTGTATCAGGGTATGACTAGGAATAGTTTTTTTAGGCTGGGTTGGTATTGTCTATAAGAGCAGCTCTATAGCTTTTTAGATGTTTATGGGAAAGAACATGTGATTATAACAAGGATATTTTGATGCATTGTTCAGGTTAGTATGAATTGAATACAATTAATGGTTTGTTTTTTAGTGTCTCAACTGTAGTTAGCATATGGCGAGCCCACGAGATTTCAAATTTAAGCTCTCAATTTCTTTAAGTTGCTCGTGAAGACTAGTTGTTTCCTCTTCTGTTAGTGTATCCATAGATATTCTCAAAAATATTTCACCTGCACCCAGTAGCTTTTACCCCTCTGTTCGCTCATTAAGCTATTTCTTCACGTTTGATTATCCATATAGGTACGGATAGTCAGGAGGTAGTTGTTGCTGAAAGCATAAAACATGCCAAGGAAGCTATTGCCTTAGATGTCAAGGATGAAAATTCACAGTGTAAGATTTATAGTCTAATTATTAAAAACCCGTAGACGAGTCATAACTTATATAGTTAGAATTAAAGCTATAAAATCTTGGTAGAAATGGTGGTCTGACCCTTGTATTTTAATGAAAGATAACCTCGGGAATGCTTGTCTTACGTGTTTCATTGTGACGGGCGCTTGGGATCACAACAATTTACAGTAGTGACTTAAAGCATACCAAACTGTTGTACGTTGGAAAGTTTTCTTAAAAATTCATCTTTCGTGGATATCACATGAACTCTTCTTCTACCCCGTATACTTTTCATGATGTACCAGAAGAAAGACGAGAGCATGAAGTCGAAGGCAGACCTATGTTTTAACTATGCTACTGTAAGTTTCTCTGTGTAGGTCATCTTCAGAAACCTTCTTTTTTCCCTTTTTAAAGGTTGCTTTTCCTTTTATTTTGTCTTTTATGTGTTTATGAACTCCCAAAACTTTATTTCACTATGATGGTAAATACATATCAAGAGAACTATGAGAAGGTCACTCACTGGATTTAAAGCAGCTGTATTAAAAGATCATTGCCTAAAAGCCGATGGGATGTTCAAAAGATAATTAATCTTTTCGATAAGCTATGAGAGGTCACTTACTGGATAAAAAGCATCTGTATTAAAAGATCATTGCCTAAAAGCCGATGGGGTGTTCAAACGATAATTAATCTTTTCGATAAGCTAGACATGTCGTTGAAGGTGATTTCTGTTCCTTGTTACTGATAGAACGATTGATCGTATTATTTAATCTATTTAGTATTCCCATGTTTTTGTTTCACCTCCTTGAATCTTTTGATATGTATTGGTCTCATGCGGAATTACCACTCCCTTAGTATAATCACATAGTATATAAATCAGTTTATACTGGTTTTGACCCAATAAACATGAACATCAACATATCATAAGCTGATTATTTGATATACAGTTTGTTTTCTAGGGACAAATCAAGGATAAACGGCTTGCTTGCATGGCATCATCTCTCACTGAAGCTAAATGTAAGCACAAATTTATATTACTAAATACATTTCAAGAAACCTTATAATTTAAAATGAGCGAAAACCTGCTTCCCCAGGCTATGTTTATATGAAGTATTTGAAGGCTAAAGTTGTGGATAAAGACTTACGACGGTAGTCCAAATATTTCTATGATTGTTATGAAGATCACTTTATACTAACTAGGAGCCAACATAGGAGTATTTTGTGTCAAAATTGAAAGCTTTTGAAGAAGCGAGTGTCTTCAAAACACTTTCGAGAATTGGTAAGGAACCATAGAAGTAAGTGATATATATATATATATATATATATATATGTTTATGCATAGAACAATGACTCCATGGTTGCTGCTTGATCTGATATGTTAATGAGAGTTGGTATACTAAAACTAATGCCATGGAACATATGGATTTTTTTAGACGAAGGTGAAGGGAACTTGACCATTGACAGTTGGATTTGCTACAATACTTGTCACAGCACAGCTGGAGCCGACCGGTTAGACACCCAAGAATTTTGTGCATGAAGAATACGAGTGTGTAATCTGAATCTTCCACACGTCCAGCTACACTAACAGTAGGGACGACTAGCTGGGATATATCCTAAACGAGTTTCATTAGAGCTAGGAACTTCTAAAGAATCTGGTGCCTCGGGTGTGATAGCAGAGACAACCGGTGTTTCATCCTCACGGAAGACTCGAGAGGAGATGCACAAAGAGATGGTGATGACAAGATTAAGAAATGGGAGGGTACAAGTTTAAACAGCTCTGGCATTTACTTTGACATTGTAGAAAGTCAAATTTATTTATGTACAAAATTGTATTAACTTTAATGAGTTTAATCCAGAATGTTACATCATTATTACGCCATTTGGATTTTGTATCATACAAACATGAAATGTGTAGCATTTTAATTGAATGTAACGATTAATATATACAAATAGTGAAATAGAAGATAAGTGTTGGAATAGATGTTGGAGAGTGTTGCACTTATATAGCATGAAACAACTTGAAATGTTGCGTTTGATATATAAAAGTGTTGTTGTAGGTTGGTGTTTACATATGTAAGTGTTGCATTCAACACACAAAGTGTTGCCTTAGTGTCAAAAAATTGTTGCGTTTGAGTATTAGAAGTGTTGCACTTCAAGTGTTACATTTAATAAAATAAAGCAACATTTTTAAAAAGTGTTGCATTTCCTATTCAAAGTGTTGCTTTAGACCTAAGTAGACGTTGCCTGATGCGGCACTTCAAAAAGTGTTGTATTAATCATTATGTAACACTTTTAGAGCATAATACAACACTTGTCGAGTGTTGCCTTACATCAATTTTCTAGTAGTGACTTCATGTAGAAATCAACCCTTGGACATCACCAAATCTTCTCCTTGGATGTTAAAATTACCACCAATCAATAGAGCTTCAAAAGGGCTTCATCATATGTGTGAATAACATATGATTTCATGGTTAAATTTGATCAAATGAGGGTGTTTAGGGGTGGTGGTGGATGAAATTTAGAGAGAGAAAGGGAGGAGTGTGTAAGTTTTGCATGGATGAAAATGGAGAAATGATTTGGAGTGAGTGGTTTTGACCATGTTGCTAGTTTACTAAGTGGCTAAGACATGTGTCTTAGCTTACTTTGTAAGCTTGACACATGAGTGGGTTATGTAGCTTAATATGGCCGGTTATAGTGGGGTTGGGACAAGTGTCCCACTTGTCTCATCTCCACTAATTTACGGGTACTCCTCGATTCTAGTTTCCTCGATTTGCGTGCCCTCGGGTCGTTATATGAAAAACGTTTTTATAAATTATGAATCAACGGCATAAAACAAATCTAATAAAAATTGTCTCATTAAAAACGGAGTTCGAAAACGTAAATACGTAATCCTAAGGTTTCCGGTTTAGTCGTAAAGGACGTTAAATTATAATCGTAAGTCCTAATCTCTTCTCGAAAATTTGAGAGTTTATGAACCAACACAAATTTAAAATCCCAAAATAATATTCACGGATAAATTTATTTCCTGAAATGTCGGACTGTCACCAAAAACGGTGTATCTAAACGTAGGCACGTAACGTAGAATCCTTCGGTTTAGACGTAGTCGATGCTACTTCAAGACGTAAATCCAAATTTCTTCCCAAAAATAAGTGAGTTCATAATATAACATTAAAATAATGTTTTTAAATAATACTTGAGAATAAAATATCAACCATAAATTGACGGATTGTGTGACAATCTAACATTTTCAGGTAGTAAAATATTTTCTCGTATAATATTTTGAAACTTATTTTTGTGTTGGTTGACGAACTCATAATTTACGGATTTAAATTTGGGCTTACGTGCATAATTTGGCGTCTTTTACGACTAAACCGGAAACCTTAGGATTACGTATTTACGTTTTTGAACTCCGTTTTTGATGAGACAATTTTTATTGGATTCGTTTTGTGACGGTGATTCATAATTTATAAAAACGTTTTTCGTAAAACGACCCGAGGGCATGCAAATCGAGAAAACTAGAATCTAGAAATACCCGTAAACTAGTGAGATGGGACAAAACACTTTGTCCCACCCCACTAGCAATATGGGACGGCTAACTTGACACCACAACACTTAGGTGGCATCAAGTTTAGCTAACTTACACCAAGTGTAAGCTAGCTTACACTTTAAGCTTAACCTTTACCACTAACTAGTCAAAACTAGCTACTTATTTCATTTACACCATTTCTTACATGCAATCCACTCCAAAAACTCTCTCAACTCCTCCCTTGTGCCGTCCCAAATAAGCCAACAAACACCATCTTTGATCTTTTCTAGCCATAAACCACATGTTTACTAGTCCTATTAAGGTGTTCTCTTGAAGCCTTGATCATTTGGTGGCCATATTAACAACTTTGGAGGTGATTTGCTTGTGTCCTAGGGCTGATTTTCCAACCAATGTTCTTGATATTTGATGGTCTTGGAGATACTTGTTGTGTTCATCAAGTTCTTGTCTTCCTAAAACAAGAAATCCACTTGGATTGGTAAAGAAGATCATCCTCTCTATTTTTCTTTTGATATTTTGTAAAGAACAAATGTATTTTCTTTCATTTTGTATATGTATATGATATATATATGATGATAAAAATGTTGTGTGGGGATCAAGTGTTGATAAATATGCTTAAAAATGATGATAACTATAAGAAATGAAGCTAAAATCTTGACTATTTAATTGGCTGTATAAAAACAGTAGATAACTAAAAGATGAACTGATAACATTGCATGGTTTAATCCATTTACAGTAAGTAGATGATGTTATACACATGTGAGAGTTGGCCATGCAATGGAATCAAAATAATGAGTGAGATATGATCCAAAACAAGTTAGGTGGTGTAATCTGAATAAGCAGTTTTGTAGGGACTGTTAAGGCAACTTAAACTCAAAATGGGCAGTAGCTATAACTAAGTTATATGTAGCACATATTATGAAGAACATGTCATCCAAAAATGAGCTTCTAAGTCATTGTAGAACTCTAGATATGTTAAAAATGGTGAACATGAAGTTAAAAATCAGATTTTTGGAAATAATGTTTATTATTATTATATAAGCACTCATATTTTAATTTATAAAATATAAAATAAAAACCCACTAACTTATAAAACTTATTTATATAAATGTATAAAAGGTTAATTAAATGGGTAAATTATATAAATGATGGTAAAATAGTATTTATAAGTAATAAAAACTATAAACTTGATTTTTACGACTTTTTCGGCTATCACCGTAAAATTAACATTTTTCGCCAAATAAAACTTAGACGACCAAACCCGTCTAATGTAAAGTTTATAAAAGTAATATACTGATGTATAAGTAACTAATACAAGTAAAAACTGAAAAAACCCGAACTATAAGAATTACGGACATTTACGAGCTAACTAAACATATTGGACTAATAATTGGACTTAATAAGATAAAAACTTGTAAAAAGAATTATTTGGGCTTAACCCATTTGGGCCCAACATTAAAAGTATATATACTGATAATATAGGTATAAAATGGATAAAAACAAGTTAAAGAACTTATAAAAGACTTAATGGACTTAAAATAGGTAAAATCGGTAAAACTAGTGAATTAGTAAGACGTTACCAAAACGTAAACGCTAAAATGAGTAAACAAGGATGTATAAACCCACTTGATCATCATCATATGTACAAAATCATCATATGTATATTGTTATTTTGATAAAAGTCATTGGACCGAGTCTAAGACCGATTATTATTTATATAGGTTTCCGTGACCGAAGCACGCCCGTAGCCGATAATCCGCCTTTCATTAACAACGTGAGTTCATAGCCTCGCACTCTTTTAAATGTTTTATAAAATGATTTGTAAACCCGCGAAGGAGATAACATGCTAGATGTTGATAAAAATAGAACACAAGTAGTCCCGATTGTATGCTAAATGATATGGACCCGAATGATGCTATGACCCTATATTCGAGACTAAAAGGATTATTAGTAGTTAGGTTATGTCACTTGAAGTCCCATTAGCAGAATTGTGAACTACCGGGTTTTGGTAGACGCTTATGCATTTGATAGTACTATTTGGGGACGATCACCCCAGTTCGCGCCTTGACGGTTGATCCCCGTCGTACCACATTGATTGGTAAGCGAATTTATGTATGAGAAGATTCCATAGCATGATTTTTGTGACGACACGCTAACTTAGATGGGAAAATTGTTTGTCGGGTTCGCGGCCCGCTGTTTCACAGTAAGGTAACAATGTCATGCGGCTAATAATAATCCTATAATCTATTCAATCTATATAATCTAAATAAACGATATGATACGACGGTATTAACGATGAATATATTACCTATCATGGTAATATAGAGACTACGGTCTCATGGAAGGTTTCAGATGTATGCTTGATTTATATATTGCCTTACTAGCAATATGAGGACTTACTTCCGATATTATACTTGTGTTCTGATTTTAAATGAATGTAAATGATTGTTTTTATATAACGGTTTTCATTAAACTCTATGAATTCACTCGGCATTCGCTGATATGATTTTTGCATGTTTTTATCTCAGGTGCTTGAAGGTAATCCGGATGGAGATCGACTCTGATGGCCCACACTTAATATTAAAAATGTTCATTCGATCTGTGTTTTGTAAACTTAATGACCTGTATAATTTGGGACCTGTTGTACGCTTTTGAAACTTTTTATCGAATGAATGTTTGTTAAACCTTGTACAACCATTTTTATGTGTTGTCTATGATTGGAGTTATTGTGCTATCCCGTAACACTCTGAAAGACCCTTCCGCTGTACCGATACGAAAAATGAGAGTGTTACAGTTTGGTACCAGAGCTCTCGTTATAGAGAACAAAGGATTTTAAAAACCAAGGTTTTGAACAAAACTTTTCAAAATCTTTTGACAATCAACATTTGAGAAAATATTTGAAAAATCTTTTGACTATAACGGTGCCAGAGATCTCCGACGTTACCAACAAGCCCTATTGAGAAGATATATATTTTAATATATATAATTTAATTTATATATATATGTATATATCGTGATTTCATTATGTAATTGTTTAACTAGTATGTTATCCTAATACGAGATATATATATAAATGCAGATTGTCATGGCTGACCCTAATATTCCTGTAGAAAACCATGCTATTCCCGAACCTAATATAGAAGATGATCCTTATTTAGACTTAGTAGATTTTGATATTGATGACGAGGAGGAACCATTTGAGGATCCCGAGCCCGAGTTAGGACTAGGAGATCAGATTGCCCCTCAGGTTGACTTAGTAGAGAATGAGATTGAGAATGTGGATATTGAGAATGTGGGTAATGAGAATGTGGATATTGAGAATGTGGGTAATGAGAATGTGGAGATTGAGAATGTGGAGATTGAGAATGCTGATATTGAGAATGAGGATGGGATTGGGTTAGATAATTTAGATGACGAGATTGACGACGAGGATGTCGAGGAGGATGTAGGTATAGATGTTCAGGTTGATGAAGATGAGGAAGCTGAGCTTATTTATCCGTATGATGTTCCAGAGGGCGAGCCTTTGCCCCCACCAGTTTGTTTGTCTGATTCTGAGGATGAGTTACCTAGGGATGAAATGTCTGAATCGTCTGAATCTGATTCTGAATCAGAGGAGGATGAGGATGACGATGCACCTGACGGTACTGATGGTATTGCTACTCGTAGACATGAGATAGGAGAGTCGTCTAGTACTCGAGAGGCTACTCATATTGATGGTCTTGCACCATGGGCCTTGAGACGTGATCTAGATGCTTCCCGTGTTAAGAGTTGTGTGACAGAGGTTGGATTAGGTGTTGTTCAGACTCAGGTTGCTTATTTGGAGTCGAAGACAAAGGTTGGCGAGAAAGAGCGGGAATTGCTTAGTTTGGATTTGAGTGATGTAGAACGTGGATTGAATGAGGCTTTTAGGAGGTTATCAGTGTTGGAAAGTGGTGAGTATGCTGCTATGAAGAGAAAGGTGAATACTATGGAGATTCAGTTGAGTGTAGCTCGTGCGATGCGTGAGAAAGCTGAAAAGGAGCTGAATATATCTGTGGGATGGAATAGTAGATTTTATGCCGACATGGTTGAAAGAGGAGTAATCCGTAAGCGCCCAACTGAAGATGTGTCTAGTGATCGTCCGGCGAAGATCCAGAAGACGATGGATGATGGACCATCTAGCGGTTCTCAGTAGACCAGTCTGTGTTTAGTAGTGACCTTTATATCTTTTGTGCTTGTAGCTTTGACTGAACCGACTTGTTAGTAATAGACTTGGCACGAATTTTGAGTGTATATAGTGCTAGAACTTTGATATGGGATGTACTAAGACAATACTTTTGTTTCAGATCGAATGAAATATGTATCTTGTCTTGAATTCCATATTGTGCCTTATTTGTATCTTGATTATGAATTCAATCCATATTATATGAATCCTTTGTTGGATGAATGCTTAATACTTTGAAATTGTGGAATTATAGAACTATGCCGCCCAAGAAGGCTGTGACTGAGGATGATGTACGTAGGATTATTACGGAGCAAGTTACCGCATCTATGAATGAATTTATGGCAAATGCTAGAAATGAAGCTGGCGGTAGTGGAGCTGGCGGTAGTGGAGCTGGCGGTAGTGGAGCTGGCGGTAGTGGAGCTGGCGGTAGTGGAATTGGCGGTACTAATGTGAATGTGAATGCTAATAATGTGAATGCTAATGCTGTAGGAAATGTAGGAGGACTTGGAACTAATGCACCAGAAGTTGGTGGTTGTACTGATGTGACGTTCATGAAGTGTGAACCTCTACCTTTTAATGGAATTGAAGGTGCTGTAGGGCTAAGCCAGTGGATTGAAAAGATTGAATCGGTGTTTAGGATTAGTAAGTGTAAGGAGGAAGATAAGGTGACTTTTGCTATGGCTACTCTTAAAGGTCGTGCGTTGACTTGGTGGAACGGGAGAATTGCTTTCATGGGTCTTGATGCTGCTAATGCTACTCCTTGGGCTGAAATTAAGAAGTGGATGACTTTGGAGTTTTGTCCTTGTAGTGTGATCATTAGGTTAGAACAAGAGTTGATTCATCTGAGAATGAAAGGTGTGGACATTGATAGTTATACAAACCGATTCCATGAGTTGGCCTTGCTATGTCCTCGATTGGTTGAACCCGAAGAGATCCGAATTGAGCAATATGTGAAAGGGTTAACCAGGAATATCCGGGGGGACGTAACATCATCGAAACCACTGACCATTGATGATGCTGTTCGAATGGCTTACCAACTCATTGGATCAGGATAAGGAAGATGAAGCCCGTATTGGTGAGAAAAGAAAGGGAGACGGTGAGCGTGTAGATAGAGGTGATAATAGGAAGAATTTCAATCGCCGTCAGAACAAGAGAAAGGGGAATGCAAATGCTCTTACCAACAACACACCGCGCAACGATGATAGATGTCCTAAGTGTGGCAACAAGAGGCATGCTGGCGACTGCTGGAAGTGCCGAAATTGCGGAAAGCTTGGACACAAGGTTGAAAGGTGTAAGAAGGGAACCATTTGCTTCAACTGTAATGAAGAAGGTCATAGGAAATCGGAATGCCCCAAGTTGAAAGCGATTGTACCTGGAAGAAACCCCCAGGGTGGTATCTACCAACTTGGAACAATTGAGGTGAAGAAAGAGGATCCGAATGTCGTTACCGGTACGTTTTTACTCAACAATCATTATGTTGTTGCTTTATTCGATTCGGGTGCCGATAGGAGCTTTGTATCCACTAAATTTAGTGCCCTTATTGATATTGAACCTGTTGAGATAAGTACCAGTTACGAGGTGGAATTGGCTGATGGTAAATTAGTGAAAACTAATAAGCTATTAGAAGGATGCTCTCTAAATCTCTTGAACCATTCATTTCCGATTGATTTGATGTTGATAGAATTAGGTAGTTTTGATATTATTATTGGTATGGATTGGTTGTCGTTGAATAATGCTACTATTTTATGTGGAGAGAAGAAGGTTAAGATTCCTCTTAGGAATAGGACGTTAGTAATTGATGGTAGTCGAGGTGGATCCCGTTTGAAAATCGTTTCATGTATTAAAGTCCAAAAGTACATCAGGAACGGTTGTGAGTTATTCTTAGCTCAAGTGACCGGGAATGAGTCTAGGGAGAAACGATTGGAAGATGTACCTATTATTTGTGAATTTCCTGAGGTATTTCCTAAAGATTTACCCGGACTTCCACCGATAAGGCAAGTAGAGTTTCGAATCGATTTAATTCCTGGTGTTGCACCGGTGGCACGTGCGCCTTACTTAAGGAGTTGCCTGATAAAGGTTTTATTCGACCGAGCTCGTCGCCTTGGGGAGCTCCAGTCTTGTTCGTTAAGAAGAAGGATGGATCTTTTCGTATGTGCATTGATTATAGGGAACTGAATAAGTTGACAATTAAGAATCGATATCCTTTACCTAGGATTGATGATTTTTTTGATCAACTGCAAGGATCTAGTGTGTATTCTAAGATAGATTTGCGGTCAGGATATCACCAACTTCGCGTCCGTGAAGAAGATATTCCTATAACTGCATTTAGAACTCGTTATGGACACTATGAATTTCAAGTAATGCCATTTGGGTTAACTAACGCACCTGCGGTTTTCATGGATTTAATGAATCGAGTGTGCAAGCCCTACTTGGATAAATTTGTGATTGTGTTTATTGACGATATTCTAATCTATTCTAAGAATGAAGATGAGCATAGAGAACATTTGAGGATTGTTTTGAATTTGTTGAAGGATGAAAAGTTGTATGCTAAGTTTTCGAAATGTGATTTCTGGTTGGATTCTGTGCAATTTCTTGGTCATGTGATTAACAGAGATGGAATTCATGTTGATCCTGCAAAGGTTGAAGCTATTAAGAATTGGTCTGCACCGACAACGCCAACGGAAGTGCGACAGTTCTTAGGATTGGCTGGCTATTATAGGCGATTCATTAAAGAATTTTCCTTGATAGCTAAACCCTTGACTAAGCTTACTCAGAAGAATAAACCTTTCGTTTGGGGAAGTGATGAAGATGGAGCATTTCAGACATTGAAGCAAAAATTATGTAGTGCGCCAATCTTATCATTACCCGACGGGAGTGAAGATTTTGTAGTGTATTGTGATGCATCTCTTAGAGGTTATGGAGCTGTTTTGATGCAGAGAGAGAAAGTGATAGCTTATGCTTCTAGGCAATTAAGGAAGAATGAGGAGAATTATACTACTCATGATCTTGAGTTAGGAGTTGTGGTCTTTGCTCTTAGGTTGTGGAGACATTATCTGTATGGCACCAAGTGTACGGTATTCACCGATCACAAAAGTCTACAGTATATTCTCGACCAGAAGGAATTGAACATGAGGCAACGAAGATGGATAGAGTTGTTAAGTGATTATGATTGTGATATAAAATATCACCCAGGAAAAGCCAATGTTGTTGCTGATGCGTTGAGTAGGAAAGATAGAGAGCCTATCAGGGTGCGTTCTCTAGTCTTGACCGTGCACAATAATTTGTCTGAGCAAATTAGAAATGCGCAAATAGAAGCTTGTAAGAAGGAGAATTTTGTTAATGAAGGGTTCCGAGGAGAAGGAGATCCTTTAGAGGTTAGAGCTGATGGAGTGAAATGCTTAAGAGGTCGTATGTGGATACCTAAGTTTGGAGGCTTAAGAGATTTGATTATGTTAGAATCCCATAAATGTAAGTATTCCATTCATCCGGGATCTGATAAGATGTACCATGATTTGAAGAAGTTGTACTGGTGGCCGAATATGAAAGCTGACATAGCTATGTATGTTCTTCAATGCTTGACTTGTGCTAGAGTTAAAGCTGAACATCAAAGGCCATCAGGACTACTTCAACAACCAAAGATTCCTGAATGGAAGTGGGAGCGAATTACACTGGACTTTATCACCAAGCTTCCTAGAACATCATCTGGAAACAATTCGATTTGGGTTATTGTCGATAGACTGACCAAATCAGCACACTTCATTCCGGTTAAGGAGCAGTTCTCACTAGAGAAGCTGACTCGAATATACCTTGATAATGTTGTATGCAAACATGGAGTGCCTGTATCGATCATTTCAGATCGAGATCCTAGATTCGCATCGAATTTTTGGAAATCTCTCCAAAGATCATTGGGAACGAATCTCGATATGAGCACTGCTTATCACCCCCAGACTGATGGGCAGAGTGAAAGGACGATACAAACACTGGAAGATATGTTGAGAGCTTGTGTGTTAGACTTTGGTAAGAATTGGGATAAACATTTGTCGTTAGCAGAGTTTTCGTATAACAATAGTTACCATTCTAGTATTAAGGTTGCACCGTTTGAAGCTTTGTATGGTAGGAAGTGTAGATCTCCTGTATGTTGGAGTGAAGTTGGGGATACCCAGCTCACGGGACCGGAATTGATCCGGGAGACTACGGAGATGATAGTTTGGATTAAGAAGAGGTTGTTGACTGCCCGTAGTAGACAGAAAAGTTACGCGGATGTGCGGCGGAAGCCAATGGAGTTTGAAGTGGGTGACCGAGTAATGTTGAATGTATCGCCATGGAAAGGCGTTATCAGATTTGGAAAACGAGGAAAATTGAATCCCCGTTATATTGGACCCTTTAAGATTTTATCTAGAGTAGGTCCGGTGGCTTACAAACTAGAGTTACCCCCAGAACTTCATGGTGTTCACAACACATTCCATGTATCTAATCTGAAGAAATGTCTAGCAGTGAGTGATGAGAAAATTACGTTAGGTAAGGTTCGAATAGATGGGAAGTTGCACTTTATCAAAGAGCCCGTAGAAGTTATGGACCGTGAGGTAAAGCAACTGAAACAAAGTCGGATACCTATTGTCAAAATCCGATGGAATTCAAAGCATGGACCGGAGTATACTTGGGAACGAGAGGATGAAATGTGGAAGAAATATCCGCACCTCTTCGATTTCAATAAGAAACGGACATCCAAATGAAATGGATCACGAGGACGTTGATCCCTTTTAGGAGGAAAAGCTGTGACAATCTAACATTTTCAGGTAGTAAAATATTTTCTCGTATAATATTTTGAAACTTATTTTTGTGTTGGTTGACGAACTCACAATTTACGGATTTAAATTTGGGCTTACGTGCATAATTTGGCGTCTTTTACGACTAAACCGGAAACCTTAGGATTACGTATTTACGTTTTTGAACTCCATTTTTGATGAGACAATTTTTATTGGATTCGTTTTGTGACGGTGATTCATAATTTATAAAAACGTTTTTCGTAAAACGACCCGAGGGCACGCAAATCGAGAAAACTAGAATCGAGAAATACCCGTAAACTAGTGAGATGGGACAAAACACTTTGTCCCACTCCACTAGCAATATGGGACGGCTAACTTGACACCACAACCCTTAGGTGGCATCAAGTTTAGCTAACTTACACCAAGTGTAAGCTAGCTTACACTTTAAGCTTAACCTTTACCACTAACTAGTCAAAACTAGCTACTTGTTTCATTTACACCATTTCTTACATGCAATCCACTCCAAAAACTCTCTCAACTCCTCCCTTGTGCCGTCCCAAATAAGCCAACAAACACCATCTTTGATCTTTTCTAGCCATAAACCACATGTTTACTAGTCCTATTAAGGTGTTCTCTTGAAGCCTTGATCATTTGGTGGCCATATTAACAACTTTGGAGGTGATTTGCTTGTGTCCTAGGGCTGATTTTCCAACCTATGTTCTTGATATTTGATGGTCTTGGAGATACTTGTTATGTTCATCAAGTTCTTGTCTTCCTAAAACAAGAAATCCACTTGGATTGGTAAAGAAGATCATCCTCTCCATTTTTTTGATATTTTGTAAAGAACAAATGTATTTTCTTTCATTTTGTATATGTATATGATGTATATATGTTGATAAAAATGTTGTGTGGGGATCAAGTGTTGATAAATATGCTTAAAAATGATGATAACTATAAGAAATGAAGCTAAAATCTTGACTATTTAGTTGGCTGTATAAAAACAGTAGATAAATAAAAGATGAACTGATAACATTGCATGGTTTAATCCATTTACAGTAAGTAGATGATGTTATACACATGTGAGAGTTGGCCATGCAATGGAATCAAAATAATGAGTGAGATATGATCAAAACAAGTTAGGTGGTGTAATCTGAATAAGCAGTTTTGTAGGGACTGTTAAGGCAACTTAAACTCAAAATGGGCAGTAGCTATACCTAAGTTATATGTATCACATATTATGAAGAACATGTCATTCAAAAATGAGCTTCTAAGTCATTGTAGAACTCTAGATATGTTAAAAATGGTGAACATGAAGTTAAAAATCAGATTTTTGGAAATAATGTTTATTATTATTATATAAGCACTCACATTTTAATTTATAAAATGTAAAATAAAAACCCACTAACTTATAAAACTTATTTATATAAATGTATAAAAGTTTAATTAAATGGGTAAATTATATAAATGATGGTAAAATAATATTTATAAGTAATAAAAACTATAAACTTGATTTTTACGACTTTTTCGGCTATCGCCGTAAAATTAACGTTTTTCGCCAAATAAAACTTAGACGACCAAACCCGTCTAATGTAAAGTTTATAAAAGTCATATACTGATGTATAAGTAACTAATACAAGTAAAAACCGATAAAACCCGAACTATAAGAATTACGGACATTTACGAGCTAACTAAACATATTGGACTAATAATTGGACTTAATAAGATAAAAACTTGTAAAAAGAATTATTTGGGCTTAACCCATTTGGGCCCAACATTAAAAGTATATATACTGATAATATAGGTATAAAATGGATAAAAACAAGTTAAAGAACTTATAAAAGACTTAATGGACTTAAAATAGGTAAAATCGGTAAAACTAGTGAACTAGTAAGACGTTACCAAAACGTAAACGCTAAAATGAGTAAACAAGGATGTATAAACCCACTTGATCATCATCATATGTACAAAATCATCATATGTATATTGTTATTTTGATAAAAGTCATTGGACCGAGTCTAAGACCGATTATTATTTATATAGGTTTCCGTGACCGAAGCACGCCCGTAGCCGATAATCCGCCTTTCATTAACAACGTGAGTTCATAGCCTCGCACTCTTTTAAATGTTTTATAAAATGATTTGTAAACCCGCGAGGGAGATAACATGCTAGATTTTGATAAAAATAGAACACAAGTAGTCCCGATTGTATGCTAAATGATATGGACCCGAATGATGCTATGACCCTATATTCGAGACTAAAAGGATTATTAGTAGTTAGGTTATGTCACTTGAAGTCCCATTAGCATGAATTGTGAACTACCGGGTTTTGGTAGACGCTTATGCATTTGATAGTACTATTTGGGGACGATCACCCCAGTTCGCGCCTTGACGGTTGATCCCCGTCGTACCACATTGATTGGTAAGCGAATTTATGTATGAGAAGATTCCATAGCGTGATTTTTGTGACGACACACTAAATTAGATGGGCAAATTGTTTGTCGGGTTCACGGCTCGCTGTTTCACAGTAAGGTAACAATGTCATGCGACTAATAATAATCCTATAATCTATTCAATCTATATAATCTAAATAAATGATATGATACGACGCTATTAATGATGAATATATTACCTATCATGGTAATATAGAGACTACGGTCTCATGGAAGGTTTCAGATGTATGCTTGATTTATATATTGCCTGACTAGCAATATGAGGACTTACTTCCGATATTATACTTGTGTTTTGATTTTAAATGAATGTAAATGATTGTTTTTATATACCGGTTTTCATTAAACTCTATGAATTCACTCGGCATTCGTTGATATGATTTTTGCATGTTTTTATCTCAGGTGCTTGAAGGTAATCCGGATGGAGATCGACTCTGATGGCCCACACTTAATATTAAAAATGTTCATTCGATCTGTGTTTTGTAAACTTAATGACCTGTATAATTTGGGACCTGTTGTACGCTTTTGAAACTTTTTATCGAATGAATGTTTGTTAAACCTTGTACAACCATTTTTATGTGTTGTCTATGATTGGAGTTATTGTGCTATCCCGTAACACTCTGAAAGACCCTTCCGCTGTACCGATACGAAAAATGAGAGTGTTACAGATTGTCACAGCATTTACCCCTAAACAGGATCTTTGTCCTCAAAGATCATCTTATCTTACTACTCGCTTCTTATAGAGTTAAAGCCATGTGGGTATTTCCTCCACATTCACTCTTTTCTCACAAGTGTAATTCATTACAATACGCGAGTTTCATCAAACATAACTACGGGAATAAGATCAGGCTTAATATTGACTTACTTTCTCTATCCATGATGTTCACGGGTTTTTGATGAATGCAGCTTTTCGCCGATCTAAACTTCATTAAGAAGTGATCAGATTTTCACTTGATAGACATTTTATCAAGTTCGATATATGAAACATAATTCACGCAGCTCTTGAAGTCCTAGGGTAGATCCAGCTTATATGCCTTTCAAACCAACTTTTAAATCATCTCTATGGTCCCATACTACGGGGACTTATTTCCCATGATCTTTCAGATCATCTATTCATTTTTCTAAGGTAAAAATATTTGGCATAACTTCGCTACCCATCCGGCACTTCAAGATCTACATTTCATACTCACATAACCTCCTGCCTACTACTGGCAGTCAATAATCAGATCCTAATTTCAACAATTATTTCAGGTCTCGCGGGTCGAGTATTTTGTAAGGTTAGGTTCGCCATCATAGGAAACCTTAAACCTAAAAGACATGTCCAACTCACAATGGGTGTATGTCGGGTGTCTTCGTCCCAACTCCTGCTTACAGATGCTGTAATATTTATCCTCACAAGATTCGATCTCAATCCTAATACGATAGTTTTCAATGATAATCTCTCCAAATGAAAACGATTATACGGTTTATTGCCAAAGGTCAATCATTCAAACATAAAATAACACTTATAGTATTTTGTATCGTTACTTTACCTCGTCCCTTCGATTGGGGTGGTACACAGTACTCTCATCAAGATTCGTTCTCAATGATTTCTGAGCAAATCTCTCGAAATTCGATGCGAAGCGAGGATCTTGATAGAGATGATCGATACAGGCACACCATGTTTACACAACTACTTTAAATACAAAAGAGTTAATTTCTTCATCAAGAATCTATCATTAACAAGAATGATATTAGCAGATTTGGTCAGTCTGTCGACGTTGACCCAATCGAATCAAATTCAGATGATGACCTTTTCAATAGCCAGACGTTTACTAATGCATGAGGCATTGTGTGCCTTCATAAATTTTCCATCAGTACAACTTCTTCAGACAAAGATACTTTTAATCATAAACGACATGAATAGAATACTTAATCTTACGAGATTCCAACATGTCTACATCTCAATATTTAAGCAACCACAAGTGGCCTTTTATATATTTAATGCCATCGGCTTCTAATGTCTGGGATTTTACAAGTTAAAAGTTCGTTTTCTCGGTATCTTCTCGAATTGATCTCCGGTTAATTGTGCGACTCAGTTGTTCTTGGTGAAAATAATATTTTTGGTTTTGGTAAAATAAATGTGCAAGACTTAAAAATAAATGACGAGTAATTAAAACTACAACTAAGTGAAACGTAAACGGTGCAATATTTAAAACTTTAAAAGTAAATGACAAGAATTTAAATGACGTAAAATTAAAACTTAGCGAAAAGTAAATTAACGATCAAATAAAAATGCAAGACGAAATTATAATATACTAAAAACAAAACGAGTAAAATTGACACTTTAACAAAATATTAAAACAAAACAAAACATCCAATCGGAATACACCTGATCGGAATCCGATCGGAATGTACCATCGGAAAGACAGCTGATCGGAATGTGCAAAATGGACATAATCGGAATGTATTCTGATCGGTTGATCGGAATGTTTAAAATACACTACAATCGGAATGTCAAGAAATGAAACCAAATCGGAATGTCTACAAAAATTGCTCAAATCGGAATGCTTGATGAGACCAAATCGGAATGTATAAAAATGAGACTCAATCGGAATAAGGCAACATGCATATAATCGGAATACCAAAACAAGCCAGATTGGAATAATGTAAACCCTTTTCCGATCAAGCGATCGGAATGAGGGTGTGGTGTGCTGGTCGGAATAATCTGATCGGAAAAGGGTTTATAACCCTTTCCGATGCCTTTGTTGATCCGAAATATAAGCAAAGGGAAATAAGCTATTTCAATAAGCTAAAACCAAAACTTGAACGAATCAATAATGAAAAGTACAAAATAAGAATGAAAGACAACTTATCCTACATAAAACAAGCAAACTTTTAAACCAAATTATAAAAAGATGAACTTTTAAGCACGAAAACATGAATGAACAACACGGATCATAAGTAATTCGCACCAAAAGTAAACAAGAATCAAGAAAGGAAGATGAGAGATTAAGACAAGAAAAGCAAAGATTAAAGAACAAATAATGAAAACTTACTTGAAAATTAAATGATTAAAAGTGCATAACAAGAAATTAAAATGCAAGAAAATAAATGACAAGAAATGAAAAATGGTGGAAGAGTGGTTTGTCAAGCCACCAACAACAAGAAATGAAATACTAATGGCCTATTTATAGTGGAGATTAGGGAGGAGCTTAGGAAGCTTCCTCCCTCTTTCCTCTTTTCCTTAATTGCACACTTAAGTCCTTTTCTTCTTAATCTTTTGTTAATCTTGGACTTGATGACTTCGTCTCAGGATTTCTTTGAACTTGTCCCCGAATTAAATAGTCCATGGGGAAGCCTCGAATGTAATACCGGGATCAAAGACCTTGTCCTCGTTCCCGGTTGACATCAACAAAGGAGAGTCGGGGGGATAAGTCTTGAATGGGAGAAAGGTCCTTTCAAAATACGAGAAGTATGTGAATTCAAGATCCACGGGAGGTGGGGTGGGTAAAGTAAGCACATTGTCCTCCCCCAAAGACAATGGAGGCTGAGCATTCGGCAAAGCCGTAATGTTATCATTGATAGCATAATCATTGTCACCTCCCGGGTCAAAGCACTCATCCTCCGTAATAGTGGCTAAAGGGGAGGATGAAAGGTGCTCGGGAGGGGGACTTGGGTCAATACTTTCCAGCAACAAATTATCAAAAATAATGTCCCCCTCCGTGTCATAATCATCAATACCTAGAGGGATGGAGTGGATGTCGATTTCTTCCAGCAATGGGTCATTATCTTCAACGGGAGGAATAGATGGAGGCAAAGACTCGGAAAGAGGAGGAGAAGTCAACGCTTCGATTTGAGCAATAAGAAGATGAACTTACCATAATCTATCGCGAAGAAGCACGTCTTCCACCTTATCTACAAGATCATGTTCATCGGTGAAATTCTCGTAAACCGGAGAGAATAAATCGTCATCGTCCGCATCTCCTGGTGGAGATTGAGAAATTTCAAAAGTGAAATTCTCATAGCTTGGAGAAAAATCGACATCATTAGGATCGACCTCTTCCGTAAGAGCAACGTCGTCCTCAGGCTCCATAGCAGTCGGTATGTCACAAACCTCATCATCACATAAGTTATCGAGACCAACATCACTAAGCTCATTCAACAAATCACAATCCTTAGACACATTTGGGATATCGATAGAAGGGATGACAATAGCACTAGGGCATTGAGCAGTAAGATCATTCCAAGAAATAGTAGGCTCATCGTCATCATCATCATAATAGTATGGATACACCGGAGGAGGAGTATAAGTCTCGATATTCGATATTTGCTCTTGTCATTGATCCTCTTGACATTTTTCGATGATCTTGTTGAAAGCTTCTTGAAGTTGTTGACCTTGATTAACAAGAGTGGCCCATTGTTCGTGGGAGCTCAAATGTTCGAAGGAGGGTTGATGATCGATGATGTGTTGTGGGGGTTCAAATTGTTGAAAACCTGAATTATAGCATGGTTGTGGCTCATAGTAGTTCATAGGTTGAGAAGAATTAGAAACCGGGTTTGGTTCATAATAATCCATTGGTGAAGAACACTGAGGACACGGACTTTGCTCATAATAATTCATTGGTTGACAATAAGAAGTATCATGAGGACCCCCACAGTTGTTGCAAAACGGTTGAGGAGAAAGATTGGGTGCATCTTGTGGATAGCTATTATCATAGTCATAATTGTACCCCGGTTCTTGCCCGTGTCTATACGGGTATTGAACCGGACACGAAACATGCCAATGAGAATCGCTTCCACAATAGATGCATGGGGGAACAGGACTAGGTGGGTTCAAAAAGGACGAATTAGTCGAGTTGCACAAAGGACAAAATCCGAATAGGAATTGTGTATTGTCGAGATTGTTTCCACACCGCTCACATGTACACCATTGACAAGAGTTGTTCCCAGATAATTGTTTCCCACACCGGACGCAATGGACATAAAAATCCATAAAGAAAGATAGCTAAGCAAGAAGAATATTTTTGGTGCAAAACTTTGAAAAATAAATGCTTTCTATGATTTTTCAAATGTTTTTGGATTTTTGAAAATTTTTGGACACGAAAAATAACGTTCACGAGTGAACGGATCCCAAAAGCCAACTCGTCTCTCACAAAAAACCGTTAATCCTTACGAAAAGAGCCGGCAGCGGCGCCATTTTAATGTCTGGGATTTTACTAGTTAAAAGTTCGTTTTCTCGGTATCTTCTCGAATTTATCTCCGGTTAATTGTGCGACTCAGTTGTTCTTGGTGAAAATAATATTTTTGGTTTTGGTAAAATAAATGTGCAAGACTTAAAAATAAATGACGAGTAATTAAAACTACAACTAAGTGAAACGTAAACGGTGCAATATTTAAAACTTTAAAAGTAAATGACAAGAATTTAAATGACGTAAAATTAAAACTTAGCGAAAATTAAATTAACGATCAAATAAAAATGCAAGACGAAATTAAAATATACTAAAAACAAAACGAGTAAAATTGACACTTTAACAAAATATTAAAACAAAACAAAACATCCAATCGGAATACACCCGATCGGAATCCAATCGGAATCCGATCGGAATGTACCATCGGAAAGACAGCTGATCGGAATGTTCAAAATGGACATAATCGGAATGTATTCTGATCGGTTGATCGGAATGTTTAAAATACACTACAATAGGAATGTCAAGAAATGAAACCAAATCGGAATGTCTACAAAAATTGCTCAAATCGGAATGCTTGATGAGACCAAACCGGAATGTATAAAAATGAGACTCAATCGGAATAAGGCAACATGCATATAATCGGAATACCAAAACAAGCCAGATTGGAATAATGTAAACCCTTTTCCGATCAAGCGATCGGAATGAGGGTGTGGTGTGCTGGTCGGAATAATCTGAATGGAAAAGGGTTTATAACCCTTTCCGATGCCTTTGTTGATCCAAAATATAAGCAAAGGGAAATAAGCTATTTCAATAAGCTAAAACCAAAACTTGAACGAATCAATAATGAAAAGTACAAAATAAGCATGAAAGACAACTTATCCAACATAAAACAAGCAAACTTTTAAACCAAATTATAAAAAGATGAACTTTTAAGCACGAAAACATGAATGAACAACACGGATCATAAGTAATTCGCACCAAAAGTAAACAAGAATCAAGAAAGGAAGATGAGAGATTAAGACAAGAAAAGCAAAGATTAAAGAACAAATAATGAAAACTTACTTGAATATTAAATGATTAAAAGTGCATAACAAGAAATTAAAATGCAAGGAAATAAATGACAAGAAATGAAAAATGGTGGAAGAGTGGTTTGTCAAGCCACCAACAACAAGAAATGAAATACTAATGGCCTATTTATAGTGGAGATTAGGGAGGAGCTTAGGAAGCTTCCTCCCTCTTTCCTCTTTTCCTTAATTGCACACTTAAGTCCTTTTCTTCTTAATCTTTTGTTAATCTTGGACTTGATGACTTCGTCTCGGGATTTCTTTGAACTTGTCTCGATATTTCTTCATAAATAAGACTCGAGTTCTTCGGCTTTAAGTAAACTTCCGCCTTTTGAATTTTTCTTCGATAAATCTTCAGAATTGGTCTTGGACTTCCGTTCTTTTTCCACTCTTGATCTTTCGACTTCATCTTTCGTCTTTTTCTTCGATAAAAGCCCATGAATGCCGTGTTTTCCCCACTTTTCACCTTTTCGTCCTAAATCACAACAAAAACACAAACCACGCATAATTCCGACATAAATGGCATAAAATACACGTTTTGGCTCGGTTATTATTGTAATTAAGTGGTAAAAAGGATGGGTGTTTTCACACCTATCAGCTTCTCAATTCTAATGGTTCATATTAGCCGCGAACCCCTTTTTATCATCTATATTATCCTTTTTACAAACATCATTTATTTTTATATTGTTCGACATTTTATTTTGAACTGTTCATAACTAAGGAACACATCCTAATTGATTCTTTATCCTTTCTACATAATGTGTCAGTAATTATATTCACCTTCCTCGAATAAATAAATAGCATGACCGTATTTATTCAGAAATTATTCCTTTATATTTTCTAAGTCTTAGTTCTATCTCAACTATTATTTTTATTAGTTTTGCTCAATCCGACGTTTAAAGCGTCGATAAATATTACAAGTAATTAAATAATAAATATTAAATTTTTATGAAATGTAAACGTACAAATTTTAAATTTCTTAGTTCGACCAATTATATAAAAATGTTCAAAATAAATTTGAATTTAATTAACATGATCTTTGTTGATTTATTGAAAATACTTAATAAAATCCGTAAATGTTTGAAAAATCTTTGGTTATACTTTGGTCAAAATTTTCTTAGTTGAAAAGTAAAAGTGTCGTTTCAAATTTTAAGTCATGGTTTAACGGTTTCCTCAATCCCTCTTAGGTTGTCTTGAGGTATACACAAACATTTACCCCTAAACAGGAGTTTAGTTAAATGATTTGTGTATAAGGGAATAATCCCTTAAAAATCCTTTGTTAAAACATTTGTCAAAACATATTTCCATTTTCTTTTTGGTAAAACCCAAAGCCTTAATGGTTCGAATTTTTGAAGAGTCAATATATTCAATTTTCTATTAATCACACGGTCAAATAATGTAAAGGATTAAGTCTTTCATCACATGTTAAACATTCAAGGTACAAGTTTTCACTACTCGGCCAACTCAGGGCATTCTACAAATAATTATTAACTCATTCTTATTCTTATAAAAAATAAATGATCCTTAATGATCACAAGCATGAATTCATCAAATTACGGCCTACACACGTGATTCACCAAATTTATGGATGCTACATGTGTATTAGTCCATCCAAACGACATCACCTGAAACTCATAATGTTCATCACAAGTTCTGGATGTAGTAATTGGAATAGATAATCTTTTTCGCGGATGCGAAATTGATGATAACCATGCCGTGGGTCAAATTCCTGAATGTATGCTAGAATCTTGTAAATGATCGAACAAATCTATCATCTTGGGTAGTGGATATAGATTTTTATCATCAATTTACCTAGTTCATGGTAATTCAACAAATATAAGGAATAATAACACCATAGCTCTTCATGATGACGAGCTTGGTAGAATAAAAGTCTTTTTCCGACAACCCTCTCAGTTGCACGGTAATCCTTTTAATTCAGATGGTGCTGATGTACCGTGCACAAGCCACAAGTACAACACCTGTAATATAATCAATACCAAATTCAACTTGCCTTAATGGCAAAAGTCTAGGTAAAATACCTCCAAAAGTTTCGGATAACAAAAACATCTTTTAATAAATTCATATTAGGTTTTTAATTCAGATGGTGCTGATGTACCGTGCACAAGCCACAAGTACAACCACCGGGAATATAACCAATACCAAATTCAACTTGCCTTAATGGCAAAAGTCTAGGTAAAATACCTCCTAAAGTTTCAGATTACAGAAACATCTTTTAATAAATTCATATTAGGTTCTTTCTAGATTATAATATCTATGACTAATTCACAACCATTCATGGTAAAATTTCAAGTCCAAATGTTGGATATGGTCATCCATCAAGAATTATTTAGATAACTTTTGATAATCAACATCTTATCATTTAGGGAAATTCTACTCGAGTTCCCATCAATTAAGACAATGTTGTCATGTCATAATCAATCAATCCATTCTAATGGCACTACCAACTTTTAAGTTTTATTGCTGTTGATAAGATGTGAACATCTCAAAAGACTAATAATAACTCATAATCCTTCACAAGTTCAAGGATATCTGGAGACATAACTAACCTTAAAAGAGTAAGGTCAACGCATAATCTACGGGAGAGAATTTCAAATCAGATATAGACGAAAACATATAACGAATATGAATATATCCCATGTTTTCATAATTTGAGTACGCATTCGAAAGCTCCTCGGATCGTTACCCATGTCATTCAAATGAAATCAAATCAAAAGAAATGATAGGAATGTCGATACATCCAGTCGGGTATCCACTCGGTAATCATATACTTTTCCTAAGAATCTCACTACGGGATAATTGGACAAGAAAGAATTGTCAATTGTCAAATAAGACAATTTCCACAGATGAGTAAATTCGACTCAGAAGAATAGATGCTGCAGGCACATATGTAGGTGTCCCTAACACTATGTCCCTAATTTTCACTTCTTGCAGATCTCATAAAATTTAATCTTTCACAACTTCAAAGAAATGTAGTGTTTATTAATCAATTTTATGGTGACTACTAATCAGCCTTGCATGGTCTCTTCCAAATTGTATGTAGGCGCGCAACTATATACAATTTCAAGATTAACGATGCAATACTTAGTTCGTCAAATTTTATCATCATGTTTATAATAAAAACATTTTCATGCTTAATTCTTAAATAAGAATCAAAAATAAATTTACAAATATTTTTATTTGTTATGAAAACAATTAAGTTTTCCAAGGTGTTTTATAAACAACTTCATTTCAATAATGATTATTTATAAGTCTCACTTTAAATAATCCATATGGTGATGAAAATTCAATTTTTCTGAAGGGATACTGTTTTATCTTATAAAAACAATGAGTGATCTGCAAAAGAGTGATGAAAAGTTGTTCACCAAGAACTAACTACAATATGCTAGGAAAGAAGCTTTAGCCAAATAATCATGAGGTTCATGACCTTGCTGGCGCTCGAAAAGAATAATCCACAACGTAACTCAATTCAAGATGAGTACTTGTTCAATGGTTGCACCACTAATGCGAGCATTAGGATGAAGCAATAAAAGATAGATAACATCGATACATGTAAGATTTAGCAATCAAAGGTAATCTTTTCATTAATCACAAACAAGTCAAAATTGTACCGTAACACATTACGTGTCACTATGTCATACAATTCCAAGAACTCATCCTACCAACTGATGTCTCAGTTAAGTAAGGGATTTTTAAAAGATACCACAATGAATACTAATCTACAAGAGTCATTAGTTGTTCCACATGTCCCGAAAGATCCATCGGTCCCAATTCCGAAGAAGATTTCTTCAATTTATTTATTGGACACTAGGCATCCTCGTCATTGGACAATGGCCTAGGAACAACCCTTAACACGAACCAACAATCATTTAAAACCTTATAATATAATCACAGAACTCAAAAACTTCCTCTTAACAATTTCATATTCCATAAAAGTTAAATTTTACTTTATTCAAGTTTCAACCAAATCATACTCAATTTTATTCTTAGACCTTAATAGGGCAATAAAAGCTCGATATAATCAACAATTAATTTCCAATCCTATAGCTCTTACAACAATAGTTATCAAATGAGTCACTAGTATGAAACGACTCACACATTCAATTATACTTCTCGGAAAGGTACTAGTGGCATGAGGCTTTTGGGTAATGGTTCCAATGACAGCCTCAAGTGCAACATTCACCCTTTCGATTTCAAGTTTAAGAATTGGGTGACAACGAATCAGATGACATCTTTCTAGGTGGTATGGTTTTGTCAAACCCCACTATATAAGCAAATATCGTCATGACATCGCTATCAGATTTAATCTTGCCAATTCTTATTCAATATCACAATCAACTAATATCAACATTCCTACGAATATCAACCATTTTGTTGGAATCATAAATATCCACAACTTGGTTTAGATCTAGAATAGCTAGAATTCCTACGGGAATAGCTTCGATTGATTTGCTAGGGAAGTTAGGGTTTCTTGTGACAATCTACGTCGTATAAATACCTCGTATAAATATAGAAATAATCATCAAACAATCATGTAATCAAATTACAAAATATATATATAATCCAAGTTATATATATATATATATATTAAAATAATACTTCTCAGTCTGGCCTTGTCGGTAACTCGGGAATTCTTCGGCACCGTTATAGTCAAAAGATTTTTAGACATTTTTAGAAAAAAATTTATAGTTAAAAGATTTTGAAATGTTTTATTCAAAGCCTTAGTATTAAAAATCTTTCGTTCTCTATAACGAGAGCTCTTGTACCAATCTTTCGTTCTCAATTCAATATAGCGGAAGACTCGTTGGTGTTACGGGATAGCACATTACTCACATCATAGACAACGCTTAAAAATCGCGTCATTTAATAATAAAGCATTTCCATTCATAAATATCAGATTTACATATGTCCCAAGTCATATTAATTCATACAAATTTTACAAAGCAATTGAATGAAAATTATTAGTTAAGTGCAGGCCATGAATTCTTGTTGTCTTCCCGAGAATTACCTTCAAGTACCTGAGATAAAACATGTTAAAAGAAAATTTCAGCAAAAACGCCAAGTGAATTCATAGAGTTTTAATTAAATCCATCAATATAACATCGGTATAAAATTATTACCGAAAATCATTTTGTACCAATCTTTGTAATAGGCCATAAAATAGCCAAAGTCATTTTATACAAATCCTTATCAAAAATCATAATATAGGCATTTTCCTTCAAAATCATTATACGAGCCAATGTCGTAAAAACATCATACAATACGTTTTATAACGTTGTATAAAGTTAAATAAAAACCGTTATATGAATATGGTTATGTAAAACCAAAACACGACCATAAAATCAATAATAAGACCCCGTATTGCTAGTCAGGCAATATATCGTAATTCAGTGCGTATATCAGTATTTCGTTATTTGGATTATTATAAGACGCATGAGATTGTTACCTTACTACAACAAACAACGGGTAGCTAGCCCGAAACTCAATTTTCCCATCTAAATTAGCGTGTCGTCACAATAATCACGCTTGTGTAAATCTTCTCATACATAAATTCGCTTACAATGTGGCACGACGAGGATCAACCGTCAAGGCGCGAACTGGGGTGATCGTCCCCAAATAGTACTATTATATGCATAAGCGTCTACCAAATACCGGTAGTTCACAATTCATGCTAATGGGACTTTTAGTGACATAACCTAACTTTAATAATCCATTTCATCTCATCTATCGGGTCATATAATCATTCATCGGGTCATACAATCATTCGGGTCCAAATCAATAAATAGACAATCGGGACAACTAGTGTCCTATTTTATAAAAACTAACATGTTATATCCCTCGCGGGTTTATAAAACATTTCATAAAAACATTTAAAAGAGTGCGAGGCTATGAACTAACGTTGATGTGGGAAAGCGGTTTATCGGCAATTCGGATGTACGGTACGTGCTTCAATCACGGAAACCTAGACAAATAATACTCGTCTTAGACTCTTGTCCAATGAATTTATAAAAATAAAAATCATGTATACATATGATGATTTTATAAATATGATGATGATCAAGTGGGATTGTACATTTTTACTTATTCATTATAGTGTTTAGATGTTGGTAACATTTTTATGCTAGTTATACTAGTTCAATTTAATTACATTTTGAGGCCCAATAAGCCTATTACAATCCCAATACTTTTCATTAGCCCAATTATAATTTTAATATCAGTATTACACTTTACATGTTGGGCCCAAATGAGTTAAGCCCAATAAGTAAGTTTATAAGTGTTTTACTAACTAGTCGGGTTTATAGTCCAATAAGGCTACTTTGGCCCGTTAATGTTTACATGTCGTAAAGCTCGGGTTTTATCGGTTTTTACTTGTTGTATTAGTTTATATATCAGTATGTGAGTTTATAAAAGTTTACATTAGACGGTTCCGGCCGTCTAAGTTTTATTTGACAAAAACGTTAATCTTTCGGTTTTAGCCGAAAAGACGTAAAAATCATGTTTATAGTTTTTATAACTTATAAAACTTACCAAACTACCATTTTTATAAAATGTCCATTGATTTATCCTTATACATATTTATATAAATGTAATATATAAGTTAGTGGGTTTTAATTCACATTTTATACTATATTTATTTGAGTGCTTATATAATAATATTAAACTTTAATTTCACAGAAACTACATGATATGTGCTTCATTTTATTCCTTTATAACTACTAAATGAATCAACCTCTAAATATTTTAATAAATTCGTCCAAAACAGTGTAGGCAGATTTGCACTCTAAACTTGTTTTGATCATATCTCACTCATTTTTATGATTCCATTGCATGGCCAAATCTCACATGTGTATAACACCTAATACTTACTGTATATTGATTCCATTTTACCATTTTATCAGTTTAACATTTGGTTACATACTGTTTTTATACAGCCATCATATTTAGCAAGATTTTAATCTTGTTACCTATCGTTTTCCATCTTTTTAACCATATTTATCAACACCAAATCCCCACACAATATTTTTATCATCATATATTCATCATATAAAATATAACAAGAGAATAGGAAGAACGATCTTTATACCACTACGGTTGTGTAGTTTATGATCAAGGCTTGGATTTTTGATGGCAAAACTTGTTATAGATCAACACCAATCTTCAAGACCACCAATACTTGTAAACTTCATGTAGAAATCAGCCCTTGGACATCACCAAATCTTCTCCTTAGATGTTAAAATTACCACCAATCAATAGAGCTTCAAAAGGGTTTCATCATATGTGTGAATAACATATGATTTCATGGTTAATTTTGATCAAATGAGGGTGTTTAGGGGTGGTGGTGGACGAAATTTAGAGAGAGAAAGGGAGGAGCGTGCGAGTTTTGCATGGATGAAAATGGAGAAATGGTTTGGAGTGAGTGGTTTTGACCATGTTGCTAGTTTACAAAGTGGATAAGACATGTGTCTTAGCTTACTTTGTAAGCTTGACACATGAGTGGGTTGTGTAGCTTAATATGGCCGGTTATAGTGGGGGTGGGACAAGTGTCCCACTTGTCTCATCTCCACTAATTTACGGGTACTCCTCGTTCTAGTTTCCTCGATTTGCGTGCCCTCAGGTCGTTTTACGAAAAACGTTTTTATAAATTATGAATCAATGGCATAAAACGAATCTAATAAAAATTGTCTCATCAAAAACGGAGTTTGAAAACGTAAATACTTAATCCTAAGGTTTCCGGTTTAATCGTAAAGGACGTTAAATTATAATCGTAAGTCCTAATCTCTTCTCGTAAATTTGAGAGTTTATGAACCAACACAAATTTAATATCCCAAAATAATATTCACGGATAAATTTATTTCCTGAAATGTCGGACTGTCACCAAAAACGGTGTATGTAAACGTAAGCACGTAACGTAGAATCCTCCGGTTTAGACGTAGTCGATGCTACTTCAAGACGTAAATCCAAATTTCTTCCCAAAAATAAGTGAGTTCATAATATAACATTAAAATAATGTTTTTAAATAATACTTGATAGGTGTGAAAACACCCATCCTTTTTACCACTTAATGACAATAATAACCGAGCCAAAACGTGTATTTTATGCCATTTATGTCGGAATTATGCGTGGTTTGTGTTTTTGTTGTGATTTAGGACGAAAAGGTGAAAAGTGGGGAAAACACGGCATTCATGGGCTTTTATCGAAGAAAAAGACGAAAGATGAAGTCGAAAGATCAAGAGTGGTAAAAGAACGGAAGTCCAAGACCAATTCTGAAGATTTATCGAAGAAAAAGTCAAAAGGCGGAAGTTTACTTAAAGCCGAAGAACTCGAGTCTTATTTATGAAGAAATGTCGAGACAAGTTCAAAGAAATCCCGAGACGAAGTCATCAAGTCCAAGATTAACAAAAGATTAAGAAGAAAAGGACTTAAGTGTGCAATTAAGGAAAAGAGGAAAGAGGGAGGAAGCTTCCTAAGCTCCTCCCTAATCTCCACTATAAATAGGCCATTAGTATTTCATTTCTTGTTGTTGGTGGCTTGACAAACCACTCTTCCATCATTTTTCATTTCTTGTCATTTATTTTCTTGCAATTTAATTTCTTGTTATGCACTTTTAATCATTTAATTTTCAAGTAAGTTTTCATTATTTGTTCTTTAATCTTTGCTTTTCTTGTCTTAATCTCTCATCTTCCTTTCTTGATTCTTGTTTACTTTTGGTGCGAATTACTTATGATCCGTGTTGTTCATTCATGTTTTCGTGCTTAAAAGTTCATCTTTTTATAATTTGGTTTAAAAGTTTGCTTGTTTTATGTTGGATAAGTTGTCTTTCATGCTTATTTTGTACTTTTCATTATTGATTCGTTCAAGTTTTGGTTTTAGCTTATTGAAATAGCTTATTTCCCTTTGCTTATATTTCGGATCAACAAAGGCATCGGAAAGGGTTATAAACCCTTTTCCGATCAGATTATTCCGACCAGCACACCACACCCTCATTCCGATCGCTTGATCGGAAAAGGGTTTACATTATTCCAATCTGGCTTGTTTTGGTATTCCGATTATATGCATGTTGCCTTATTCCGATTGAGTCTCATTTTTATACATTCCGATTTGGTCTCATCAAGCATTCCGATTTGAGCAATTTTTGTAGACATTCTGATTTGGTTTCATTTCTTGACATTCCGATTGTAGTGTATTTTAAACATTCCGATCAACCGATCAGAATACATTCCGATTATGTCCATTTTGAACATTCCGATCAGCTGTCTTTCCGATGGTACATTCCGATCAGATTCCGATTGGATTCCGATCGGGTGTATTCCGATTGGATGTTTTGTTTTGTTTTAATATTTTGTTAAAGTGTCAATTTTACTCGTTTTGTTTTTAGTATATTTTAATTTCGTCTTGCATTTTTATTTGATCGTTAATTTACTTTTCGCTAAGTTTTAATTTTACGTCATTTAAATTCTTGTCATTTATTTTTAAAGTTTTAAATATTGCACCGTTTACGTTTCACTTAGTTGTAGTTTTAATTACTCGTCATTTATTTTTATGTCTTGCACATTTATTTTACCAAAACCAAAAATATTATTTTCACCAAGAATAACTGAGTCACACAATTAACCGGAGATCAATTCGAGAAGATACCGAGAAAACGAACTTTTAACTAGTAAAATCCCAGACATTAAAATGGCGCCGCTGCCGGCTCTTTTCGTAAGGATTAACGGTTTTTTGTGAGAGACGCGTTGGCTTTTGGGATCCGTTCACTCGTGAACGTTATTTTTCGTGTCCAAAAATTTTCAAAAATCCAAAAACATTTGAAAAATCATAAAAAGCATTTCTTTTTCAAAGTTTTGCACCAAAAATATTCTTCTTGCTTAGCTATCTTTCTTTATGGATTTTTATGTCCATTGCGTCCGGTGTGGGAAACAATTATCTGGGAACAACTCTTGTCAATGGTGTACATGTGAGCGGTGTGGAAACAATCTCGACAATACACAATTCCTATTCGGATTTTGTCCTTTGTGCAACTCGACTAATTCGTCCTTTTTGAACCCACCTACTCCTGTTCCCCCGTGCATCTATTGTGGAAGCGATTCTCATTGGCATGTTTCGTGTCCGGTTCAATACCCGTATAGACACGGGCAAGAACCGGGGTCCAATTATGACTATGATAATAGCTATCCACAAGATGCACCCAATCTTTCTCCTCAACCATTTTGCAACAACTGTGGGGGTCCTCACGATACTTCTTATTGTCAACCAATGAATTATTATGAGCAAAATCCGTGTCCTCAGTTTTCTTCACCAATGGATTATTATGAACCAAACACTGTTTCTAATTCTTCTCAACCGATGAACTACTATGAGCCACAACCATGCTAGAATTCAGGTTTTCAACAATTTGAACCCCCACAACACATCATCGATCATCAACCCTCCTTCGAACATTTGAGCTCCCACGAACAATGGGCCACTCTTGTTAATCAAGGTCAACAACTTCAAGAATCTTTCAACAAGATCATCGAAAAATGTCAAGAGGATCAACGACAAGAGCAAATATCGAATATCGAGACTTATACTCCTCCTCCGGTGTATCCATACTATTATGATGATGATGACGATGAGCCTACTATTTCTTGGAATGATCTTACTGCTCAATGCCCTAGTGCTATTGTCATCCCTTCTATCGATATCCCAAACGTGTCTAAGGATTGTGATTCGTTGAATGAGCTTAGTGATGTTGGTCTCGATAACTTATGTGATGATGAGGTTTGTGACATACCGACTGCTATGGAGCATGAGGACGACGTTGCTCTTACGGAAGAGGTCGATCCTAATGATGTCGATTTTTCTCCAAGCTATGAGAATTTCACTTTTGAAATTTCTCAATCTCCACCAGGAGATGCGGACGATGACGATTTATTCTCTCAGGTTTACGAGAAGTTCACCGATGAACATGATCTTGTGGATAAGGTGGAAGACGTGCTTCTTCGCGATAGATTACGGAAAGTTCATCTTCTTATTGCTCAAATCGAAGCGTTGACTTCTCCTCCTCTTTCCGAGTCTTTGCCTCCATCTATTCCTCCCGTTGAAGATAATGACCCATTGCTGGAAGAAATCGACATCCACTCCATCCCTCCAGGTATTGATGATTATGACACGGAGGGGGACATTATTTTTGATAATTTGCTGCAGGAAAGTATTGACCCAAGTCCCCCTCCCGAGCACCTTTCATCCTCCCCTTTAGCCACTATTACGGAGGATGAGTGCTTTGACCCGGGAGGTGACATTGATTATGCTATTAATGATAACATTACGGCTTTGCCGAATGCTCAGCCTCTATTGTCTTTGGGGGAGGACAATGTGCTTACTTTACCCACCCCACCTCCCGTGGATCTTGAATTCACATACTTCTCGTATGTTGAAAGGACCTTTCTCCCATTCAAGACTTATCCCCCCGACTCTCCTTTGTTGATGTCAACCGGGAACGAGGACAAGGTCTTTGATCCCGGTATTACATTTGAGGCTTCCCCATGGACTATTTAATTCGGGGACAAGTCAGGCTCGTGACTCGGTTAACAAAAACAAGCGCTTTTTGGGAGGTAACCCAATTATCTATCTATTTTCACCATAAGTGTAGGGGAGCCCCGTGGTGTTTCCTGCTTTCTTTCTTATCATGTGCAGGGATTAGCGCTTCAAAGACACACTCTTGATGACTTTTGACGAACCGTGATTATGTGTTCCCTTCTTCCCGGTTCTATCCTAAACTCTTTTCGATTAACTATTTTATATTTTCTCAATATTAAAATAGGAATCTCTATAGTTGTCTCTTCCTTAGCGAGATTTAAACAAAGTGCACAATGTCCTAAGTGTAGGGGAGTTTACTCCCACATGCTTAAACATTGAGGACAATGTTTATATTAAGTGTAGGGGGACTTCTATCGAAGTTAAGTGGCCTTTTCCTTGTATTTGTCCTCATTTTAACCGGAAAATCAATTTTTCGACATTTTTCAAAATTTTTGATCTATTTTGGCCTATTAGTTTTTCCCTTTGTATAGTTATTTTCTTTCTTTGCTAGAATAAACTCTAATAAAGTGGTTTTAATTTTCAAACGTTGTGAATCTTTTGACTCAACCCGAGTTTACTTATCTAAGTTACTCTAGCTAGTATCCTTAACGTGTTTAAGTCAAGTTTTGCTAGGCTTTTATATAGGGAGCTATAAAACGCGAAAGTCTTAACTCTCACGGGTTAAGAACAAGAACTTTTCGCAAGATCCTATAATTGATCCTAGAGAGTCGTTTATCAAGGGAACTTTAAAACGCGATTTCTAAACTTGAAAAAGTCTAAGAGTTTGCAAGATCCTATAGGCGACTCGAAAACCCAAAACTTTGATTTAATAGGCTAAGCATCCACGAGTCTCATTCCTTGAAATTTTAAACTGTGGAGAACGAGAGATGATAGAGCCAATTATAAGTTCGGTATTCTTTCGTGAATTAATGTGAGTTAATTATAAGCCTATTTTCCCATCGCTTGCTAATAAATTTATCTACAATAAATAAGGTTGTACGATTTGAAAAGTTACTTAGCTTCTAGCCCAAGATCGTTTAAAAGTTGCTCGGTATGGATTAGAGTTCATAGCCAAGGCATAACTTATTGAAGCGGGATGCGAAGATTGGCGAGTCCAAAAAGGTCCTAACAAGGCATGAGGACTATATTTTGTTGCTAAGATCCAAAGTGATGTGAAGAATCATTTATCGAAAATCAATATGAAGGATCGAGACACACGACAAAAAGAAAAAACTCCCCAAAAGTCATGGAGAAGTGTATCCGAAAAGACCCTATCAAGGTATGAGGATAAATAGATCCAAGTCCTAAAAGGAGGTGGATCGTTGTATATCAAAGTCCAAAATAAAGATTGGAGAAAAATGAAGAAGTCGTGGTCCAAGTATGAATCTCTCAAAACTTCAAGTGAAGAAATTCTTATATGAAGAGAAGACCATTATTTCATGAACGTCTCTCAAGGTTTGAAGTATGAAGTCGCTACCAAATATCGGTCCGAGAAAGGTCTCAAATCGCGAAGCGAGTTATGCCAAGATATGAACTTTATAAGGTCCCGAGAAGCAGTTTTAAAAGATTTTGTCCTTTAGCTAACTATTGATTAAATCGTTCACTTTATTTTCGGACTAAATAACTATCGAAATAAGTCAAAAATGCATCCTCGTGATCATTCAAGAGAACAATAAAATATAAGAGATACACCTAGGAATAAGGGAGTCTAAGTGAATAATTGACCCACATGAGTTCGTGGTTGTTTGCTAACTTATAATAACAATGATCTCGTTTTTAAGCTTGGTTTGGAGAAAGTGAAAACTTGAGGATGATGATCATTCATGACATTTCCAAAACCCTAAGGTATGTTTTTTATTTCTATACTTTGAATGTTTATAGTTTTCTATCTCTTTAATAAAGGCCAACGTGGATTGATTATGATGAAAAATTTAATCGAGCTTTGTAACTAATGCATTGCATGAGGACATTGCAATGGTTAAGTGTAGGGGATTTGATAGGTGTGAAAACACCCATCCTTTTTACCACTTAATTACAATAATAACCGAGCCAAAACGTGTATTTTATGCGATTTATGTCGGAATTATGCGTGGTTTGTGTTTTTGTTGTGATTTAGGATGAAAAGGTGAAAAGTGGGGAAAACACGGCATTCATGGGCTTTTCGAAGAAAAAGACGAAAGATGAAGTCGAAAGATCAAGAGTGGAAAAAGAACGGAAGTCCAAGACCAATTCTGAAGATTTATCGAAGAAAAAGTCAAAAGGCGGAAGTTTACTTAAAGCCGAAGAACTCGAGTCTTATTTATGAAGAAATATCGAGACAAGTTCAAAGAAATCCCGAGACGAAGTCATCAAGTCCAAGATTAACAAAAGATTAAGAAGAAAAGGACTTAAGTGTGCAATTAAGGAAAAGAGGAAAGAGGGAGGAAGCTTCCTAAGCTCCTCCCTAATCTCCACTATAAATAGGCCATTAGTATTTCATTTCTTGTTGTTGGTGGCTTGACAAACCACTCTTCCACCATTTTTCATTTCTTGTCATTTATTTTCTTGCATTTTAATTTCTTGTTATGCACTTTTAATCATTTAATTTTCAAGTAAGTTTTCATTATTTGTTCTTTAATCTTTGCTTTTCTTGTCTTAATCTCTCATCTTCCTTTCTTGATTCTTGTTTACTTTTGGTGCGAATTACTTATGATCCGTGTTGTTCATTCATGTTTTCGTGCTTAAAAGTTCATCTTTTTATAATTTGGTTTAAAAGTTTGCTTGTTTTATGTTGGATAAGTTGTCTTTCATGCTTATTTTGTACATTTCATTATTGATTCGTTCAAGTTTTGGTTTTAGCTTATTGGAATAGCTTATTTCCCTTTTCTTATATTTCGGATCAACAAAGGCATCGGAAAGGGTTATAAACCCTTTTCCGATCAGATTATTCCGACCAGCACACCACACCCTCATTCCGATCGCTTGATCGGAAAAGGGTTTACATTATTCCAATCTGGCTTATTTTGGTATTCCGATTATATGCATGTTGCCTTATTCCGATTGAGTCTCATTTTTATACATTCCGATTTGGTCTCATCAAGCATTCCGATTTGAGCAATTTTTGTAGACATTCCGATTTGGTTTCATTTCTTGACATTCCGATTGTAGTGTATTTTAAACATTCCGATCAACCGATCAGAATACATTCCGATTATGTCCATTTTGCAATTCTGATCAGCTGTCTTTCCGATGGTACATTCAGATCGGATTCCGATTGGATTCCGATCGGGTGTATTCCGATTGGATGTTTTGTTTTGTTTTAATATTTTGTTAAAGTGTCAATTTTACTCGTTTTGTTTTTAGTATATTTTAATTTCGTCTTGCATTTTTATTTGATCGTTAATTTACTTTTCGCTAAGTTTTAATTTTACGTCATTTAAATTCTTGTCATTTACTTTTAAAGTTTTAAATATTGCACCGTTTACGTTTCACTTAGTTGTAGTTTTAATTACTCGTCATTTATTTTTAAGTCTTGCACATTTATTTTACCAAAACCAAAAATATTATTTTCACCAAGAACAACTGAGTCGCACAATTAACCGGAGATCAATTCGAGAAGATACCGAGAAAACGAACTTTTAACTAGTAAAATCCCAGACATTAATACTTGAGAATAAAATATCAACCATAAATTGACGGATTGTCACACTTAATATGTAAATAAGTAAAAACTAGTATAACTAGTCTAAAATTTGACTAACACATAACACTATAATGTTGTATAAAGAGATACAATCCCACTTGATCATCATCTTACTTATGATATCATCATATATACATAACCATTATTTTTATAAAGTCATTGGACAAGAATCTAAGACCGAGTATTATTTGTCTAGGTTTCCGTGATTGAAACACGTACCGTACATCCAAATCGCCGATAACCCGCCTTTCCCAATCAATGTGAGTTCATAGACTCACACTCTTTTAAATGTTTTATAAAATGTTTTATAAACCCGCGAGGGAGATAACATGATAGTTTTAAATAAAATAGGACACCAGTTGTCCCGATTATTTGCTTATTGATATAGACCTGAATGATTATATGACCCGATGAATGATTACATGACCCCATGAATAAAATGAAATGGATTATTATTAGTTAGGTTATGTCACTAAGATTCCGATTAGCATGAATTATGAACTACTGGGATTTGGTAGATGCTTATGCATATATTAGTACTATTTGGGGAAGATCACCCCAGTTCGCGCCTTGACGGTTGATCCCGGTCGTGCCACATTGATTGGTAAGAGAATTTATGTATGAGAAGATTTATATAAGCTTGATTATTATGATGACACGCTGTTTTAGATGGGCAAAGGAATTACGGGTTAGCTACCCATTGTTTGTTATAGTAAGGTAGCAATGTCATGTGGCTTATAATAATCCAATAACGAAAATACTGATATACGCATTGAATTACAACATATTGCCTGACTAGCAATACGGGGTCTTATTATTAATATTATGTTCGTGTTTTGATTTTACATAAGCATTTTCATATAACGGTTTTTATTTAACTCTATATAACGTTATAAAACGTATTGTATAATGTTTTTGCCACGATGGTTAGTATAATGGTTTTGAAGGCAAACGCCTATATTATGATTTACGAAAAAGACTTATATAAAATGTATTCGGCCTATTTTATAGCCTACGGCAAAGAATTGTACAAAAATGATTTTCGGTAATAATTATATACCGGTGATATATTAATGGTTTTTTATTAAACTCTATGAATTCACTCGGCATTTCGCTGACTTTTTAACATGTTTGATCTCAGGTACTTGAAGGTAATTCTCGGGAAGACGACAAGAATTTATGACCCGCATTCAAATAAAATTTCCATTCAAATGTTTTGTAAAATTGTATGATATATTATGACCTGAGGACCTATGTAATTTGATATTTATGAATGGAAAAATGCTTTATTATTAAACGACGCGATTATTAAGCGTTGTCTATGATTTGAGTAATGTGCTATCCTGTAACACCAATGACTCTTCTGCTGAACTAAAGTATGAATATTTGGGGGTGTTACAGTTTGGTACCAGAGCTCTCGTTATAGAGAATGAAAGATTTTTAAAACCAAGGTTTTGAATAAAACGTTTCAAAAGCCTTTTAACTATAAACATTTTACTCAAAATATTTAAATTTCTTTTGACTATAACGGTGCCGAAGAATTCCCAAGTTACCGACAAGGCCAGACTGAGAAGTGTTATTTTAATATATATATATATAACTTGGATTATATATATGTTGTAATTTGATTACATGATTGTTTGATGATTATTTTAATACTTATACGAGATATTTATTCGACGTAGTTTGTCACAAGGAACCCTAACTCTTCTAGCAAATCGATCGAAGCTATTTCTGTAGGAATTCTAGCTATTCCAGATCTAAACCAAGTTGTGGATATTTATGATCCCAACAAATTGGTTGATATTCGTAGAAATGTTGATATTAGTTGATTATGATATTGAAGAAGCATTGGCGAGATTAAATCTGATATCGATGTCATGACGATCTTTCCTTATAGAGTGGAGTTTGACAAAACCTTACCACCTGGAAAGGTGTCATTTGATTCGGTGTCACCCAATTCTTAAATTTGAAATCGAAAAGGTAAATGTTGCACTTGAGGCTGTCATTGTAACCATTACACAAAAGCCTCATGCCACTAGTATCTTTCTCAGAAGTCTAATTGAATGTGTGTGTCATTTCATACTAGTGACTCATTTGATAACTATTGTTGTAAGAGCTATAGGATTGGAAATTAAGTGTTGTTTATATCAAGCTTTTATTGCCCTTTCAAGGTCTAAGAATAAGGTTGAAAGTATTGGAGAATGAGGTAGGATATCGAATTGAGTATAAGTTAGTTGAAACGTGAATAAAGTAAAATTTAACTCATATGGAATAAGACATTGTTAAGAGGAAGTCGTTGAGTCCTGTGATTGAATTATAAGGTTTTAAATGATTGTTGGTTCGTGTTAAGGGTTGTTCCTAGGCCATTGTCCAATGACGAGGATGCCCAGTGTCCAAGAAATAAACTGAAGAAATCTTCTTCTGAATTGGGAGCGATGGATCTTCCAAGACAGGTGGAACATCTAATGACTCATGTAGATTAGTATTCATTGTAATAACTTTTAAAATCCCTAACTTAACTAAGACATCAGTTGGTAGGATGAGTCCTTGGAATTGTATGACATGGCGACGCGTAATGTGTTACGGTACAATTTTGACTTGTTTGTGATTAATGAGAAGACTATCTTTGATTGCTAAACTCTACATGTATCGATGTTATCTATCTTTAATTATTTCATCTTAATGATCGCATTAGTGATGCAACTATTGAACAAGTACTCATTTCGATTTGAGTTACGTTGTGGATTATTCTTTTTGAGTGCCATCGAAGTCATGAACCTCATGATTAATTGGCTAAGCTCATTTCCTATTATACTGTTGTTAGTTTATGGTGAACAACTTTTCATCACTCTTTTGCAGATCACTCATTGTTTTAATAAAGTGAAAACAATATCCATTGATAAAAATTGAATTTTCATCACCATATGGATTATTCAAAGTGAGATTTATGAGTAATCGTTATCGCAATAAAGTTGTTTATGAAACACTTTGGAAAACTTAATTGTTTCCATAACAAAGAACATCTTTTCAAATTCATTTTTTATTCTTATTCCAGAATTAAGCATGAAACTATTTTTATTTTCAACATGATGACAAAATTTTGACGAACTGAGTATTGCATCGTTAATCCTAAAAATGTACGTAGTTGCGCGCCTACGTACAATTTGGAAGGGACCATGCAAGGCTGATTAGTAGTCACCATGAAACTTTTAATAAACACTACACTTTTTTGAAGTTGTGAAAGATTAAATTTTATGAGAATTGTAAGAAGTGTAAAAATAGGGACATATTGTTAGAGACACCTACATATGTGACCGTACCATTTACTTTTCTGAATCGAATTTACTCATCTGTGGATATTGTCTTAATTAAAAATTGATATCCCCTTCTTGTCCAATTCTTTCATGGCAAGATTCTTTGGAAAATTATCTAATTACCGAGTGTTGAAACCCGACTGGGTGTATCGACGTTCCTATCATTTCTTTTGATTAGATTCCATTTGAATGACATGGTTAACAATCCGAGGTGCTTTCGAATGCGTACTCAATTCATGAACACATGGGATATATTCATATTCGTTAGTGTTTTCGTCTTTATCTGATTTGAAATTCTCTCGCGTAAATCATGCGTTGACCTTACTCTTTTAATGTTAGCTATGTCTCCATATATCCTTGAATTTGTGAAGGATTATGAGTTATTATTAGTCTTTTGAGTAGTTCTCATCTTATCAACGACAATAAAACTGAAAAGTTGGTAGTGGCATTAGAATGGATTGGTTGATTATGACATGATTTCAATATCTAAATTAATGGGAACTTGAGTAGAATTCCCCTAAAAGATAAGAGGTTGATTATCAAAAGTGATCTACATAATTCCCAATAGGAGATCATATCCTGCATTCAGGCTTAATATTTTATCGTTAATGGTTATGAACTAGTCATAGATCTTGTAATCTAGAAAGAACCTAAGGTGAATTTATTAAAAGATGTTTTTATTATCTGAAACTTTCAAAGGTATTTGCTGGTGAATTACCTAGACTTCTACCAATAAAGCAAGTTGAATTTGGTGTTGATTATATTCCTGGTGCTACACCTATGGCATGTGCACCCTACTTCAGCACCATCTGAATCGAAAGAGTTACCGTGCAACTGAGAGAGTTGTCGGAGAAAGCTTTTATTCTACCGAGCTCGTCATCATGAAGAGATATGGTGTAATCATTCCTTATATTTATTGATTACCGTGAACTAAATAAATTGACGATCAAAAATCATATCCATTACTCAAAATGAAAGAACTGTTCGATCATTTACAAGGTTCTAGCGTATATTCAAAAATTTGATCCACGGCATGGTTATCATCAACTTCGCGTCCGCAAAGAAGATTATCTATTCCAATCACTACATCCAGAACTTGTAATGAACATTATGAGTTTCATGTTATGTCGTTTGAATTGACCAATGCACATGTAGCATCCATAAATTTGGTGAATCACGTGTGTAGGCTGTAATCTGATAAATTCATGCTTGTGATCATTACGGACCATCTGATTGTTTCTAAGAATAAGAAGGAGTTAGTAACCATTTGTAGACTGCCCTGCGTTGGACGAGCAGTGAAAACTGTACCTTGATTATTCATCATATGATTTAAGGCTTGATCCTTTGCATTATTTGACCGTGTGATTAATAAATAATGGAATCTATATTGACTCTTCAAAGATTAGAGCCATTAAGGCTTTGGGTTATACCAAAAAGAAAGTGCAAAAATGTTTTGAAAAATATTTATCGGAGTATTTTTTTAAGGAATCATTCCCTTATACCCAGATCATTTAACTAAACTCCCTTAGGAGTAAATGTTTGTGTATACCTCAAGACAACCTAGGAGGAATTAAGGAAACCATTTAAACCATGACTTGGAATTTGGGACGATAGTTTTTTGCTCTTCAACTAAGAAAACTTCGACCGAAGTATAAACAAAGATTTTTCAAACATTTACAGATCTTATTAATTATTTTCGATAAATCAACAAAAATCGTGTTAATTAAATTCAAATTTATTTTAAACATTTTTCTATAATTGGATGACCTGAGAAATTTAAAAAAATTTACGTTTATATTTCATAAAAATTAAATATTTATTATTTAATTACTTGTAATAGTTATCGACGCTTTAAACATCGGATTGAGCAAAACTAATAAAGATAATAGTAGAGACGAAACTAAAACTTAGAAAATATGAAGAAAGAATTTCTGAGTGAAATGTGGTCATGATAATTATTTCATCAGGAAAGGTGAATGTAGACACTGACACATTATGTAGAAAAGATAAAGAATCAATTAGGATGTGTTCCTTAGTAATGAACTGTGCAAAATAATTTGCCAGAACAATTTAAAAATAGCTGATGCTTGTAAGAAGGATAATATAGATAATAAAAGGGGGTTCGCGGCTAATGTGAACCATTAGAAATGAGAGCCGATGGTATTAAATGTTTAAAAGGTCGTTTGTGGTGGCCTGAATATGGAGGATTTTGAGATTTAGTTATATTGGGATCTCATAAGTTTAAGTATTCTATTGATGCCATTTCTGAAAAAATGTATCTTATCTGAAGAAGTTGTACTGATGGCTAAGTATATAAGCAGACATCGCAACATACGTTGGCAAATTTCTAACTTTTGCGAAGGTCAAGGCTGAGCACTAAAATCCTTAAGGATTGCTCCTACAGCTTATAATTCCTGTTTGGACGTGGTATAGAATCACCATGGATTCTTATCACAAATCTTCCAAGGTCATCATCTGAATTTGATTCGATTTGGGTCATCGTAGACAGATTGACCAAATCTGCTAATATCATTCCCGTTAATGGTAGATTCATGATGAATAAATTGACTCTTTTGTATTTAAAGGAGTTGTGTAAGCATGGTGTGCCTGTATCGATCATCTCTATCAATATCCTCGCTTCGCATCTAATTTCTAGAGATTTCCTCAGAAGTTATTGGGAACGAATCTTGATGAGAGTACTGTTTACCAGCCCAATCGAAGGGACAAGGTAAAGTAACGATACAAACACTAGAAGTCTTGTTTTATGTTTGAATAATTGACCTTCGGTAATGAGCGGGATAATATTTTTCCTTTGGAGAGATTATCATTGATAATTATCGTATTAGGATCGAGATCGAATCTTATGAGGATCTATATAAAGAGCATCTGTAGGTAGGAGTTGGGATGAAGATACCCGACCCGCGACACCTGAAATGATTGTTGAAATTAGGATCTGATTATTTACTGCTAGTAGTGAGCAGGAGGTTATGTGAATATGGAATGTAGATATTGAAGTGCAGGATGGGTAACAAAGCTATGCCTTGAATTTTTTAAAACATGGAAAGATGAATGATGATTTGAAAGATCATGGGAAAATAAGTCCCCGTTGTATGGGACCATCGAGATAATGTAAAGATTTGGTTTGAGAGGCATATAAGTTAGATCTACCCTAGGACTTCAAGGGCTACACGAATTATGTTTATCAAGTGAAAATCTGATTATTTCTTAGTGAAGTGTGGATCGGGGAAAGGTTGCATTCATCAAAACCCGTGAACATCATGGATAGAGAAAGTAAGTCAACTTAAGCCTTATCATATTCCCGTAGTTATGTTTGATGAAACTCGCGTATTGTAATGAATTACACCTGAGATAAAAGACTGAATGTGGAGGAAATACCCGCGTGTCTCTAACTCTGTAAGAAGCGAGTACTAAGATAAATCGATCTTTGAGGACAAAGATCCTCTTTAGGGGTAACTGCTGTGACAATCTGTCAAATTGAGGTCGTTATTTTATTCCCAAGTATTATTTAAAATCATTATTTTATTGTTAATTTATGAACTCACTCACATTTGGGAAGAAATTGGGCTTCACGTCTTAAAGTAGCATCGACTACGTCTAAACCGGAGAACTCTACGTCAAGTGCTTACGTTTACATACACCGTTTTTGTGACTCTCCGACATTTCAAGAAATAAATTTATTCTTTAATATTGTTTTGTAATTGTAATTTGTGTTGGTTCATAAAGTCACTAATTTACGAGAAGAAATTAGGACTTACATGCATAATTTAACGACTTTTACAATTAAACCGGAAACCCTAGGTTTACGTATTTACACTTTTGAACTCCGTTTGTGATGATATAATTGTTATTAGAATCGTTTTGTGCCGTAGAATCAAAATTTATAAAAACGTTTTTCGTAAATCGACGCGAGGGCACGCAAATCGAGGAAACTACAATGGAGGAGTACCCGTAAATTAGTGGAGATGGGACAAGTTGGACACTTATCCCATCACCACCCTTTGTGTGTCACGTTTATATAAGTCTTAAGACACTTGTCTTATACTTGTATCTTGTAAACCACTAAATCACCAAAAAACCACTAGCTAACTCTCTCTCACTTTCACACACATGCAAAACCATCCTAATCTCTCTTCCTCTCTTCCTTTGGCCATCCTACATCACCAACAAATCCCCATCTTCATCAAATTTAACCACAAATCTTAAGTATAATCTACATATGTTGATCCCCAATTGAAAAGATGAACATTGGAGGTGATCTTAACATGTGAAAAGGAGTTTCCAAGGAGGTTTAGGGCAGATTTCCATGAAGGTGTTCACCCACTTGAAGATTTCAAAAAGTCCATTACTAAAGTTGAAGATTTGGTGACAATAACCAAGCCTTGTTCATCCAAAATCTCAACCTTTTCATCACTTTGGTGGTATAGAGATTGTTTCTTCCTATCATATTGTTATTTTGTAAAAGTAATCATGTATTTTGTTTATAAATGTATATGTATATGATGATGAATTATGATCAAAATATTATGTGGGGATTTTGTGTTAATAGATTTGGTTAAAAAGGCTAAAATCAACATGTAAAGATGTTAAAATCTTGGTTAGATTCATAGGCTGTATAAAACAGTAAGTATCAACATGATCACTTGGTAAAATGGCTTGGATTATTAAATATACAGTTAGATATTTTTACATATGTGGCGAGTTGGCCACTCAATAGAATCATTAAAATGAGCAAGATATGATCAAAATACTATTGAGGTACAAATTTGTATAGTCTGTTTTGGACGAATTATTAGAAATACTTAGAGGATGATTGAGCAGTAGCTATACGGAGTTATTTGTAGCACATATCATGTAGTTTGTGTTTCCCAAATTTGAGCTTCTATCTCCTTGTAGAACTCAAGATATGGCAAAAATAGTGGAAGTGACTTTGATAATTAGATTTGTAAATAAAACTATATAATATAAAATGAGCACTCAAGTAATATTATTATAAAATGAATACATAAAACCCACTAACTAATAATAAGTAATATAAAATGAGTAATATACTATAATAAATAAACTTGGTATTTTATAAGAGTACAAACTCAAATGTTTTCTAAAGTTATAAAACTATATATAAGTTTTACGTCTTTTCGGCTAAAATCGAAAGATTAACGTTTTCGCCAAATAAAACGTAGACGGTCGGACCCGTCTAATGTAACATTTTTATAACTCATATACTGATATGAAGACCTATTTAAAAAGTAAAACCGATAAACCCGAGCTTTATAACTTATGGACCTTAACGGGCCAAAGTAGCCTTATTGGACCATTAGTCCAACTAGTTTGGCTAAACACTAATGGACTTACTCACGGGCTTAACCCACTTGGGACAACATATGAGTATGGGCCTGGTATTAAAAGTATAAATGGGCTAATATAATGTATTGGACTTTTAATGGGCTTATTGGGCCTTAATATGTAAATAAGTTAAAACTAGTATAACTAGTCTAAAATTTGACTAACACATAACACTATAATGTTGTATGAAGAGATAAAATCCCACTTGATCATTATCTTACTTATGATATCATCATATATACATAACCATTATTTTTATAAAGTCATTGGACAAGAGTCTAAGACCGAGTATTATTTGTCTAGGTTTCCGTGATTGAAGCACGTACCGTACATCCAAATCGCCGATAACCCGCCTTTCCCAATTAATGTGAGTTCATAGCCTCACACTCTTTTAAATGCTTTATAAAATGTTTTATAAACCCGCGAGGGAGATAACATGCTAGTTTTAAATAAAATAGGACACCAGTTGTCCCGATTATTTGCTTATTGATATGGACCCGAATGATTATATGACCCGATGAATGATTACATGACCCGATGAATGAAATGAAATGGATTATTATTAGTTAGCTTATGTTACTAAAAGTCCCATTAGCATGAATTGTGAACTATCGGGATTTGGTAGACGCTTATGCATATAATAGTACTATTTGGGGAAGATCACCCCAGTTCGCGCCTTGACTGTTGATCCTCGTCATGCCACATTGATTGGTAAGCGAATTTATGTATGAGAAAATTTATATAAGCGTGATTGATATGAGAAAAAACTCATATCAATTAATTAACAAATCACCCTAAAACACAAGGAAAATACCTAACTTTTGTGCTATAAAGCGGAATTATGTTGTATGTTTTGTGTTTGTGTATAAATAGGTAAGAAGGATATATTTTCTAGCAAACAAGAAGAATCAAGCTTATTTGGATGAAAAAGATAAAGAAGTATCAAAGATGACAAGACTTTGAAGATGAAGGACTGATGAGACTGCTTTTATACATAGTCTCATCTTCCAAATAGGGCTTAAAATGCATTAAATATCATCAAAATACCCAAATATATGCTTGTGTTTGTTGCTTGTGTATTTTAGGTACGGATATTGAGATAATGACAAAAGATCACAAGAAACATGCAAAAACGAACACGGGAAACGAAGCCGCACAATGAACCAAGCCCTAGTGAAGACTTTCCCAAGATCAACCCTTGAAGATTTGAAGAATTATGAAGAAGGGTCCTCCAATTATGAAGAATTGACACTTTATACCCTTGTATCCTCATAATTACAAGTTTGGTCCCTAAAGTTTGTCAAAATTACCAAAAGGGCCCTTAACTTTGAAGAATTGGCAAGTTTAGCCCCTCAACAAAGCTAAATTATCAATCAATATCATCCACAAAGTCAAATACATCATGAAGTCCTTCAAAGTAAAAGAAATGACAAGTTTGGTCCTTTGAAAAATCCAAAATTACAAAAAGGACCCTCAACTTTCAACAATTAGCAAAAATGGTCCCTCATTTATCAAGACTTGGCAATTTCAGTCCTCCAAGATGACAATCATACAAGTCAAGACCATTATCATTGAAGAAAATGCCAAACCAGCCCTTGAAGAATGCAAAAATGGCAAGAAATACCCCTGAATTTACTTTATGAAACTTTTTGGGGCAAAAGTGTGAAGTTTGAAACTTCAAATACAAAGGAAATCAAGTTCTGGCCTATTTTATACAAAATGGAAAGAATTTCAAAGACAAGGGGTTAAAATGGGCAGACAACCTAAGACACCTAGACCAATAACCACTTGCCACCTCACCCCACTCACTCTCTCCTCCAATCAGAACTCACCCTTCTTCCACCTCACCAATCCACTAATCCGGTTTATTATTTTTTAAACTTGGCGCCATTAACACAATTTAAACCTTAATCACTTCCCAAAACAGATTAAAACTTGCACTATTCACCTCAAGAACACAATTGGGTTTTCTTAATTGTGTTGTAATTAAACCTCATAAACCTCCAGATTAATGATTAAGCATGCCCTAATCATATCCCAACCTTAAAAACACTTGCCACTTAACCCCACATGCCACATGGGACATGCCCTGCTACACGTTTGAGGAAGAAGACAAGATTGTGCCAGCAATCCAACGCCTCACAATCCTGCTTACATCCTAAGCTCATTTTAAGCCCTTGATGCTATTTCAACAGCTCACACCTCAGCTACATGACAAATTCAGTCACATGATTCTCCAAAGAAGACAAAGACCTCAAGGGCAATTTTGGGACTTCATAACTAGGGTTTATGTATTTTTCAGCTTTCCTTAGTCATTTGTATGCCTATATAAAGGCCTTAGGGTGCTTCATTAGACGTTTACTTTTGATTTTTCCTTGGTTCAAGTTTCTGTAAATCCTATTTCAAGTTTAATGAAATTGAGTTTGAAATCTTGAAGAAAAGTCATTGGCCACTCTTGTTTACTGCTTTCATTTGTTATATGCTTTGTAGTTCTTAAAGTTCAAAACCTGTTTTCAAAAGAGGAGTGTGCACAAGTTTGCATATTTTCCTCATTTTCTTGATATTTTGCTAAGTCTTGTTCCAATCTTGGAATTCTTGGGCTATAGGGCTGATCATAGCATCCTAACTGAGTTGGTTAAGGTGTGGTGAGGCTTATAACTTGGGGATAATCAAGTGTGGGGTAACAAGTTTGCATCAATCAAGATTTTTCCAAGTTTCTGATTTTTCATGTTATTGTGCTTAACCCTTGTTGAATCTTAGCAGGCTTTTGTGGAAGCTTGTGCTTGTTCTTGCTAGCACATAAGCTCAAAATTCGTGGGTGTGGATGTACATCCATGAGGTTTGCTTACTTAATCTCCAAATCTGCATAAATTGTGATTTTTGGTGATATTTGTATGAATCTGTTGTTCTTGTGAATTTTGTGGCTTGTTCTTGCTTGAATCTGTTTATTAGACTTGTTTGAGTGTTAATTGATGCTTGGTTGGCCTGAAATCTTGTTTTGCTTTTGAAAATCTTGATTTGAAAAAGTTAAAGGGGTGTTTGGGTCTACTGATTTGTGCTTGTAATCTGATTTTGTGTTAAGGGAAAGTGTTGTTTATGCTTTGTATCTGTTATAACTTTGTTTGAGAGTGTTTTGCTGCAAGTTTTTGGGTTTGAACACTTGAATTGATCAATCTGCTATAAAGACCTTGTTTCTGCTTGTTTTGACCTAGGATTTTGGGAACACTTAGTGTGTATGCATGCTTAGGGATAAAAGTGGTTTAAACAAAGTTAACATAACCTGTTTGAAAGATTTGAGGTGTTGAAATTGGCTTGTGTGTCAAATACATCAGCAAAAGTATAAATATGCATGTGTAGTGTTCATCAGTAACTTTCATAGCTTGGATCTTGCTTAATTCTTTGAACCAGTGCATGAAACCTGTTTAGACTTGCTTATTGGAGTTTATTATAGCTTGTGTGTGCATTTGGTTGAATTTGGTTGGCTGATTTGTGCTAAAACTGCTCTTGAATGCTAAACTGCTCATTGTTCATGTCTGTGCAATATCTGGTGATAAATTGATTAAACTGTATCAATTGGCTGTTTGTGATTGTGTTATTTTTCTTGTTATTGACTCCTTTTGATCCAAAGATCAATTGGGTGCCTTTGTGAAAACTGAATCCAAGAAAAAGTCACTAAAGACAACAAGTCAAAATAGTCAAGCAGTGGGAAAAGTTCCCACTGCTCAACATCCAAAACTAGCCCCTGCTAGTGCAATTTTATCATCAGCTTATCAATAAGCTATTCTAGCTTATTCTGACTTGCAACAACTTATTTTTTGCAATAGATCTTCATTATTTGACCCATTTAAGTGAACTGGAGCTTATCAGACTTTGACTTTGACTTTTCACTAGAAAACCAACTTGTTTGACTTTTAAGATAAGTGCTTATTTGATTTTCCAGCTTATTGAGTGTGCTTATTTGAAAGTTCTTTGGTTTTTAAGCTTAGTTTTGTCAAAAGAAACATTTTGCAACTTGAATCAGCTTCTGAGGTGGTCTAGATCATAAAAACGACTATTTTGTCGTTTTGTGAATAAGTTGTTGACTTGTTTCTGGCTTATTGAGTGGTCTTATTTGAAATTTCTTTTTACAGAAGTCTTTGTTAGGTCAAAAGAAGGTTGTGTGTTAAATTTTAGCTTATGGCATCAGCTTATAGCTTAATGGGCCAAAAAGCCCATTAAGAATAAGCTGCTTATTATAAGTTAGCTTATTTCACATTTTCAGCTTTTGGGCCTTTGGAAAAAGTTGTTTAAAATCAAATTTTGAGTCAAACTGTGCTTTTTGAGCTTATTTTGAGCACTTTTTCTTATTGGGCCTTAATTAAGCCCAATAAGGGACTGTTTTGGGTTTGGCCCATTTTCTAGGCCCAATAGGGGTATTTAGGTAATTTCACTTTCATTTCTGAGTTATTTAGGTTAAATTAAGCTAGTTTGCAAGTTTTTAGAATTTTTTATAATTTTTGGATTTTTAATATTATTTTAATATTATTTTATTATTAAAAATTTAAAGTCTGATTTTCTAGGTTTTTATATTTTTCCTAGGTTCTAAATACTTAATTAGGATTTTTGCAACTTTCCAAATATTTTTTAGGTCTTTTAATTATTTGTTATAATTAATTTAAGATTTAATTGATTTTAGGAGTTTTTAATTATTTAAAAATAGTTTTAATTGGTTTTAAAATTTTGAAAAATAGTTTTTAGCTTAATTAGAGTATTTTGGAGGTTTACAAACTTGAAAATCTTGTTTAGGGCTTTTTAATAATTAATTTTGATTTTTAGGGCTTTAATTAGCATTAAAAAGTCATTATCTAATTAATTAAAAGGTTTTTGCAAGTTTTGATTTTTGGTAAACTCTTAGAATATTATTAAGGATTTTTGGTGATTTTTAGGAATTTTTAGGAATTAATTTTAATTTTGGTGGTTTTTACGACTTTACGTGTACGCCTTTTTAGACTTAGTTAAATCCGTCTTCATAACCGTCACTCTCTTCTAATCCCCTTCCTACTCTTCTTTTTCAAATATAATCACAAATTAATCCAAATCATTACACACATAACACACTAGCCTCCTTGAGAACGAACTTAATTGGGTCATTCACACACGGTTTTCCTAAATCGTCGTGCTCACTTGCCCTATTTATTGCATCCTTTTCCTAAAGGTGTAGTTTTACTCAACATCATTTTGGCGCCGCTGCCGGGGAGGCGTGTTGTGTTTTGATTTGGCATTGTTGTTTTTATACTAACCATAATTAGTATTTGTATTAGTAGCACTCTACTAATACGTATTATCGTTTTTTCGGTTTTTGTGTGAATATTATTACTATATTGTATACGTAGAACAATAAATACACAAGTACTCCAAATACGTGAGCAATCACAACCTTGACTTGGGAGGTCATTACCCAATCATTGTATTCGAATCTCAAACCAAAGAAAAAAGGCAAAAATAGATAAATACTTTCGTGAAGCTTAATCTTGAAAATACAAACTATAAGGTGGGTATAAGGCGGATATTATAAAATATATCCTAAGGAAAAAGGCTCTTAAGTGCTTCGCGCCGCCTCGTTTCCCCGCTTGCTTGTGAGTATTTGATTGTGAGAGTGAATCGAGGGTTTTGCCGCCCAAAGTATTACTAAGTATCATATATATTTTCTTGGTTTCTATTGATTAAACCCTCTTGAACGATTTGGTGTTCCACCATCGTTCTAAAGTCATCGAAGGCGTTCACTCCACGTGTTCGTTTTCATTCCTTGAGGCTTTGTTAATCAAGAGATTTGATTAGTGAGGAGATTTGTGGACTTTTTGTCTACTTAATACATTTCACCAAGTTCCAAAAAGGTTAATACGATCAAAAACCACAAAAAAAATTAAAAAAATACAAAACACCAAAAAGAATCTTCTTTGCTCGTCCCCTCGTTGTACGTGACGTTTATGCTAACTCGAAATCAAGCAAGACGTGCTCGTAAACAAAAAAACAAATCCATCACTCCAAACAATTCTAGTGAGGAGTCTCCTATTGACGAACCCATTGTAAGAGAAGCACCAACCATGGCGAATCGAACTATGATGGAGTTACTTCAAGCACCCACCGAGGGTTATGGAGAGGCTATTGTAATTCCCGCTATCCTTGCGGAGAATTTTGAGGTAAAGACGGGTTTGTTGTCCATGATTCAAAACAACAAATTCCGTGGTGATGAGAAGGACAATCCACACAACCATATCCGCCAATTCAATCGTCTTACCGCTACTTGCAAGTTTAAGGATGTGTCTAACGACTCGATCAAGATGATGCTTTTTCCGTATTCCTTAGCGGGGCCCGCAAAAATTTGGTTAGAGAAAGAGCCACCCAATTCTATATTGACGTGGAAGGATCTCGTGTCTAAGTTTGTGAACCAATTTTTTCCGCCCTCTAAGACTACGTACTTGAAAAACGAGATTTCAAAGTTTTCACAAGAATTTAATGAAAGTTTTTCAACGGCTTGGAATAGGTTTAAGGAAATGTTACATGAATGTCCTCATCACGGTTTTTCCAATTTGCATCAAATTGACACGTTTTACAATGGACTTAATGATCATGAAAGGGATTATTTGAATGCCGCCGCGGGTGGTAATTTTTTGTGTAAAACGGTTGAGGAAGCTTTGGTGATTATTGAAAATAGATCTAAGGTGTATAGTCCTCGTAGCACGTCTAGTGTTCGTAAGGCTTCATCTTCGGCTTCACCTTCTTTGTCTAATACCATCGATGCTTGCCAAATTGAGGCGAACTTGGAAAACAAGATTTTTGATAAGTTGAAAGGACTTTTGATTGAGTTTAAAGTTGGTGAACCAAGTGCTCCCGCTACAGTTAAAGCGGTTGAGGTTTCTTGCATGTATTGTGGTGGAGGTCATGATTTCTCCGAGTGCATTATCAACGGTGGTAACACTTCGAGTGCCTTTGCGGCCACGGGAAATTACAACCAAAACGGTCAAGTTTCCCGCTCTAATCAAATGACTCCACCGGGTTTTGGATCAAATCAAAATGCTAACAACTATCGCAACAATCAAGTTGGTTTTAAGAACAATTTTAACAAGGGAAACTATGGGAATCAAGGGGATAATAATCAAGTTTCAAACAAAAATGATTTTCAAAATAATAACAAAAGTTTGCAAACATTGAAAGATCTTCCAAGTGAGTTTGTTGAATATGCTAGTGGTAATGATGCTAGGTTTGACAACATTCAAAGAGAAATAATTAGCCTAAGATCCGAGTTCAAAAACGACTTGAAGAAAGAGTTGAAAAATGAGTTAGCTAATGAACTTAAAATCCACACCAACAAGATGGAAGGAAATGTCACTAGGTTGCAACAAAACCAACAAAAGATGGAACAAGGGCAACATGAGATTAAACAAGAGATGCTTAAGGCCGAGAAAAGGCAAACCGAAGCCGTATTGAGGCAATCTAATTTTGAAGATAAAATCTCGTCTATGTTTGAGGCAATAATGTGTAAACCGTCGTCAAGTGGTCTTCCTAGTAACACCATATCCAACCCTAAGGGAGAGATGAAAGTGATTACCACACGTAGTGGTAAGACACTTAAGGAGCCGATTCCTCAACCAATTGCTCCTACGGAGGAAGCAATTGAGGAAGAACCCGAGGTGGTGGTCTAAAAGGAGCATGTTCCAATCCCACGAAGTACCGCTCATACCACACCTACGGTTGACCCATTACCATCATTGGAACCCGAGATTCCAAAGGCAATGCCTACTATGCCTCAACCCACACCACCTTTGCCCTATCCATCGAGACTTAGGAAGGAGAAACGTCAAGAGCGCGACAATTACCAATTTGAGCTTTTTATGAAAATGTTTCATGATTTGCACCTTAATGTGAGTTTCGCCGATGCCTTGGTCATGATTCCTCGATTTGCCGCTAACTTTAAGAGTATGTTGAACAACAAGGAGAAATTGCACCAATTGTCTAGTTGTTCATCGGTTTATCTTAATCGCATACCTCAAAAAGTCGGTGATCCCGGTAAATTTTTGATCCCTTGTGCAATCCAAGACATGGAAGAATGCTTCGCCTTGGTTGATCTTGGTGCTAGCATTAACTTGATGCCACTTGCAATCTTCAAGTCGCTCAATCTTCCTAATCTTACTCCTTCACTAATGTCTATCGAGTTGGCCGACCATTCCACAATTCCCGCATGTGGTTTGGCGGAAGACGTTTTTGTGAAAGTGGGGAAGTTCTACTATCCCGTAGACTTCATTGTTGTTGACATCCCCACGGATCCTCAAGTTCCTCTTATTTTAGGTCGTTCGTTTTTAGATACGTCTATGGCTTTGATCGATGTGCATGCTAGAAAGATCACCTTACGTTTCAACGACGAGGAACTTGTTATAAACGCAACTCAAAACTCTCAAATTTCTCATGTTTATTCCGTTGCAACCATAAACCTCGTTGATATGATTGACGTGGTTTGCGAGGAATTTTCACAAGAAGTTCTAGGTTTTGGTGATGAAGAAACTAGTGGCAATCCCACTATGTTGGATCCAATTCTTGATAACTCGACACCAACCTTCACTCCTTTTGAAGGTGGTGGTTTTACGTTGGAAGAATGCAATGTTCCACGTACTTGTGACGAAGACCTCGACAACGATGAGGACTTCTCGATTATCAAGGATTTTCTTAACGATTTCCCATTTCCTCCACCCGAGGAGGTTATGAGTATCGAGCCCAAATCTTCACTTGAGGAACCACCTATTCTCGAGTTGAAAGATTTACCTCCTCACCTCGAGTATGTCTATTTGGAGGAGGACGACAAGTTGCCGGTTATTATTGCGAAGGAACTTTCGAATGATGAAAAAACCGCACTTGTCGATGTTCTTAAGGCTCACAAAGGGGCGATTGCGTGGAAGTTATCCGACATTAAGGGGATCGATCCCAAGTTTTGTACCCACAAAATCTTAATGGAGGAGGATTTCAAGCCAACAATCCAAAGTCAAAGAAGGGTGAACCCCAAAATTCACGACGTCATCAAAAAGGAGGTCCTTAAACTCCTTGACGCGGGAATGATTTACCCTATTTCCGATAGCCCTTGGGTGAGTCCTATTCATTGTGTCCCTAAAAAGGGAGGGATGACCGTTGTGCCAAACGATGCCAACGAGTTGATTCCCACTAGACTCGTGACCGGATGGAGAGTGTGCATTGACTATCGAAAGTTGAATGAAGCCACTCGAAAAGACCATTTTCCCTTGCCCTTCATGGACCAAATGTTGGAGCGTCTTGCGGGAAACGATTTCTATTGCTTTTTAGATGGTTTTTCCGGTTACTTCCAAATTCCCATCGATCCTCGTGATCAAGAAAAGACTACGTTTACGTGTCCATATGGAACGTTTGCCTATCGTAGAATGCCATTCGGACTTTGCAATGCACCGGGAACTTTTCAACGATGCATGATGGCTATTTTTCATGATATGATCGAGAAGACGATGGAAGTCTTCATGGATGACTTTTCCGTGTTTGGTGATTCCTTTACTTCGTGTTTGTCGAACCTTGAGAGAATGTTAAAACGTTGTGAGGAAACCAACCTTGTGCTCAATTGGGAAAAGTGTCATTTTATGGTTAAGAGTGGAATCGTCTTAGGGCACAAGGTCTCGAAAGCGGGGATTGAGGTAGATCAAGCTAAGGTAGACGTCATCGCCAAATTACCTCATCCCAAAACCGTCAAGGGAGTTAGGAGTTTCCTAGGCCATGCGGGCTTTTATCGACGATTCATCCAGGATTTCTCGAAGATTTCTCGACCCATTACACATCTTCTTGAAAAAGAGGCACGTTTCGTCTTTGACGAAGATTGTGTACGAGCCTTTGAGATCCTTAAGAGGAAACTTACCGAAGCTCCCATTCTTGTTGCTCCAAATTGGAACCTCCCCTTTGAACTTATGTGTGATGCAAGTGATTACGCTATTGGGGCCGTTTTGGGGCAACGTCATGAAAAGCACTTCTTGCCTATCCACTATGCTAGCAAGACGATGACCGAGGCTCAACTTAAATACACTACAACGGAAAAGGAGTTCCTTGCCGTGGTGTATGCATTTGAGAAATTCCGACCTTATCTCGTCTTGACGAAATGCATAGTGTATACGGACCATTCGGCTATCAAGTATCTCATGGCTAAACAAGATGCAAAGCCGAGATTACTTCGTTGGATTCTCCTCCTTCAAGAATTTGATCACACCATTGTTGACAAAAAAGGAGCCGAGAATCTAGCGGCCGATCACCTCTCTCGTTTGGAAGATCCTCACCAAAGTGTTTACGAGCCCAAGGAAATCACCGAAACATTTCCGCTCGAGACACTTGGTTTAGTGAATTCCAAGCTTGATTCTTCTACCCCATGGTTTGCAGATTTTGCAAATTACCATGCGGGTAACTTCATCGTTAAGGGTATGACGACTCAAGAAAAACGAAAATTCTTTCGTGACGTCAAGTTCTACTTTTGGAACGACCCTTACTTGTTTCGAACTTGTGCGGATCAAATCATCCGTCGTTGTGTATTTGGCACCGAAGCTTCTAATATCCTTAGAGCTTGCCATGAGGGACCCACGGGTGGTCATCACGGTGCTAATCTCACGGCTAAGAAGGTGTTTGATGCCGGCTTCTTTTGGCCTACTATTTACCGAGATGCACAAATCCTTGTGAAGTCTTGTGATTCATGCCAACGACAAGGAAAAGCTTCACAAAAAGATGAAATGCCACAAAATATCATTCAAGTATGTGAGATCTTTGACGTTTGGGGCATAGACTTTATGGGGCCGTTCCCATCATCTCGTGGTAATAAGTACATCCTTGTTGCGGTTGACTACCTATCTAAGTGGGTGGAGGCGAAGGCTTTGCCCACTAATGATGCTCGTGTGGTAGTTAAGTTCTTAAAAAGTTTGTTTGCTAGGTTTGGAACCCCTCGTGCGATCATAAGCGATCGTGGAACCCATTTTTGTAATGACCAATTCGAAAGAGTCTTAAGGAAATATGGGGTTACACATCGTCTTTCTACGGCTTATCACCCACAAACGAGTGGGCAAGTCGAGGTTTCAAACCGAGCATTGAAGAGGATCTTGGAGAGGTCCGTGGGGGAAAACCGACAATCTTGGTCGGATAAGTTAGACGATGCTTTATGGGCCTTTAGGACCGCTCATAAGACGCCCATTGGGTGCACTCCCTATAAGCTTGTGTATGGAAAGAATTGTCATTTGCCTATCGAGTTAGAACACAAGGCTTATTGGGCCCTAAAGCATTGTAATGATGATATGGAGACCGCGGGAAAACACCGGAAAATGCAATTAAATGAATTGGATGAATTAAGGGATATTGCTTATGAAAATTCATTGATTTATAAAGAGAAAACTAAAAAGTTGCATGATTCAAAAATTAAAAACCGGGTTTTTAACATTGGGGATCAAGTTTTGCTTTTTAACTCAAGATTGAAAATATTTTCCGGTAAATTGAAATCCCGTTGGTCCGGTCCATTCACCGTGACTCAAGTGTTTCCGTATGGGACCATCGAGCTAGCTCAAGATGATGGTCCTAACTTCAAGGTGAATGGACATAGGTTGAAGCACTACTTTGGTGGGGAAGTTCCATCCTTGAACTACCTCGACCAAGTCACATTCCCCAATGATAATTAGTATTGAGGGGATCGAGTCGAGCTCATGACTCGGTAATCAAAAACGAGGAGCCTCGTGGGGGAGTCCCATGCTTATCCTATGTACATATTATCGCTTTCTTAGTCTAATGTAGCTTACGTGTGGGGATTTGTGCCCTTCCAACCTTTGTTTCGTGGTTGTTTGTGATATGTGGTTTTTAGATCATGATCTTCACGATTGGAGCCTCTCGTGTTCGTTTATGGGAGCACTCAATCGTTTGCTTTGGAGACATTTCTCAATATCCATGATATATCCTTTTGATGTTCTAACCTTAGGTTTTTAGCACACTTCATAAACGGCTATTACTTAATGGTTACACCCTTGCCATGCTAGATTAGGCATTCGACTACGTCTCTAGTATGGGGGTGTTTACACCCCTAGACTCGAAACATTGAGGACAATGTTTAACTTTAGTATGGGGGGGTGAATAGATACTTTCCTTGCCAAACCTTCACGCTTTCCAAAGTTTATCGTTTTGTTTATCGTTTTTGTTGCAAAATAAGGCTAAAAATGGCCAAATTTTAAATTTTTCTCATATTTCATAAGTGTTTGAAGACACGAATGTAGATTTTCCGATGGCGAGAATAAGAGTAATTTTTGACTCGACCGTGCGTGTTGAGCACTTAGCTTTGATTCCTTAACTACACATTAGGCTAAGTCTCTTTAATGAGGACGAGAAATGATAGAGTTAATTATAAGTTACTATGCTAAACGTAGAGTACTCGTATTCTTTCAAAAACTCATGTGTTCTCGTTGTTTGCTTATTCTCCCTTCGCATGTAAATATTTTTTGCTTAATAAATATTGACTTAGCGGTTTAGTTGGGATCGTTGGGTTTCTAGTCTTTTCTAGTAGCTTCCGTGTAATTAAATTGGGAAGACATTAAGGTATCGCCAGCGTCACGGTTTTGAAGTATTGGCACCCCAATAATCGAAAGCTTCACCCAATAATAAGATTTCAAGTGCTCACCTAAATCAAGCAAACAATTTGAAGCCTCACAAGGCCGAAAAATCTATGCAAAATTGAAAGTGAATCAAGCCTTAATCTTCGAAGCTTTAAAGATCCAAAATTCGCCTTTGCGTGAGGATATACGTCTTTGGCTAATAAAACCACCGATGAGGCGGATAATAAAAGGCAAGGCAAGACCGAAGTCATAATAAAAGCTTCATGGCGAAGTTGAATAAAAGATGGAGGTAAACCAAAGATAATAAGGCCCTTCCGTTAGGGGGCGTATAAAAGTCTTGGTAATAAGTCTCATGTTCAAAATCGTTATAAAACCGTGTTTATCGATTCTTCATGTCAACTTAATTTTTTAACATCGTTGTCTATTAGGAGGGGTTATTGATTTGATGGTCTTAGTTACATCGTTAGGACTCTATTTTTAGACCTAAATCTCTATTATCGCATAAGTCAAACAATGTATCTTCGTGAAACATTCAAGACATCATAAAATATAAAAGATACAACTTAGGAATAATGGGAGAATAAGTACGTGATTAGGGCATATGAGTAGTGTTAGCATTACTAACTTATAATGACAATGATCTCGTTGCACGCTTAGCATGGAATTGGAGTGAAAATCGAGGATGACGAAATTATTTCTAACGAAGCATTCACATGTTCTTATTCTATGAACCTAAACGTCCCATTTTGCGATGAAAATCATACATTATGTCTATAACACAAGTAGTAGTAATAATAGTAGTAGTGTAGCTAGTTTATCATTCAAATAAAGTGAATAAAATGAATTTTGGAGATGCTTTGATACTTTATTCAAGCATTGCGTGAGGGCACGACAATGGTTTAGTATGGGGGAGTGATGAGACTGCTTTTATACATAGTCTCATCTTCCAAATAGGGCTTAAAATGCATTAAATATCATCAAAATACCCAAATATATGCTTGTGTTTGTTGCTTGTGTATTTTAGGTACGGATATTGAGATAATGACAAAAGATCACAAGAAACATGCAAAAACGAACACGGGAAACGAAGCCGCACAATGAACCAAGCCCTAGTGAAGACTTTCCCAAGATCAACCCTTGAAGATTTGAAGAATTATGAAGAAGGGTCCTCCAATTATGAAGAATTGACACTTTATACCCTTGTATCCTCATAATTACAAGTTTGGTCCCTAAAGTTTGTCAAAATTACCAAAAGGGCCCTTAACTTTGAAGAATTGGCAAGTTTAGCCCCTCAACAAAGCTAAATTATCAATCAATATCATCCACAAAGTCAAATACATCATGAAGTCCTTCAAAGTACAAGAAATGACAAGTTTGGTCCTTTGAAAAATCCAAAATTACAAAAAGGACCCTCAACTTTCAACAATTGGCAAAAATGGTCCCTCATTTATCAAGACTTGGCAATTTCAGTCCTCCAAGATGACAATCATACAAGTCAAGACCATTATCATTGAAGAAAATGCCAAACCAGCCCTTGAAGAATGCAAAAATGGCAAGAAATACCCCTGAATTTACTTTATGAAACTTTTTGGGGCAAAAGTGTGAAGTTTGAAACTTCAAATACAAAGGAAATCAAGTTCTGGCCTATTTTATACAAAATGGAAAGAATTTCAAAGACAAGGGGTTAAAATGGGCAGACAACCTAAGACACCTAGACCAATAACCACTTGCCACCTCACCCCACTCACTCTCTCCTCCAATCAGAACTCACCCTTCTTCCACCTCACCAATCCACTAATCCGGTTTATTATTTTTTAAACTTGGCGCCATTAACACAATTTAAACCTTAATCACTTCCCAAAACAGATTAAAACTTGCACTATTCACCTCAAGAACACAATTGGGTTTTCCTAATTGTGTTGTAATTAAACCTCATAAACCTCCAGATTAATGATTAAGCATGCCCTAATCATATCCCAACCTTAAAAACACTTGCCACTTAACCCCACATGCCACATGGGACATGCCCTGCTACACGTTTGAGGAAGAAGACAAGATTGTGCCAGCAATCCAACGCCTCACAATCCTGCTTACATCCTAAGCTCATTTTAAGCCCTTGATGCTATTTCAACAGCTCACACCTCAGCTACATGACAAATTCAGTCACATGATTCTCCAAAGAAGACAAAGACCTCAAGGGCAATTTTGGGACTTCACAACTAGGGTTTATGTATTTTTCAGCTTTCCTTAGTCATTTGTATGCCTATATAAAGGCCTTAGGGTGCTTCATTAGACGTTTGCTTTTGATTTTTCCTTGGTTCAAGTTTCTGTAAATCCTATTTCAAGTTTAATGAAATTGAGTTTGAAATCTTGAAGAAAAGTCATTGGCCACTCTTGTTTACTGCTTTCATTTGTTATATGCTTTGTAGTTCTTAAAGTTCAAAACCTGTTTTCAAAAGAGGAGTGTGCACAAGTTTGCATATTTTCCTCATTTTCTTGATATTTTGCTAAGTCTTGTTCCAATCTTGGAATTCTTGGGCTATAGGGCTGATCATAGCATCCTAACTGAGTTGGTTAAGGTGTGGTGAGGCTTATAACTTGGGGATAATCAAGTGTGGGGTAACAAGTTTGCATCAATCAAGATTTTTCCAAGTTTCTGATTTTTCATGTTATTGTGCTTAACCCTTGTTGAATCTTAGCAGGCTTTTGTGGAAGCTTGTGCTTGTTCTTGCTAGCACATAAGCTCAAAATTCGTGGGTGTGGATGTACATCCATGAGGTTTGCTTACTTAATCTCCAAATCTGCATAAATTGTGATTTTTGGTGATATTTGTATGAATCTGTTGTTCTTGTGAATTTTGTGGCTTGTTCTTGCTTGAATTTGTTTATTAGACTTGTTTGAGTGTTAATTGATGCTTGGTTGGCCTGAAATCTTGTTTTGCTTTTGAAAATCTTGATTTGAAAAAGTTAAAGGGGTGTTTGAGTCTACTGATTTGTGCTTGTAATCTGATTTTGTGTTAAGGGAAAGTGTTGTTTATGCTTTGTATCTGTTATAACTTTGTTTGAGAGTGTTTTGCTGCAAGTTTTTGGGTTTGAACACTTGAATTGATCAATCTGCTATAAAGACCTTGTTTCTGCTTGTTTTGACCTAGGATTTTGGGAACACTTAGTGTGTATGCATGCTTAGGGATAAAAGTGGTTTAAACAAAGTTAACATAACCTGTTTGAAAGATTTGAGGTGTTGAAATTGGCTTGTGTGTCAAATGCATCAGCAAAAGTATAAATCTACATGTGTAGTGTTCATCAGTAACTTTCATAGCTTGGATCTTGCTTAATTCTTTGAACCAGTGCATGAAACCTGTTTAGACTTGCTTATTGGAGTTTATTATAGCTTGTGTGTGCATTTGGTTGAATTTGGTTGGCTGATTTGTGCTAAAACTGCTCTTGAATGCTAAACTGCTCATTGTTCATGTCTGTGCAATATCTGGTGATAAATTGATTAAACTGTATCAATTGGCTGTTTGTGATTGTGTTATTTTGCTTGTTATTGACTCCTTTTGATCCAAAGATCAATTGGGTGCCTTTGTGAAAACTGAATCCAAGAAAAAGTCACTAAAGACAACAAGTCAAAATAGTCAAGCAGTGGGAAAAGTTCCCACTGCTCAACATCCAAAACTAGCCCCTGCTAGTGCAATTTTATCATCAGCTTATCAATAAGCTATTCTAGCTTATTCTGACTTGCAACAACTTATTTTTTGTAATAGATCTTCATTATTTGACCCATTTAAGTGAACTGGAGCTTATCAGACTTTGACTTTGACTTTTCACTAGAAAACCAACTTGTTTGACTTTTAAGATAAGTGCTTATTTGATTTTCCAGCTTATTGAGTGTGCTTATTTGAAAGTTCTTTGGTTTTTAAGCTTAGTTTTGTCAAAAGAAACATTTTGCAACTTGAATCAGCTTCTGAGGTGGTCTAGATCATAAAAACGACTATTTTGTCGTTTTGTGAATAAGTTGTTGACTTGTTTCTGGCTTATTGAGTGGTCTTATTTGAAATTTCTTTTTACAGAAGTCTTTGTTAGGTCAAAAGAAGGTTGTGTGTTAAATTTTAGCTTATGGCATCAGCTTATAGCTTAATGGGCCAAAAAGCCCATTAAGAATAAGCTGCTTATTATAAGTTAGCTTATTTCACATTTTCAGCTTTTGGGCCTTTGGAAAAAGTTGTTTAAAATCAAATTTTGAGTCAAACTGTGCTTTTTGAGCTTATTTTGAGCACTTTTTCTTATTGGGCCTTAATTAAGCCCAATAAGGGACTGTTTTGGGTTTGGCCCATTTTCTAGGCCCAATAGGGGTATTTAGGTAATTTCACTTTCATTTCTGAGTTATTTAGGTTAAATTAAGCTAGTTTGCAAGTTTTTAGAATTTTTTATAATTTTTGGATTTTTAATATTATTTTAATATTATTTTATTATTAAAAATTTAAAGTCTGATTTTCTAGGTTTTTATATTTTTCCTAGGTTCTAAATACTTAATTAGGATTTTTGCAACTTTCCAAATATTTTTTAGGTCTTTTAATTATTTGTTATAATTAATTTAAGATTTAATTGATTTTAGGAGTTTTTAATTATTTAAAAATAGTTTTAATTGGTTTTAAAATTTTGAAAAATAGTTTTTAGCTTAATTAGAGTATTTTGGAGGTTTACAAACTTGAAAATCTTGTTTAGGGCTTTTTAATAATTAATTTTGATTTTTAGGGCTTTAATTAGCATTAAAAAGTCATTATCTAATTAATTAAAAGGTTTTTGCAAGTTTTGATTTTTGGTAAACTCTTAGAATATTATTAAGGATTTTTGGTGATTTTTAGGAATTTTTAGGAATTAATTTTAATTTTGGTGGTTTTTACGACTTTACGTGTACGCCTTTTTAGACTTAGTTAAATCCGTCTTCATAACCGTCATTCTCTTCTAATCCCCTTCCTACTCTTCTTTTTCAAATATAATCACAAATTAATCCAAATCATTACACACATAACACACTAGCCTCCTTGAGAACGAACTTAATTGGGTCATTCACACACGGTTTTCCTAAATCGTCGTGCTCACTTGCCCTATTTATTGCATCCTTTTCCTAAAGGTGTAGTTTTACTCAACATCAAGGACCTATCTTGACAACATTCCAAAGTTGAAGGACTCAAAGTGTAAATTTGTCAAACTCAAGATTCAAGTCAAACATGGTCAACTCTTCAGTCAACCAAGTCAAAGGGTCAAATTATACAAGAATGCAAGTGGAAGGACAAAAAATGCCATTAAAATGAAGTTCCTAGCTCATTTAGATATTCTGCCTAAGTATGAGGACTTAACTTGCCAAAAATACACAAAGTTTGTGTATGATCCGTGTGCTATGGTTATTATCCAATGAGAGTGCAAGAATTAATATACACGGATTGCCAGCAAAGAGTGACACATCACCAAAGAAATAAATGAGCCGCCAGCTACAGTATATCCCACTTACTCAACTTTTACCCAATCAGAGTTGGACAATCAATAATCATTTTATCCACAAACGGATTATGATCCGTGTGCTATTCTCTCACCTAGCCGAATAACTCCACGTGTCACCTTCTTCCTCAAAGCAACCCAGGAACGATTTTGAGTTACAATGCATATCAAGAAAAACTTTATACATGAAAAGTGATCCTTTTCAAGCAAGGAATCTATCCCACGTACTCAATTAACCTGAAAATCAACCAAGAAGAAAAGCCCAAATTCAAGTTCATAACGGCTAGTTTCAATTGACAAATTTAGGACACTTGGCAGCAATTGATTGGTTGGGACACGTCATCAGCTCCAACTACTTCTTACTTTTTGTCTATAAATAGGGAATAGCCCACTCATTTATTGTACGTAGCTAAAAATTTCACACACTTCACTTTTCTCTCTCACTCTAGTTAGTTAACTGTTAGTGTAATGAACTCAAGAGCCTGACAAACTCTTGAGTTAGTTATAGTTAGTTATAACCTCTTACCAAACTTTGTAACAACTTTTCACATTCAAATAAACAAATTTCCCTCCTTTTCCTTCAATTTAGTATTCAATCCTTGCATTACTATTGATGTTGTGTTGTTATGATCTACTTGTGATCACATTTGATCATAAGGAGCTCATTGTGAAGAATTGTAGTTGTTCAATCCTGTTCTTGTTGATCCAGTAGCTGTTCTTGTTGATAGAAGCAAAATTTGAGTAGATATGGTGATGATGATGAATGTAGATGTTGATTAATGGTTAATAGTGTTAAGGTGGTGGTTTAACACTATTTAGGAGGCTCAGCGCCTACCTACTCCATCAATGGAGGCATCTTGCTAAAAGGTCTCATGTTTCTGAGTTTAATTCCACTAAACAGCAACTTGCATGCTCAATTCTAGCTTAATCTTACTTGTTGCTTTGATCAAGTGTGTTTAGCATGTTTTTGGATTGATCTTGTTGTTTAGATAGTCAGTTGTTAGATTGATAGTCTTTTGCTTGCTTATTACTTGATTCTGAATTCATTTCCTTCAGTTTTATAGCCTACTTATGCAATTTGAGTTCTAGCCTGTTATCTTGCTTATAGTTGGTTCATTTGTGTTCCATTTTGATCAATAAGTTTGAGTAGATATCAGTTTTAAACCAGCTTAACCAATTGCTCATTTTCTTTTCACAAAATTTGTTCAAAGTTTAGTAACTAGTGTTTGGATTTGCTGTCAATTTGTGATTCAAGAGTTGTTAGCTAGTTAACTTTTGCCCATTTACATTCCTTTAGTCATTGTAATCAAGTTTAAGTAGTTTACAAGTCAATAAAAAGGTCAAACAGGCAATTGGTTGTAAAAAAAGTTTAGGTCAGTTTTGCTAAAACTAGTTCATTAAAAAGTAGCCATTTTCAATTGCTTAGAATTTGTTCATTACTTGATGAAATTCATTCAAACCAGTTTCTACTTGTCATACAACATCTGAAGTTTGAGTGCTTATAAGGAAATTACACAGTTTCAACATTCAAGTGAGAAATAAGCTTTTCCATAAGCTGTTAAGCAATTGCAAGTTTCTGTAAACAAAGTGCTATCTGATTTCTTAATCTGGCAAATCTACTTCATAAACCTTGCCATTTTCTTTCACAATCTTGTTTAGGAACTTGTCTTGAGTAGATTTCGGAGTTTTTAGTTTTTCCAAAGTTTGTGTATGATCCGTGTGCTATGGTTATTATCCAATGAGAGTGCAAGAATTAATATACACGGATTGCCAGCAAAGAGTGACACATCACCAAAGAAATAAATGAGCCGCCAACTACAGTATATCCCACTTACTCAACTTTTACCCAATCAGAGTTGGACAACCAATAATCATTTTATCCACAAACAGATTATGATCCGTATGCTATTCTCTCACCCAACCGAATAACTCCACGTGTCACCTTCTTCCTCAAAGTAACCCAAGAACGATTTTGAGTTGCAATGCATATCAAGAAAAACTTTATACATGAAAAGTGATCATTTTCGAGCAAGGAATCTATCCCACGTGCTAAATTAACCTAAAAATCAACCAAGAAGAAAAGCCCAAATTCAAGTTCATAACGGCTAGTTTCAATTGACAAATTCAGGACACTTGGCAACAATTGATTGGTTGGGACACGTCATCAGCTCCAACTACTTCTCACTTTTGTCTATAAATAGGGAATAGCCCACTCATTTGTTGTACGTAGCTTAAGTGTGAAAATTTCACACACTTCGCTTTTCTCTCTCACTCTAGTTAGTTAACTGTTAGTGTAACGAACTCAAGAGACTGACAAACTCTTGAGTTAGTTATAGTTAGTTATAACCTCTTACCAAACTTTGTAACAACTTTTCACATTCAAATAAACAAATTTCCCTCCTTTTCCTTCAATCTCCTATTCAATCCTTGCATTACTGTTGATGTTGTGTTGTTATGATCTACTTGTGATCACATTTGATCATAAGGAGCTCATTGTGAAGAATTGTAGCTGTTCAATCCTGTTCTTGTTGATCCAGTAGCTGTTCTTGTTGATAGAAGCAGAATTTGAGTAGATATGGTGATGATGATGAATGTAGATGTTGATTAGTGGTTAATAGTGTTAAGGTGGTGGTTTAACACTATTCAGGAGGCTCAGCGCCTACCTACTCCATCAATGGAGGCATCTGGCTAAAAGGTCTCATGTTTTTTAGTTTAATTCCACTAAACAGAAACTTGCATGCTCAATTCTAGCTTAATCTTACCTGTTGCTTTGATCAAGTGTGTTTAGCATGTTTTTGGATTGATCTTGTTGTTTAGATAGTCAGTTGTTAGATTGATAGTCTTTTGCTTGCTTATTACTTGATTCTGAATTCATTTCCATCAGTTTTATAGCCTACTTATGCAATTTGAGTTCTAGCCTGTTATCTTGCTTATAGTTGGTTCATTTGTGTTCCATTTTGATCAATAAGTTTGAGTAGATATCAGTTTTAAACCAACTTAACCAATTGCTCATTTTCTTTTCATAAAATTTGTTCAAAGTTCAGTAACTAGTGTTTGGATTTGCTGTCGATTTGTAATTCAAGAGTTGTTAACTAGTTGACTTTTGCTCATTTACATTCCTTTAGTCATTGTAATCAATTTTAAGTAGTTTACAAGTCAATAAAAAGGTCAAACAGGCAATTGGTTGTAAAAAAAGTTTGGGTCAGTTTTGCTAAAACTAGTTCATTAAAAAGTAGCCATTTTCAATTGCTTAGAATTTGTTCATTACTTGATGAAATTCATTCAAACCAGTTTCTACTTGTCATACAACATCTGAAGTTTACGTGCTTATAAGGAAATTACACAGTTTCAACATTCAAGTGAGAAATAAGCTTTTCCATAAGCTGTTAAGCAATTGCAAGTTTCTATAAACAAGGTGCTATCTGATTTCTTAATATGGCAAATCTACTTCATAAACCTTGCCATTTTCTTTCACTATCTTGTTTAGGAACTTGTCTTGAGTAGATCTGGGAGTTTTTAGTTTTTTCAAAAATTTGGTCGAACTTGGTCAATAAGCTAGTTTCAGCTTATTTGGAAATTCCAGCTTCATTGCTTGATCATTTTCCTTAAAAGAAGACATTCCAGACTCTCCATAGGATGTTTAACAAGATTAGCAAAAAAATCTTTTTGTGCATGTCTAGCTTTTCAGATAGCTTATTGTTGGCTTATTAGAGTTGGCTTATTTGAGTTTTATTGCATTTCAAGCTTATTCCTTATACTAGCCCAAGTGAATTTGGATTTTAAGCAGTTTAAAATTGGTTTGAGCTTATTTGGTGCATTCCAGAGCTTATACGAGCTTATTTGTGCTTGTAGCCCGTTTTCGATAGAAATTCTCATTTAATTGCACAATAGTCCCTTTACTTTGTAACTGTTTGAATTGGTGGCTAATCTTCCATGTTTTTAGGGTTTGCATAGTTTAAGTCCTTAACTTTTCTAAACTTGTCATTTTCAGTTAAGTAGTTTTAAAAGTTGTTACATTTGTTAGTAGTTTGTTACATTTTGCATAATTAGTCCTTATACTTTCTGATTTTTACATTTCAAGCATTCTAGTTTCAAGTACTTACATTTTTAGCACATTATTTCCATAGATTTACAATTTTGTGCTTATTTGAATAAAAACTTGGTAAGTGCTAATTGTTTTACGGATACGTAGTTACTATTTTTCACATTTTTACTCGCTTGCTTAAATAGACATAGAAAATCAAAATAACCCTATCAACCCAAAACGATAATAAACCAAATTTCGTTAGGACTTTCAATTGGCTAAGAATCGAGAGAAATGAACTTCAATTTACACAACTTCAAATGGCGCCGCTGCCGGCTCTTTGACTTTACGAGAGACTATCGAAACAATAAAAAAAATAAAAAATATAAAAATATAAAAACTAAAAAATTAACAAAAACAATTCTTTTTCTAAAGAATTGACCAAAAAAAATTAAAAAAATCAAAAAGCAATCTTTTTCCTAAGAGATTGCACCCAAAAATTTATATTATTGGATTCCCTCGGTTTTTATGTACATATAGTATTTTCTTTAAAAAACCCCATAAATACAAAAATATTTTCCCTATATTGTTATATGTAAATACATATACGTATAAGAACAACCAATACACATACTCTCCATAAGTATTGCCAAGGCAATACACCGTGTTAGGGGGCGTTCCGGTCCTTGACACGCGTATCGATCAAATTCAATAAAGCAAGAATAGATAAATACTTCTAATAAGCAATAATTCGAAGAATACAAACTACAAAGTGAATAGAAAGGCGATGTGCTATAAAATGCCATCTAAGGGTCAATAGGTACTTAAGTGCTTCGCGCCACCTAACCCCTCGTTCACTAGTGCGTATTCCAAGAAGGAAGGCTTCATTGGGGGTCTTGCACCCAAGTAGTACATACGTATATTGCACCCAAGGAAGGCTTCATATTGAAACTCGAAGAGGATAATCCTTTTCTCTTCAAAGTCACACGAGAGCTTCTCTCTCATTCCTCGTACTGAGTTACATGCTCACTCGCGGGCGTGCACAAATACCGATTGGTGTACAACCCCTTCCTCCGAAAAGGAAGAAAAAGAGAAAGAGTAGGAACACCACCGTCCATCAAGACGATCCCGTGAATCGTGCTTTAATCTACACACAACAAGAATCCATGGCCGGAGTTGATACTCGACCTTTGATGGAGCACTTGCAATCCAATGTATAAGGATGTGCTGATGCTATCAAGATACCCGATATTCCCGCAAACACATTTGAGCTAAAAACATCCATGATTAACTTGGTTTCAAATACACCATTTTATGGGAACAAGAATGATAATCCACATGATCACCTTAAGAAATTAATTGCTCTTTGCAACACCATTAAGTACAATGGAGTTCCCCATGATGCCATTAAGTTGATATTGGTGCAATTTTCACTAGAGGGTACGGCTAAGCATTGGTTAGATACAAAACCACCCGAGAGCATTACCACATGGGATGGTTTCACTAAGAAGTTTTTGAACAAGTTATTTCCCCCATATAAGACCAGGGCTTTGAGGAACTTAATTATAGGCTTTCAACAAAAACCTAGTCAAACATTTAGTGATGCTTGGGAGGAGTATAGAGAGTTATTGAGGAGATGCCCTAACCATGGATTGGATGAAGTTCACCAAATCAATACTTTCTACAATGGCCTTAAACCTCATCACCAAGACTCACTCAATGCTTCCGCGGGAGGAAATATTCTTCTAAAATCCATTCAAGAAGCTTGGGATATTATTGAGACCAAAGCAATGGTGCAAACTAACACACAATTTGATGAGAGAGTACATGTCATTCAAGAAGGAGGTTCTAAACCATTGGAGACTCAACTCATTTCAAGAATTGACTCAAGCTCAAAAGGAAAGTCAAACAATTATGCAAAACACCCAAAAGATGCAACAAACCATGATGAATGACTTTATGAAACTTTCTTTGGGCAATAATTCCACAAATGATGTGCATGCTATTACTCTTTCATGTGAGACTTGTGGAGGTCCCCATTAATATCAACAATGTGATAAGGTGCAAGGATATCAAAGGGAGTGTTATGCATACCAATAGGAACATAGAGAACATTTCAAGCCAAGCATCAATCAAAATAACCTTTCTTATAAGTATCAAAATTACCTTACTCCACCGGGATTCCCACCCTAACCACCAACCCAATTTCAACAAAATCCCCCTTAATTGTTACAAAGGAATGAAGGTCCAAGACCACAATACCAAGGGAACAACTACAAGGCACCTAACAATTTTCAAAATCAAGGAAATAACTTTTATCCACCAAATCAAGGATTTAATCCACCACCCCCACCCTTCCCAAATCAAGGATACCCTCAACTTCAAAATCAAGGATATGAGCTACAAGAAACTCATGAGTATGTTGAGAGGAGAATTCGTGAAAGTGAAAAAAGAATGAATGATAAAATGAAACTCATTGCACAGGAGCAAACTAAGAGGCTTTTGATAGAATTTAATCAAAGACAACAAGGGGCTTTACCATCTAACACACAAACAAACCCGAGGGCAAATGTCAATGCTATTACAACAAGAAGTAGAAAAACAACAAATGATCCTTCACCTCCTACACCTTCTATTATTAAACCCAATTTGGTTCCCACTTGTGATAAGCCTTCTACATCTACTTCACCACCTCCAAACTCTCCTATTTCATCAACCACACCTTCTCAATCTATTCCCACTTCTCCTTTATCTTCCACAACTACAAATGAAGAAGCTAACAAAGACAAATCTTCCACTACAACACCTACTCCACCTACACCTAAACCAAATCTTCCTTACCCTTCAAGATTGAAAAGGACAAGTTAAAGAACAAGGATGATATACAAGTCTCAAATTTCTTAAGGATGTTTAAGCAACTCAACATAAACATCTCCTTTGCGGAAGCTCTTGCTTACATGCCAAAATTTGCTAAGATGTTCAAGGATCTACTCTCCAACAAGGAAAAATTGGTTGATTTGCCCAACACATCCCTTAATGAAAATTGTTCCGCCGTGCTATTCAAAACCTTACCAAAAAAACTTGGAGATCCGAGGCGCTTTTTGATACATTGTAATTTTCCCGGGGTGGAAAATTGCATGGCTTTGGCGGATCTAGGGGCAAGCATAAACCTCATGCCTTTATCGGTTTGGAAAAAACTCTCTCTTCCCGAGCTCACTCCCACTAGGATGACATTTGAGTTAGCCAACCGTACCATAGCTTACCCCGTAGGTATCGCGGAGGATGTGTTTGTAGGTGTGGATAAGTTTACCTTTCCGGCCGACTTTGTAGTGGTTGATTATGACATGGACCCTAGAGTACCTTTGATTGTTGGTAGACCGTTTTTGAGAACTGGTCGTACTTTAATAGATGTGGCGGAGGGAGAACTAATTATGCGCGTTGAGGATGAGAAAGTGGTGTTTAAGTTAGGGAAAGTATGTGATAAGAAAGAGATTAAGGAGTCTAAACCTTGTGAGACCATTAACATAGTTGATGTGCTAGATGAGGTGTGTGATGAGCATTTTCAAGACGCTTGCCAGAGTCATAGTGAGGATATGCCCCATGTTGAAACCGTGGCCTCAAGTGCTCCCTCCTTAACACCTTTTGGAGAGAGTGATTTCCTCTTGGAGGAATTTGAGTCCAACTTTCTTGGTAATGATGATTCTTCCATCAATTGGGAAGAAGATATTCTCACTGTCCAAAATTTGCTCAATGAGGACCCCATTCCTTCACCCATTCCACAAGAAGTAACCAATAATGATCCATCCATAGTTAAGCCTTCCATAGAGAGTCCACCTCCACTTGAACTTAAGGACCTTCCATCCCACCTAGAGTATGCTTTCTTAGAGGGTAAAGACCAATTACCCCTGATCATTGCTAAAGAGTTGAAAGAGGATGAGAAAGAGAAACTCATAGAAGTCCTTAAGAAACATAAGCAAGCCTTAACATGGAAAATATCCGACATAAGGGGAATTGATCCACATTTTTGTACACACAAAATCCTTATGGAGGATGATTACAAACCCGCCATTCAAAGCCAAATAAGGGTTAACCCTAAAATCTATGAGGTCATTAAAAAGGAAGTTATCAAACTCCTTGATGCGGGCATGATTTACCCCATTTCCGACTCTCCATGGGTTAGCCCGGTACATTGTGTTCCAAAAAAGGGTGGAATCACCGTAGTACCCAATGAGAACAATGAGCTTATTCCTACGAGACTTGTTAAGGGTTGGAGAGTTTGTATTGATTATAGGAAGCTCAATGAGGCTACTAGGACAGATCACTTCCCATTGCCTTTTATGGACCAAATGCTTGAACGCTTAGTGGGAAATGAATACTATTGCTTTCTTGATGGATTTTCGGGTTATTTTCAAATACCCATTGACCCTAAGGATCAAGAAAGACCAAATTCACTAGTCCCTACGGTATATTTGCTTACAAAGAATGCCTTTTGGCTTGTGTAATGCACCGGGGACATTTTAAAGGTGTATGATGGCAATTTTCCATGATATGATTGAACAAACTATGGAGGTTTTCGTGGATGATTTCTCCGTCTTTGGAGATTCATTTAACTCTTGTCTCACCAATTTAGAACGAATGCTTAAGCAGTGTGAGGAAACCCGTTTAGTTCATAATTGGGAGAAATGTCATTTTATGGTGAAAGAGGGAATTGTTTTGGGACACAAGATATCCAATAAGGGTTTAGAAGTGGATAGAGCTAAAATTGATGTGAAGAAGATCCGCAAAGAAGCACAACCTCGTCCTCAGAAGAGGGACAAAGAGGTGTCAAATCATATGTGCAACGGATATTGGTGTCAACCGGTTTCTTCTCCTTAGAAAGAATATGCTTAAAATCCAAAGTAGGATCAAGACGATAATCTTCAAAGTCATAAGGAGGAGCATCACTCTCATGAGGGAAGTAAGTGTTGAGAAATTCAGAGAAGTCTTCCTCAAATGAGTAATCGTCCAAAGTCGTTTCGAGTGATGGCGGATGATCTTCATCATGGGAAGAATCGCTCGAAAGAGTATCGGCCTAATAAAATCATCGAAAGTGGGCAGCTCGGGATACTCAGAAGTACAATCAAAATCATCCGAATCTGAGCTAGAATCATCATCATAAGCATCAAAGACCGGTGGAGAATCATAAATGTGAGAAGCTTCCAAAGTGGAGCGAGAATCATCCACATCATCATGAAAAAGTGGATTATCAGTGGAAGACTCGAATAGAGGATTGTTGTAGACGGTAAATCATCGAGCACATTAATCATATTCACTGATTCTCGTCCATAGTATTTGCCTGTAAGCTTCCCCATTTTAAAAATTTGTGAATCATTCCCGACTCTTAAGATTAACTCACCTTCGGCAACATCCACTAAAGCACGTCCAGTTCTCAAGAATGGCCGACCAAGTATTAAAGGAATACGAGGGTCCATTTTATAATCAACTACGACAAAATCGACCAGGAAAGTAAATGCACCAACTTTAATGAACACATCTCCGGCTATACCAACGGGGTAAGCGAGAGTGCGATTTGCAAGTTCAAGGGTCATGTTTGTTGGAGTGAGGTCGGGTAATGATAGTGTTTTCCAAACCCTCAAAGGCATAAGATTAATCTTATCCCCGAGATCAGCAAGGGAAGTAAATTCTTCAGTTTTGTTGTACACGCAAGGCAACACAAAACGACCGGGATCTCCTAGCTTTTCCGGAAGTTCTTTAAGAATAACTGCAGAGCAGTTTTCATTTAAGCGTGTGTTGGCGAGTTCAATCAGCTTCTCCTTCTTGTTAAGCAATTCCTTAAATGCTTTAACAAATTTGGGCATGTGGACAAGTGCTTCAAGAAAACTAATGTTGAAGCCCATTTGAGAAATCATATTGATATATTTTGTCACTTGAGAGTCCTCCTTTGTTAGATCGTTGGTCTTGCCTAAGCGAGAAGGATATGGGATTTTGGGTTTATAGGTGGAAGGTGAAGGTGTAGTTGGTAAAGGTTGAGATGTTGAAGGGTCCTTCCTAGAGACATCGTCATGACGAGGCGGAGACGGTAATGGTGCACTAATACTAGGTGTAGGAGGAGTAGGGACACATGGTGGTGGAGGAGGTGTAGATGATGGGGGTGGGATTGGTGGTCCTACGATGGTGACTCCACTACGAGTAGTAATAGCACTCACATTGGCTCGCGGATTAGTGACGGTGTTTGAAGGTAGAGAACTCGAAGAAGAAGGTTGAGCTGCGGGCAAGAAACTAGCCAACAGATTCTTTAATTCATTCGTTTGAGTACTGAAGGAGGATTGAATATTATCGCCAACTTCGGTTCTAATCTTATTTCCTTGCTTCGTGATATCTCCTCTAAGATTGATAATTTGGCTTTGCAGATTCTAGATTTGCTCACCTTGGGTTCTCATTGTGGCTTCAACATCGGTGTTTATGGGTGGGGTTTGTTGAGCGGGTGGATGATAAGGATTAGAAGCTCTTGGTGGGATTTGGTTGCTTCTATTGTAGTTGTTGGCGGGGTTTTGGTTTTGAGGAGAAAAACCGGGTGAAAGGTAATTGTTGGACCGGTAGCTCAGCAGATTTCTATCCCCTTGTTGTCTAGCTTGGTAATTTTCCGATGAATAATTACCATAAGCTGCATACACATTTTCCGGATTTCCTTATGTCGAAGGACAATTGGTGTATGAGTGAGGACCGCCGCATGTTTCACAAGGATTAGCAACCGCTTTAACTTGTTGTTGTTGTTGGTTTGAAGCGAGAAGCGTAATACTTTTGATCATTTCGGTCATCATGCGGGTGAGTTCGTTCATATCAGGGTTTGCTGAGGTGGAGGAAACATTGACTCTCGGGTTGTTCCTAGAAGAAGCAGATGAATCCCAGTTTTTGTGGTGAGTAGTCATGTTCTCAATAAGCTCTCTACACTCCTCCGGTCTCCTTTTCATGAATGTGCCACCGGCGGCTGCATTTATCGTATCACGATCTCGAAAAGTCAATTCGTTGTAGAAAGTATCGATTAAGGTTACAGGGAGCATGTTGTGGTTTGGACATCGATCAATCAAGACATTATATCTCTCCCAAGCGTCAAAAAGAGATTCATCAGGGTCTTGCATGAAACCGCTGATCTGATTGCGAAGGCTCGTGACCATGGATGGTGGAAAGTAGCGTGACAAAAAGCGTTGAGTCATGTCTTCCAAGTGTGAATAGAATTCTTCGGGAGACGATCAAACCATTTCTCGGCATGATGTAATAAAGTATGTGGAAAGAGTTGTAGGCGAAGTTCATCCATTGTGGCACCAGCCAACTTCATGCTTTGGGTGATTGTAATGAACTTGTCGAGGTGTTTGTTGGCATCATCATCAGGCAATCCACGGAATGGGTTTGTTTGTACTTGCTGAATCATGTGGTGCTTCAACGAAAACTCAGGAGCGTTGATTTGCATCGGCACAATCGGTCCTCCTCGTCCAAACATGGTTGGTTGACAAAGTTCCTCCATGGTCCGAAGATCGGGCTGTGGAAGAACATTGTTGTTATTATTATTATTATTGAGGTGCGGTGGAATGTTGTGGTTGTTAACACCTGACATATCTAAATCTTCTTGAGGCTCGGGCTCTTGATAATTAGAAGATCTAGTACGCATACACCTGAAAATGCAAAAGAAAACAAAACCAAACACAAAGACAATATATATACACAATAAAGATAAAATCTTTTTGGATTTTTGAAAATTTTAATTTTTATGGTTTTTTATCAATTTTTAATTTTTATGATTTTTTTTGAATTTTTTAGGCAAGAAAAATAACGCTCACAAGTGAACGGATCCCAAAAAGCAACGTGTCTCTCACAGAAAACCGTTAATCTTTACGAAAAGAGCCAGCAGCGGCGCCATTTAATACAAGGCTTTTGACACCCAGTATAAAAATTAAAAGTTCGTGTTCTCGGTATCTTAACGAATTGATCTAGGTTCTCTATGTGACTCAGTTTTATTTTAGTGGAACAAAGATGTGTCGTTGTAGTTTTTTTAAAATTAAAAGTGCAAAACGATTAAAGTAAATGACTTGAAAGTAAATCTAAGTCTAATTAAAATAAGTGCAAGTATTTAAAAACGTAAATGAAATTAAAGGGCGCTAAAGTAAATGACGCAAATTTAAAACTAAATAAGGCAAACTTAACTCGCAACTAAAACTTAAACTAAGGCAAGGCTAAAATAAAGTTAAAACAAATAATTTTAAAGTGCTATTAAATAAAAGGCGGGAAAAATAAAGATTGAAAATGAAAGACAGAAAATTAAAAAGGAACACTAAGAAGAACCTGACAAAAATCCTTGATTCGGAAGTTTTAAGTTCCGAATGAACCTAGCTCTTTAGTCGGAACCCCTTGATACGGAAGTCTTGATCCGGAACTTTCGTTCGGAAGACTTCCGAATGAATAAGCTTGAGTCGGAACTTTGGTTCGGAATTTTTCACTGATTCGGAACTTATCCTTCGTCCGGAACTTCGTTCGGAACTTCGTTCGGAAGTTTCGTTCGGAACTTCTTTCGGAAGTTCGTCCGGAAATTTCGTTCGGAACTTCGTTCGGAAGTTCGTTCGGAAGTTTTGTTCGGAACTTCTAAAGTTCCGAATGAGTTGCTGACTCGGAACTTTTGAGACTTCCGAATGAGCACTTGCTAAGTCGGAACTTCCCTTTGATCCGGAAGTTTTCGTCCGGAAGTTTACTACTTCCGAATGAGCACTTGCTGAGTCGGAACTTTTTGACTTCCGAATGAACACTCCTCTTCTCTTGGTTCGGAAGATTCCTGGGAATACAGAAACACAAACAAACACTCCCGAAGAACAAGGAAATCACAGATACACGAATCTAACAACAAATTTAACCAAAATCAAACAAACGATTTAATGAAACTAATAACAACTTGATACATTGGTTTTGCTATGGGTTCAGATTTGTCTCTCAGTCCTCTCGAATTGATCTAAGCCTTAAGTGGAATAATTGTTCTTGGTTACTAAGAAAAAGGGCTTGGTTTTCTAATATACTAAATGTTAAAATGTACTTAAAATGAAAACTTAAATCAAAGACAATTACTTTAATGACAATTAATAAAAACTTGAATTAAAATTTAAATTAAAATTAAGATTAAAATTAAAATTAAAATTACAGTTAAAATATAAATTGTGAGATAAAAATGAAGAAACATAAATACTAAAGAAACAGTAACAATAAAAGATGCTCAAAAGAAAACTGATTCGGAAATTTTGCCCTTGATTCGGAACTTTGCTCATCCGGAACTTTTCACTCGGAACCCCTTGATTCGGAACTTTGTTCATCCGGAACTTTAATCGGAACTTGGTTCGGAACTTCGTTCGGAAGTTTGGCTCGGTAGTTGGGTCGGAACTTTCACTCGGAACTTGGTTCGGAAGTTTTTGATCCGGAAGTTCGTCCGGAACTTTTGGTCCGGAAGTTTATTCGGAAGAATTGGGAATAAAACTCATTCGGAACTTTGATACTTAAATTGATTCGGAACTTCAAAAATAAACATTCATTCGGAACTTTTTGAAAATAACATTCATCCGGAACTTTTGTTCATTCGGAAAATTGGGTTCATCCGGAACTTTCAGTTCATTCGGAAGTTTTAACTCATTCGGAACTTTTAAACAAGAAACTCATTCGGAACTTTCTAGTTCATCCGGAACTTAGTGTTCATCCGGAAGACTTGGTTCATTCGGAACCTGGGGAACTTCAAGAACAGTACTTTACCCCGAAGAACAAGGAAAAACGTTTTGATCCAAAATCGAACTAAATACTCAAAAAGGTTTTACCAAATTAACCACAAATCATCTAATAACCATAAGCAACAAATCCCAACAATAAAAACACAAATTCAACAACTTTTTAAAGATCAAATCAATCAAATAAAAACTTGAAAACTTGAATAAAAAGATGATGATGAACAAGATGAAATGGAAAGATTAAACAAGAACTTCTATTGAATGATTATTGTTTTAACAAGATAAAACAAAGATTAAAATTACAATATTAGAAAAACAAAGATCAAAATCACCAAACACCCTAGTGGTGATGGTGATGATACGAACTAAAAGGGAGAAAAAAGGGGAAGAGAAAAACTAAAAACTAACTGGCACTATTGTGTGAGGGGATTCCTTTATATAGGTGTCCCCTTTGGTTGGTGAGTGGGCTTTCTCCCGTTCTTTTTGTCTTCTCGTCTTTTCAGAAAAGTTGACGTTTTCGATTCTGATTCGGGATTTGTCGTCGATTAAATTCAACTCGTCTTTTAATTTCTAAGTTTAATAGACTTGAGTTTCTTCGACTTATATAAATCTTCCATCTTTGGTCCTTTTCTTTGATAAATCTTCGAATAGGCCCAGTGACTTCAAATCTTTTTCATCTCTTGGACAATAGACTTTATCTTGAGTCTTTTTCTTCGGTAAAACCCGTGCAATCCCATGTTTTCTCCATTATCCATCCGGTTGTCTCTGAAAACACAATAAACACAAAAACCACGCATAATTCCAAATAAATGATATTAAATACGTTTTTTGGTCTCGTTTTAGCTAGAATTAAGTGGTAAAAGGATGGGTGTTTACACACCTATCAAATCCCCTACACTTAACCATTGCCATGCCCTCATGCAATGCTTAGTGATAAAGCAATTTTACACTTTTCTCATAATTAATCAACCTTGGCCTTATTAAAATACTACTAAACAAAACAAAAATTAAAATACTAAGAGAAATTAAAACTTTAAAGTAAACAAAAGGATGGAAATAACTTGCAAAGAAACCAATGGCTTACATTAGGGCTTTGGTGCTGCGAAGATTTATCACCCTCAAGTTTCACGTTCCCCAAACTAAGCTTAAAAACGAGATCATTGTTATTATAAGTTAGCAATTCAAACACTTACACACATGGCTTAATTAAATGCTTAAACTCCATTATTCCTAGGTGTATCTCTTATATTTTATTGTTTTGTCTTAGAATGATCATGAAGATGCATTTTTGGACTTATTTCGATAGTTTATTAAGGCTAAAAGCAAAGTAGGACGATTTGATCAATAGTTAGCTAAAGGACAAAATCTCTTAAAACTGCTACTCGGGATATCAAAAAGTTCATATCTTGGCATAACTCGGTTCACGATTTGAGACCTTTCTCGGGCTGATATTTGGCATGTACTTCATACTTCATATCTTGAGAGACGTGCTTGAGATAATGGTCTTCTCATCGTTCATAGAGTTTCTTCACTTGGAGACTTTTGAGAGGTACTCCAACTTTGTTGACCACGACTTCATGATTATTTCTTCAATCTCTATTTGGGATTTTGAGATACAACGATCTGCCTCCTTTTCGGACTTGGATCTATTTATCCTCATACCTTGTTAGGGTCTTTTCGGATAGACTTCTCCATCATCTTTATGGGAGTTGATTGCTTTTCGTCGTGAGTCTTGATCCTTCATATTGACTTTGGGAATAATGCTTTTCACATCACCTTGGATCTTTAGCAATAAAATGGAATCCTCATGCCTTGTTAGGGCCTTTCCGGACTCGCCAATCTTCGCGCCCCGCTTCATAAGTTATGCCTTGGCTATGAACTCTTATCATTACCGAGCAACTTTTAAACGATCTTGGGCTAGAAGCTAAGTAACTTTTCAAATCGTACGACCTTACTTATTGCAGATAAATTATTAGCAAGCGATGGGAGAATAGGCAAATAATTACACCAAGTGAGCTTGTGCAGGAATACCGACTTATAATTGACTCTATCATTTCTCGTCCTCCACAATTTAAAATCTCAAGTAATGAGACTCGTGGATACTTAGCCTAATAAACCAATTAAGGTCTACAGGGTTAAGGATACTAGCTATAATAAACTTGGATAAGTCTATTCGGGTTGAGTCAAAATAATCGCAACGGGCCTAATATGTCAAAGACTTCAAAACTAGCTACACCACTTTATTAATATTTTTGACTTTATTGCGGGATATATACATATGAAAGCAAAGATAAAAAATTAAAAAAATACGACTAAATGGACAAAGTTAATAAAAAATTTGAAAAATGTTGAAAAAGATGATTTTCCGGTTAAATGAAGGCATTTTCATGGAAAAGTCCACTTAAAACTTCGATAGAAGTCCCCCTACACTTAAGATAAACATTGTCCTCAATGTTTAAGCATGTGGGAAAAGTCTCCCCTACACTTATGACATTGTGCACGTTGGTTAACTCAAGTTAAGGAAGAGACGACTAAAGTGATCAATTTCAAATGTGAGTATGAAGAAAATTGAATCACGATAGTTGAGAGATAGAACCGGATTTCGGATAACACGGGAGCACGGTTCTTCAGAGATTCCAAGAGTGCACTTATCCCTGTAATGACATCACCACACAAAGACAAACACCCTATAGAGGTCCCCCTACACTTAGGAGGTTAAAACATAAAAGGATAGATACTCGGGCTGCCTCCCGAGGAGCGCTTGTTTTTTATAACCGAGTCACGAGCCTGACTCGACCCAAAATTAGTTCATGGGGAACGTGGTGAGGGATGGAATCACCTCCTGAGAGGTGTCCTCACCAAAGTACAACTTCACTCGTTGGCCATTCACCTTAAAATTAGGTCCATTAGGTTGAGCGAGCTCGAGAGTACCATATGGAAAAATTTGGGCAATGGTGAATGGGCCGGACCAACGAGATTTGAGCTTTCCCGAGAAGATTTTCAACCGAGAGTTAAAGAGCAAAACTTTGTCTCCAACATGGAACTCTCGGTTTTTGATCTTGGAGTCGTGAATGAGCTTAGTTCTTTCCTTATAGATCAAAGAATTTTCATAAGCCTCATTCCGAAGTTCATTGAGCTCATTGAGTTGGATCTTGTGTAGGTCACTGGCTTTGTTAATATCAAAATTAGCCCACTTCAAGGCCCAGTAAGCCTTGTGCTCCAACTCAATGGGGAGGTGGCACGCTTTCCCGTACACAAGACGATAAGGCGTACAGCCGATCGGGGTCTTGTAAGCAGTACGGAAAGCCCACAAAGCATCATCAAGTTTATCAGCCCATGAGGCACGATGCTCTCCCACGGTCCTTTCCAGAATTCGCTTAAGTTCTCGGTTGGATATTTCAGCCCGGCCATTAGTTTGTGGGTGGTAGGCTGTGGAAAGACGACGATTTACACCGTACCTAGCCATGACTCTTGCGAATTGGTCATTGCAAAAATGAGTCCCACGATCACTAATAATGGCACGAGGCACACCGAATCTAGAGAAAAAAGCTTTCAAAAAGTTACAAACCACCCTTGCGTCATTAGTGGGTAAAGCTTTGGCTTCAACCCACTTTGAAACGTAGTCAACGGCTACAAGGATGTATTTGTTTCCTTTAGAAGAAGGGAATGGCCCCATAAAGTCGATACCCCAAACATCAAAGATTTCACACTCTTGAATGAAATTCTGAGGCATCTCGTCTTTATGTGTGATAGTGCCTTGTTTTTGGCAAACATCACATCGTTTAACCATATTGCGAGCATCACGATATATGGAGGGCCAATAAAATCCCGAATCAAACACTTTTTTGGCGGTGTAGTTGGGACCAAAGTGACCACCGGTGGGTCCTTTGTGGCAAGCATCAAGGATTTCTGAAGCTGCTGGTCCGTCAACACATCATCGGATATTCAAGTCGGCACATTGTTTGAATAGGTAAGGGTCGTCCCAAAAGTAAGTCTTAATGTCGGTGAAGAACTTCTTCTTTTGTTGAGACGTCAACCCTTCCTTGAGAATTCCACCCGCCAAGTAGTTTGCAAAGTCCGCAAACCACGAGGTTTCATCAGAATTCGAATTTATAGACATTAAGGTCTCCAAGGGAAAAGAATCATTGATTTCTTTGTTCGAATGATCCCCTTGGTAAGGATCCTCAAGTCTGTTGAGATGATCCGCGGCTAGGTTTTCTGCTCCCTTCTTGTCACGAATTTCAATGTTGAATTCTTGAAGGAGTAAAACCCAGCGAAGAAGTCTTGGCTTAGAATCATGCTTTGTCATCAAGTACTTCAACGCGGAATGGTCCGTGTAAACGATATTGGTGGAAAGGACAAGATAGGGGCGGAACTTTTCAAAAGCATAGACAACAGCTAAAAGCTCTTTTTCGGTTGTCGTATAATGCAATTGTGCCCCCGTCATTGTCTTGCTAGCATAGTGGATTGGTTGGAAGTGTTTGTTCACTCTTTGTCCCAGAACCGCTCCAATAGCAAAGTCGCTAGCATCGCACATCAACTCAAAGGGAAGCTCCCAATTAGGGGTAACCAAGACGGGTGCCTTAGTTAGCTTATCCTTAAGCGAGTTGAAGGCTTCAAGGCACTCTTTGGAAAAGATAATAGGAGTATCTTTTTCCAAGAGGTGGGTCATCGGGCGAACGATTTTAGAGAAATCCTGAATGAATCGACGATAGAAGCCCGCATGACCCAGAAAGCTTCTCACACCCTTCACGGTTGAAGGTGGAGGTAATTTGGCTATGACATCTACTTTAGCACGGTCGACTTCAAGACCGGCTTTAGAGATTTTGTGTCCTAGCACAATGCCTTCTTTTACCATAAAATGGCATTTTTCCCAATTCAGAACAAGGCGAGTGTCTTCGCACCGCTTAAGCATACGTTCCAAATTGGCAAGGCAAGAAGAGAAGGAATCCCCAAAGACCGAGAAATCATCCATGAAGACTTCCATGGTTTGTTCAACCATGTCATGGAAGATAGCTAACATGCACCTTTGGAAAGTCCCGGGCGCATTGCATAAGCCAAAAGGTATTCTTTTGTACGTAAATGTGCCATAGGGACAAGTGAATGTTGTCTTCTCTTGATCTTGGGGATCGATGGGTATTTGGAAGTAACCCGAGAAACCATCAAGAAAGCAGTAATATTCATTACCCGATAAACGTTCAAGCATTTGGTCCATAAAAGGTAGAGGGAAATGATCCTTTCTCGTGGCATCATTGAGTTTGCGATAGTCTATACAAACTCTCCACCCAGTGACGAGATGGGTAGGAATCAGCTCGTTGTTTGCATTGGGCACAACGGTGATTCCGCCTTTCTTAGGCACACAATGGATTGGACTAACCCATGGTGAATACGAAATAGGGTAAATTATACCCGCATCAAGAAGTTTGATAACCTCTGTTTTGATGACTTCATGGATTTTTGGATTCACCCTTCGTTGGCATTGAATTGTGGGCTTAAAGTCGTCCTCCATGAGAATTTTGTGTGTGCAGAAGTGGGGATCAATTCCACGAATATCAGAAATCTTCCAAGCAATAGCCTTCTTATGATCTTTTAACACGGTGATAAGTCGGGCTTTTTCTTCTTCCTTTAGGTCCTTAGCAATGATGACTGGTGACTTCTTCTCTTCTTCAAGGAATACATACTCAAGATGGGGCGGCAACTCCTTAAGTTCTAAATCCGGAGGATTTTCGACGGGAGGCGTATTCAAAGTCGGAGTATCGATAGCAATGACCGTGGGAGATGGAGGCGAAGGATTGTCTTCGTTGAGAAGATTGTCAAAGCAATTCATGTCTTCATCCCCATCGGTGGGAGAATCATTAGTAGCTAAATTCACATTTCCCATGGTGTCTTCAAGATCTTTCCAAAACAAGTCACTATCTCCAAATAGAGACAATGATGAATCAATAGAGGACACGGTCTCAACATTGGGAAGAGAGGTAGGAATACTTTTGCAAGCATCATTAAAGTGTTCTTCACAAGCCTCATCAAGAACGTCAATACAATTAACACTCTCATATGAATAAGGCTGTTAAGACAACTTTCCCATGTTGAAGACTACTTTATCGTCACCCACTCTCATGATAAGCTCACCGGCTTCAACATCAATGAGAGTGCGACCGGTCCTCAAGAATGGACGACCAACAATTAGTGGCACACGAGGGTCCATCTCATAGTCGACGACAACGAAATCAGCAGGAAAAGTGAATTTGTCGACTCCTACAATGACGTCTTCGGCTATCCCCACTGGATAAGCAACCGTACGGTTAGCTAATTCCAAAGTCATTTTGGTGGGGACTAGCTCAGGGAGAGATAATTGCTTCCAAACGCTTAGAGGCATAAGATTAATACTGGCACCTAGATCGGCTAGGGCCATGCAATTCTCTACTCCCGGGAAATTGCAAGGGATTAAGAAACGACCCGGATCACCAAGCTTGGTTGGCAATTTCCTTAAGAGCACTGCAGAGCAATTCTCATTAAGTTGGGTGTTGGCAATATCGAGGAGCTTTTCCTTGTCGCTCAGAAGATCTTTAAACATTTTCGCATATTTAGGCATGTGAGCAAGAGCCTCAGTGAAGGAGATATTGAAATTCAATTGTTTGAACATCTTAAGAAAGTTCGAAACCTGAATATCGTCCTTGCTTTTGAGCTTCTCTTTCCTCAACCTAGATGGATAAGGTATATTGGAAGAAGAGGAAGGCTTTGGAAGAATAGGATCACTCACATCCTTGGGTGGAGGAGGGGTAGAAAGAAGAGGTGGAGAAATTGGGGAAGGAGAAGGATGAGGAATAGGAGCAGGTGACTCGTTCTCCTTAGTCACAACCACCGGTGGAGGTATAGGAAGCTCGGGTTCCTTGGTACCTTTTCCACTGCGAGTGGTGATTGCTTTCATCACCCCTCTTGGATTCGCAACGGTGTTACTCGGAAGAGTACCCGAAGAAGAGGGTTGATTACCTTGGAAGAAACTAGCCATCATGTTCTTCAAGTCATTTGTTTGGCTATCCAACGTATTTCTCATGTCGGCTCTCAAATCGTTTCCTTGTTTGACAAAGTCTGCTTTCAAGTTGCGCACTTCCTGTTGGAGATTTTCCACGATCACATCATTGGTCCTCATGTAGGTTGCAACCTCTTGGTGTAATGTAGTGGGTTGGTTTGGAGGAGCATTGTATGCGGGTGGTTGATAAGCAGGTTGTTGGTAAACTTGGTTGTTACGTTGAGGTGGTTGTTGCTGCTTGTGAGGAGGGATGTATGGTGTACGAGGTTGTTGTTGTTGTTGAGGAGGGCGGTTGAGGTTTTGTTGTTGGTTTGGGTTGTTTGGAGGAAAACCGGGTGGTGAGAGGTAGTTGTTGGAGCGGTAGCTAAGCAAATTACGGTCACCTTGAGGTCTAGCTTGATAAGCAGGTTGAGGATAGGTGCCATATGCTGCATTCACATTCTCAACAGGGTAGTCTTGGGTGGCAGTACAAGTAGTGTAAGAGTGAGGACCACCGCATATCTCACAAGGTTGGCTGACAGCGTTAACTTGAGCGTGTTTAGCGTTGCTGTTGTTGTTGTTGTTAACGGTGTGGGTGACAAGCGATTCAAGAAGCGTAGTGATTTTGTCCAGTCGCTTGTCGCTGTCACTAGTGCTAGCACTAGCGACATTGGTCCTAACACTCTTGGTTTGCACACGAGATTTATTCTCAATGATATCCCAAGCAGCATTGGAAGTCTTAGCCAAAAGATTACCCCCCGAGGCACTGTTTAGTGAATCTTGGTCACTCATGTTTAAACCATTGTAAAAAGTATTGATTTGATGTACTTTGGTAAAACCATGTTGTGGGCATTTTCTTAAAAGATCTTTAAAACGATCCCAAGATTCACTGAACGACTCATCGTACTTTTGTTCAAAATTTATGATTTCATTCCGCAAAGCGGTAGTACGAGAGGGTGGGAAGAAGTAATTGATAAACTTTGTTTCCAAATCCGTCCACGAGAGAATACTTTGTGGCGGTTCCTTAGCAAGCCAATGCCGGGCTTGTCCCTCTAAAGAAAAGGGAAAAAGTTGTAACCTGATAACCTCTTGTGGAACACCATTGAACTTGACCGTGTTAGTGAGTTGCAAGAATCTCTTGATATGGTCGTGTGGGTCATCAATGGTACGTCCCAAGAATGGTTGAGCGGAGACCATCTGGATAAAGCCTGATTTTAGCTCAAAGTTGTTGGCGGCAATTGGAGGTATGACAATTGGGTCAGTGTTTCCGTCTACATGAGCTTGCAGTAGTTCAATCATCAGGCGATTATCCGGAAGAGGCTCATTGTTGTTGTTATTCATGTTGTTGAAAGGTGGGTTGTTGTTATTATTGTTGTTTGGAGGTGGTATGTTGTTATTGTTTTGTACACCAGCCATGTTTAAGTGATCGAGAGGCTCGGGCTCTTGATAAGACGTGGATCGAGTGCGCATACACCTGCAAAAGAACGAACAAAGAAAAGCAAAGCAAAAATATTTTTGGTTTTTATGTTTTTTAATTTTTTTGTATTTTTGAAAATTTTATATATTTTTTTAGGATTTTTTTGAAATTTTTTATGAAAAAGTAACGTTCACGGGGAACGGATCCAAAAATCCAAGTTCTCACAAAAAACTTTTGATCTTAACGAGAAGAGCCGGCAGCGGCGCCATTTGATACATTGGTTTTGCTATGGGTTCAGATTTGTCTCTCAGTCCTCTCGAATTGATCTAAGCCTTAAGTGGAATAATTGTTCTTGGTTACTAAGAAAAAGGGTTTGGTTTTCTAATATACTAAATGTTAAAATGTACTTAAAATGAAAACTTAAATCAAAGACAATTACTTTAATGACAATTAATAAAAACTTGAATTAAAATTAAAATTAAAATTAAGATTAAAATTAAAATTAAAATTACAGTTAAAATATAAATTGTGAGATAAAAATGAAGAAACAGAAATACTAAAGAAACAGTAACAATAAAAGATGCTCAAAAGAAAACTGATTCGGAAATTTTACCCTTGATTCGGAACTTTGCTCATCCGGAACTTTTCACTCAGAACCCCTTGATTCGGAACTTTGTTCATCCGGAACTTTAATCGGAACTTGGTTCGGAACTTGGTTCGGAAGTTTGGCTCGGAAGTTGGGTCGGAACTTTCACCCGGAACTTGGTTCGGAAGTTTTTGATCCGGAAGTTCGTCCGGAACTTTTGGTCCGGAAGTATATTCGGAAGAATTGGGAATAAAACTCATTCGGAACTTTGATACTTAAATTGATTCGGAACTTCAAAAACAAACATTCATTCGGAACTTTTTGAAAATAACATTCATCCGGAACTTTTGTTCATTCGGAAAATTGGGTTCATCCGGAACATTCAGTTCATTCGGAAGTTTTAACTCATTCGGAACTTTTAAACAAGAAACTCATTCGGAACTTTCTAGTTCATCCGGAACTTAGTGTTCATCTGGAAGACTTGGTTCATTCGGAACCTAGGGAACTTCAAGAACAGTACTTTACCCCGAAGAACAAGGAAAAACGTTTTGATCCAAAATCGAACTAAATACTCAAAAAGGTTTTACCAAATTAACCACAAATCATCTAATAACCATAAGCAACAAATCCCAACAATAAAAACACAAATTCAACAACTTTTTAAAGATCAAATCAATCAAATAAAAACTTGAAAACTTGAATAAAAAGATGATGATGAACAAGATGAAATGGAAAGATTAAACAAGAACTTCTATTGAATGATTAATGTGTGAGGGGATTCCTTTATATAGGTGTCCCCTTTGGTTGGTGAGTGGGCTTTCTCCCGTTCTTCTTGTCTTCTCGTCTTTTCAGAAAAGTTGACGTTTTCGATTCTGATTCGGGATTTGTCGTCGATTAAATTCAACTCGTCTTTTAATTTCTAAGTTTAATAGACTTGAGTTTCTTCGACTTATATAAATCTTCCATCTTTGGTCCTTTTCTTCGATAAATCTTTGAATAGGCCCAGTGACTTCAAATCTTTTGCATCTCTTGGACAATAGACTTTATCTTGAGTCTTTTTCTTCGGTAAAACCCGTGCAATCCCATGTTTTCTCCATTATCCATCCGGTTGTCTCTGAAAACACAATAAACACAAAAACCACGCATAATTCCAAATAAATGATATTAAATACGTGTTTTGGTCTCGTTTTAGCTAGAATTAAGTGGTAAAAGGATGGGTGTTTACACACCTATCACAACTCAACAGTTAAACATAAACAAACAATTTAAATCAACAAAAGAAACAAATTTAACCACAATAATCAAAAACCCACTTGATCAAAATAAAAATAAGAACATGAACACAAACATAAACATGAAAATCAAAGATTAAGAAAGGTAGATAAGAGATTAATAAGATAAAGTAAAGATTGACAATAATTAAATGAAAACTTACTTGAAATTAAATGAATTTAAGGTGCAAGACAAGGTAATTAAATTGACAAGTATTTAAATGACAAGGTAATTAAAAGTGGAAGACTAATTGTCACACTTAGCCAACAAGGAAAATGATTAACAACTAATGACTATTTATAGGGGAGGATTAAGGAAGCTTCCTCCCCTCTTTCCTTTTCTCTTAATTGCAAGATTAAGTCCCTCCTTCTTTTAATCTTCATTAATTGCATATTAGTCCTTTATTCTTCTAATCTTCTTTAAACTTGGACTTTAAGGACTTTTTGGCTTGGGATTTCTTTGAACTCGTCTTTAAATTCTTCAATAAAATAGACTTGAACTCTTCGGCTTTTGATAAACTTCCGTCTTTTGTCTTTTTCTTAGATAAATCTTCAGAATTGGTCTTGGACTTCCGTTCTTTTTGCACTCTTGACTTCTTGACTTCGTTTTTCATCTTTTTCTTCAATAAAAGTCTGTAAATGCCCGTGAATGTCCGTGTTTTCTCCACTTTTCACCTTTTCGTCCTAAATCACAACAAAAACACAAACCACGCATAATTCCGACATAAAAGACATAAAATACACATTTTGGTCCGGTTATTATTGTAATTAAGTGGTAGAAAAGATGTGTGTTTACACACATATCACTAGTATCCTTAACCATGTAGTCCTTCATTGGACTATTAGGCTAAGTATCCACCAATCTCATTATTTGTGATTTTAAATTTGTGGAGAATGGGAAATGATAGAGTTGAAGCAAGTAGAAAAGGGCTAGATAAACTTCACGATGATTACTTGTGGCTAAACCCTTCTCTTCTTTACCTCTATTTTCTTCGCATGTATATATGTTAATAAATAATCAAGAACGGTTTTAATTGGTTTGTAATCTCTTATGCATTTTTGACTAATCATTCACGGTTGGTATAAGTACGTCTTAAGATTCTAAGTTAGAACGTTTTATGTGTACTAGAATTATGTCATGCTTAATACTTAGCGGGTGTTTTTCCTTTTATTCTTTTCAACTTTCTTTGTGAGGAATAAAGAAAAATAAGAGCGGCTTACAAAAAATGAGTGGCTAGAAAAAAAAAGAGAAAAAGAAAAAGAAAAAGAAAAAAATAATAATGATACAAGACTCCCAAGAGGGGCAGTGAAGTGTTAATTATAGTAACTATTAGATTCCAATATTACCTTGACGGGTTGCAGGGATTTAATAGTTGCTCCAATCCAATATTACCTTGACGGGTTGCGGGATTGAAGATTAAAAGTCTCAAAAAGATGGAGGATGTAAATTATTTCGTGAGTTTTATTTTTCTTTCCTTAGCGAGTGTCTAGCTACTTATTAATGCATGACATGAGGATTTTACACATAAGGCGAATGACTTATTATTCTTGAAACGGACTTTTATTAATTGTGAGCGGTTTTTCGAGTAATGGATGAGAGGATTACTTAGGATTAAAACCGTGCTTCCTTATTTTTGGATTTTACATTTCTTATATTTCACGCTTCAAATAATGACAAATTTGCCCAAAAGCAATTTGCTCAAATAATAACCGGTTCCACACTTAATTGTCATGAATAAGTTGATGCACCTTTTTACTTGTGAATGCAATGATCCCATTTTTAAGCTTGGTATGGGGAAAGTGAAACTTGAGGGTGATAAGTGTCCATGGTACCAAAGCCCTAATTTAAGTAATTGACTTCTTTATGAGTTTTTCCATCAAATCCATTTCAAGAAAAATCCAAAAAGATATAAATAGAATTGTTTCTTTTGCATTGCATTGTTCAAAATCAAAATCATGCATCATATAGAGTAGCATAATGTAATAGCATTCCATTTTGGCCAAGGTGGGTTAATTATGAGGAGAATGTAAATTTGTGCTTTAAAATATAGCATTGCATGAGGTCATGACAATGTTCAAGTGTAGGGGATTTGATATGAGCAAAAACTCATATAAATTAATTAACAAATCACCCTAAAACACAAGGAAAATACCTAACTTTTGTGCTATAAAGCGGAATTATGTGGTATGTTTTGTGTTTGTGTATAAATAGGTAAGAAGGATATATTTTCAAGCAAACAAGAAGAAATCAAGCTTATTTGGATGAAAAAGACAAAGAAGGATCAAAGATGACAAGACTTTGAAGATGAAGGACCTATCTTGACAACATTCTAAAGTTGAAGGACTCAAAGTGTAGATTTTTCAAACTCAAGATTCAAGTCAAACATGGTCAACTCTTCAGTCAATCAAGTCATAGGGTCAAATTATACAAGAATGCAAGTGGAAGGACCAAAAAAGCCATTAAAACGAAGTTCCTAGCTCATTTGGATATTCTGCCTAAGTATGAGGACTTAACTTGCCAAAAATACACAAATTTTGTGTATGATCCGTGTGCTATGGTTATTATCCAATGAGAGTACAAGAATTAATATACATGGATTGCCAGCAAAGAGTGACACATCACCAAAGAAATAAATGAGCCGCCAGCTATAGTATATCCCACTTACTCAACTTTTAACCAATCAGAGTTGGACAACCAATAATCATTTTATCCACAAACGGATTATGATCCGTGTGCTATTCTCTCACCCAACCGAATACCTCCACGTGTCACCTTCTTCTTCAAATCAACCCAGGAACAATTTTGAGTTACAATGCTTATCAAGAAAAACTTTATACATGAAAAGTGATCGTTATCAAGCAAGGAATTTATCCCACGTGCTCAATTAACCTGAAAATCAACCAAGAAGAAAAGCCCAAATTCAAGTTCATAACGGCTAGTTTCAATTGACAATTCAGGACACTTGGCAGCAACTGATTGGTTGGGACACGTCATCAGCTACAACTACTTCTCACTTTTTGTCTATAGATAGGGAATAGCCCACTCATTTGTTGTACGTAGCTAAAGTGTGAAAATTTCACACACTTCACTTTTCTCTCTCACTCTAGTTAGTTAACTGTTAGTGTAACGAACTCAAGAGCCTGACAAACTCTTGAGTTAGTTATAGTTAGTTGTAACCTCTTACCAAACTTTGTAACAACTTTTCACATTCAAATAAACAAATTTCCCTCCTTTTCCTTCAATCTCCTATTCAGTCCTTGCATTACTGTTGATGTTGTGTTGTTATGATCTGCTTGTGATCACATTTGATCATAAGGAGCTCATTGTGAAGAAATGTAGTTGTTCAATCCTGTTCTTGTTGATCCAGTAGCTGTTCTTGTTGATAGAAGCAGAATTTGAGTAGATATGGTGATGATGATGAATGTAGATGTTCATTAGTGGTTAATAGTGTTAAGGTGGTGGTTTAACACTATTTAGGAGGCTCAGCGCCTACCTACTCCATCAATGGAGGCATCTTGCTAAAAGGTCTCATGTTTCTGAGTTTAATTCCACTAAACAACAACTTGCATGCTCATTTATAGCTTAATCTTACATGTTGCTTTGATCAAGTGTGTTTTGCATGTTTTTGGATTGATCTTGTTGTTTAGATAGTCACTTGTTAGATTGATAGTCTTTTGCTTGCTTATTACTTGATTCTGAATTCATTTCCGTCGGTTTTATAGCCTACTTATGCAATTTGAGTTCTAGCCTGTTATATTGCTTATAGTTGGTTCATTTGTGTTCCATTTTGATCAATAAGTTTGAGTAGATATCAGTTTTAAACCAGCTTAACCAATTGCTCATTTTCTTTTCACAAAATTTGTTCAAAGTTCAGTACCTAGTGTTTGGATTTGTTGTCAATTTGTAATTCAAGAGTTGTTAACTAGTTAACTTTTGCTCATTTACATTCCTTTAGTCATTGTAATCAAGTTTAAGTAGTTTACAAGTCAATAAAAAGGTCAAACCGGCAATTGGTTGTAAAAAAAGTTTGGGTCAGTTTTGCTAAAACTAGTTCATTAAAAAGTAGCCATTTTCAATTGCTTAGAATTTATTCATTACTTGATGAAATTCATTCAAACCAGTTTCTACTTGTCATACAACATCTGAAGTTTTAGTGCTTATAAGGAAATTACATAGTTTAAATATTCAAGTGAGAAATAAGCTTTTCCATAAGCTGTTAAGCAATTGCAAGTTTCTGTAAACAAAGTGCTATCTGATTTCTTAATCTGGCAAATGTACTTCATTATCCTTGCCATTTTCTTTCACAATCTTGTTTACGAACTTGTCTTGAGTAGATCTGGGAGTTTTTAGTTTTTTCAAAAATTTGGTCAAACTTGGTCAATAAGCTAGTTTCAGCTTATTTGGAAATTCCAGCTTCATTACTTGATCATTTTCCTTAAAAGAAGACATTCCAGACTCTCCATGGGATGTTTAACAAGATTTAGCAAAAAAATCTTTTTGTGCATGTCTAGCTTTTTAGATAGCTTATTGTTGGCTTATTTGAGTTTTATTGCATTTCAAGCTTATTCCTTGTACTAGCCTAAGTGAATTTATATTTTAAGCAGTTTAAAATTGGTTTGAGCTTATTTGGTGCATTCTAAAGCTTATACGAGCTTATTTGTGCCTGTAGCCCGTTTTTGATAGAAATTCTCATTAAATTGCACAATACTCCCTTTACTTTGTAACTGTTTGAATTGGTGGCTAATCTTCCATGTTTTTAGGGTTTGCATAGTTTAAGTCCTTAACTTTTCTAAACTTGTCATTTTCAGTTAAGTAGTTTTAAAAGTTGTTACATTTTGTTAGTAGTTTGTTACATTTTGCATAATTAGTCCTTATACTTTCTAATTTTTACATTTCAAGCATTCTAGTTTCAAGTACTTACATTTTTAGCACATTATTTCCATAGATTTACAATTTTGTACTTATTTGAATAAAACTTGGTAAGTGTTAGTTGTTTAACGGATACGTAGTTACTATTTTTCACATTTTTACTCGCTTCCTTAAATTGACATAGAAAATCCAAATAACCCTATCAACCAAAAACGATAATAAATCTGATTTTGTTAGGACTTTCAATTGGTTTAGAATCGAGAGAAGCGAACTTCAATTTACACAAGTTCAGCGATTATTGTGACAACGCTGTTTTAGATGGGCAAAGGAATTATGGGTTAGCTACCCGTTGTTTGTTATAGTAAGGTAGCAATGTCATGCGGCTTATAATAATCCAATAACAAAAATACTGGTATACACATTGAATTACAACATATTGCCTGACTAGCAATACGGGGTCTTATTACTGATATTATGTTCGTGGTTTGGTTTTACATAACTATTAAAAAGCTTTTAGCTAAGTATAAAATAGTTTGTTGTTCCGATGTCTTCGAATTGATTACCGGTTAAGAGTGCGACTCAATTGTCTTTTGGTGAACAAGAGGATGGTTTGGTTTGATTATCTAATTCTAGACTTAAAACAAATGATTGTCGTTGAGTAAAGTGAAATTGACTAAAAACTTAACAAGTAATTTTAGAACTTAAAACTTTGCAAAGTTTTAAAAACATAAAAGCTCAAACTAGCGGGATGTAACAAATCCTTTCTATCAGAATGCACCAAAATTAGAACCATTGGAATAATTAAGTCATCGGAATAATACAAGTGCAAAGCTATCGGAATGTTCATCTGAATATCAAATCTGTCGCAATATGGTGTCTGTCGGAAAGTTCTAGATCGGAATGTTTCAGATCAGAATAATCCAAAACCCTCTGTCGCAATGTTGTCTATCGGAAAGTAGTTAACAAAATTTGGGCAGCGTTTCGACTTATGGCAACCTTAAATCCCGTCGGAATATGCGATCGCAATGAGCGATCGCAATCCCAGATCGGAATAAGGTAAAAAGACCAAGCTATCGCAAAGTAAAACCCTTAAGGGTTATTGCGATACAAATCACTATCTCGTCGGAATGTTTAAATCCCCAATATTGCGATGAAACATGAAACAATCCAAAAATAAAGTTAAGCTGAAAACTCAATAAGCACGTATAATAAGCTACTCTAACCTAACCTTTAACAACTCAATAAGCTTAAATTTGACAACTTTCAAAATACGAAAATCATAAACTTTATAAAAGAAACTTTTTAAAAGATTAAACCTTTTAAGAATCCGAAAAGCAACAAGCTAAAACATGAATAAACCAATAAGCATAAGGAGCTTATAGCCTAAACCGTATGAAAGCTTATGTAGTAATAGAAAGATTTACGTTTTAATCACTTCAACATCAAACAAAATCAATCCGTATGGAATATGATTTTCGGATCAAAACCAAAAGTAAATCAAGAATTGTGGAAAGAGATTAAATAACACAAACTTAAACTTAAACTTTTGATTAAAGAAACTCAAACACAAATATTAATGAAAGCTTAAACTTGAAAGATTAAAGAAAGAAAAGATGAAAAACTTAGTGAGAGAAAGTTTGGAACTTTCTCTCTCTAAAAACTTGAAAAATGAAAAACTTAAAAACTAGCTAACCACCCTCCTAATGTGTTTAGGAGGGTATTTATAGGCTAAGAGGGAAGTGCATGTGTGGTGTGCTACCTTCTTTCTTTTCTTCTGGACTCGATTTAATTCTTTGTCTTTTCTCGACGTTGTCTCGGGATTTGAACTTGTCTTAATAATTTTCTTCTTTAATTTAGACTTGAGTTCTTCGACTTCATTAAACTTCCGTCTTTAGACTTTTTCTTCAATAAATCTTCAGAATAGGTCTTGGACATCCTTTCTTTAAGCACTCTTGATCTCTTGACTTCGTCTTTTCTTGTTTTCTTCGATAAAAGCCCGTGAAAGCCCGTGTTTTCTTCCTTTTTCATCTTTTGGTCCTAAAACACAATAAAAACACAAACCACGCATAATTCCGACTTTTACGACATAAATTACACGTTTTGGTCTTGTTATTATTTAAAATAAGCGATAAAAGGATAAGTGTTTTCACACTTATTAAATACCCTACACTTGACCATTGCAATGCCCTCATGCAATGCATTAATTTTAAAGCGCGGTTTACATTTTCCATCATAAATAACCCACCTTGGCCTTTATTAAATAAAAAGATAGAAACAAGTAAAGAAATCAAATACTTATGTTGGGGTTTTGGCTGCCATGAACGTTTATCATCCTCAAGTTTCACGTTCCCAATACCAAGCTTAAAAATGAGATCATTGTTATTATAAGTTAGAAAACTAACACGAATTCATGTGGGCCAGTTATTTACTTAGACTCCCTTATTCCTAGGTGTATCTCTTATATTTTAATTTTGTCTTGAATGATCAGGAGGATGCATTGTTTGTCTTATTTCGATAGTTATTTAGGCCGAAAATAAAGTGAACGATTTAATCAATAGTTAGCTAAAGGACAAAATCTTTTAAAACTGCTTCTCGGGACCTCATAAAGTTCATATCTTGGCATAACTCGCTTCATGATTTGAGACCTTTCTCGGACCGATATTTGGCAGCGACTTCATACTTCAAATCTTTGAGAGACGTTCTTGAAATTATGGTCTTCTCTTCATAATAGGAATTTCTTCACATGAAGTTTTGAGAGATTCTTCATCTTTGGACCACGACTTCTTCATTTTTCTCCAGTCTTTATTTTGGACTTTGATATACAATGATCCGCCTCCTTTTAGGACTTGGATCTATTTATCCTCATACCTTGTTAGGGTCTTTTCGGATAAACTTCTCCATGATCTTTTGGGGAGTATTTGCTTTTCGTCGTGTGTCTCGATCCTTCATATTGATTTTCGATAAATGAATCTTCACATCACTTTTGGATCTTTAGCAACAAAATGTAGCCCTCATGCCTTGTTAGCGCCTTTTCGGACTCGCCAATCTTCGCATCCCGCTTCAATAAGTTATGCCTTGGCTATGAACTCTAATTAATACCGAGCAACTTTTAAACGATCTTGCGCTAGAAGCTAAGTAACTTTTCAAATCGTACAACCTTATTTATTGCAGATAAATTTATTAACAAGCGATGGGAGAATAGGCTCATAATTAACTCACATAAATTCATGAAAGAATACCAAACTTATAATTGACTCTATCATCTCTCGTCCTCTCACAGTTTAAAATCTCAAGGAATGAGACTTGTGGATGCTTAGCCAATTAAATCAAAGTTTTGTGTTTTCTAGTCGCCTATAGGATCTTGCATCTTCTTAGACTCTTTCAAGTTTAGAATTTGCGTTTTAAAGTTCCCTTGATAAACAACTCTCTAGGATCAATTATAGGAACTTGCAAAAAGTTCTTCTTCTTAACCCGTGAGAGTTAAGACTTTCGCGTTTTAAAGTTCCCTATATAAAAGTGATAACTGGCTTTTGGCCCGTATAAAAATTTAAAGTTCTTGTTCTCGGTATCTTAACGAATTGATCTAGGTTCTCTATGTGACTCTATTGTTTTTGGTGAAACAAATATTTTTTTGGTTGTTTTTAAATAAAGGTGCAAAACAATTAAAGTCAAAGTGCGTTAATTTAAATCTAATTCTAACTTAAAGTAAAAGGGTGCACGTATTTAAATACGTGACTGAAATTAAAGGGCGCTAAAGTAAATGACGCAAATTTAAAACTAACTAAGGCAATCTTAAATCGCAACTAAAATTTAAACTAAGGCAAAGCTAAAATTTAACTAAGGCAAATAAACTTAAAGTGCAATTAAAATAAAGGCAGGAAAAATAAAGCTTGAAAATAAAAGACTGAAATTTAAAAAGAAAGACTAAAAAGAAATGAAAGAAACCTTGATTCGGAAGTTCAAAACTTCCGAATGAACTGGCTTGACTCGGAACTTTTGAGTTCCGAGTGAAACAATCTTGAGTCAGAACTTCCGAAACCCCAAAACCTTGATTCGGAACTTTTAAGTTGATCCGGAACTTTTGAGTTCCGAATGAACCTCCTGACCCGGAACTTTGGTTCGGAAGTATTGATCCGGAAGATTTCGTTCGGAAGTCTTGACTCGGAAGATTTGGTGTTGATCCGGAACTTTTTCCTTCCCTTGATCCGGAACTTCGTTCGGAAGATATTGATCCGGAACTTTTGTGTTGATCCGGAAGTTTTTCGTCCAGAACTTGGTTCAGAAGACTTGATCTGGAACTTTTTAAGTTCCGAATGAAACCTCTTGATCCGGAACTTTTGAGTTCCGAATGAAAGCCACTTGTTCGGAACTTTGAAAGTTCCGAATGAACAGGTTTTCTTGTATTGGCTCGGAAGTATTCCTGGGAACAAAGAAACAGAAACAAACACCCCGAAGAACAAGGGAATCACAGAAACAAGAATATAACACATATTTAACCAAAATCAAGCTATGGATTAAGCTAAACTAATAATAAGACAACAGTAAATCATAAACAAACAATTTAAATCAACAAAACAAACAAATTTAACCAAAATAATCAAAAACCCACTTGATCAAAATAAAAACAAGAACATGAACACAAACATAAACATAAAAATCAAAGATTAAGAAAGGTAGATGAGAGATTAACAAGATAAAGTAAAGATTGACAAGAATTAAATGGAAACTTACTTGAAATTAAATGAATTTAAGGTGCAAGACAAGGTAATTAAATTGACAAGTATTTAAATGACAAGGTAATTAAAAGTGGAAGACTAATTGTCACACTTAGCCAACAAGAAAGAAAATTAACTAGTCCTAACTATATATAGGGGAGGATTAGGAAGCTTCCTCCCCTCTTTCCTTTTCTCTTAATTACAAGCTTAAGTCCTTCCTTTTTTAATCTTCATTAATTGCATGCTTAGTCCTTTTCTTCTAATCTTCTTTAAACTTGGACTTAAAGGACTTTTGGCTTCGGGATTTCTTTGAACTCGTCTTTAAATTCTTCAATAAAATAGACATGAATTTGATGAGATGGCATTTATACATGATCTCATCATTCTTTTCGGGCTTTAAATGCATAAAAATGTTATAAAATACCATATATATGCTTGTGTTTGTTTACTTGTGTATTTTAGGTATGGATATCGTGAAAAAGACAAAAGATCACAAGATACAAGGAAAAACGGACACGAGAAACGAAGCCGTACAAAGAACCGGGCCCTAATCATGGAATTTTCATCAAATACCCTTGAAGACTTGAAGACAAAACAAGATTGATCCTCAATGAATGAAGAAATGACACTTAAAACCCTTGTATATTAATAATTACAAGTTTGGTCCCTTAAGTTTGTCAAAATTGCAAAAAGGTCCTTCAACTTTGAAGAAATGGCAAGAATAGTCCCTCAACAAATTCAAATTGCCAATTATGGTCCCTCATGAAGATTAAGATGCAAGGAAGACCTTTGAAGATCAACTTTGTCCAAAAACAGCCCTTGAAATATTCAAAAGTGTCAAAAATCATCCTTGTAACACTTTTTACAAAGTATTGTGCCAAAAATGCAAAAGTTGGAAACTTATTTGCAAAGGAAGACGAATTTTAGGGCTGAAAACCTTAAATGGCAAAAATCTCAAGTTACAAGGACCAAAAGTGCCAAGTGGAAACGTTTAAACAGAAAAAAGGCGCTTAACAGCTTTATTCCCCCAAATTAGGATCAAAATATTCACTGTTCATCTTTTTTTACTTCCCAGAATTTACATCAACTTAACGTGGGTAAATTTCCAATTAAAAGTGCACACGAGTGATTTACACGCACCAAAACTAATCCCACTCACCAAATCCCCATCCCACGCCTTGTGGACCCCTACCCCCAATTCCCTCTCCTCCAATCACATTACAACTTGTCCTCCAAGGTACATGACGTGTCCCCAATCAATGGTTTTGATCATATGCTTAGCCACTACGCAAAATTGAACGAAGGAGATCAAAAGGGCAGCTCATCAACACCAAAATCGTCTAGAAAGTTTTGAGGGCATTTTAGGATTTTTCTTGTATTAGGGTTTAGTTATTTGGATTCTAGATCCTTCTTAGCTTAATATAAAAGGGGTGTGAGCCTGTTCACACACCCTTGTTCCAGTTTTCTTCAAAAAACTTTGTAATTCCTTTTAAATATAATAAAAGTTGGTGTTTGTTTATTTTCACAATTTAATTCCTTTTTGTTAATGTTTAAAGTTGGTAATAGTAATTGAAGAAAACTGAGTTCCATTGTTATTTGGTTAAGTGATTTGGATTTTCAAAATATTTCAAAAGTTTCTGAAAATCAAAGGATTTTTGGGAGAATTTGTTATAAGGATTTGGTGTTTATGGTTCATGTTATTGGTGATATTAGGTTTTAGAAAACGTGTTTAGAAGGTTTGGAAAGATTTTGAAAGTGTTTTGGAAAGAAAAGAAAAGAAACAGAATATTATTGCTTGTGTATTGTTTTTGTTTCCTGTGATTCGTTTTTAACAGGTGGAGGCTTGTTGATATTTGTGTTCTGCACCAGCCCCAGCTGGTAGGGAGGTGGTTAAGCAACCACTAGGACCCTTGGATGTAAGGGTCCTAAGGTAAATCCTCTTCTACTATTGGAAAATTTCAGAAAGTGCTTTTGAAGTGATCTTGTATGATTCTGTGCTAAATGGTGTTTTAAGTGTTTGATTTTTATGCTAATGTGTTTATATGCATGTTTGAGAGTTTGAGAATCAAACTGATAGCTTTTGTAAGCATTTTGGTTTGTTAATCTTGGTTTTAAATTTTTAAAAGGGGTGTTTGGCAATAGGTTTAAGCAGGGTATTTGATTTGGTTTGTGGTCTTATAAGGTGTTAGTTAAGTAGATATAGGTTGGATTAGGTTGCAAGTTAGTTGTGTAATCATTTGTAGAAGTTTGGAGCAAGTTTGTTAAGTTTAAAAAGGATAAAAGTGTGTTAAAAATCTGCATAACTATTCTGCTTGTTTTTATCATATTTTTGTGCATGATTTTTGCAATCTGTTGAGATTTAGGGTTACCTAGAAGTTGATATTGATTTGGTATCATTTGGTAAGTCTGTGTGCACAATATAGGAGGTTAAAGATCACTAGATAGCAAGTAATCTTCATATAAGTCCACCAGACCTGCTATATGTCACAGAAACATTGCTAGGACCTGTTTGAGCTTTGGTTATTGATCTTTGATTGCTAAGTGTTTGTTTCTTGTTATCCTTGACTCCTTGTGCTTAAATAAGCACAAGGGTGCCTTTGGCCAAAGAAATACACCAAAGAAACACACTGCCAAGCTCCTCTTGGCAGCCTAATTACACCAAGTGAAAATTTTCACTTGAGTTCTTGCAAAATTCAACCTGCACACGATTTTAATCCTCAACCTGGTTTAAATCTTGTCAAAAAGGAAAGTGGAATTGTGTTTAAACATAACAAGTGTTAACCTGTTGGTTGGTAAAAAGTTTAAAGAGCAAAAAAATAAAACGGGCAAAAAAAAAGGGGTTTCGCCGACCTCGAACCCTGGTCTATACGTCCACACACACACAACACTACCACTGCGCCCTTGGGTCTTTTACTGACCAAGGGTGCAAGGTAAAACTAGTTAACCAGTTTTCTCTTTTGCTTATAAACAAAAAGCCGTAGGTGTTTCAGCTTATTAGAGCTTATTGGTCAAGTATTTTTGTTATCTTTTATTTTTCCTAGGATTTTAATAGTATTTAAGATTTTTAGAAATTGGTTCCATATTTTTCCCTTTATTTATCAATTTTCTAGGATTTATTTATTAGACGTATTTTAATAAATCAATAAAAAATACCAAAAAGAGTTTTTATTTTCAGGAAAAATAGTTTTTAGCTTTTTAATATATATCTTGAGGTTTACATCTTATTTTGGTTTTATAAACTTTAATTTTTAATTTTATATTAATTTAAGGTTTTTTATAAACTTTAAAGATTTTTATAAAATTATTAAAAAAGGTTTAGAAGCTCTAATTAATGTTTTTCTCTTAGTTATATTATTTAGGATTTTTAGAAAATTTTTAGAATTAATTTTAGAAACTTTTTATTTTTAGTATTATTTTATTATTATTTTAATATTAAATTTTCAAAAGTTCATTTTTATTTCTTTTTCATTTTTCTTAAATTCCTTATCATTAATTAAGACTATTTCCATTTTTAGAATAATTTTCTAGCTTTTAGATTAATTTTTATAATTATTTTAATTTTAATTAGGTTTTAATCATTTTTAATCATTTTTAGAGTTTTAAAAATAGTTTTAATAGGTTTTAATTTTTAGATAATTACTTTTTAGTCTTCTAATAATATAAGTTAAGTAATTATTCAATAAAATCATATTTTAAACATTTGAATTAGTTATATTTAATTTTAGGGCTTTAATTAGCATTTAAAATTAATTATTTAATTAATAAAAGGTTTTAAAATATCTTTGTTGGATTTTTATCTTTATTTATATTATTTTTAGACTTCTTTTTAGTCTTTTTAATTATTAATTTTGTTTTTGGTTCTAGATAATTTTTAATTTTTGTGGTTTTTCTACGGTTTTACGTTTTCGTCATAGTTTAATTTTCACGTAACCGTCTTTCATCTTCTCATCCCCATTCTCTTAATATTAATCTCAAATACATACAAGTTAATTCACAACACATATACCTCCTTGGGAAACGAATCTCTTCTCTCTTTTAAGTGATTGGGTCATTAGTGTTGATTTTTCCTAAAATCATCACTCGATACTTACCGCTCATATACGTTCTTTTGTTTTCCTAAAACAAGAGTCGTGTTTTATCCTACAATCATTTTGGCGCCGCTGCCGGGGAGGTGTGTTGTGCTTTAATTTGGAAACTTTTGTTTTTGATATTATCCATAAATAGTATTTGTGTTAAGTGGAACTCCCTTAACACGTATTATCGGTTTTCTCGGTTTTTCTTTGTGAATATTATTAATATATTGTATTAAGTATCACAATCAAAATACAATATCTCCAAAAGTGTGAAAACACAACCTTAATTGGGATTTGATCTCCTAATTATTGTATTCGAATCTCAAACGAAAAGAAAAGGCAAAAATAGATAAATACTTTCGTGAAGCTCGATTTTGAAAGATACGAACTATAAGGTGGGTATAAGGCGGGTATTATAAAATATACCCTAAGGAAAAAGGCTCTTAAGTGCTTTGCGCCGCCTCGTTTCCCCGCTTGCTTGTGAGTATTTTGAGATTGAAAGCTAATCGAGGGTTTTGCCGCCCAAAGTATTAATACGTATACTATATTTGCTTGGTTTTCTTTGTGATTAAACCCTCGTGAACAATTTGGTTTTCACCAAAGTTCTAAAGTCATTCGAAGGCGTTCACTCCACGTGATCGTTTTCATTCCTTTGAGGCTTCTTTAATCAAGAGTTTGATTCGAGGAGAGATTTTGTAGATTGTTGTCTACGAAGATACACCTAAATCAAAAAAAAATTAAATATCATCAAAAACACAAAAAAATTGAAAATCCACAAAACAACCAAAAAGAATCTTCTTTGCTCACCTCCCATTCTTCGTGAAGTTTATGATCACTCGTAATCAAGCTAAACGAGCTCGTAAACGTCTTCAAAAGCAAGCAAATCAAGGATCGTTGATTGTTGAAGAACCTCCAATTGTTGAACCTATTATAGAACAAGAAGTCGTAATGGCTAATCGTACTATGATGGAGTTGCTACAAGCACCCACCGAGGGTTTTGGAGAGGCCATTGTTATTCCCGCCATCCTTGCGGAGAATTTCGAGATTAAGACGGGTTTAATGTCGATGCTACAAGCAAACAAGTTTTGAGGTCACGAGAAAGACAACCCGCATTACCATATTAGGAATTTCAACCGTCTCACCGCTACTAGCAAATTCAAAGATGTTCCGCATGACGCCATTAAGATGATGTTGTTTCCATATTCGCTGGATGGACCCGCAAAAATTTGGCTCGAGAAAGAACCGCCAAATTCGATTTTGACATGGGCCGATCTCGTTTCTAAGTTTGTGAACAAGTTTTTTCCACCATCTAAAACAACACACTTAAAAAATGAGATTTCACGATTTGTGCAACGTAACAATGAAAGCTTTTCAATGGCATGGGAACGATTTAAGGAGATGTTACATGAATGTCCTCACCATGATTTTTCGGAATTGCATCAAATTGATACATTTTATAATGGGCTTAATGATCATGAACGAGATTATTTGAATGCCGCCGCGGGTGGTAATTTTTTGTGCAAGACGACAAATGAGGCTTTACAAATCATTGAAAATCGATCTAAGGTTTATAGCCCTCGTAACACACCGAGTGTTGCCAATATGGGTTCGTCATCGTCATCACAATCGTCTCGTAGCATTAACGCCTTACATGATGAAGCTAATGAGGAAAATCGGTTTTTTGATAGATTTGCTAATCTAATGTCCCATTGGAAGGCTCAAGAAGCTTCCAATTCCGCTTCGGTTAAAGCGGTTGCTAAGAGTTGTTTATCGTGTGGAGGAGCTCATGATCTTTCCGAGTGCATTACCGCGGATGGTAACACTTCGAGTGCTTATGTAGCAACGGGAACTTACAACCAAAACGGCCAAGGTTCCCGCCAAAATCAAGCTCCACCAAATCAAAATGTTAACAATTATCGAAACAACAACCAAGGTAATTACCAAGGCAACACACGCAATTACAACAAAGGGAATTATCAAAGTGGGAATGGACAAATCTCTAATCAAAACCAAAACCGTGATTTTCAAAACACTACACAAGGTTTTCAAAATGCTCACACGAAAAATTTGCAAGGAGAATTTTTAGATTATGCAAAAGCAAATGATGCTAAATTTGATAATATGCAACGTGAGATGATTAGCTTAAGGTCCGAGTTGAAAAACGAGCTTAAAAATGAACTTGCTAATGAACTTAAAACTCATGCAAACAAAATGGAAGGAAATGTCCAACGTCTTCAACAAAACCAACAAAAGATGGAATTAGGACAACATGAGATTAAGCAAGAATTATTGAAAGCGGATGCTAGGCAATCAAAATTTGAGGACCGAATGGCTAAGATGTTCGAAGCTATCATGTGTAAGCCCTCTTCTTCGGGTGGTCTTCCTAGTGATACCATTAACAACCCGAGGGGAGAATTGAAGGTTGTTGCTACACGAAGTGGTAAAACTTTCAAGGAACCAATCTCTCGTCCAAGTACTTCTACGGAGAAGGAAATCGAGAAAGAACCCGAGGTGATGGTCGAAAAGGAGCACATTACAATCCCACGAAGTACCGCTCAAACCACACCTACGGTTACACCAAAACCAATTGTGGAACCCGAGTTTCCAAGGCCGTTGCCTAATGACCAACCCACACCACCTTTACCTTACCCTTCGAGACGAAACAAAGAAAAGGCACAAGAAAGGAACAATTATCAATTTGAGCTATTTATGAAAATGTTTCGTGATTTGCATTTTAACATAAGTTTTGCCGATGCTTTAATCATGATGCCTCGATTCGCCGCAAACTTCAAAAGTATGCTAAACAACAAAGAGAAGTTACAACAAACGTCTAGTTGTTCATCGGTTTTTCTAAGCCGCATACCACAAAAAGTCGGTGATCCCGGTAAATTTTTGATTCCGTGTGCTATACAAGATATGGAGGAATGCTACGCCTTGGCCGATCTTGGTGCTAGTATTAATTTAATGCCTCTCAAGATTTTCAAATCGCTTTCGCTTCCGGCTCTTACTCCTTCGAACATGTCCATCGAGATGGCCGATCATTCTACGATCATGGCATGTGGAGTAGCCGAGGACGTTTTCGTTAAAGTCGGAAAGTTTTACTATCCCGTTGACTTTATCGTTGTAGACATTCCCATCGATCGAAAAGTTCCTCTCATTTTGGGTCGTTCATTTTTGGATACATCAAGAGCACTTATCGATGTTCATGCTCGAAAAATTACCCTTCGTTTCAATGAAGAAGAACTTGTCATCAATGCAACACAAAACTCCAATCTTTCTCATGTCTATTCTATTGCTACTTTAAACCATGGTGACTCGACCAATGTCGTTTGCAAAGAATTTTCACCAATAGTTTTAGGGAATGTCTCCAAAAACAATTTACCATTTCCTCCGCCGGTGGAGGTTATGAGTGTAAAACCTACAAAGAAGAAACCATCAATACTTGAATCGAAAAATCCTTCACCTTCATTCTTGAAAAGTGTTGATAAGTTGCCGGTTTCTACGGAAGATCTTTCGGATGATGAATATGTTGGCCCCGATGGGGAGGTTTTCTTCGTCGATAAACGTTTTGAGAACTTGCCACCACCAAAACCAAAACGGTTTCAAAATGTGAGAATTTTTAGTGTAACTAACATCGTCTTAGAAACACCGAATATTTTCGACATAATCAAAAAGGGTTTTCATAAGGAGAGTTTAAAAGATAACAAAGAAAAAGATCTTAAATGTGATTTAATTGATTTTTCTACAAATCTAACTCCGTCATCACCACGTGATTTGAGTACTACAAACTCGTCTACTCCTTTTGACGATGTTTTGTGTGGTCTTAGTATGGGGGAAACCCCTTATGTTCCCTCATCCTTGTCCACCGAGGACGAGATATTCGATCCCGGAATTTCATGTAAAGGGAAATCTCGGTCTTCCACCGATGCAATAAATGGAAAATCTTTCTATTTGCTTGGTGCGAGTCTACCTCGAGTAGCTCAAACGTTTGTCTTACCAATTGTCCCACCCTTCTACTTCTCATCTATTTTCTTCAAACTCTTTGAGTTTATGGCACATGTTGAAGTGGCGTTGAATTGTTTTTCCATGGAAACGAGAACGCCATTTTCGACCCCGGTATTTTGCATCATATAAGGACTTAGTCCTTTATACCGGTTGCTTTTTGGGCCTTGTTTATCATGTAAGCCCCATTGACCACACCATGATATCCCTAAATGTTCACATTTTTAGGGGATCGAGTCGAGCTCATGACTCGGTAATCAAAAACGAGGTGCCTCGTGGGGGAGATCCCATGCTTATCCTTTATGCTTTATGTTCACTAATAAGGGAACTTGTACCCTTCCAACTCGTTGTCTCGTGGTTGTTTGTGATTGTGTTATCTAGATCATCATCATCTACGATTGAAGACTCTCGTGTTTGTTTACGTGAGCCTCCATCGTTCGTTTGAAGAAGTTTTTCACGATTCCATGACATATCCTTTATTGTTCTAACAATTATCTTTTAGCATAATTAATAAACGGCTTTAGATATATTGTTGATCACCCTTTCCATGCTAGATCCTAAGCATTCGATTCTTCGTCTCTAGTATGGGGGTGCTCCACCTTTAGACTCGAAACATTGAGGACAATGTTTACTTTTAGTATGGGGGGGTGAATAGATACTTGCTTTGCTACGCCCTCACGTTTTCCAACTTTCAATGTTTTGTTTTGCTAATAAGGCTAAAAATGGCCAAATTTTAATTTTTCTTAGTTTTCATAAGTGTTTTTAAGACACGAATGTATATTTTCCGATGGGTAGAATAAGAGTTAATTTTTGACTTGATGGGCATTTGGAGCCATTTACATTCCTTAACCCGCTCAATTCAAGTTTTGCTAGACTTTTATATAGGGAGCTTTAAAACGCGAAAGTCTTAATTCATTCGGGTTAAGAACAAGAACTTTTCGCAAGTTCCTATAATTGATTCTAGAAAGTCACTTATCAAGGGAACTTTAAAACGCATTCTCTAAACTTGAAAAAGTCCAAGAAAGTGCAAGATCCTATAGGTGGCTTGAAAACCCAAAACTTTGATTTGATATAGTCTTAATGAAAGCTAATCCAAATTTGGCTTAATTTTGACTTGCATGGCTAAGTATTCACGAGTCTCTTTAATTAGAGGTCTTTAAATAGTGAAGAACGAGAAATGATAGAGTTAGACAAGTGATCATGCTAAACGTAGAACATGAAAATGTTCTTTCAAAAACTCATATGTTTTTAATTGTGGCTTTTTCTTCCCATAAGATCAATGCATTAGGAATAAATCATAATTGCAATAAGTAAGGTCGTACGATTTGAAAAGTTACTTAGCCTCTAGCGCAAGATCGTTTAAAAGTTGCTCGGGGTTGAATAGAGTTCATAGCCAAGGCATAACTTATTGAAGCGGGACGCGAAGATTGGCGATCATCCAAAAAGGCCCTAACAAGGCATGAGGAGCTCTATTTTTGCTAAAGATCCAAAGATGATGTGAAGTATCATTGTTCCAAAATCAATATGAAGGATCGAGACACACGACGAGAAGCTATTACTCCCCTAAAGAATGGAGAAAGTCTATCCAAAAAGACCCTAACAAGGTATGAGGATAAATATATCCAAGTCCGAAAAGGAGGCGGATCGTTGTATATCAAAATCCAAAGTAAAGATTGAAGAAAAATGATGAAGTCGTGGTCCTATATGAAGAATCTCTCAAAAAACGTCAAGTGAAGAAATTCCAAATATATGAAGAGAAGACCATAATTTCGAGAACGTCTTCCCAAGATTTGAAGTATGAAGTACATGCCAAATATCGGTCCGAGAAAGGTCTCAAATCGTGAAACGAGTTATGCCAAGATATGAACTTAAGGAGATACACGAGAAGCCGTTTTAAAAGATTTTGTCCTTCGGCTAACTATTGATCAAATCGTGCTACTTTGCTTTCGGACTAATAACTACTCAAATAAGTCAATATGAATCACTTGTGATCCATGACAAATAGATAAAAAATGCTAGTAACCCATTTCCTTTTATAATAACTAGGATTGCGGGGAGAAAAAGTATTACACAATTTGAACGTATGAGTAGTGTTAGCATTGTGACTTGTACCAACAATGATCTTGTTTTTGCACTTAGCATGGAATGTATGACAATCAAGGATGACGAAAGTTTACTCTAAGGGACATTAACTTGTTTCTATTCTTAGACCCTAAAAGTCACATTTTGGTGATGAAAATCATACATTATGTCTTTACACATTCTCGTAGTATGTTGCAAGTCTTTTACTCTTCAATAAAGTTTAATAAAATTGAACTTTGGTGATGCTTAGATACTTTATTCTAGCATTGCGTGAGGGCACGGCAATGGCTTAGTATGGGGGAGTGATGAGATGGCATTTATACATGATCTCATCGTTCTTTTCGGGCTTTAAATGCATAAAAATGTTATAAAATACCATATATATGCTTGTGTTTGTTTACTTGTGTATTTTAGGTATGGATATCGTGAAAAAGACAAAAGATCACAAGATACAAGGAAAAACGGACACGAGAAACGAAGCCGTACAAAGAACCGGGCCCTAATCATGGAATTTTCATCAAATACCCTTGAAGACTTGAAGACAAAACAAGATTGATCCTCAATGAATGAAGAAATGACACTTAAAACCCTTGTATATTAATAATTACAAGTTTGGTCCCTTAAGTTTGTCAAAATTGCAAAAAGGTCCTTCAACTTTGAAGAAATGGCAAGAATAGTCCCTCAACAAATTCAAATTGCCAATTATGGTCCCTCATGAAGATTAAGATGCAAGGAAGACCTTTGAAGATCAACTTTGTCCAAAAACAGCCCTTGAAATATTCAAAAGTGTCAAAAATCATCCTTATAACACTTTTTACAAAGTATTGTGCCAAAAATGCAAAAGTTGGAAACTTATTTGCAAAGGAAGACGAATTTTAGGGCTGAAAACCTTAAATGGCAAAAATCTCAAGTTACAAGGACCAAAAGTGCCAAGTGGAAACGTTTAAACAGAAAAAAGGCGCTTAACAGCTTTATTCCCCCAAATTAGGATCAAAATATTCACTGTTCATCTTTTTTTACTTCCCAGAATTTACATCAACTTAACGTGGGTAAATTTCCAATTAAAAGTGCACACGAGTGATTCACACGCACCAAAACTAATCCCACTCACCAAATCCCCATCCCACGCCTTGTGGACCCCTACCCCCAATTCCCTCTCCTCCAATCACATTACAACTTGTCCTCCAAGGTACATGACGTGTCCCCAATCAATGGTTTTGATCATATGCTTAGCCACTACGCAAAATTGAACGAAGGAGATCAAAAGGGCAGCTCATCAACACCAAAATCGTCTAGAAAGTTTTGAGGGCATTTTAGGATTTTTCTTGTATTAGGGTTTAGTTATTTGGATTCTAGATCCTTCTTAGCTTAATATAAAAGGGGTGTGAGCCTGTTCACACACCCTTGTTCCAGTTTTCTTCAAAAAACTTTGTAATTCCTTTTAAATATAATAAAAGTTGGTGTTTGTTTATTTTCACAATTTAATTCCTTTTTGTTAATGTTTAAAGTTGGTAATAGTAATTGAAGAAAACTGAGTTCCATTGTTATTTGGTTAAGTGATTTGGATTTTCAAAATATTTCAAAAGTTTCTGAAAATCAAAGGATTTTTGGGAGAATTTGTTATAAGGATTTGGTGTTTATGGTTCATGTTATTGGTGATATTAGGTTTTAGAAAACGTGTTTAGAAGGTTTGGAAAGATTTTGAAAGTGTTTTGGAAAGAAAAGAAAAGAAACAGAATATTATTGCTTGTGTATTGTTTTTGTTTCCTTTGATTCGTTTTTAACAGGTGGAGGCTTGTTGATATTTGTGTTCTGCACCAGCCCCAGCTGGTAGGGAGGTGGTTAAGCAACCACTAGGACCCTTGGATGTAAGGGTCCTAAGGTAAATCCTCTTCTACTATTGGAAAATTTCAGAAAGTGCTTTTGAAGTGATCTTGTATGATTCTGTGCTAAATGGTGTTTTAAGTGTTTGATTTTTATGCTAATGTGTTTATATGCATGTTTGAGAGTTTGAGAATCAAACTGATAGCTTTTGTAAGCATTTTGGTTTGTTAATCTTGGTTTTAAATTTTTAAAAGGGGTGTTTGGCAATAGGTTTAAGCAGGGTATTTGATTTGGTTTGTGGTCTTATAAGGTGTTAGTTAAGTAGATATAGGTTGGATTAGGTTGCAAGTTAGTTGTGTAATCATTTGTAGAAGTTTGGAGCAAGTTTGTTAAGTTTAAAAAGGATAAAAGTGTGTTAAAAATCTGCATAACTATTCTGCTTGTTTTTATCATATTTTTGTGCATGATTTTTGCAATCTGTTGAGATTTAGGGTTACCTAGAAGTTGATATTGATTTGGTATCATTTGGTAAGTCTGTGTGCACAATATAGGAGGTTAAAGATCACTAGATAGCAAGTAATCTTCATATAAGTCCACCAGACCTGCTATATGTCACAGAAACATTGCTAGGACCTGTTTGAGCTTTGGTTATTGATCTTTGATTGCTAAGTGTTTGTTTCTTGTTATCCTTGACTCCTTGTGCTTAAATAAGCACAAGGGTGCCTTTGTCCAAAGAAATACACCAAAGAAACACACTGCCAAGCTCCTCTTGGCAGCCTAATTACACCAAGTGAAAATTTTCACTTGAGTTCTTGCAAAATTCAACCTGCACACGATTTTAATCCTCAACCTGGTTTAAATCTTGTCAAAAGGAAAGTGGAATTGTTTTTAAACATAACAAGTGTTAACCTGTTGGTTGGTAAAAAGTTTAAAGAGCAAAAAAATAAAACGGGCAAAAAAAGGGGTTTCGCCGACCTCGAACCCTGGTCTATACGTCCACACACACACAACACTACCACTGCGCCCTTGGGTCTTTTACTGACCAAGGGTGCAAGGTAAAACTAGTTAACCAGTTTTCTCTTTTGCTTATAAACAAAAAGCCGTAGGTGTTTCAGCTTATTAGAGCTTATTGGTCAAGTATTTTTGTTATCTTTTATTTTTCCTAGGATTTTAATAGTATTTAAGATTTTTAGAAATTGGTTCCATATTTTTCCCTTTATTTATCAATTTTCTAGGATTTATTTATTAGACGTATTTTAATAAATCAATAAAAAATACCAAAAAGAGTTTTTATTTTCAGGAAAAATAGTTTTTAGCTTTTTAATATATATCTTGAGGTTTACATCTTATTTTGGTTTTATAAACTTTAATTTTTAATTTTATATTAATTTAAGGTTTTTTATAAACTTTAAAGATTTTTATAAAATTATTAAAAAAGTTTAGAAGCTCTAATTAGTGTTTTTCTCTTAGTTATATTATTTAGGATTTTTAGAAAAATTTTAGAATTAATTTTAGAAACTTTTTATTTTTAGTATTATTTTATTATTATTTTAATATTAAATTTTCAAAAGTTCATTTTTATTTCTTTTTCATTTTTCTTAAATTCCTTATCATTAATTAAGACTATTTCCATTTTTAGAATAATTTTCTAGCTTTTAGATTAATTTTTATAATTGTTTTAAGTTTAATTAGGTTTTAATCATTTTTAATCATTTTTAGAGTTTTAAAAATAGTTTTAATAGGTTTTAATTTTTAGATAATTACTTTTTAGTCTTCTAATAATATAAGTTAAGTAATTATTCAATAAAATCATATTTTAAACATTTGAATTAGTTATATTTAATTTTAGGGCTTTAATTAGCATTTAAAATTAATTATTTAATTAATAAAAGGTTTTAAAATATCTTTGTTGGATTTTTATCTTTATTTATATTATTTTTAGACTTCTTTTTAGTCTTTTTAATTATTAATTTTGTTTTTGGTTCTAGATAATTTTTAATTTTTGTGGTTTTTCTACGGTTTTACGTTTTCGTCATAGTTTAATTTTCACGTAACCGTCTTTCATCTTCTCATCCCCATTCTCTTAATATTAATCTCAAATACATACAAGTTAATTCACAACACATATACCTCCTTGGGAAACGAATCTCTTCTCTCTTTTAAGTGATTGGGTCATTAGTGTTGATTTTACCTAAAATCATCACTCGATACTTACCGCTCATATACGTTCTTTTGTTTTCCTAAAACAAGAGTCGTGTTTTATCCTACAATCAGAATTCTTCGGCTTTTGATAAACTTCCGTCTTTTGACTTTTTCTTCGATAAATCTTCAGAATTGGTCTTGGACTTCCGTTCTTTTTGCACTCTTGACTTCTTGACTTCGTCTTTCATCTTTTTCTTCAATAAAAGTCCGTAAATGCCCGTGAATGTCCGTGTTTTCTCCACTTTTCACCTTTTCGTCCGAAATCACAACAAAAACACAAACCACGCATAATTTCGACATAAAAGACATAATATACACGTTTTGGTCCGGTTATTATTGTAATTAAGTGGTAGAAAAGATGGGTGTTTACACACCTATCAAATCCCCTACATTTGACCATTGCAATGTCCTCATGCAATGCATTAGTTACAAAGCACGTTTACACTTTTCATCATAATCAATCCATAGTGGCCTTTATTAAAGAGACAGAAAATTAAAAACATTCAGAATAAAGAAATGAAAAGCATACCTTGGGTTTTTAAAATGTTATGAATAATCATCATCCTCAAGTTTTCACTTTCTCCAAACCAAGCTTAAAAACGAGATCATTGTTATTATAAGTTAGTAAACTATCACGAACTCATGTGGGCCAATTACTCACTTAGACTCCCTTATTCCTAGGGGTATTTCTTATATTTTATTATTGTCTTGAATGATCACGAGGATGCATTTTTTACTTATTTCGATAGTTATTAGGCCGAAAATAAAGTGACCGATTTAATCAATAGTTAGCTAAAGGACAAAATCTTTTAAAACTGCTTCTCGGGACCTCATAAAGTTCATATCTTGGCATAACTCGCTTCGCGATTTGAGACCTTTCTCGGACCGATATTTGGCAGCGACTTCATACTTCAAATCTTGAGAGACGTTCATGAAATTATGGTCTTCTCTTCATATAGGAATTTCTTCACTTGAAATTTTGAGAGATTCATACTTGGACCACGACTTCTTCATTTTTCTCCAATATTTATTTTGGACTTTGATATACAACGATCCGCCTCCTTTTATGACTTGGATCTATTTATCCTCATACCTTGTTAGGGTCTTTTCGGATACACTTCTCCATGACTTTTAGGGAGTATTTGCTTTTCGTCGTGTGTCTCGATCCTTCATATTGATTTTCGATAAATGATTCTTCACATCACTTTAGATCTTTAGCAACAAAATATAGCCCTCATGCCTTGTTAGGGCCTTTTCGGACTCGCCACTCTTCGCATCCCGCTTCAATAAGTTATGCCTTGGCTATGAACTCTAATCCATACCGAGCAACTTTTAAACGATCTTGGGCTACAAGCTAAGTAACTTTTCAAATCGTACAACCTTATTTATTAACAGATAAATTATTAGCAAGCGATGGGAGAATAGGCTCATAATTAACTCACATAAATTCATGAAAGAATACCGAACTTATAATTGGCTCTATCATCTCTCGTTCTCCACAGTTTAAAATCTCAACTAATGAGACTCGTGGATGCTTAGCCTATTAAATCAAAGTTTTGGGTTTTCGAGTCGCCTATAGGATCTTGCAAATTCTTAGACTTTTTCAAGTTTAGAAATCGCATTTTAAAGTTCCCTTGATAAACGACTCTCTAGGATCAGTTATAGGAACTTGCGAAAAGTTCTTGTTCTTAACCCGTGAGAGTTAAGACTTTCACGTTTTATAGCTCCCTATATAAAAGCCTAGCAAAACTTGACTTAAACACGTTAAGGATACTAGCTAGAGTAACTTAGATAAGTAAACTCGGGTCGAGTCAAAAGATTCACAACGTTTGAAAATTAAAACCACTTTATTAAACATTTATTCTAATAAGGAAAGAAAATAACTATACAAAAGGAAAAACTAATAGGCCAAAATAGATCAAAAATTTTGAAAAATGTCGAAAAATTGATTTTCCGGTTAAAATGAGGACAAATACAAGGAAAAGGCCACTTAACTTCGATAGAAGTCCCCCCTACACTTAAGATAAACATTGTCCTCAATGTTTAAGCATGCGGAGTAAACTCCCCTACACTTAGGACATTGTGCACGTTGTTTAAATCTCGCTAAGGAAAAGACAACTAAAGAGATTCCTATTTTAATATTGGAAAAGTATAAAATAGTGAATCGAAAAGAGTTTAGGATAGAACCGGGAAGAAGTGGACACGGAATCACAGGTCGTCAAGAATCATCAAGAGTGGATCATTGAAGCTCGAATCCCTGATTAAGAAGTGAGGAGAGGAAAGCAAACCAAAGGGTCTCCCCCTACACTTATGATAAAGAAAGCGAAAAGATAGATGCATGGGTTGCCTCCCAAGAAGCGCTTGATTTTTGTTAACCGAGTCATGAGCCTGACTCGACCTTGATCATCAACAGAAGAAGCATGAAACATATCCACCAGGATCGAAGACATTGTTTTCATCCATCAATAAGCACAAGCTTAAGGCGAACAAGGCAAGCCAAAGAAGAAGTGGCAAGGTTCCCTTAAGCAAAGATGAAGCACGGTGGAAGCAAGTATGGTGAGGTGCAAGCATGTCTTCAAAATTTCCAAAGATGTTTCCTTTTATTTCATCAGGTGGATACTGAGATGGCTTAAAGACTTCAATACCGGGGTCGAACACCTTTTCCTTTAGGGGAAAATAGCACTCAGGCTCAGCCGAGTGTGAAGAAGATCCGCAAAGAAGCACAACCTCGTCCTCAGAAGGGGGACAAAGAGGTGTCAAATCATATGTGCAACGGATATTGGTGTCGACCGGTTTCTTCTCCTTTGAAAGAATGTGCTTCAAATCCAAAGTAGGATCAAGACGATAATCTTCAAAGTCATAAGGAGGAGCATCACTCTCATGAGGGAAGTAAGTGTTGAGAAATTCAGAGAAGTCTTCCTCAAATGAGTAATCGTCCAAAGTAGGATCGAGTGATGGCGGAGGATCTTCATCATGTGAAGAATCGCTCGAAAGAGTATAGGCCTCATCAAAATCATCGAAAGTGGGCATCTCGGGATACTCAGAAGTAGAATCATCAAAATCATCCGAGTCTGAGCTAGAATCATCATCATCATAAGCATCAAAGACCGGTGGAGTATCATAAATGAGAGAAGCGTCCAAAGTGGAGCGAGAATCATCCACATTATCTTCAAAGAGTGGATTATCGATGGAAGAATCGAATAGAGGATTGTGATAGACGGTAAAGTCATCGAGCACATTAATCATATTCACTGATTCTCGTCCATAATATTTGCCTGTAAGCTTCCCCATTTTGAAAATTTGTGAGTCATTCCCGACTCTGAAGATTAACTCACTTTCGGCAACATCCACTAAAGCACGTCCGGTTCTCAAGAATGGCCGACCAAGTATTAAGGGAATACGAGGGTCCATTTCATATCAACTACGACGAAATCGACCGGGAAAGTAAATGCGCCAACTTTAATGAACACATCTTCGGCTATACCAACGGGGTAAGCGAGAGTGCGATTTGCAAGTTCAAGAGTCATCTTTGTTGGAGTGAGGTCGGGTAATGATAGTGTTTTCCAAACACTCAAAGGCATAAGATTAATACTAGCCCCGAGATCAGCAAGGGCAGTAAAGTCTTTAGTTTTGTTGAACACGCAAGGCAACACAAAACGACCGGGATCTCCAAACTTTTCCGGAAGTTCTTTAAGAATAACTACAGAGCAGTTTTCATTTAAGCGTGTGTTGGCGATTTCAATCAGCTTCTCCTTCTTGTTAAGCAATTCCTTAAATGCTTTAACAAATTTGGGCATGTGGACAAGTGCTTCAAGAAAACTAATGCTGAAGCCCATTTGAGAAATCATCTTGATATAGTTTGACACTTGAGAGTCCTCCTTTGTTAGATCGTTGGTCTTGCCTAAGCGAGAAGGGTATGGGATTTTAGGTTTATAGGTGGAAGGTGAAGGTGTAGTCGGTAAAGGTTGAGATGTTGAAGGGTCTTCCCGAGAGACATCGTCATTACAAGGCGGAGACGGTAATGGTGTACTAATACTAGGTGTAGGAGGAGTAGAGATACATGGTGGTGGAGGAGGTGTAGATGATGGGGGCGGGATTGGTGGTCCTACGATGGTGACTCCACTACGAGTAGTAATAGCACTCACATTGGCTCGCGGATTAGTGACGGTGTTTGAAGGTAGAGAACTCGAAGAAGAAGGTTGAGCTGCGGGCAAGAAACTAGCCAATAGATTCTTTAATTCATTCGTTTGAGTGCTGAAGGAGGATTGAATATTATCGCGAACCTCGGTTCTAATCTCATTTCCTTGCTTCGTGATATCTCCTCTAAGATTGATAATTTGGCTTTGCAGATTCTTAATATGCTCACCTTGGGTTCTCATTGTGGCTTCAACATCGGTGTTTATGGGTGGGGTTTGTTGGGTGGGTGGGTGATAAGGATTAGAAGCTCTTGGTGGGATTTGGTTGCTTCTATTGTAGTTGTTAGCGGGGTTTTGGTTTTGAGGAGAAAAACCGGGTGAAAGGTAATTGTTGGACCGGTAGCTCAGCAGATTTCTATCCCCTTGAGGTCGAGCTTGGTAATTTTCCGGTGAATAATTACCATAAGCTGCATACACATTTTCCGGATTTCCTTGTGTAGAAGGACAATCGGTGTATGAGTGAGGACCGCCACATGTTTCACAAGGATTAGCAACCGCTTTAACTTGTTGTTGTTGTTGGTTTGAAGCTAGAAGCGTAATACTTTTGTTCATTTCGGTCATCATGCGGGTGAGTTCGGTCATATCAGGGTTTGCTGAGGTGGAGGAAACATTGACTCTCGGATTGTTCCTTGAAGAAGCAGAGGAATCCCAGTTTTTTTGGTGAGTAGTCATGTTCTCAATTAACTCTCTACACTCCTCGGGTCTCCTTTTCATGAATGTGCCACCGGCGGCTGCATTTATCGTATCACAATCTCGAAAAGTCAATCCGTTGTAGAAAGTATCGATTAAGGTCACAGGGAGCATGTTGTGGTTTGGACATCTATCGATCAAGACATTATATCGCTCCCAAGCATCAAAAAGAGATTCATCAGGGTCTTGCATGAAACCGCTGATTTGATTGCGAAGGCTCGTGACCATGGATGGTGGAAAGTAGCGCGATAAAAAGCGTTGAGTCATGTCATCCCAAGTGTGAATAGAATTCTTCGGGAGACGATCAAACCATTTCTCGGCATGATGTAATAAAGTATGTGGAAAGGGTTGTAGGCGAAGTTCATCCATTGTGGCACCAGCCAACTTCATGCTTTGGGTGATTGTAATGAACTTGTCGAGGTGTTTGTTGGCATCATCATCAGGCAATCCACGGAATGGGTTTGTTTGCACTTGCTGAATCATGTGGTGCTTCAACGAAAACTCAGGAGCGTTGATTTGCATCGGCGCAATCGGTCCTCCTCGTCCAAACATGGTTGGTTGACAAAGTTCCTCCATGGTCCGAAGATCGGGCTGTGGAAGAACATTGTTGTTATTATTAGGGTGCGGTGGATTATTGTTGTTAACACCAGACATAGCTAAATCTTCTTGAGGCTCGGGCTCTTGATAATTAGAAGATCTAGTACGCATGCACCTACAAAGACAAAAGAAAAAGAAACCAAACACAAAAACAATATATATACACAATAAAGATAAAGTCTTTTTAGATTTTTGAAATTTTTAATTTTATGTATTTTTATCAATTTTTTAATTTTTATGATTTTTTGAATTTTTTATGCAAGAAAAGTAACACTCACAAGTGAACGGATCCCAAAAAGCAACGCGTCTCTCACAAAAAACCGTTAATCTTTACGAAAAGAGCCGGCAGCGGCGCCATTTGATAACTAGCTTTTGGCCCGTATAAAAATTTAAAGTTCTTGTTCTCGGTATCTTAACGAATTGATCTAGGTTCTCTATGTGACTCTATTATTTTTGGTGAAACAAATATTTTTTTGGTTGTTTTTAAATAAAGGTGCAAAACAATTAAAGTCAAAGTGCGTTAATTTAAATCTAATTCTAACTTAAAGTAAAAGGGTGAAAGTATTTAAATACGTGACTGAAATTAAAGGTCGCTAAAGTAAATGACGCAAATTTAAAACTAACTAAGGCAATCTTAAATCGCAACTAAAATTTAAACTAAGGCAAGGCTAAAATTTAACTAAGGCAAATAAACTTAAAGTGCAATTAAAATAAAGGCAGGAAAAATAAAGCTTGAAAATAAAAGACTGAAATTTAAAAAGAAAGACTAAAAAGAAATGAAAGAAACCTTGATTCGGAAGTTCAAAACTTCCGAATGAACTGGCTTGACTCGGAAATTTTGAGTTCCGAGTGAAACAATCTTGAGTCAAAACTTCCCAAACCCCAAAACCTTGATTCGGAACTTTTAAGTTGATCCGGAACTTTTGAGTTCCGAATGAACCTCTTGACCCGGAACTTTGGTTCGGAAGTATTGATCCGGAAGATTTCGTTCGGAAGTCTTGACTCGAAAGATTTGGTGTTGATCCATAACTTTTTCCTTCCCTTGATACGGAACTTCGTTCGGAAGATATTGATCCGGAACTTTTGTGTTGATCCGGAAGTTTTTCGTCCGGAACTTGGTTCAGAAGACTTGATCCGGAACTTTTTAAGTTCCGAATGAAACCTCTTGATCCGGAACTTTTGAGTTCCGAATGAAAGCCACTGGTTCGGAACTTTGAAAGTTCCGAATGAACAGGTTTTCTTGTCTTGGCTCGGAAGTTTTCCTGGGAACAAAGAAACAGAAACAAACACCCCGAAGAACAAGGGAATCACAGAAACAAGAATATAACACAGATTTAACCAAAATCAAGCTAACGATTAAGCTAAACTAATAACAAGACAACAATAAATCATAAACAAACAATTTAAATCAATAAAACAAACAAATTTAACCAAAATAATCAAAAACCCACTTGATCAAAATAAAAACAAGAACATGAACACAAACATAAACATAAAAATCAAAGATTAAGAAAGGTAGATGAGAGATTAACAAGATAAAGTAAAGATTGACAAGAATTAAATGGAAACTTACTTGAAATTAAATGAATTTAAGGTGCAAGACAAGGTAATTAAATTGACAAGTATTTAAATGACAAGGTAATTAAAAGTGGAAGACTAATTATCACACTTAGCCAACAAGAAAGAAAATTAACTAGTCTTAACTATATATAGGGGAGGAATAGGAAGCTTCCTCCCCTCTTTCCTTTTCTCTTAATTACAAGCTTAAGTCCTTCCTTCTTTAATCTTCATTAATTGCATGCTTAGTCCTTTTCTTCTAATCTTCTTTAAACTTGGACTTAAAGGACTTTTGGCTTCGGGATTTCTTTGAACTCGTCTTTAAATTCTTCAATAAAATAGACTTGAATTCTTCGGCTTTTGATAAACTTCCGTCTTTTGACTTTTTCTTCGATAAATCTTCAGAATTGGTCTTGGAATTCCGTTCTTTTTGCACTCTTGACTTCTTGACTTCGTCTTTCATCTTTTTCTTCAATAAAAGTCCGTAAATGCCCGTGAATGTCCGTGTTTTCTCCACTTTTCACCTTTTCGTCCTAAATTACAACAAAAACACAAACCACGCATAATTCCGACATAAAAGACATAAAATACACGTTTTGGTCCGGTTATTATTGTAATTAAGTGGTAGAAAAGATGGGTGTTTACACACCTATCAAAAAGCCTAACAAAACTTGACTTAAACACGTTAAGGATACTAGCTAGAGTAAACTTAGATAAGTAAACTCGGGTTGAGTCAAAATATTCACGACTTTGAAAAATTTTAAAACCACTTTATTAAACTTTATTTTAGCAAGGAAAGAAAATAACCATAACAAAGGAATATACAACTATACAACTAGGCCAAAATAGATTAAAAATTTTGAAAAATGTCGAAAAATCAAATTTTCCGGTTTAAATGAGGGCAAATTCATGGAAAAGACCACTTACTTCGATAGAAGTCCCCCCTACACTTGATATAAACATTGTCCTCAATGTTTTAAGCATGTGGGAGTAAACTCCCCTACACTTATGACATTGTTCACTTTGTTTAAGTCTTGCTAAGGAAAGGACAACTATAGTGATGTCAATGTGAACATATAAGATATGAAATGTTGAATCACGAGAGTTTTGGATAGAACCAGGAAGATGGGAACACGGGATCACGGTTTGCCAAAAGTCATTGAGGTGCACTTTGAAGCTTGAATCCCTGCACAGAAGAAGAAACAAGACAACAAACACATACGGGGCTCCCCCTACACTTATTATGAAAGCTGAAAAGGATAGATCACGGGTTGCCCCCCGAGAAGCGCTTGTTTTTTATAACCGAGTCACGAGCCTGACTCGACCCAAAACTAGTTCATGGGGAACGTGGTGAGGGATGGAATCATCTCGTGAGAGATGTCCTCACCAAAGTACAACTTCACGCGCTGGCCATTCACCTTGAAATTGGGCCTATTTGGCTGAGAAAGCTCAATGGTGCCATATGGAATGACTTTGGCGACGGTGAATGGTCCGGACCAGCGGCTCTTCAACTTGCCCGAGAAGATCTTCAACCGAGAGTTAAAAAGTAAGACTTGATCACCAACGTGGAACTATCGGTTCTTAATTCTTGCATCGTGGATGATTTTGGTCTTCTCTTTGTAGATCAATGATTTCTCGTAAGCTTCATTCCTCAGTTCATTTAGCTCGTTGAGTTGAATCTTGCGAAGATCACCGTCTTTGTTGATGTCGAAGTTAGCCCACTTCAAGGCCCAATATGCCTTATGTTCCAGCTCGATAGGGAGGTGGCATGCTTTCCCGTACAAAAGACGATAAGGTGGGCAACCAATCGGGGTCTTTATGCAGTACATAAAGCCCACAAAGCATCATCTAACTTATCGGCCCACACGGCACGATGCTCTCCCACAGTACGTTCCAGAATTCGCTTCAATCCATGGTTGGAAATCTCGGCTTGACCATTGGTTTGAGGATGATAAGTGGTGGAAAGACGGTGATTGACACCATACTTAGCCATGACTCTTGCGAATTGATCATTGCAAAAATGAGTCCCGCGGTCACTGATTATAGCACGAGGAACACCGAATCGAGCAAACAGCTGCTTCAAAAAGTTCACAACCACCCTCGCATCGTTCGTAGGAAGAGCCTTAGCTTTAAACCATTTAGAAACGTTGTCAACGGATACGAGGATGTACTTGTTCCCTTTAGATGATGGAAATGGCCCCATAAAGTCGATGCCCCATACATCAAAGATTTCACATTCTTGTATGAAATTTTGAGGCATCTCATCTTTATGTGTGATCTTGCCTTGTCGTTGGCAAGAATCACAATGCTTAACCATTTCGTGAGCGTCACAATAAATGGTGGGCCAGTAAAATCCTGAGTCAAACACTTTCTTAGCGGTGTAGTTGGGACCAAAGTGACCACTGGTGGGTCCTTTATGGCAAGCATCAAGGATTTGTAAAGCTACCGGCCCATCAACACATCGACGAATGACAAGATCTGCACATTGTTTGAAGAGATAAGGGTCATCCCGGAAGTAAGTCTTAACATCTTTAAAGAACTTCTTCTTTTGTTGGGATGTTAACCCTTCGATGAGAATTTCACCCGCTAAGTAGTTTGCAATGTCCGCAAACCACGGGGTGTCATCAAGATTGGAGTGAATAGACATTAAGGCCTCAAGGGGAAAAGAGTAATTGATCTCTTGATTTGGATGATCCCCTTGATAAGGATCCTCACGTCTACTTAGATGATCCGCATCTAGGTTTTTGGCTCCCTTTTTGTCACAAATTTCAATGTTAAATTCTTGAAGGAGCAAAACCCAACGAAGAATTCTTGGCTTGGAATCTTGCTTAGTCAACAAGTACTTCAACGCGGAGTGGTCGGTGTACACGATGATGGTGGAAAGGACAAGATAGAGGCGAAATTTTTCAAAAGCATACACTACAGCTAAAAGCTCTTTTTCGGTAGTGGTGTAATGCAATTGAGCCCCTGTCATAGTCTTGCTAGCATAGTGGATTGTTTGGAAGTGTTTGTTCACTCTTTTTCCCAGAACCGCTTCAATAGAAAAGTCGTTAGCATCACACATCAATTCAAAAGGCAGCTCCCAATTAGGGGTAACTAGGACCGGTGCCTTAGTAAGCTTATCCTTAAGAAGATTGAAGGATTCAAGACAGACTTTGGAAAAGATGAAAGGAGTATCTTTTTCCAAGAGGTGGGTCATCGGGCGAGCGATTTTAGAGAAATCCTTAATGAAACGACGATAGAAGCCCGCATGACCCAGGAAACTTCTCACACCCTTCACGGTTGAAGGTGGAGGTAATTTGGCTATGACATCCACTTTAGCACGGTCCACTTCAAGACCGGCTTTAGAGATTTTATGTCCAAGCACAATGCCTTCTTTTACCATGAAATGGCATTTTTCCCAATTCAGAACAAGGCGAGTGTCTTCACACCGCTTAACCATGTGTTCCAAATTGGCAAGGCAAGTAGAAAAGGAATCACCATAGACCGAGAAATCATCCATGAAGACTTCCATGGTTTCTTCAACCATGTTATGGAAGATAGCCATCATACACCTTTGGAATGTCCCAGGAGCATTGCATAAGCCGAAAGGCATTCTTTTGTAAGCAAATGTTCCATAAGGACAAGTGAATGTGGTTTTCTCTTGGTGTTGGGGGTCGATGGGTATTTGAAAATAACCCGAGAAACCATCTAAGAAGCAGTAATAATCATTACCCGCTAGACGTTCAAGAATTTGGTCCATGAAAGGAAGGGGAAAATGATCTTTTCTCGTAGCATCATTGAGTTTGCGATAGTCTATACAAACTCTCCACCCTATAACGAGACGAGTAGGAATCAACTCGTTGTTTTCATTGGGAACAACGGTGATTCCGCCTTTCTTAGGCACACAATGGACGGGACTAACCCACGCTGAATCTGAGATAGGATAGATCATGCCCACATCAACAAGTTTGATAACTTCTTTTTTGATAACGTAATGGATCTTAGGATTCACCCTTTGTTGGGTTTAAATAGTGGGTTTAAAGTCGTCCTCCATGAGAATTTTATGTGTGCAAAAGTGAGAATCAATTCCACGAATATCGGAGATCTTCCACGCAATCGCTTTCTTATGATTCTTCAGCACGGCGATAAGTCGGGATTTTTCTTCTTATTTCAAGTCCTTAGCGATGATGACCGGTAACTTCTTTTTGTCTTCAAGGAAAACGTACTCGAGATGAGATGGAAGATCCTTAAGCTCTAAATCCGGAGGATTTTCGATGGACGGCGTAGTCAAATTCGGATCGTCGGTAGAGATAGACTTAGGAGAATGTGGAGAAATATGGTCCTCATTGAGAAGTTTCTCAATGGTACGAATGTCTTCATCCCAATTGGAGGGAGAATCGTCACATTGCAAGTCCACATCTCCCAAAGTTGCTTCGAATTCCTTTAAGATGAAATCACTTTCTCCAAATGGAGTTAGTGATGGAGCAATAGAGGCAACGGTCTCAACAGTGGGTAGAGAAGAAGAACCACTTTTACAAGCGTCTTTGAAATGTTCTTCACAAGCCTCATCAAGAACGTCAATGAAATTAACGCTCTCATTTTCAGAAGGCTGCTTAGAAAGTTTACCCATGTTGAAAACGATTTTATCATCACCAACTCTCATGATTAATTCACCAGCGGCTACATCAATGAGAGTGCGGCCGGTCCTCAGGAATGGACGTCCAACGATTAATGGAACACGGGGGTCCATATCGTAGTCAACTACAACAAAATCCGCCGGAAAGGTGAATTTGTCGACACCAACGAAGACGTCTTCGGCTATCCCCACTGGATAAGCAACCGTACGGTTAGCTAATTCCAAAGTCATGCGTGTGGGGACTAGCTCGGGTAGAGAAAATTGTTTCCAAACGCTTAGAGGCATTAGGTTGATACTAGCACCTAGGTCGGCTAGGGCCATACAATTCTCTACCCTAGGAAAGTTGCAAGGAATCAAGAAACGACCTGGATCACCAAGTTTGGTTGGTAATTTCCTTAAGAGGAATGTAGAGCAATTCGCATTAAGTTGGGTCTGAGCGATATCGAGGAGTTTTTCCTTATCACTGAGCAAATTTTTAAACATTTTAGCGTACTTCGGCATGTGAGCGAGAGCCTCAGCAAAGGAGATATTGAAATTCAGTTGTTTAAACATTTTTAGAAAGTTAGAAACCTGAATATCATCCTTGTTTTTCAACTTCTCTTTCCTCAACCTTGAGGGATAAGGTATATTGGGTTGAGATGAAGGCTTCAGAATGGAATTCTCACTCACATCCTTGGATGGTGGAGGGGTGGAAGTAGAAGGTGGTGGAATTGGAGAAGGGGAGTCATTTTCCTTAGTCACAATCACCGGTGTAGGTGTAGGAATCTCGGGTTCCTTTAAACCTTTGCCACTGCGAGTGCTGATTGCTTTCATCTCCCCTCTGGGATTAGAAACGGTGTTACTCGGAAGAGTACCCGAACCAGAGGCTTGATTACTTGTGAAAAAACTAGCCATCATATCCCTTAAGTTATTTGTTTGATTGTTCATCGAGTTTCTCATGTCGGCTTGAAGAGCATTCCCTTGTTTCGCCATATCATTCCTTATCTCTGCTCGAATATCGTTCCCTTGTTTTGCCATGTCACCCTTCAGGTTAATGAATTGGCTTTGCAGATTCGTCACCATCTCTCTATTGGTCCTCATGTAACTTTCGACGTCTTGGTTCAATGCCGTGGGTTGATTGAGAGGTGGGGCTTGGTAAGCTGAATTATTTCCTTGAGGTGGATATGGGTTTCTTTGGGATGGATATTGATTGGTAGCTCGAGGTTGGCTTTGATTGTTGCGGTTTAAATTGTTTTGGTTTTTGTTTTGAGGAGAAAAACCGGGTGGTGAAAGATAGTTGTTCGAACGATAACTTAGCAAATTACGATCTCCTTGAGGACGTGCTTGGTATCCGAAGTTACCGTTCGCGGCGTACACATTTTCTGGATTGTCAAGAGTAGAAGGACAATCGGTGTACGAATGAGATCCCCCGCAAATCTCACAAGAAGGAGCAATAGCTTTGGCTTGTTGAAATTGGTTTCTAGCCATGGTTAAGTAGTTTTTGTTCATTTCGGCTATTTGGCGAGTAAGTTCGGTGATCTCTGGGTTAGATGATGTAGAAGAAACATTGGCCCTCTGGTTATTCCTGGACGATGCAGATGAATCCCAATTTCCAGTGGTGAGTGGTCATGTTCTCTATTAGCTCTCTACACTCCTCAGGTCGTCTCTTCATGAATGTACCACCGGCGGCAGCATTAATCGTATCACGATCACGAAAAGTGAGACCATTATAGAAAGTATCAATCAAAGTAACGGGAAGCATATTATGGTTCGAACAACGGTCGATCAAAACATTATAGCGTTCCCAAGCATCGAAAACGACTCATCAGGTTCTTGTGTGAATCCACTGATTTGGTTGCGAAGACTAGTGACCATGGATGGTGGAAAGTAGCGCGAAAATTTTTTTGAGTCATGTCATCCCATGTTTGAATTGAGTTTTTGGGGAGACGATCAAACCATTTTTCGGCATGATGGGATAAAGTGTGTGGAAAAAGGTGAAGGCGAAGAAAATCCATGGAGGCACTAGGTAGTTTCATGCTTTGAGTGACGGTAATGAACTTGTCGAGATGTTTGTTGGCATCATCATCCGGTAATCCGCTAAACGGGCAAGAGTTTTGAACTTGCTGGATCATGTGATGCTTCAACGAAAATTCAGGAGCCGTGATTTGCATCAACGCAATTGGTCCTCCGCGTCCGTTCATGGTGGGTTGACACAGTTCCTCCATTGTTCGTAAATCAGGTAGGGGAACATTGTTGTTTTTGTTATTCAAATTGGGTAGAGGTGGGTTGTTATTATTGTTATGCACACCAGCCATATCTAAATCTTCACGAGTCTCGGGCTCAGAATAATTTGAAGATCTAGTACGCATACACCTGCAGAAGAAAAAGATACCGAACAAACAGAGAATATATATATATATATATATATATATATATATATATATATATATCTTTTTGGTGCAAAACCTTTGGAAAAGAAATGCTTTTTATGATTTTTTTTATGTTTTTGTAGTTTTGAAATTTTTTATAATTTTTATGGATTTTTGAAAATTTTGAGCAAGAAAAATAACATTCCTAAAAGAACGGATCCCAAAAATCAACGCGTCTCTCACTAAAGACCGTTAATCTTAACGAAAAGAGCCGGCAGCGGCGCCATTTAATACAATGTTTTGGCTAAGTATAAAATAATTTCGTTGTTCCGATCTCTTCGAATTGATTACCGGTTAAGAGTGCGACTCAATTGTCTTTTGGTGAACAAGAGGATGGTTTGGTTTGATTATCTAATTCTAGACTTAAAAAAAATGATTGCCGTTGAGTAAAGTGAAATTGACTAAAAACTTAACAAGTAATTTTAGAACTTAAAACTTTGTAAAACTTTTAAAACTTAAAAGCTCAAACTATCGGGATGTAACAAATCCTTTCTATCGGAATGCACCAAAATTAGAACCATCGGAATAATTAAGTCATCGGAATGATACAAGTGCAAAGCTATCGGAATGTTTATCTGAATATCAAATATGTCGCAATATGGTGTCTGTCGGAAAGTTCTAGATCGGAATGTTTCAGATCTGAATAATCCAAAACCCTATGTCGCAATGTTGTCTATCGGAAAGTAGTTAACAAAATTTGGGCAGCGTTTCGACTTAAGGCAACCTTAAATCCCGTCGAAATATGCGATCGCAATGAGCGATCGCAATCCCAGATCGGAATAAGGTAAAAAGACCAAGCTATCACAAAGTAAAACCCTTAAGGGTTATTGCGATACAAATCACTATCTCGTCGGAATGTTTAAATCCCCAATATTGCGATGAAACATGAAACAATCCGAAAATGAAGTTAAGCTGAAAACTCAATAAGCACATATAATAAGCTACTCTAACCTAACCTTTAACAACTCAATAAGCTTAAATTTGACAACTTTCAAAACACGAAAATCATAAACTTTATAAAAGAAACTTTTGAAAGGATTAAACCTTTTAAGAATCCGAAAAGCAACAAGCTAAAACATGAATAAACCAATAAGCATAAGGAGCTTATAGCTTAAACCGTATGAAAGACTATGTAGTAATAGAAAGATTTACCTTTTAATCACTTAAAAATCAAACAAAATCAATCCGTATGGAATATGATTTTCGGATCAAAACCAAAAGTAAATCAAGAATTGTGGAAAGAGATTAAAGAACACAAACTTAAACTTAAACTTTTGATTAAAGAAACTCAAACACAAAGATTAATGAAAGGTTAAACTTGAAAGATTAAAGAAAGAAAAGATGAAAAACTTAGTGACAGAAAGTTTAGAACTTTCTCTCTCTAAAAACTAGAAAAATGAAAAACTTAAAAACTAGCTAACCACCCTCCTAATGTGATTAGGAGGGTATTTATAGGCTAAGTGGGAAGTGCATGTGTGGTGTGCTTCCTTCTTTCTTTTCTTCTCGACTCGATTTAATTCTTTGTCTTTTCTCGACGTTGTATCGGGATTTGAACTTGTCTTAATAATTTTCTTCTTTAATTTAGACTTGAGTTCTTCGAATTCCATTAAACTTCCGTATTTAGACTTTTTCTTCGATTAATCTTCAGAATAGGTCTTGGACATCCGTTCTTTAAGCACTATTGATCTCTTGACTTCGTCTTTTCTCGTTTTCTTCGACAAAAGCCCGTGAAAGCCCGTGTTTTCTTCCTTTTTCATCTTTTGGTCCTAAAACACAATAAAAACACAAACCACGCATAATTCTGACTTTTACGACATAAATTACACGTTTTGGTCTTGTTATTATTGGAAATAAGCGGTAAAAGGATAAGTGTTTTCACACTTATTAATAACCCTTTCATATAACGGTTTTTATTTATCTCTACATAACGTTATAAAACGTATTGTATGATGTTTTTGCGACAATGGTTCGTATAATGGTTTTGAAGGAAAAAGTCTATATTATGATTTACAAAAAAGATTTGTATAAAATGTCTTTGGCCTGTTTTATAGCCTACGACAAAGAATTGTACAAAAATAATTTTCGGTAATAACTTTATACCGGTGATATATTAATGGTTTTTATTAAACTCTATGAATTCACTCGGCGTTTCACTGACTTTTTAACATGTTTTATCTCAGGTACTTGAAGGTAATTCTCGGGAAGACGACAAGAATTTATGGCCCGCATTCAAATAAAATTTCCATTCAAATGTTTTGTAAAATTGTATGATATACTATGACCTGAGGACCTATGTAATTTGATATTTATGAAATGAAAAAATGCTTTATTAATAAAAAAACGAGATTTTTAAGCGTTGTCTATGATTTGAGTAATGTGCTATACAGTAACACCAACGACTCTTCCGCTGAACTAAAGTATGAATATTTGGGGGTGTTACAAGAACGGTGGGAGAGCATCGAGCTTCTTGGTCGGATAAGCTTGATGATGCTTTGTGGTCTTTTAGGACGGCCTTTAAGACACCAATTGGTTGTACTCCATATAGGCTTGTCTATGGAAAAGCATGCCACCTCTTATTCGAGTTAGAGCATAAAGCTTCATGGGCTCTCAAGTGGGCAAACTTTGATTTAAACCAAGCCGGTTCACACATAAAGGACCAACTCAATGAAATGGATGAATTGAGAGCCAATGCTTATGAGAACTCATTGCTTTATAAGGAAAAGACTAAGCAATTGCATGATGCTAAAATCAAGAACCGCGAGTTCAAAGTTGGAGAGCCGGTTCTCCTCTTTAACTCAAGGTTGAAACTCTTTGCGGGCAAGCTTAAGTCAAGATTGTCCTATCTATTCACTATTGCTCAAGTGTTTCCATATGGAACTATTGAGTTGTCACAACCTAATGGTCCAAATTTCAAAGTGAATGGTCACCGTGTTAAGCACTATTTTGGGGAGGACATTTCCGTGGAAATGGTCTAAGAGATCCCCATTTCCCCATGAATTAATTCATTGTGGGAAGAGTCGAGCTAGAGACACCATAAATCAAGCTTGAATAACTAGGTTTAGAGTTTTTAGACTTGGAGTGTGGTAGGATAGAAATATGAGTATAGAGTTGAGGAGAAGTGTAGGGGTAGACCTTCCTTTTGTCTTTATGTTTTTTGTAGGGTTGCTCTCTCATCACGTGCGTTGGAGCTTATGGAGGAGGCCCTTGTATCCGGTTCACTTTGTTACTATTGTGATTTTTCATAACCACATTGTGCTTAAAAATGAATTCACTATAGTTGATCTTTCCTTAGCTTGGGATAAGAAAAGTTGTCAATGTCTTAAGTGTAGGGGAGTGATAAGTGTGAAAACCTCATCAATTATGATCCAAAAACCACTCAAAACAAAGTCAAATATATTATATTTAACTGAAAAATATCAGAATTACGTGGGTATTGTGTTTCATGTGTTTTTAGGTAAAAAGATGCATCTTGGAGCAAATAAGCGTTTTCAATGATTTATTTGACAAAAAAGACGAAGAAAAGGACAAATTAAGCTTCAAGGACCTTACTTGTGATTATTTCAAAGATCAAGGACTTAAAGTGTAATTTTCACAAAGATGAAGGATGAAAAAGAAATTGAATTAAAAGTTTATATAACTTTTGAAGAAAAATGAAAATGAGGGATTAATAGGAAAACATGGGAAAGTTAAGTTAACTTTTATATACTTGGTCAATTGACCAAGTCACAGTCAAACACAATCAAACGTGTCCTTATTCTACATTCGAAGAGAGAGAAAGAGAACAAGTAACAGATGGTTTATATCCTCTCCTCACCATAAAGCTGCAAGATCAAATCACGAGAGCTACACAAGGTTTCAGGCAAAGTTCAAAGAAGGAAAAGTACTCCTTATCATCTTCTCTTCAAGATGATACAAATTAATTAGATCAAAAGGGAACGAAGAAGAAACGCCCAAATTCGATTTGAAGAATGACGAACGAGTTGAACCTCGTATTTACACGTGGCTTCACTAGATTGGAAGCAACACGTCATCTCATCATCTTCGGCGCCTATAAATACAAGATGAAGACTTCATTTTCAAGAGGTTAGATAGGAGTAGTTACACATAGTTGAAGGTGTAGATTATGTGAATTTTAGATAATTTTTCACATAGTTGTTATAAATTCTGTTTTAGCTGTTAATAAATCAGTTAACTTTCAGTTTTAATTGTTGTAACAAACTAGTTTATCTTCCATTAATGAAATTTGTTCTTCTCTTAAATCCCTTTTCTTTAATTCTGCATTAGTTTTGAGTTCAAAAGTTACATTTCTGTCAAAATTTTGTTATAAGTCCAGCCGTTGATAGATCTTTTATTCTCGGTTACTGTTCATCGGGTTGTTTAAACTTGTTAACACTTATCTGTATGCTCATAGTTGTGCTCATAAGCACTAAATAGCTTGTGATTAGATCCTTTTACTTTTGATGATTTGAACTCGTTAGATTTTAGTGTGACGTTAGTCAGTTTAAGCTTTTGAACAATTTTGGTAATTTTTGGTTTTATTAAGCCAAAAGGTTCATAAGCTCAATAAGAGCTTATGAGTAAAGCTCTTTTCGTTTCAATATTTTAACCAAGTAGTTCAAGTCATTGATCTGTTATTCAACGAAGTAAATGAGTGTTAAGTCCTAGTGAGCTTGAGAGTTTGTCAGCTTTAGTATCTGGTCATTATAGTTCTTTTCGGGTTTTTAGGGTAATCCATTTACTTTCGTAAGCTTTGCATATTTTTCTTTCCATTTTCTGCACAGATTTACAGGATTTCAGGTGAAGATCAGTAGAGTTTCAGTAATAGCAGTTTTGCTTGAGTTTATGAATTCAGAAATACGGTTCAGAGAGGCGCGTTTGGTTCTCATTGATATTAAAATTTGTTGTTCTTGTTCATCAGTAATGTTTCAGTAGGTTTTGAGGCGTTTTTGTTTTAAGCCGGCTCAGTGCCGCGCTTTGACATCAAAGGTCTATACTTCGGATGCACAGGTCAAACTATTTTAGTGATTTTTGCCACTTGTAGTATAATCTTTTAAGTAGTGTATTTTAGACTTGCTTTTGTTTTATACTTTGATTTTGACTGATTTTGAACGTGTTTAGTAACTGTTTAAGTCTATTGCATAGTTCTTGTTGATTTTGCTTTCTTAAAAATCTGAATTTTCTGTTTAAGGAGTGTTTGGTAAGTAATATTACAGCTTACTGATTGGAATTTGGAATCATTTTTCTTACTAAACTGTAAAAGTTAGACTGTAGATTCAAAGGAATTAATAAGGACTAGATAGAGTTAAAGATTTACATGTTTATTAGCCTACAAAATCAGTAGGAAAATTAAGATAGTTGAGATTCGAGCTTATGTCTGATCATATTGTCTATTTGCAAATTTATAAGAAAAGTCCATCTTTCGTCGTCTATAGTGATATCTCTCATGTCCATTATGGTCCTTGGTCACATACATTCGTTGAACCATTTTCATTGTCAGTCCTTTCGGTTAGTATGGTTAGTGGAGCAGTTTATTAACTAGTTGGGCCGAACTAGCTATTGGGCTAAATTTCGTAAGTTGTATTCCACGTTTTTTTTAATCTTAGAAACTTGTATTCCATAAAATGTGCTTAACAGTTTAGTAAATTTTGAAATTTTCTCTTTTGTAAGAATTTAGTTTTGATAAATTTAGATTTAATAAAAAGATTTTTTTATAAAAATAGATTTAGCTTTATATTTTACATTTGTAGTATAAATGTGTATTGTGTATTTTACATTTTTACATTTTTACATTTTGAGCACTTATTTGCGGTATTTGCTAAATGTTTTCGATTAGTACGTATAGGTAAAATAGTATAATATTTTACACTTTTTTAAATGATTTGTGCCAATTAGACATAAATTCCAAACAAGATTTGATAACCAAACACAATAAAGTCGAGCTTGAAAAGTTATATCAATTCGATTAGATACCGAGAACAACTACACTTAAAAACGAAATATTAAATGGCGCCGCTGCCGGTTCTTTTTCTGAAGATTAACGGTTTCGAGTGAGACGATTGGATTTTTGGATCCGTTCACTTTGTGAACGTTATTTTTACGTATTATAAATAAAAAAAATAAAAAATAAAAAAGATAAAAATACAAAAAAATAAAAAGCCACAAAATCAATTCTTTTCCTAAAGAATTGAACCAAAAAAAATTTAAAAAAATCCAAAAGTAATCTTTTTCCTAAAAGATTACAAAAAAATATATTGTATATATCGGTTTTCATCGTTTTTACATACATATAGTATTTTCTTAAAAATCAAACAAATACAAAAATATTTTTGATATATTATTATATGTAAATAAGTATACGTAGATACGAACACTTAATTCACCTACATCCATAAGTATTGCCGAGGCAATACATCGTGTTCGGGAGCGTCCCGGTCCTTTACACGTGTATCGATCAAACTTAATTAAGGCACAATAGATAAATACTGCAATCTACTTGATCTTGAGAAAGAGGCCACTGTGTGGGGGGGGTATAAGGCGAGTGTATTTCACATTCTAAAGAAGCAGGCTCTTAAGTGCTACATACCGCCTCGTTTTTCCGCTTCCTTGTGGGTCTTTCGAGAGTGATAGTGGTGAGTGGTGTGCCACCGATTTATTATTACATATATCATTTTTTCTTGTGGATATTAATTATCGAACCTCGAGGGAGATAATCTCTTCTCCTTCAAAAGTCGTCCGAGAGCTTATCTCTCACTCCTCGAGTTTACTTATACGTGTACTCCCACACGTGTAACCATACCACCTTTGGTGTATTACTTCCTTCCCCGAGGAAGCTTTTAAACGTCATTTCACTTGTATATACATTCGGCCACCTTGTTAAACATGGATAATCGTCCTATTTTGGAGATATTACAAGACGAGCATTATCGAGTTGTGTATGGGCCTTGTGCGACTTGTGGAGGACCGCATGGTGAAAATATTTGTCATCTATACGCGAGCGATTATGATCAAGGGTTTAATGAGGATTTTCAAAGTCAATAATTTTTAAATCAAGACGATTTTCAAAATGAAGAAAATTTTCAAAGTGATAATCAAACAACCTTTCAAAATTAAGGAATTTATCATTTCTTGAGTGAAGACCCTTTTTAACTTATAATGCAAGCACTTGAGCAAATGAAAGGGGCTACTGATCCAAACATGTTAGGCTTGCGAACACACGTCTTGCAACTCATAAGACATGACGATGCTTTACTTGATGATGAGCCTTCTTTGAGAGTAGATGTTGAGGATGATACACTTAGTGATGTTCCTATTGTAGACCATTCCATCTCTCCAACGACTATACATGAGCCCTACACACCTTCTGAGCTTGATACCATGGTTGATGATCCTTATGATAGTGATGATTCCTTTACTTCTGATGATGATGAATCCATTTCTTCTATGACTCCTTCATCACCTTTACCTCACATAGAACCCAACGACTCTTTAACCATGGCGGACGAGCCTCTTAGCACTGATACAAACACCGATTCGGAAGAATTAACCTCTTCTAGTGTTGAGAACTTTATCCCAATCCAAAGAGAGCTTGAGAGTGTTTCCAATGAACCATGTGACGATCTTTGTATTGATACCTCTTCTCCTCATGATCACACTGAGATTTCATCACATGTTGACCTTCATGCTACTACTAGAGATTTTGGTGACTTTGATCTTGATGAATTGTTTAAAGAAAGAGATAATGAGATTGAGGAAGAGTTTATGCAAGACTTGCCATAAATAGAGTTAGTTAACTGTAAGTGTAACGAACTCAAGAGCCTGACAAACTCTTGAGTTAGTTATGGTTAGTTTTAACCTCTTACCAAACTTTGTAACAACTTTTCACATTCAAATCAACAAATTTCCCTCTTTTTCCTTCAATCTCCTATTCATTCCTTACATTACTGTTGTTGTTGTGTTGTTATGATCTGCTTATGATCACATTTGATCATAACAAGCTCATTGTGAAGAATTGTAGCTGTTCAATCCTGTTCTTGTTGATCCAGTAGCTGTTCTTGTTGATAGAAGCATAATTTGAGTAGATATGGTGATGATGATGAATGTAGATGTTGATTAGCGGTTAATAGTGTTAAGGTGGTGGTTTAACACTATTTAGGAGGCTCAGCGCCTACCTACTCCATCAATGGAGGCATCTTGCTAAAAGGTCTCATGTTTCTGAGTTTAATTCCACTAAACAGCAACTTGCATGCTCAGTTCTATCTTAATCTTACTTGTTGCTTTGATCAAGTGTGTTTAGCATGTTTTTGGATTGATCTTGTTGTTTAGATAGTCACTTGTTAGATTGATAGTCTTTTGCTTGCTTATTACTTGATTCTGAATTCATTTCCATCAGTTTTATAGCCTACTTATGCAATTTGAGTTCTAGCCTGTTATCTTGCTTATAGTTGGTTCATTTTTGTTCCATTTTGATCAATAAGTTTGAGTAGATATCAGTTTTAAACCAGCTTAACCAATTGCTCATTTTCTATTCACAAAATTTGTTCAAAGTTCAGTAACTAGTGTTTGGATTTGCTGTCAATTTGTAATTCAAGAGTTGTTAACTAGTTAACTTTTGCTCATTTACATTCCTTTAGTCATTGTAATCAAGTTTAAGTAGTTTACAAGTCAATAAAAAGGTCAAACAGGCAATTGGTTGTAAAAAAAGTTTGGGTCAGTTTTGCTAAAACTAGTTCATTAAAAAGTAGCCATTTTCAATTGCTTAGAATTTGTTCATTACTTGATGAAATTCATTCAAACCAGTTTCTACTTGTCATACAACATCTGAAGTTTGAGTGCTTATAAGGAAATTACACAGTTTAAACATTCAAGTGAGAAATAAGCTTTTCCATAAGCTGTTAAGCAATTGCAAGTTTCTTTAAACAAAGTGCTATCTGATTTCTTAATCTGGCAAATGTACTTCATAAACCTTGCCATTTTCTTTCACAATATTGTTTACAAAATTGTCTTGAGTAGATCTGAGAGTTTTTAGTTTTTTCAAAAATTTGGTCACACTTGGTCAATAAGCTAGTTTCAGCTTATTTGGAAATTCCAGCTTCATTACTTGATCATTTTCCTTAAAAGAAGACATTCCAGACTCTCCATGGGATGTTTAACAACATTTAGCAAAAAAATCTTTTTGTGCATGTCTAGCTTTTCAGATAGCTTATTGTTGGCTTATTAGAGTTGGCTTATTTGAGTTTTATTGCATTTCAAGCTTATTCCTTGTACTAGCCTAAGTGAATTTGGATTTTAAGCAGTTTAAAATTGGTTTGAGCTTATTTGGTGCATTCTAAAGCTTATACGAGCTTATTTGTGCTTGTAGCCCGTTTTTGATAGAAATTCTCATTCAATTGCACAATACTCCCTTTATTTTGTAACTGTTTGAATTGGTGGCTAATCTTCCATGTTTTTAGGCTTTGCATAGTTTAAGTCCTTAACGTTTCTAAACTTGTCATTTTCAGTTAAGTTGTTTTAAAAGTTGTTACATTTTGTTAGTAGTTTGTTACATTTTGCATAATTAGTCCTTATACTTTCTGTTTTTTACATTTCAAGCATTCTAGTTTCAAGTACTTACATTTTTAGCACATTATTTCCATAGATTTACAATTTTGTCCTTATTTGAATAAAACTTGGTAAGTGCTAATTGTTTAACGGATACGTAGTTACTATTTTTCACATTTTTACTCGCTTGCTTAAATTGACATAGAAAATCCAAATAACCCTATCAACCAAAAACGATAATAAACCTGATTTTGTTAGGACTTTCAATTGGTTTAGAATCGAGAGAAACGAACTTCAATTTACACAACTTCAGTGATTATTGTGACGACGCTGTGTTAGATGGGAAAAGGAATTATGGGTTAGCTACCCGTTGTTTGTTATAGTAAGGTAGCAATGTCATGCGGCTTATAATAATCCAATAACGAAAATACTGGTATACGCATTGAATTACAACATATTGCCTGACTAGCAATACGGGGTCTTATTACTGATATTATGTTCGTGTTTTGGTTTTACATAAGCATTTTCATATAACGGTTTTTATTTATCTCTATATAACGTTATAAAACGTATTGTATGATGTTTTTGCGACAATGGTTCGTATAATGGTTTTGAAGGCAAAAGTCTATATTATGATTTACGAAAAAGATTTGTATAAAATGTCTTTGGCCTGTTTTATAGCCTACGACAAAGAATTGTTCAAAAATAATTTTTGGTAATAATTTTATACCGGTGATATATTAATGGTTTTTATTAAACTATATGAATTCACTCGGCGTTTCACTGACTTTTTAACATGTTTTATCCCAGGTACTTGAAGGTAATTCTCGGGAAGACGAAAATAATTTATGGCCCGCATTCAAATAAAATTTCCATTCAAATGTTTTGTAAAATTGTATGATATACTATGACCTGAGGGCCTATGTAATTTGATATTTATGAAATGAAAAAATGCTTTATTATTAAAAAAGGCGATTTTTAAGCGTTGTCTATGATTTGAGTAATGTGCTATCCAGTAACACCAACGACTCTTCCGCTGAACTAATGTATGAATATTTGGGGGTGTTACAAGAACGGTGGGAGAGCATCGAGCTTCTTGGTCGGATAAGCTTGATGATGCTTTGTGGGCTTTTAGGACGGCCTTTAAGACACCAATTGGTTGTACTCCATATAGGCTTGTTTATGGAAAAACATGCCACCTCTTATTCGAGTTAGAGCATAAAGCTTCATGGGCTCTCAAGTGGGCACACTTTGATTTAAACCAAGCCGGTTCACATAGAAAGCACCAACTCAATGAAATGGATGAATTGAGAGCCAATGGTTATGAGAACTGATTACTTTATAAGGAAAAGACTAAGCAATTTCATGATGCTAAGATCAAGAACCGTGAGTTCAAAGTTGGAGAGCCGGTTCTCCTCTTTAACTCAAGGTTGAAACTCTTTGCGGGCAAGCTTAAGTCAAGATTGTCCGATCCATTCACTACTGCTAAAGTGTTTCCATATAGAACTATTGAGTTGTCACAACCTAATGGTCCAAATTTCAAAGTGAATGGTCACCGTGTTAAGCACTATTTTGGGGAAGACATTTCTGTGGAAATGGTCTAAGAGATCCCCATTTCCCCATGAATTAATTCATTCTGGGAAGAGTCGAGCTAGAGACACCATAAATAAAGCTTTAATAACTAGGTTTAGAGTTTTTAGACTTAGAGTGTGGTAGGATAGAAATAAGAGTATAGAGTTGAGGAGAAGTGTAGGGGTAGACCTTCCTTTTGTCTTTATGTTGTTTGTAGGGTTGCTCTCTCATCACGTGCGTTGGAGCTTATGGAGGAGGCCCTTGTATCCGGTTCACTTTGTTACTATTGTGATTTTTCATAACCACATTGTGCTTAAAAATGAATTCACTATAGTTGATCTTTCCTTAGCTTGGGATAAGAAAAGTTGTCAATGTCTTAATTGTAGGGGAGTGATAAGTGTGAAAACACTCATCTATTATGATCCAAAAACCACTCAAAACACAGTCAAATATATTATATTTAACTGAAAATATCATAATTACGTGGGTATTGTGTTTCATGTGTTTTCAGGTAAAAATATGCATCTTGGAGCAAATAAGCGTTTTCAATGATTTATTTGACAAAAAAGACGAAGAAAAGGACAAATTAAGCTTCAAGGACCTTGCTTGTCATTATTTCAAAGATCAAGGACTTAAAGTGTAATTTTCACAAAGATGAAGGATGAAAAAGAAATTCAATTAAAAGTTTATATAACTTTTGAAAAAAAAATGAAAATGAGGGATTAAAAGGAAAACATGGGAAAGTTAAGTTAACTTTTATATACTTGGTCAATTGACCAAGTCATAGTCAAACACAATCAAATGTGTCCTTATTCTACATTCGAAGAGAGAGAAAGAGAACAAGTAACAGACGGTTTATATCCTCTCCTCACCATAAAGCTGCAAGATCAAATCACGAGAGCTACACAAGGTTTCAGGCAAAGTTCAAAGAAGGAAAAGTACTCCTTATCATCTTCTCTTCAAGATGATACCAATTAATTAGATCAAAAGGGAACGAAGAAGAAACGCCCAAATTCGATTTGAAGAATGACAGACGAGTTTAACATCGTATTTACACGTGGCTTCACTGGATTGGAAGCAACACGTCATCTCATCATCTTCGGCGCCTATAAATACAATATGAAGACTTCATTTTCAAGTTGTTAGATAGGAGTAGTTACACATAGTTGTAGGTGTAGATTATGTGAATTTTAGATAATTTTTCACATAGTTGTTATAAATTCTGTTTTAGTTGTTAATAAATCAGTTACCTTTCAGTTTTAATTGTTGTAACAAACTAGTTTATCTTCCATTAATGAAAGTTGTTCTTCTCTTAAATCCCTTTTCTTTAATTCTGCATTAGTTTTGAGTTCAAAAGTTACATTTCTGTCAAAAGTTTGTTATAAGTCTAGCCATTGATAGATCTTTTATTCTCGATTACTATTCATCGGGTTGTTTAAACTTGTTAACACTGATCTTTAAGCTCATAGTTGTGCTCATAAGCACTAAATAGCTTGTGATTAGATCCTTTTACTTTTGATGATTTGAACTCGTTATATTTTAGTGTGACGTTAGTCAGTTTAAGCTTTTGAAAAATTTAGGTGATTTTTGGTCTTATTAAGCCAAAAGGTTCATAAGCTCAATAAGAGCTTATGAGTAAAGCTCTTTTCGTTTCAATATTTTAACCAAGTAGTTCAAGTCATTGATCTGTTATTCAACGAAGTAAATGAGTGTTAAGTCCTAGTGAGCTTGAGAGTTTGTCAGATTTAGTATCTCGTCATTATAGTTCTTTTCAGGTTTTTAGGGTAATCCATTTACTTTTAAAGTTTTGCATATTTTTCTTTCCATTTTCTGCACAGATTTACAGGATTTCAGGTGAAGATCAGTAGAGTTTCAGTAATAGCAGTTTTGCTTGAATTTATGAATTCAGAAATACGGTCCAGAGAGGCGCGTTTGGTTCTCATTGATATTAAAATTTGTTGTTCTTGTTGATCAGTAATGTTTCAGTAGGTATTGAGGCGTTTTCGTTTTAAGCCGGCTCAGCGACGCGCTTCGACATCAAAGGTCTATACTTCGGATTCACAGGTCAAGCTATTTTAGTGATTTTTGCCACTTGTAGTATAAACTTTTAAGTAGTGTATTTTAGACTTTCTTTTGTTTTATACTTTGATTTTGACTGATTTTGAACGTGTTTAGTAACTGTTTAAGTCTATTGCATAGTTCTTGTTGATTTTGCTTTCTTAAAAATCTGAATTTTCTGTTTAAGGAGTGTTTGGTAAGTAATATTACAGCTTACTGATTGGAATTTGGAATCATTTTTCTTACTAAACTGTAAAATTTAGACTGTAGATTCAAAGGAATTAATAAGAACTAGATAGAGTTAAAGATTTACAAGTTTATTAGCCTACAAAATCAGTAGGAAAATTAAGATAATTGAGATTCGAGCTTGTGTCTGATCATATTGTCTATTTGAAAATTTATAAGAAAAGTCCATCTTTCGTCGTCTATAGTGATATCTCTCATGTCCATTATGGTCCTCGGTCACATACATTCGTTAAACCATTTTCATTGTCAGTCCTTTCGGTTAGTATGGTTAGTGGAGCAGTTTATTAACTAGTTGGGCCGAACTAGTTATGGGGATAAATTTTGTAAGCTGTATTCCACGTTTTTTTTAACCTTAGAAACTTGTATTCCATAAAATGTGCTTAACAGTTTAGTAAATTTTGAAATTTTCTCTTTTGTAAGAATTTAGTTTTGATAAATTTATATTTAATAAAAAGATTTTTTTATTAAAATAGATTTAGCTTTATATTTTACATTTGTAGTATAAATGTGTATTGTGTATTTTACATTTTTACATTTTTACATTTTGAGCACTTATTTGCGGTATTTGCTAAATGTTTTAGATTAGTACGTATAGGTAATATAGTATAATATTTTACACTTTTTTAAATGCTTTGTGTCAATTAGACATAAATTCCAAACATGATTTGATAACCAAACACAATAAAGTCGAGCTTGAAAAGTTATATAATTTCGATTAGATACCGAGAACAACTACACTTAAAAACGAAATATTAAATGGCGCCGCTGCCGGTTCTTTTCCTGAAGATTAACGGTTTCGAGTGAGACGATTGGATTTTTGGATCCGTTCACTTTGTGAACATTATTTTTACGTATTATAAATAAAAAACAATAAAAAATCAAAAAGATAAAATACAAAAAAATAAAAAGCCAAAAAATCAATTCTTTTCCTAAAGAATTGAACCAAAAAAAATTAAAAAAAAATATAAAAGTAATCTTTTTCCTAAAAGATTACAAAAAAATATATTGTATGTACGGGTTTTCATCTGTTTTACGTACATATAGTATTTTCTTAAAAATCAAACAAATACAAAAATATTTTTGATATATTATTATATGTAAATAAGTATACGTAGATACGAACACTTAATTCACCTACATCCATAAGTATTGCCGAGGCAATACACCGTGTTCGGGAGCGTCCCGGTCCTTTACACGTGTATCGATCAAACTTAATTAAGGCACAATAGATAAATACTGCAATCTACTTGATCTTGAGAAAGAGGCCACTATGTGGGGGGGGGAGGTATAAGGCGAGTGTATTTCACATTCTAAAGAACCACGCTCTTAAGTGCTACGTACCGCCTCGTTTTTCCGCTTCCTTGTGGGTTTTCGAGAGTGATAGTGGTGAGTGGTGTGCCACCGAATTATTATTACATATATTATATTTTCTTGTGGATATTAATTGTCGAACCTCGAGGGAGATAATCTCTTCTCCTTCAAAAGTCAACCGAGAGCTTATCTCTCACTCCTTGAGTTTACTTATACGTGTACTCCCACACGTGTAACCATACCACCTTTGGTGTATTACTTCCTTCCCCGAGGAAGCTTTTAAACGTCATTTCACTTGTATATATATTCGGCCACCTTGATAAACATGGATAATCGTCCTATTTTGGAGATATTACAAGACGAGCATTATCGAGCTGTGTATGGGCCTTGTGCGACTTGTGGAGGACCGCATGGTGAAAATAATTTTCATCTATACGCGAGCGATTATGATCAAGGGTTTAATGAGGATTTTCAAAGTCAAGAATTTTTAAATCAAGACGATTTTCAAAATGAAGAAAATTTTCAAAGTCATAATCAAACAACCTTTCAAAATCAAGGAATTTATCATTTCTTGAGTGAAGACCCTTTTAAACTCATAATGCAAGCACTTGAGCTAATGAAAGGGGCTACTGATCCAAACATCTTAGGCTTGCGAACGCAAGTCTTGCAACTCATAAGACCTGACGATGCTTTACCTGATGATGAGCCTTATTTGAGAGTAGATGTTGAGGATGATACACTTAGTAATGTTCCTATTGTAGACCATTCCATCTCTCCAACGACTATACATGAGCCATACACACCTTCTGAGCTTGATACCATGGTTGATGATCCTTATGGTAGTGATGAGTCCTTTACTTCTGATGATGATGAATCCATTTCTTCTATGACTCCTTCATCACCTTTACCTCACGTAGAACCCAACGAATCTTTAACCATGGGGGACGAGCCTCTTAGCACTTATACAAACACTGATTCGGATGAATTAACCTCTTATAGTGTTGAGAACTTTATCCCAATCCAAAGAGAGCTTGAGAGTGTTTCCAATGAACCATGTGACGAGCTTTGTATTGATATCTCTTCTCCTCATGATCACATTGAGATTTCATCACATGTTGACCTTCATGGTACTACTAGTGATTTTGGTGACTTTGATCTTGATGAATTGTTTAAAGAAAGAGATAATGAGATTGAGGAAGAGTTTATGCAAGACTTGCCACAAATAGAGGATGATGATTGTGATTCTAGTGAGGCATCTTAGGATATATTATCCGAGGACTTTTCATGTCAAGATGACATTCTTAATTTGGATGAAGATGTTGCTCTTATCGAAGAAGTGGAAGATGTTCATATTTGTGAGGTTTTATCAAACGTTTATAATCTTATATCCTCGATTGAAGCTTTGAATGAAAACCATAATGATGATTCCATAGAAGAAGAACCTTTCATTGATATTTCTTCACCGGTTTTTGAGGTTGCACCTATTAATTTTCATGATCATATCATCCCTTTGAGTGATTCTCTCATTAATACACCTTCTTTTGAGCCTTTTATTCCCACCCTCCCACACTTGAAGTTGGTTATTGATGAAGATCATATACTCTTAGAAATTGATCCTTTTTCACCTAAGGCACCTTTAGAACCCAAAACCTTCGATATGGATTCTCATATGGATATTGATGCCACCATAGAGGATTATCTTGCTAATATTGATATTGAGGTTGATGATAGTGATTCTAATTTGGAAGAGGAGATTCGTCTTAATGAGAACTGGATTTTTGGGACCATAAAGACTACACCTCCTTCACAAGACACTATTAATATTGATCCTCCTTTTTCTATGCCTTCTATGGAAGATACCCCACTTTTGATGATGATGAGGAGCCCAATATGGATATAATTGTTATGAATGTTTTGATTCCTACACCTTCATTGTCTCATGATGCTTTGATATCTAAGGGGGAATCTTATATGGTTGATACGAGTTCGTCTTCTTATTTTCCCATGAAGGGAATAGTTTTTGATCCTGGGATACATAAATTTGAGACACCTTGGTTTTCATCTACTCGACCTAAGAGTGTGACTTCGATTGATATGGTCTTCACGTATGAGCTTACTTTGTTGATTCTACCTACTTTGGAGTGGTTCACATGTAGAGATGGAAACTATGTATTTGACCCTGGTGTGCTTCCTATTTGGGAGATTTCGTATGTTGGACAAACTTGAGACATGTTAGACCGTTCCATTTATCGAGGCGGATATTGTAGATCTTATAGTAAATGGAAACATGCTAAGTTTGAGTGTATCATGTGAGATGGGCTTCAAAGTGGATATCCTCTATTATCCATGATGGTTTCCCCAAGGACAACCTAATTCGGGGCCGAGTCGAGCTAGAGACTTAGGGTTAAAAAAACTCAAGCATTAGATAACTAGGTTAGAAAACGTAGAGTAGATCTAAATAGGTTATGTTTAATTAAGAGGATGTTATAATAGAGTTGAAGTGGAGGGGTGCCTTTCTTCGTCTTTTGGTGTTTGTTTCAAGGGTTGATCTCTCTCATTTAATGCTTGGAGCTTATGGAGGAGGACCGTGTATCCGGTTTACTTCGATTAGTTTTTGCTATTGTGATATTCAAAACAATTGTGCTTAAAATGAATACCCTTTAGTTGTCTCTTCCTTAGCTCGAGTTAAGCAAAGTACGCAATGTAATAAGTGTAGGGGAGTTTACTCCAATACTCTTAAACATTGAGGACAATGTTTATCTCAAGTGTAGGTGAGACTTCTATCAAAGTGACCTTACCTAGACCTTTGTCATTGACCTTCATCATAAATTGGAAATTAATTTTTCAAACATTTTTCAAATTTTTGATCTACATTGGCCACCAAAAATATGCATTCATAATTATTGCATCAATCATTTTTCATTTGCATAACACATTTGCATTGTATATACTTCTTCTTTTATTTTTCATCAAAAAGATATAAAAAGCAAAACAAATATAATAAAGGATATGGTTTAACAAATTTAGAATTCTTTGACATATTAGGCCCGCCATGGATACTTTGACTCAACACAAGTTTGCTTATCCAAGCATTCTCTAGCTAGTATCCTTAACCATGTAGTCCTTCATTGGTCTATTAGGTTAAGCATCCACGACTCTCATTATTTGAGATTTTAAATTTGTGGAGAATGGGAGATGATAGAGTTGAAGCAAGTATAAAAGGGCTAGATAACCTTCATGACATACTTGTGGCTAAACCCTTCTCCTTCTTAACCTCTATTTTCTTCGCATGTATATATGTTAATAAATAATTAAGAACGTTTTTAATCGGTTTGTAGTCTCTTATGCATTTTTGACTAATCATTCGTAGTTGGTATAAGTACTCTTAAGATTCTAAGTTAGAACGTTTTATGTGTACTAGACTTATGTCATGCTTAATACTTAGCGGGTGTTTTTTTCTTTTATTCTTTTCAACTTTCTTTGTGAGGAATAAAGAAAATAAGAGCGGCTTATGAAAAAAAATGAGTGGCTAGAAAAAAAAGAGAAAAAAAACGAAAAAGAAAAATTTAATAATTATATAAGACTCCCAAGAGGGGCAGTGAAGTGTTAATTATAGTAACTATTGAATTCAAATATTACTCTCACAAGGGTTGCGGGGATTTGATAGTTGCTCCAATCCAATATTACCTTGACGGGTTACGGGATTGAAGATCCAAAGTCTCAAAAAGGCGGCGGATATAAATTATTGCGTGAGTTTTATTTTTCTTTCCTTAGCGAGTGTGTAGCTACTTATTAATGCATGACATAAGGATCTTACACATAAGGCGAATGACTTATTACTTTTGAGTCGGACTTATATTAATTGTGAGTGGTTTTTCTAGTAATGGATGAGAAGATTACTTAGGATTAAAACCGTGCTTCCTTATTTTTGGATTTTGCATTTCTTATACTTCACGCTTTAAATAATGAAAAATTTGCTCTTAAGCAATTTGCTCAAATAATAAACCGGTTCCACATTTAATTGTCATGAATAAGTTGATGAACTTTTTACTTGTGAATGCAATGACTCCATTTTTAAGCTTGGTATGGGAAAGTGAAACTTGAGGGTGATAAGTGTTGGAAATACGTTTTACGTATTAGAAAGGATCGGTCACTCCAACAATAGTCTACGTTATAGCTCGTAGTTTAGTTATTTACTTTTATCAAACAAAGCCCAAAACCGAGCCCATGAAATGTATGGGCCGGCGGCCAAATGTAAGCCCAAGCCCATGACAAGGGCTTGGGTATATAAACCCTCTCCTTTGATGGAGAGGGTGTGGTTTTTTTCATAATTTACACATAGTTCTTTCTTAGTTTCTCTCTCTAAAGTGTGAAATCCACCATTTCTCTATCTCTTTCTCTCTCTAAAAACATAAGCATAGATTTACATATCTACAAATGGTATCAAGAGCTTGGGATGAAATATAGGTTTGTTTTTGTGTTACGTTTTGTTTTCAAAACAATTCGTGGAGTATAGGTTTGTTTTTGCCGAAATCTTCAAAATTTTTTGTGTTGGATCGAAGTTTAAAGTAGTGTAACATACGGATTCGTGCTTAAGAGTGTTCTTGGTATCTTGGTTTTCATTAAAATATCAGTTTTCTTGGATCAAAAGTGCGAAAAAAGGCTTTGTTCTTCATTCCGAAATTCTAGCAGAAAGATCCATCGGAAAGTACAAACTGTACTTGGGCCTCCATGGCAATAACTTAACCATCGGAAAGGGTTAGGTTTCTACATTGCGATCGTTGGATTTTTATCACTTATTCCGATCTGAATCATTCCGATAGCTATTGCGATCTGAGATTCCGACGGGTATAAGGAAGTATTTTAAGTCGTTACTCTGCTCGAATTTTGTCAGCCACTTTGCGATCTGAACATTCCGATAGGGCTTTACGATCTGACATTCCGATCTGGTATTACGATCTGACATTCCGATCTGGTATTACGATCTGACATTCCGATCTGGTATTACGATCTGACATTCCGATCTGGTATTACGATCTGACATTCCGATCTGGCATTCCGATAATCACAATTTTTTCCATAAAAAATTTCGACTTGGAATTTTTGGTTTATCGAGAACATATTCTAGGGGATTTTAACATTGTTTCTCGATTATAACTCACTTCAACACAAAAACACTTAACCTTATTTCATTGTTCGATCAACTTTGTAGATCTTAACTTATTGAAATGGAGTATACATCTCTTACGGATAAGTCCATCCTCTCGGGTACGGATAATCGTCCACCAATGTTGGTGAAGACTATGTATGAGGAATGGGCTTCCCGAATGGAACTTTATATGTTGAACAAGGAGAATGGACATCTAATTTGGGCATCGGTGCTCAATGGACCATTAGATTATGGTACTGTGACGGAAGGTACGACCACTCGTCCTCGCACAACGGGTGAGTTGACTGGAGATATGAAGATTCAAGATAAATGTGATAAGTATGCTACAAACATCATTCTTCAAGCTCTTCCTCCAGATGTCTACAAACTCGTCAGCAAACATAAAGTTGCCAAAGAGTTATGGGATAGAATTCGGGTTCTAATGCAAGGCACCTCGTTAACTAAACAAGAACGAGAGTGTAAGCTTTATGATACTTTTGATAAGTTTGCCTATGTGCCAGGGGAGACTCTCAATGATTACTATCTGAGATTTACCCTATTGTTGAATGAGCTTAATATCTATGGCATGGCAATCCCTACCTTTCAATTGAACACCAAGTATTTGAACACTCTTCCTCCAGAATGGAAAAAATACGTGACGGATGTTAAATTGGCTAAGGACTTGCATAACACCAATGTGGATCAACTTCAAGCTTTTCTTCAACAACATGAATGCCATGTGATCGAGGCTCGGTTGTCTACACCTCAAGTTCATGATCTACTTGCAATGTATGCTTCTCAACAAAACATGGCTTATACTTATCAACAACCATCATACTATCAGCAACCACAACAACCATCTTATCAACCACCAATGATGCCACAACAAGAATATCAACAAAATGTTCATCAACAATCTTTTCAACAGCAACCACCATATCAAACATCACCATCACAAGCCAACACTTCTCCATTGGGCTATACTCCTCAGCAAGGATATTTTCCAATAGAAGCACAACCAGCACAAGCTTTCTACTCTAATGAACTTCCACCAATCCAAGCACCGGTCTTTACTCCAAATGATACGCCAGCTGATGTTCTAAACCATCTCACCGCCTACTTGTCAAAACTTGTTGCAACTAGAGGATTTCCACCAACAAACAATCAGCTCCGCACCTCATCAAATCCTCGACAACAAGCCACTGTTCAAGATGGTCAAGTGACGGTGCAACCTATTCAGGGAAGGCAAAATTCATATGGACCTCCTACAAGGACTGGGAACAATCAAGCTGTGAATTCTCAAGCTAGTGGAAATGGGAGTCCTATTGGTCCTAAGAAGGTTGTGACTTGCTACAATTGCCGAGGACAAGGTCATATGGCTAGGGAATGCACTCAACCGAAAAGGAGAAGGGATGATGCATGGTTTCGTGAGAAGATGTATTTGGTTGATGCTCAGTCTAAGGGGAAGATTTTGGATTCAGAGGAGTTAGCATTTCTTGCAGACCCAGGGGCAGCAGATACTGAAGGCATTGCAGTCGTTTCTACTTCTAATGCAGCTTATCAAGCAGATGACCTTGACGCATATGATTCTGATTGTGATGACATTCACTCTGCCCAAGCTGCTCTCGTTGCTAATCTCTCTCACTACGGTTCTGATGTCATCAGTGAGGTACCAACCACATCTAATAATATTGATGATAACCAACATCAAGTTGGGCATGACAATGACAACCTTGAACAGCATTCGGGAACTAGTAACTCAAATGATGTGGTACCCAATCCTACACATTTGAGTGAACCTCAACCAAATGCTACGACGGGTATGGAATCTTATGCTCAACATGATTTGGTCATGGTACCTAAACATATTATTGATCAAATGCATATGGCCCTCAGACAATCCGTAGATACGAATTCCACCCTAACTGCTGAGCTTGCGTTGCATAAAGAAAAGGTCAAAGCTTTTGAAATGGTCCCTCAAGCAGAGAAAATAACATGTTCTGAATTTGACCAATTTCGTTTTGAAAAGATTGAACACTTGAAAGAAATAGAATCATTAAAAGCTAATCTTTCCAATGAATTAAAAGAAAAAGAGTCGGTGGTCAATGATTTTCAGAAACTTAAAATGGATTTCGAAACTCTCGAGTCTAAAAAGGTTGAATCAGAAATTAATGCTACCAAACTTCTTAAATTCAAGGAACAACAACTTTTAAAACAATACGCTTCCACATAAAAGGTTCATATTTTAACTAAATCATTTAAAGAATTTGAACTTAAGCGTCTTCAAGATTTACCACCTAATCCCGGTTATGCAAAACAAGCTCAGGAATATATTCCCGGTCTTTATGATATGACCATAATTGGAAAATCGAAAGAAGCACCTTTTGTTCGTAGTACTGAGGAGACACAATCACTTGGGGATGAAACTCATTCTAAAATGCTTTCAAAATTCCATACAATTGATTATGATCAACATAACAAAGATCAATTTTCGAAAAAGACACGCATTCGCTTACAAAAGGAATTAGCAGAATTAACAGTTCTTGTGCCCCAAAGTTTGTCAAATGAAAACCTTCCTAGTACATCTCCTACACTCGTCAAAAAGGATTTAACGAAGTTAATTCCACCGGTAAGTAAGGCGTCCGTTAACTTAAATACGGTTCACCAACACTTAGCCGATTTTGACAAGGCCATTTTGGAACGTACGACGGCCACGGCCATAACGGAAGGTGAATGGAACTTTGAGCACACTAGAGCTGCGTTTCGAGATGAAATTGTTCCGTTTGTAAAGAATGTTAAGGCTTGTCTTCGTAATATTGATCAAGATTTGTTTTTGGAAATAGAAGAAGTTAGACGTGTTTTCAATGAAATGGAAGATGCTTATGAAAACAGTTTACTTGAAATAGAACGGGTTTCACGCCATAATGATCTGCTTCTGAATCAAGTGATGTCTCATGATATAGTTTTTGTATGTGTGAATACAAGTGTTGATAATGATTCTATTGTGCATAATGTTGAATCTGTGGATACTGTGGTAGATAGTACTTGTCACGAATCTGACGCTGAATTTTTAAAGCTTCAAGATTCATATTCATCGCTTTCAAAACGTTTTGATGATATTCAAACACATTGTATTTCGCTTGAATGCAAGCAACAATTTATTCAAGAAATCTTTGAAACGTCATTCGAAGGTGTCAATATCGATGATGCAAACTTTGAAAAGAATTTTCGATTGAATTTACAATCAAAACAGCGTCAGCCAAGTGACAAGGTTGCTCAATATTTGCCGATAGACATAGAGAAATCTAAGGAGCTTAACTGTGTGAACGTACTTGAGGCCGCTGAGAATCTTAAACTTGATCTAGATAATCGAGTTTCCAAGATTTTGTCCAAAGTTGATAACTTAAAACAGAAAAATACCCGACTTTTCGATTCAGTAAAGCCCGCATGTGCTAACACCACTGCACAGAATCAATCATTGATTGAACAATTGAATCGAAAGTCGGTGGAAATATCTGATTTGAGGGAACAAATTTGTGATAAGAATCTGGTCTTGGCTGAGTTAAAGGAAACACTTCGTACTCTAAAAGGTAAGAATGTTGTGGATAACGCAGCCACTGTCTCAGCATCGTCCTCTAGTGCAATCAAAAGGAACCTTATAGCCGTCACACCACTTAACAAGGGCCCTAGGACTAAACCTTCTCAAACATTAGTCACTAAAGATAAGGCGGAATCAAAACCAGCTTCTAATATTCCCGTGTTGCCTTCTACAGGAGTAAGCACCACTACTAAGGCTCAAAGATCTAAGCTTAAGAGAAACAAGAAGAATGATAGGATCTTGCCCCCACCTAGTAGTCAAGTGAAGAAGAAAGTAGAAGCCCATCCTAGGAATGTTATTTCTGTTTTGAATAAAAAGAATCATGTAGCTAAACCTAAAGGCTCTGCGGTTGTGCAGCGTTCTAAGCCTACTGTGAATTCTAATTTGAAATGTTGGAATTGCAATGAATGTATGTTTTCTAGTCATCATGATTCTTGCCTTATTGACCATGTGAATGAGATGCATGCCCGGAAAAATGGATTAGAATGGAAACCGACTGGGAAAGTGTTAACTCAAGTTTGTTGGATGTGGCGCCCCACTGGTAGAACTTTCACTATAGTAGGAAATACGTGCCCTTTGACTAGGATCACTCCCACTACAGCGAAGAAAACGTGCCCTTTAACTAGGAGTACCAAGGCTACCAAAACACAAGCGTGTCCTTTAACTAGGTACACTGACACTACTGTAGGAACCAAGTGCCCTTTAAATAGGTCTACTCCCACTGTAGTGCCCGCGAATAATCCAAAACCTAAGAAAGTTGGAACAGTAAAACCTGTTAGTGCTAAAACTCACATAAGAAAACGCAGGAATTCTAAGGGTCTCAAAAATGTTAGCAATTCTGATAATTCTATATACGTATCTGCTAACACTCAGGAACCAATAGTTTCCAATGCATTGTCTACTGTTGTTATTGAAAACAGGTGGTCCAAATTGTTCTCTGGTATTTGGACTCTGGTTGCTCCAAGCATATGACCGGAGATCGCTCTCAGCTCAGAAATTTCGTCAGCAAGTTTCTTGGTACGGTTAGATTTGGAAATGATCATATTGCAAAGATAATGGGTTATGGTGAATATCATATTGGGAATGTTATAATTTCAAGAGTGTATTATGTGCAAGGTCTCGGTCACAACTTATTTTCTGTGGGACAATTTTGTGATGCAAACCTAGAAGTTGCTTTTCGAGAGCATACCTGCTTCATTCGTAATTTGGAAGGGGTTGATTTATTGAAAGGTACTCGAGGGAATAATTTGTATACTTTGTCTCTTCAAGACATGATGGCCGCTTCTCCCGTATGTCTTCTCTCCAAAGCATCGAAGACTAAGTCATGGTTATGGCATCGACGGTTATCTCATCTTAACTTTGACGCTATTAATCATTTGGCGAAAAACGAACTTGTTGGTCTTTCTAAACTTTCATTTCACAAGGATCATTTGTGTTCCGCGTGTACAATGGGGAAAAGCACTAAGAAATCTTACAAACCCAAGACGGAAGACACCAACCAAGAGAAACTTTATCTTTTGCATATGGATCTTTATGGGCCAATGCGTGTTGAAAGTCTTAGTGGAAAAAAGTACATCCTCGTCATTGTCGATGATTACTCTCGGTTTACATGGGTGAAATTTCTTAAAGAAAAAAATGAGGCACCTAAATTCATCATCGGATTTCTCAAGATGATTCAAGTGCGTCTCAACACTACTGTCCGACGCATTCGTACAGATAATGGAACCGAATTTGTGAATCAAATCTTGCGTGATTATTATGAAGAAGTTGGCATATCTCATGAAACATCCGTTGCACGCACTCCACAACAAAACGGTGTCGTTGAAAGGCGAAATCGCACACTTATGGAAGCTGCTAGAACGATGTTAATTTACGCAAAGGCTCCATTGTTTTTATGGGCAGAAGCAGTATCTACAGCAGTGTACACCCAAAACCGGTCACTAATTCGTAAGCGCCATGGTAAAACACCTTATGAGCTTCTCCATGGAAAAGTACCAGATTTATCCTATCTTCATGTATTTGGTTCTCTTTGCTATCCAAATAATCATGGTGACAATTTGGGAAAACTTCAACCAAAGGCTGATATTGGTATTTTCATTGGTTATGCACCCGCAAAGAAGGCATACCGAATCTACAACCGTAACTCTCGCAAGATCCTCGAAACTATGAATGTTGATTTTGACGAGTTGACAGCTATGGCTTCTGAGCAAAGCAGCTCTGAACCCGCACTTCATGAAATGGGACCCAGTAACATTAGTTCTGGTCTTGTCCCAAACAACCCTACTTCATCATCATTTACACCACCTACTAGGAAGGAATGGGATACGTTGTTTCAACCGTTCTTTGATGAATTCTTTACTCCTCCAAGTATTGTTGCTCCAGAACCTGAAGTAATAGCTCCGGTAACCGAAGTTGTCGCTCCAGCAACCGTTGCACAATCAGATACATCTGCACCAACAATTGGTCAAGATATACCTTCAACAAGTAATTCTCAACCAACACATGTTTCAACTACCCATGTCATGCCTATTGATGATGAAGAGGATGATGATGATCACGATTTGGAATTCGCTCAAATGCGTGAACTTCCATTCTTTGGTGTATCTATTCCCGACCCTAATCAAGTCGGGTCGTCCACCTCAGAGGAAGCTCCTTCTACAGTTTACTCCAATCCACGGATTCGTGAACATGACAGCAAGTGGACAAAGGATCATCCTATAGATTCTATTATTGGTGACCCTAATCGTCCAGTATCCACACGAAGTCAGTTACAAGAAAGTGCACTGTTTTGTCACTTTGATGCTTTTCTCACTGAAGTTGAACCTAAGACATGGCAACAAGCTTTTACTCAATCCTGTTGGATAGAAGCTATGCAAGAAGAACTTAACGAATTCATACGTCTTGATGTTTGGGAACTTGTCCCATGCCCGGATCAAGTGCAGTTACTCACTTTGAAATGGGTTTACAAGGTGAAACTCGATGAGTTAGGCGGAATATTGAAGAACAAAGCTCGTCTAGTAGCTCGTGGATACAAGCAATTATTGGGCATCGACTTTATGGAATCCTTTGCACCTGTTGCCCGTTTGGAAGCTATTAGACTATTCCTCGCTTATGTAGCCCATATGAATATGATCGTCTATCAGATGGATGTGAAGACGGCATTTCTTAATGGTGAACTCAAGGAAGAGGTCTATGTTCAACAACCGGATGGTTTTGTGAATCCTAATTATCCTAATCATGTGTACAAGCTTAAGAAGGCTCTCTATGGGTTGAAGCAAGCTCCTCGCGCATGGTATGATCTTTTGTCACAATTCCTCATTACGCAAGGCTTCGCTAAAGGCAAGGTGGATCCCACGCTGTTCATTCAGAAACGAGGTAAAGATATGATTATGGTACAAATATATGTTGATGATATTATATTTGCAGCCTCGACCCAAACCTTATCGGATGAGTTTGGGACACTCATGTCTTCCAAGTTTAAGATGTCAATGATGGGCAAGGTATCATTCTTCTTAGGTCTTCAGATATCTCAGAGTCCCAGAGGCATCTTTATCAATCAATCCAAGTATGCCCTTGAATCGCTTAAGAAGTATAAGATGGAATCTTGCGACCCCGTGGATACTCCAATGGTGGAACGAACTAAGCTTGATGCAGATCCACATGGAGTTGCCGTTGATCCGACACTTTATCGTGGAATGATCGGTACTCTTCTGTATATCACAGCCAGTCGACCTGATCTTCAGTTTGCTATATGTATGTGTGCCAGGTATCAAACTAGGCCTACTGAGTTACACTTAGCTACTGTTAAAAGGATCTTTCGATATCTTAAAGGAACCATTAATCGGGGACTTTGGTATTCGAAGGACTCTTCTATTGCACTAATGGCATATGCAGATGCGGATCACGCGGGTTGTCAAGATACAAGGCGTAGCACGAGTGGAACTTTGCAACTACTAGGAGATCGATTAATCAGTTGGGCATCGAAAAGGCAGAAAAGCGCTGCAATTTCAAGTACGGAAGCAGAATACATAGCTATGTCCGGTTGCTGTGCTCAAATTCTTTGGATGAGATCGCAATTAACCGACTATGGTCTAGGTTTCAACAAGATTCCGATGTATTGTGACAACAAGAGTGCAATTGCCTTATGCTGCAACAACGTTCAATTCTCCCGGTCGAAGCATATTGACATTCGCTACCACTTCATCAAGGAGCAAGTGGAAAATGGAGTAATCGAGCTTTACTTTGTCCGATCTGAGTATCAATTGGCGGATATTTTCACGAAGGCTTTAGATCGCGCTCGAATTGAATTTTTGGCCGACAAGCTAGGAATGAGAACCTTCTCGCCTGAGACTCTAAAGGAACTAGCAGATGAAGCGAAAGAATAGTCTTGGTAAAACTATTCTCCGTATACTTGGTGATCATCCGTATATATTGTTTATATTTTTATCCACAAAAGCAAAATATAAAAATATAAAACCATATAAAAACCATAAAAATTGAAAAATTCATAAAAATCCAAAAATATTTTTACTTTATTTTTCAAAGGCATGTCTTTTGGTACGATAATATTTACGGCCTTAGAAATGTTATTAATATTGACACGGCGCCATAAATAGAGTTCGTACAAAAGTTGTAAATATTTCATAAAACATGCCTAAATGGCTTGTAGTTATTTCTGACTGCAACCCAGTTTTCACATTAAAGTCAAGTATTTCTTATGAAAGCTTTGGCTCACAACGGGAATTAATTTTCTCGGGCAAGGTTTACTTTAAAACCTTGTAAGGGATCAAGTTTACTTTATAACTTGGTCTAACACAAATCTATGTACGTTTCAGTGCATTTATTTGTTAAAACAAGAGAAGTCTTGTTTTTATGAAGCTATCATCTCTACAACCTTGCTATCTACAATTGGTATCTACATACTAGACGATGCGACTACTCAACCGACGACTACAGCTCTTTCGATAGAACACGGGTCAACAATTGAGGGGGAGCAATTGTCAAGCATTCAGAATCTTCGATGCCGAACGTGCAAAGCTCACTACCTGGTGTCAAGACAACAATACCAATCGTACACTTGGTGTCAAGAGATGACTTCAGACGTGACGAGGCGACCAACATATGCTGACAAGAACCATTTGATCTCATCATATGATGTTCTCATCTATCAGGTCCAACCTTGTCAATTCTTTTTTAATATGGTGAATATGTGATCATGCTACAAATCGATATCATATCTCATACATTTGGCATCATAAAGATAATACGGACCTGCATTTTTCTTCCCAAAACCTTTGTTAAAACTTCATTAAATCAATTGATATTAAAAACATCGATTGGGTTAATATTTTTAATATGGGGGAGAAAATGTGGTTTAATATGGGATATTATCACAAATGGTTTGACTTAATGTGCTGGCTCATCCCGACATGTGCGAAATGTTTCCGAATATCGTAGCATATGTTAAGGGGGAGCAAAATGGATTTGCTATATCAAAATGGATTTTCATGGTGACATATACTTACCCAAAACCCATTTATTTCACGACGATGAAGATTGTGGTGACATAAGGATGGTTGGGTAGGTTAAGTCCTATGATTCTTCTAGAACCGGAGGAATCTTCCCAAGGACATTCCATAGCTAGAAATAGTAGTCCTTAGGAAAGATGGAGAAAGATTGTGAACGTAGCTGAATGCCGACCAAGTACTTAAGTTAGCACTAGAACAATCACAACAAGGTGCTAGTTATGACGTATTGGTAAGCATTGAAGGGGTTGAAGAATGAAAAAGAATTGTAAAGATAAAGGGTGTAAAGAAAGAAGCCCTCCTTACAACTTTAGGCAGAAACCGGGTCAATACATAATGCTATTGAGATCATTTTTAATGATGCTTGATATTGAAGATAAGACATCATGGACCCAGTGATGCAATGCACAACCCATCCCAGCTAACTCAAATATCTCTCAAAAGGTATTTGTTTTAATCACACGGAGACAACGCATTATCTATTGATTTATTCACTCCGAATAAATTGGTATTGAAAAGGTGGCACTCCTCTCCAGCCTCCGATCACTAAAATCCAAAGTGCACGATCGAATTTAGAGCCATTTGAGATCATCAAATATCTCATTAGGACACACTTTCATATTTCCTTGCTTCTTCACACACTGTGAAAAGTAAGAAAGATTTTTAGAGTCCTACGCAAAATCTTCATGATCTTGCCTGAACATCCGAGTAATACGAAAGTATTTACAATGAAGATGGAAATCCTTCTTGAGCGAATATCAAAAAGCTCATGGTAGGTGACTTGTGCGATTCTTTATGAATCAAACTTGTGATAACTGGAAAGCAACAGCTGTTTAATTCTTAACTGAATTTAAACACGTTCCAGGCCTCTACGCAATATCTTAGTGATCTTGCCAGAACGCTCAGAGTGATACCTTAGTGTTCACAGTGATGAGTGGAAATCCTTCTAGTGTTAACCTCAAATAGCACTTGGTAGGTAACTTGCAAGATTCTATACGAATCAAGCTCGTGATAACTGGAAAGCAACGATGGTGCGGTTCTTAATTGGATTTCACTTGTTCCAGGAACATGAATTGACGGCTTCAAATCATGCGGATATTATTATCCAAATGATTCACTCTTTACGTTCGCAGTCAGCTTTGGACGGTCGAGTAAAGAGAACGGGTTTACCCGCGAAATCCTGTCAGGAAGTTACTTAACTGAAACTATCCGTCACGGGTACGATATCTAATATCGTCCAACGGTCTTCACCGACCGGAGGTAAAATGCTACCGAATTAGAATGAAATGTTCAAAGCCATTTCGTTCGTGTCTACTTATGTTGCGGCATTTGAAGACGGTGGCGTTGCGGGATCCAAGAAGAAGTCGTCCCCTCATGCTTATACTTTATGCACTTAATATCTCATTTAATTCAAGAAAGCCTAAAAGTTAAGTCTTCCGTTGTATCAAACTCTGAAGCTTTCAAGAATTACGAAGGTATAAGTATGTGGGACGTGAGGTCACGAAGAGGCAAGATCACAAGTGATGGATGCACGAGATCAAGGCAAGAGATTCATGCTCAAGATTGATATCAAAGATCACATCAGCATGTTCACCAGAAAAGAAAAAGAAAAAGAAAGACGAAGACTACGAGCTCAAGACAAGCATAGTATGCTAGGTTTATTTTATTATTGTAACTTGGGTAACGCCCTTGTTTGGAGTGACCTCCCTTAGGCGGAGATTGTTGGAAATACGTTTTACGTATTAGAAAGGATCGGTCACTCCAACAATAGTCTACGTTATAGCTCGTAGTTTAGTTATTTACTTTTATCAAACAAAGCCCAAAACCGAGCCCATGAAATGTATGGGCCGGCGGCCAAATGTAAGCCCAAGCCCATGACAAGGGCTTGGGTATATAAACCCTCTCCTTTGATGGAGAGGGTGTGGTTTTTTCATAATTTACACATAGTTCTTTCTTAGTTTCTCTCTCTAAAGTGTGAAATCCACCATTTCTCTATCTCTTTCTCTCTCTAAAAACATAAGCATAGATTTACATATCTACAATAAGTGTTCATGGTAACAAAAGCCCTAATCTAAGTCATTGATTTCTTTATGAGTTATTTCCATCAAAACTATTTCAAAATAAAAATCCAAAATATATAAATAAAATTGTCTTTCTTTGCATTGCATTGTAAATATTCAAAATCATTCATCATGTAGTATAGTTTAGTGTATTAAATCATAAAATGGCCAAGGTGGATTAATTATGAGAAAAGTACACTCTAGAGCTTTGAAATACTGCATTGCATGAGGCCATGGCAATGGTCAAGTGGAGGGGAGTTGATAAGTGTGAAAACACTCATCAATTATGATCCAAATACCACTCAAAACACAGTCAAATACATTATATTTAACTGAAAAATATCAGAATTACATGGGTATTTGTGTTTCATGCGTTTTCATGTAAAAAAATGCATCTTGGAGCAAATAAGCGTTTTCAATGATTTATTTGACAAAAAGACGAAGAAAAGGACAAATCAAGCTTCAAGGACCTTACTTGTCATTATTTCAAAGATCAAGGACTTAAAATGTAATTTTCACAAAGATGAAGGATGAAAAAAAAATTGAATTAAAAGTTTATATAACTTTTGAAAAAGAATGAAAATGAGGGATTAAAAGGAAAACATGGGAAAGTTAAGTTAACTTTTATATACTTGGTCAATTAATTAAGTCATAGTCAAACACAATCAAACGCGTCCTTCTTCTACATTCGAAGAGAGAGAAAGAGAACAAGTAACACACGGTTTATATCCTCTCCTCACCATAAAGCTGCAAGATCAAATCACAAGAGCTACACAAGGTTTCTGGCAAAGTTCAAAGAAGGAAAAGTAATCCTTATCATCTTCTCTTCAAGATGATACCAATTAATTAGATCAAAAGGGAACGAAGAAGAAACGCCCAAATTCGATTTGAAGAATGAAGAACGAGTTTAACCTCGTATTTACACGTGGCTTCACTAGATTGGAAGCAACACGTCATCTCATCGTCTTTGGCGCCTATAAATACAAGATGAAGACTTCATTTTCAAGCGGTTAGATAGGAGTAGCTACACATAGTTGTAGGTGTAGATTAGGTGAAGTTTAGATAATTTTTCACATAGTTGTTATAAATTCTATTTTAGTTGTTAATAAATCAGTTACCTTTCAGTTTTAATTGTTGTAACAAACTAGTTTATCTTCCATTAATGAAAGTTGTGCTTCTCTTAAATCTCTTTTATTTAATTATGCATTAGTTTTGAGTTCAAAAGTTACATTTCTGTCAAAAGTTTGTTATAAGTTGTAAAATCCATATTTAGCATGATTTAATGTAATAAAGTTTTACTCAATAATCCTAGAACACTATCTCTCATATGCCATATTCCTATAAGATGTGTGTGAAATTGTCCATTGAGTACTTATACTTTTGCAATCTATCTTTATTGTAAATAAGTTACACAACCTAGATCATGTACTTAGGCATATAAGAACAAGTAACAAAATACATAACCATATATGAACACATGACACTTAATAAGTGTGAAAACACTTATCCTTTTACCACTTAATTATAATAATAACCAAGCCAAAACGTGTATTTAATGTCGTAAATGTCATAATTATGCGTAGTTTGTGTTTTTATTGTGTTTTAGGACCAAAATGTGAAAAGGGAAGAAAACATGAGCTTTCACGGGCTTTTATCGAAGAAAAAGACAAAAGACGAAGTCAAAAGATCAAGAGTGCAAAAAGAACGAAAGTCCAAGGCCTACTCTGAAGATTTATCGAAGAAAAAGTCTAAAGACGGAAGTTTAACGAAGTCGAAGAACCAAGTCTAGTTAATGAAGAAATTAGAAGACGAGTTAATTTTATTTATCGACAAATCCCGAGACAAAGTCGAGAATGACAGGTTTATTGTCAAAGACGAAAGACGAGAAGACAAAAGGAAGAAAGAAGAAAGCAACATCTCCTTCCCACCTCCTATAAATAGAGACCTCAACCTCATTAGGAGGTGTTATCTATTTGACACATAGCTCTCCACTTTATTTTTCTAGCACCTTTTCATATTGTCATTTACTTTAATTGTCTTTCTTTTCAAGTAATTCATGTAAGTCCTTTAATCTTGTTTTAAATATTTAATCTTTAATCTTTTAATTTAAATCTTTTTAATCATCCCATTCTACCTTTCTTGTTTGTTTAATTTTTAGGTTTGTTTGATTGATCTAATAGTTTTATTGTGTTGATGTTTTAGCTTATTGTTTTTATAGCTTATTGTGTGTTTGGCTTAATTTTAATCAAGTGTCTTTTTTAAAAAGTTATTTTATAAAAAGTTGATTTTAAATATTTAGATTATTTAGTGTTTTTAAAGTTTTTAAATTATGGTTTATTAGTTTTTTCTTAAAGTTGATTTGGTTAAGTTTTTAGATAAGTGCTTATTAGATTTTATCTTATTTTTCATTATTCCGACTTGCAAAACCCTCTTTTCCCGACTTACAGTTTTTGTTAATTATTATTCCGACTTAAGTGCAGATCATTCATTCCGACTTATATGTTTTATGTTTATTCCGAATTAGATTGATTTTCATTATTCCGACTTGTTGATTTTTATGTTATTCCGAATCAGCTCTTCATTATTTATTCCGAATTAAATCATACTTCGCATTCCGCCTTATATAAATAGCTCATTCCGAACTAGGTATATATGAATATTCCGAACTAGTTATTATACTCACCTATTCCGACTTAGCATAAATTATATAATCCAAATTATGATGTTTCTTTTAGGCGTGAAACTATAATGAGTACATATACTATTCCGAACTAAGTCATTGTACATGCATGGATTCTGAACAATTCTTAATCCAGATAACAAATAGAACACAGATTTCGAGTAACAATATAATTGACCTACATGCCTGCATGCTTAATGTTTTTTTTGGCGCCAATGTTTATGTTCCCCTCATGGGAACATGTTCCCCTAGTAGTAACACTGGTTCCGTTAGTCGTTTAGTTTTATCCGAAAGTCGTTTTAATTTTTATTCTGAAAGTTAGATATTTTTAGTTATATTTTCCGTTAAATTTTAGTATTAGTATTTTTTCCAAAAGTTTAAGTTTTAAATTTTATTTAGTGCCCGCTTTAATATTTGTCTCATTTGTTTTTAAAATAGTTTTATAATCCAATTTCTTTTATTTTTATTTAGTAAGTTTTATTTTTAAGTCGAAAGTGTATTTTTATTTTTACTTTTATTTTTATTAATTGTTTCTTTTTAATATTTGTTTTAATATTGTTTTTATAGTAGTTTTAAATTGTGTTCGTTTTAACATTTGTTTCTGTATTATTTGTCATTCATCTTTAATTTGCTTTTAATATTTTTCGCATTTACCTTTTTAGTAGAAATAGACATCGACAATTTCTTTTTAATTAACCAAGAACGTCTGAGTCACAATTTTAACCGTAGATCAATTCGATTAGACACCGAGAACAAAACGAACTTTTTAACCTGGTAAAATTCTAATTTCTAATGGCGCCGCTACCGACTCTTTTCATGAAGATTAACGGTTTTTGTGAGAGACGCGTTGGATTTTGGGATCCGTTCACTTTGAACGTTATTTTTCTTGCTCAAAAATTTTCAAAAATCCATAAAAAAATTCAAAACTTTCAAAAAAAAACTCCAAAAACAATTTAAAACTCATAAAAAGCATTTCTTTTTCAAAAGTTTTGCATCCAAAAATATTTCTCTCAATCATCTATTGTGTTTAATTCTTTTTCTCAACCCCTCTTATTTTTAATACTTCATGGATTCGTATGTCTATTGCGTAGGGTGTGGGAGACCATTGTATGGTTTTCAAACATGTCAATGGTGTACATGTGAGCTGTGCGGAAATGATATAGACAATACACAATTTGGATTTTGTCCATCGTGCAATTCGATTAACTCATCCTTTACCTCTAATGCCACTATCTCACCCTCTCCCATATATGACGATCCATATCAACAAAATGCACTAGGTTTTTCTCAATACCCGTGTTGCAACAATTGTGGGGGCCCTCACGATACATTTTATTATCAGCCGATTAATTATTATGAGCCAAATCCGTGTTCTAATTCTTCTCCGCCGGTCAATTATTATGAGCCACATCCGTGCTATAATTCCGGTTTTCAAAATTTTGATCCCCCACAATACTCCCTCGATCATCAACCCTCTTTTGCAATTCCTGCTAAGCACCTAGCCACTCTTTTGAATCAAGTTCTTAACATTAATGAATGTTTCACTAAATATCACGAAAAACATCAAGAGAGAATTCAACAAGAGCAAGTATCTAATCTTAGTGATTATACTCCTCCTCTTGTGCGTCCATACTATTCTGATGATGATGATGATGATGAGAATACTATTTCTTGGAATGATCTTGTTGCTCAACATCCTAGTGCAATTGTAATTCCTTCTCTCGATATCCCAAATGCGTCTAAGGATTGTGATTCAACGAGTGAGATTAGTGAATTTGGTCTTGACAAATTATTTGAGGAGGTTTGTGATGTCCTTACTTTTGCTGAGCTTACGGACGAGGTCGCTCTTAATGATGATTTTTCTCCATGCTATGAGACTTTCACCTTTAAAATTTCTCAATCTCCTCCGGGAGATGAGGGCGTTGTTGGTTTATTCTCTCCAACTTACGAGAAGTTAACCACTGAACTTGGTCTTGTAGATGAGGTGGAAGACGTTATTCTTCGCGACAAATTACTGAAAGTTCATCTTCTTATTGCTAAAATTGAAGCATTGAATTTTGCTCCTAATACCGAGTCTTTACCCCCGTCTCTTACTCCAGTTGAGAATAATGTCACATTTATGGTAGAAATCGACATTCACTCAATATCTCCGGGTATTGATGATGATGACATGGAGGAGGATATTCTTTTTGATACTTTAATGCCTGAAGCTATTGTCCCAAGTCCCCCTCCCGAGCACCTCTTGTCCCATACTTTTGAGACCATTACTAAGGATGAGTGCTTTGACCCGGGAGGTGACATTGACCATTCTATGATTGACACCTTTATGGCTTTTCCGCTCAGTGATAATCATATGTCTTTTGGGGATGACATTTTGATTCCTTTACCCACCCCACCTCTTGTGGATCAAGACTTCACTTATTTTTCTTTTATTGAGAGGACTTTTCTGCCGTTCGAGACTTATCCTCCGGCCTCTCCTGTTTTATTTTCCTCCGGGAACGAGGACAAGGTCTTTGATCCCGGTATTACATTCGAGGTTTCCCCATGGACTATTTAATTTGGGGACGAGTCAGGCTCGTGACTCGGTGAACAAAAACAAGCGCTTTTTGGGAGGCAACCCGATCATCTATCTTTCTTTATCCATTTTTTTAATAAGTGTAGGGGGAGACCCTCGTATGTGTTTGTTGTTTTCTTTCTTATAATGTGCATGGATTCGAGCTTTCAAATATCCATTCTTGATGACTTTTAACGACCTGTGATTCCGTCTACCCATCTTTTCGGTTCTATCCTAAACTCTTTTGATTCTCTATTTTATATTCTTCAATATTAAAATAGGAATCACTTTAGTTGTCTCTTCCTTTGCAAGATTTAAACAACGTGCACAATGTCCTAAGTGTAGGGGAGGCTACTTCCACATGCTTAAACATTGAGGACAATGTTTATATTAAGTGTAGGGGGACTTCTATCGAAGTTAAGTGGGCTTTTCCTTGTATTTGTCCTCATTTTAACCGGAAAATTGATTTTTTCGACATTTTTCAAAATTTTTGATCTATTTTGGCCTATTAGTTTTTTTTCTTTGTTATCATTATTTTCTTTCATTAGAATAAATTTTAATAAATGGTTTTAATAAGTTTAGATGTCTTTGATATATTAAGCCCGTTATGAATCTTTTGACTCACCCCGAGTTTACTTATCCAAGTTTACTCTAGCTAGTATCCTTAACGTGTTTAAGTCAAGCTTTGCTAGGCTTTTATATAGGGAACTTTAAAACGCGAAAGTCTTAACTCTTACGGGTTAAGAACAAGAACTTTTCCCAAGTTCCTATAATTGATCCTAGAAAGTCGTTTATCAAGGGAACTTTAAAATACGAATTCTAAACTTGAAAAAGTCTATGAAGTTGCAAGATCCTATCGATGACTTGAAAACCCAAAACTTTGATTTAATTGGCTAAGCATCCACGAGTCTCATTCCTTGAGATTTTAAATTGTGGAGAACGAGAGACGATAGAGTCAATTATAAGTTTGGTATTATTTCATGAATTTATGTTAGTTAGTTATGAGCTTTTTCTCCCATCGCTTGTTAATAAATTTAACTGCAATAAGTAAGGTTGTACGATTTGAAAGTTACTTAGCTTCTAGCACAAGATCGTTTAAAAGTTGCTCTGTATTAATTAGAGTTCATAGCCAAGGCATAAATTATTGAAGCAGGATGCAAAGATTGGCGAGTCCGAAAATGCCCTAACAAGGCATGAGGGCTACATTTTGTTGCTAAAGATCCCAAGTGATGTGAAGAATCATTTATCAAAAATCAATATGAAGGATCGAGACACACGACGAAAAGCAAATACTCCCCTAAAGATCATGGAGAACTCTATCCGAAAAGACCCTAGCAAGGTATGAGGATAAATAGATCCAAGTCCTAAAAGGAGGTGGATCGTTGTATATCAAAATCCCAAGTAAAGATTGGAGAAAAATGAAGAAGTCGTGGTCCAAAAATGGAGAATCTCTCAAAACTTCAAGTAAAGAAATTCCCATTATGAAGAAAAGACCATTATTTCATGAACGTCTCTCAAGATTTGAAGTATGAAGTCAACGCCAAATATCGGTCCGAGAAACGTCTCAAATCGTGAAGCGAGTTATGCCAAGATATGAACTTTATGAGGTCTCGAGAAGCAGTTTTAAAAGATTTTGTCCTTTAACTAACTATTGATTAAATCGTCCTACTTTATTTTCAGCCTAAATAAACTATCGAAATAAGTCAACAATTCATCCTCGTGATCATTCAAGACAACAATAAAATATAAGAGATACACCTAGGAATAAGGGAGTCTAAGTGAATAATTGAGCCACATGAGTTTGTGTGAGTTTGTTAACTTATAATAACAATGATCTCGTTTTTAAGCTTGGTGTGGGGAGCGTGAAACTTGAGGGTGATAAACATTCATGACTTACCAAATCCTTAATGTAAGTCTTTGATTTTTTTTACTTGTTTTCTTCCTTAAGATATTTTGTAATTTTCTATCCCTTTAAGTTTCCCTAATGTCTAGTGTTCAATAAAGGCCAAGGTGGGTTAATTATGATGGAAAATGTAAATCTTGCTTTGTAATTAATGCATTGCATGAGGGCATTGCAATGGTCAAGTGTAGGGGATTTAATAAGTGTGAAAATACTTATCCTTTTACCACTTAATTATAATAATAACCAAGCCAAAACGTGTATTTAATGTCGTAAATGTCCGAATTATGCGTGGTTTGTGTTTTTATTGTGTATTAGGACCAAAATGTGAAAAGGGAAGAAAACATGGGCTTTCACGGGATTTTATCGAAGAAAAAGACAAAAGACGAAGTCAAAAGATCAAGAGTGCAAAAAGAACGGAAGTCCAAGGCCTATTCTGAAGATTTATCGAAGAAAAAGTCTAAAGACGAAAGTTTAACGAAGTCGAAGAACCAAGTCTAATTTATGAAGAAATTAGAAGACGACTTCATTTTATTTATCGACAAATCCCGAGACAAAGTCGAGAATGAAAAGTTTATTGTCAAAGATGAGAAGACGAGAAGACAAAAGGAAGAAAGAAGAAAGCAACATCTCCTTCCCTGCTCCTATAAATAGAGACCTCAACCTCATTAGGAGGTGTTAGCTATTTGACACATAGCTCTCCACTTTATTTTTCTTGCATCTTTTCATATTGTCATTTACATTAATTGTCTTTCTTTTCAAGTAATTCATGTAAGTCCTTTAATCTTGTTTTAAATCTTTAATCTTTAATCTTTTAATTTCAAGCTTTTTAATCATCTCATTCTACCTTTCTTGTTTGTTTAATTTTTATGTTTGTTTGATTGATCTTATGGTTTTTTTGTGTTGATGTTTTAGCTTATTATTTTTATAGCTTATTGTGTGTTTGGTTTAATTTTAATCAAGTGTTTTTTTTAAAAGTTATTTTATAAAAAGTTGATTTTATTTAGATTATTTAGTGTTTTTAAAGTTTTTAAATTGTGGTTTATTAGCTTTTTCTTAAAGTTGATTTGGTTAAGTTTTTAGATAAGTGCTTATTAGATTTTAGCTTATTTTTCATTATTCCGACTTGCAAAACCCTCGTTTCCTGACTTACAGTTTTTTTAACTATTATTCCGACTTAAGTGCAGATCATTTATTCCGACTTATATGTTATGTTTATTCAGAATCAGATTGATTTTCATTATTCCGACTTGTTGATTTTTATGTTATTCCGAATTAGCTCTTCATTATTTATTTCGAATTAAATCATACTTCGCATTCCGACTTATATAAATAGCTCATTCCGAACTAGGTATATATGAATATTCCGAACTAGTTATTATACTCACCTATTCCGACTTTGCATATATTATATAATCCGAATTGTGATGTTTCTTTTAGGCGGGAAACTATAATGAGTACATATACTATTCCAAACTAAGTCATTGTACATGCATGGATTCCGAACCATTCTTAATCCATGGATTCTGAACCTTTCTTAATCCGGATAACAAATAGAACACATATTTCGATTAAAAATATAATTGACCTACATGCCTGCATGCTTAATATTTTTTTTGTCGCCAATGTTTATGTTCCTCTCATGGGAACATGTTCCCCTAGTAGTAACACTAGTTCCGTTAGTCGTTTTAACTTTTATTATGAAAGTCAGATATTTTTAGTTATATTTTTCGTTAAATTTTAGTATTAGTATTTTTCGAAAAATTTAAGTTTTAACTTTTGTTTAGTGCCCGCTTTAATATTTGTCTCGTTTGTTTTTATAATAGTTTTATAATCCTATTTCTTTCATTTTTATTTAGTAAGTTTTATTTTTAAGTCGAAAGTTTATGTTTATTTTTACTTTTATTTTTATTAATTGTTTCTTTTTAATATTTGTTTTAATATTGTTTTTATAGTAGTTTTAAAATGAGTTCGTTTTAACATTTGTTTCTATATTATTTGTCATTCTTCTTTAATTTACTTTTAATATTTTTCGCATTTACCTTTTTTAGTAGAAATAGATAACGACATTTTATTTTTAATTAACCGAGAACGACTGAGTCACACTTGTAACCGGAGATCAATTATATTAGACACCGAGAACAAAACGAAATTTTTAACCTAGTAAAATCCTAATTTCAACACTTAACAAAATTTGGGAACAATGTTACGCCATGTATACATAGCCGTGTATATATGTGTGTATACCTTAAGCATACTTACACTTCCTTGAACTAGCCCAAGATCTCTTCTTCTTATATGTCAAACCCACAACAAGCCCAAGCCCAAAGCCCACCTCCCTTTTGGTTAGCCATACACGGCATCCACAAGGTGGAAGGGGAAAGGGTGCCTAGATTGTGACAAAGCCAACACTTGGCACTTCCCATGGATTTTGTCCCCTACCTCTCTCTCCCTAGCCGCCTATACCACTCTCTCTCCCATTCATTCTTCATGCAACACAATCTTAAAACTCTATCAACTCCCTTTCATCTTCAATCATTTGGATACCACCAAGAACACATGAACTTCAATAGTTATTGTGTTCTTCCTCTTTACTACTAATTATTTGCCTTTATCCCTACCATTTGGATTGTTATACCAACCCATACAAGCCCTAGCCGAACCCACATAGGTCACGGCTTGGATTATTGTTAGGGTTTTCATCATCATCAAGATTTGTTCACGAATCTCCCTTGTTTCCTAGATCTTCCTTAGTATTTTTAACAAGAAGGTATTACTCCTTTATACTTTCTTCATTTTACTTGCATGCATTAACATCCACCTATAAACACATATAAAAAACTTGTTAAAAATCAAGATTTGATAAAACCATGACCATATAGGTCACGGCATATTTTGGGAATACCATAAGTCATGTTTGAAAACTTTTGATAAGAAGCCTATGATTTTTATTCTAGGTCTAAACTCTATAAAAATAATGTAAATCATTTTATGGATTGAAATGTAGCCGTGGGTTATAAACATTACTTTTGGGATTATGGTTAACTAATAATCACAAATCTCATAAGTAAACTTGTTGTAACTCAAAACCATGAAAAACCATGACCTTAAAGGTCACGGCTTAATTTCATATACATCTATGATTTATATAACAAGTTTTAAATAATAGGATATGTTTTTATCTACATACAATGAACTACTAAAAATAACCAAAACACTATATGTGTAAAAACATAGCCGTGGGCTATGGATATCCTGGGATGGATTTCTAATTAACATGCATGTCCATGTTAGACCTAGATCTAGTGTTAAGGAATTAACTTGACCTAATAATCTTATAACAAGCACAAAAATTTTATGTGAGCATTTCGGGAAAAAACAATATAGCCATGGGCTATATGTTACATCTCTTGGATTTATGATAACCTTGGGAACATATAATAAATCTAGATAATTATGTTTGGACTTTATAAATACTTATAAACACATAACTAGCTAAAAATCTCATCTTGGAAATACCAAGATTAAATTTATAGCCGCGGGCTATATATGTATGTACATGTACTTATGATTTGGTTTCTTGGTTTGTACATAGTTAGATCTTATTTTGGGACTCTTCAAAATTACATGCAACCACATAACAAGTCTAAACTTATCTTAATAAGCTATAACTTAATATAGCCGTGAGTTATAAGCTCATATTAGATCTTATGACTTGCATGCAACTTGAAACACTTCTAGATCTCATTTGATACACCAAATAAAATAAACCATGGGTTTTATTATTTTATTAGGGCTTATAACTTGAATTGGATAAGCTAATGATAAGCTTATAAGAACATCCTATATTATTACTTACATAAAATGAAAAAGTAGTATTAAAGGACTAATCAAGCCCATGCAACATTAGCCCGAGACTTAATGGACCTAATAAGCCCATTTAATAAATCTTAGTACCTTAATGGACTTAAGAATGTGTTTAGGCCCATTAAATAGCCCAATTGTCTTTTGGGCCATTTAATGAGCCCATTTAATGTTTTGGATATTTAAATAAAAGTTTTTATAATAAAATATAACTTTTATAGACTTTTGGACTAAAATGACAATTTATGAAAATAAAGACTAAAACCTTGACATTTGAAACTTGTTTTGATAAACTATAAAACACAAGGACTAACAATGTAATTATCTAAAAGTCTAGGGCTTAATAAATACCATCTGTGGCATATTAAACCCTAGGGACCATTTTTGAAAGTTTCTAAAAGTGGTTTTGTCATTTCATAACCCTACGAACCACTTTTGTAATAAGCCGAAAAATAAAGAAGCCATAAGGACTTTTTTTGCCATTATATGAAAGTTATAAACCTAGTTACAACTAGGAGGACTAATTCTGCCATAACCCAAAAGTATAACAAGCCCTAGGTACTAAAAGTGTAAAATCCGAAAGTTTTACTTTACTTAAAATATGGAGGGACTAGTTTTGTAATATTCTGAAACTTAAACTAGCCCTAACCCTAATTCTATTTTAAATTTAGTAAAACTTAAATAAACCCTAAACCATACAAAATTGAATTATAAATTCTTAAACGTGTAACTTATAAATTATTTTATAAATGTTTGGAAAATTTTTGGGAACTTTAAAGTTTAATAAAATATTTAAATTTTTCTTTATGAGATAGAATGTATAAAATATATGTATATGGGTAAAATAAATACATGTACTTATATACTTTTACGAAATAAAATTATATGAACGTTGAATAAATTGAATACAAGTACGTATACAAATATTATAAGTAAAACATTTTATTTTACTTAAACGAGAAACATAATTACAAGTTTAAATGGTTGTGTTAATACTTGTACTACAATCATTTAGGTAAATACTTAAGCATTAATAAACTGATTAAAATCTCTATAAGCATACACATACGTTCCTCGCATTATTTATTAAGACTGTACTATTTTATTAGGCAGTAGCTTGTGGCGTGAGCATTATTTGGATATTCATATTTACAGCTATTGCAAACTCCAAGGTGAGTTTACAGCCCCATATGAACTATTGATAAACTTTTCCTTTACGGGGGAGAAAACATGAAACTATTTTATTGGACATAACTGAATTGTATAAACTTGATTACGATTGACTATTATAGAAACTGTTAAATTATTATAATTGCACGAATGTTATAAATAGATCTATTTGGGACTGACCATCCCCATCTGGGTGAGTCATGCTCACTGTGCCTTGGCCGGGACAACAGATGTATACCATGTTGGAACTGGTTTGGGTATCTTTTTGTAGGACACCAAGTTCTCATCTATTGAGGACTATGGAAAGTTGAGCTTCAGTTTCGAGTAATAGAAAATGTAATCTACCCTTCTTAGTAAAAATGCTTTGTGCATTGTTACTACTATGATTGATGTATGTCCAAACTAATCTTTATTAAACCTGTAAATTCACCAACTTTATGTTGACCCTGTAAGCATGTTTTTCTCAGGAAAATGAAGTTAATACGTGGTGTGTGCATGGACTCAAGCATCATTGTAATCTGCATTGTAGGACTCATTAGGGCTTCTATTTGGGAAAAAAATAAACATCTTACTTATATCATGTTGATGACAATTTTTATAAATTTGTACAATGATCATGTAATATGTTTTGAATAATTTCTTATCTAATGCTCTATGAACTATATGCTATCGATCCACCCTTGTGACATCTCAATTGAATATTCCGCAATATTTTGACCCAACCCGGGGTGTCACAGAGAATGGTATCAGAGCATTAGTTATAGAGAACCAGATAAATTTTTAAATAAAATAAAAGTAAAATAATTTTTTTATTTAAAACTGGACTATAACTTTACAAAAATATTTTGGGATTTTTTTTGGGACCATAATAGTCAAGCATGTAGATCGTAGGGCATGTATGTATGTTATGTGAACTAAGTGTGCATTGATATTTCTTTTGGTCTGGTAACTGATTGTATATATAAATATTAATATATATATATATATATATATATATATATATATATATATATATATATATATATATATATATATATATATATATATATATATAACCTTAAAACAATGCGATGTTTGTTTAAAAGGGTATACTCTATAAACTTGTAACCAAAAATAATTTTTCTTTTGTTTGTAAGCTTATACTTATTTCAAATTTAAAATAATAATATTTTCAGAGTATCATGACTCCACCTACTGCACCTCCGACTCTCCTACTAGTGGTAGCCCCTGTTCCAGCTATCCTTTCATCACCACGATCAGTACAGTGTGGATGGTTATCAGCCTCAGATTCAGAGGATGACCAGACTATCGGAGTTGTACTTCCCGATGACTTTTTTTCTGCCCCAGCAGTAGCTATACTGGTCCCCACCACTGTGGAGGAGGATCGGGTATCTCCTGACCTACCATCTTCTGTACCTTCATCATTAACACCGGGCTATTTTCCCGAGTCTCCACTTTCTCGAAAGAGGAGGTATGAGGCTATACCCGACTCCACTTTCGAGATCGGGGAGGGTTCCAGGGCGGGACATGTCGACCCCGTCCAAGCCCAGATCACCGCACTTGCCGCACGCCAGGAGCGAAATATATCAATCCTTCGTAGCCTGTTGACAGCAGGCCAATTGGGCTACACTGCCATCCATGAGCGTACCGACTCTCTCACTCACACTATGAGGGGAGAAGCCACAGCAACCAGAGGTGTTCCGGCTATGACTGACGAGGCATTACAGTGGCTATTGGAGGAGAACTATCGTCTCCACCATCGTATCCATGTCATGGAGGGTCTTCAGCATCATACCCATGCTGCTCTATCTGCTCAGGAGGAGTCGTTGTCTATTTTCTTTGACCTTGCCACCGTCTGACACGACGGGGTTACTGCAGAGATGGCTTATCTTTGGGGAGCCGTCGACAAACTTCGGATCCAGCTGCTAACAACACTCCGTATGCTTAAGGAGACTCGAGCGACAGTTCGGACATTATGGAGTACCAGGAGAGCATCTGCAGCTTCACCAACCCCACCAGCACCAGCCTCATCCAGCAGACCACCTAGGCAGGAGTAGAGTAGATGTACTAGATTTCTTGTACATCATGATAAGCTTATGGGTTGCATCCCAGCTATCATGGTATAGGTCATTGTGTACTTTTATTTTTCCAGCTGTCGTGATCCATTTTTGTACTGTACTTTTCTCTTTGAACATGTGTTTTTGGATATGATGTACTTAATACAATGTCTACCACTACCCAGGACAAGTCCAGTTAAGCCTTTGTCTTGGATTTGCTATGCTCGATGAATGTTTAATTCCTTATGGAAATTTGCATGTAATCATTTTCTAATGTTATATCTGTTATGCAAAGTATTATATTATGAAATCTTGACATGTTATCCAATTTGTTATGAAATCAATGCATGAATTTTCCCCGTGCAACTAATATAAAAACTGTACTAACCCTTAAACTAATGATCTCATTTTGTGTATGATTATAGACAAATGGCGATTACTCGATCAAATCCCAATAATGCAACCACTTCAAACGCCGTTGATACCTAACCTCCTTGAGCTACTCAAATGTCACTACTGCTCAACTCAGGGAAATGATAAATGAGGGCATCATAGAAGCTATGGCAGCTAGAGAAGTTGATCCAAATGTGAACAATGATCCAAACCTCAATATGCGCAAAAACAACGCCAATAGGGGTTGTTCTTACCCTGACTTCTTGAACTGCAAACCCTCATACTACCGAGGAAAGGAAGGAGTTGTCGAATTAATGCAATGGTTTGAAAGACTAGAGACTGTTTTCCGCATCAGCAGTTGTGCTGACGAGAACAAAGTCAAGTTCGCCACATGCACACTACTCGAGAGCGCCCTTACCTGGTGGAACTTTGTTGTCGCTACCCTTGGACATGACACTGCTTATACTCTCACCTGGGCCAACCTTAAGGAGAGGATGACTGAGAAGTACTGTCCTAGAGGAGAAATGAAGAAGTTGGAAATTGAATTGTGGGATCTTAAATGCAGAAACAATGACATCCTTTGGTACAACTAAATATTTCAAGAGTTAAGCCTGATGTGTACCAGAACGTTCCCTCAAATAAGCGATAAGATTGAGAAGTATGTGAGTGGAATCCCTGACAACATTCATGACAGTGTGCTAACATCATGACCCACTACCGTTGAAAGTGCTATGGAATTCGCGACTGAGTTGATCAACAAACGAGCCCGCAATCTGTCTGAAAGGTAAACGAAGAACAAGAGAAAGTCGGATGAAAGTTCCCGTAGCCAGCACCAGCAGCCTCCCAAAAGACAAGAATTTGGGCAAACCTATGATACTACTCCCACAACCAGCACCAAGAACTACTCAGGTTCCAAGCCTAAGTGTCAAAAGTACAACTATCACCATGTTGTTAGAGGTCAATGTCAGGGATGCTACAAGTGCGGCCAACAAGGCCATTTCGCTCGTGAATGTCAAGAAAATGTTGTTACCTCGGTTCGACCCAATAGCAACCCTGAAAACATCAACATGAGCAGGTTCAATACCCGTGGAAGCGGGAGCAAACAACAGGGAAACCGAAACCCCACAGGTGGAAACAACAGTGGACCAAAGAGAACCGTAGTGTGTTACAAATGTTGAACCCCTGGACACATGTGACCTGATTGTCCCAAGTTGGCCAACCAGAAGAAGGACAACAAGGGAACTTCATCACAAGTGTATATGTTTGTCAATGCCCAAGCCAATCCAGATTCCAACATCGTCACCGGTACGTTTTTACTAAACTAACGATATGCATCTGTCCTATTTGATATCGGGGCAGACCGAAGCTTTATATCTACTGAATTTAGTAAAATATTGGAAGTCACTGCATTAGTTTTAGACCCCTACTATACTGTAGAACTAGCCGACGGAAAAGTTGTGACGGTTGACACCATCATTCGAGGTTGTACCTTAAACCTTTCCATTCACCCGTTTAACATCGAACTGATTCCGATAAGTCTTGGTAGCTTTGATGTCATTATTGGCATGGACTGGCTAGCAAAATATCATGCAATTATCATATGCGATCAAAAATAGGTTCGTATACCTTGGGGAGATGAGACCTTGATTATACAAGGGGACGGTAACCCCGACATAATCAACACTAGACTTAGTGTCATCACCTGCACCAAAGTCTAGAAATATTTGGTTAAAGGATACCCCTCTTTTTCTCGACCATGTTTTTTCCAAATTGATGACTAGACAAATCTAAGCCTAAAATACATGTCCAACTCACAATGGGTGTATTTTGTAGGGCTTCGTTCGACATCCCTCGTAAAGAGATTATGAATGCCCCATGCTTCTGGACAAACCTTTTTCCCTCTTCAGGTCCAATTAGTTCGACAATACCATCATCCACCAAACCTTGGAAGGTATGACTTCCTTTCCTTAGAAGTCAAAATTTGTGCAAATTTTGAACCATTAATAGTGGATGCACGACCCTTTGCAGCATCTCGCATGATGCGCACTTCTTTATTCTTAGTATCTTCTTTTATTTCCACCATTTGATGTACTTCTTTTCTGTGACTCTTTCGCCCAGCTCCGTTACGAATGAAGTAGATTCTTTGCAACTTCCTACCCAATCACCATCAACAATAATCTTAACCTTTCTGCTGGGTGGATGTTTTAGTGCTATCAACTAATGTTTGCATCCCACAGGCTTGAAGTATATCAGCAAGTCTTTCGCGTATAGTTGTTGACACAAGAGGGGTACTAGTTAAATTTTTTTTACCTTCAACCCCCAATTTCAACCATCGGGTGTGGAGATATAACATAGCTTTCACCAGTGAAAAGGATGCAGGAGTAGTGCATCCCCAGCTTTCCCAGCTTTCCTAGCCTATAAAGCATGTTGGCGTGTCCTCCTCATACCAGAAACCAATTGTAGTAGAATTGCCCTTCTAACCAAAGCCACGACACTATTGGTCTTCTCCCAAACTTAGGGAGGATGTGACTATAACCCCATTGAAAAAGCCCTCGTTTGACCACCCGTAGTAGCAGCAACATCCATTACTTCTCAATCGGATGCATAGTGTGATCTGGATAAAGATCTCTTTGCATCGCCATCTGTCCATCCGTAGTAGCAGAAGCATCCATTACTGCTCAATCGGATGTATAGTGCGATCCGGATAAAGATCTCTTTGCATCGCCATCTGTCCATCCGTAGTAGCAGCATCATCCATTACTGCTCAATCGGATGTATAGTGCGATCCTGATAAAGATCTCTTTGCATCACCATCTATCCATCCGTAGTAGCAGCAGCATCCATTACTGCTCAATCGAATGTATAGTGCTATCTGGATAAAGATCTCTTTGCATCGCCATCTGTCCATCTGTAGTAGCAGCGGCATCCATTACTGCTCAATCGGATGTATAGTGCGGCCCTGATAAAGATATCTTTGCATCGCCATCTGTCCATCCGTAGTAGTAGCATCATCCATTACTGCTCAATCGGATGTATAGTGCGATCCTGATAAAGATCTCTTTGCATCGCCATATGTCCATCCGTAGTAGCAGCAGCATCAATTACTACTCACTCGGATGTATAGTGTGATCTGGATAAAGATTTCTTTGCATCGCCATCTGTCCATTCGTAGTAAACATCCATTACTGCTCAATCGGATGTATAGTGAGATCATGATAAAGATCTCTTTGCATCGCCATCTGTCCATCCGTACTAGCAGCAGCATCCATTACTGCTCAATCAGATGTATAGTGCGATCCTGATATAGATCTCTTTGCATCGCCATCTGTCCATCCGTAGTAGCAACAGCATCCATTACTGCTCAATCGGATGTATAGTGCGATCCTGATAAAGATCTCTTTGCATCGCCTTTTGACCATCTGTAGTAGCAGCAGCATCCATTACTGCTCAATCTGATGTATAGTGCTATCCGGATAAAGATCTCTTTCCATCACCATTTGTCCATCCGTAGTAGCAGTAGCATCCATTACTGCTCAATCGGATGTATAGTACGATCCTGATAAAGAACTCTTTGCATCACCTTCTAACCAGTCGTAGTAGCAGCAGCATCCATTACTGCTCAATCGGATGTATATTGCGATCCATATAAAGATCTCCTTGCATTGCTTTATGTCCACCGTTAGTAGCAGCAACATCCATTACTGCTCAATCGGGTGTATAGTGCAATCCTGATAAAGATCTCTTTGCATCACCATCTGTCCGTCCGTAGTAGCAGCAGCATCCATTACTGCTCAATCGGATGTATAGTGCGATCCTGATAAAGATCTCTTTGCATCGTCTTTTGACCATCCATAGTAGCAGCAACATCCATTATTGCTCAATCGGATGTATAGTGCGATCCGGATAAATATCTCTTTCCATTGCTTTCTGTCCATCCGTTGTAGCAGCAACATCCATCACTACTCAATCGGATGTATAGTGCAATCCAGATAAAGATCTCTTTGCATTGCTTTCTATCCACCCGTAGTAGCAACAGCATCCATCACTGCTCAATCGGATGTATAGTGTGATCCTGACAAAGATCTCTTTGCATTGCTTTCTGTCCACCCATAGTAGCAACATCATCCATTACTTGCTCAATCGGACGTATGGTGCGATCCGAATGTAGATCACTTCGCATTGATGTCACCATTCGTTTCTAAGCATGTCCAAAATTAACCTGTATTCTTAAAACATCTTTTCACATAAAAGATAACTACGTTTTTAGTAGCTTTGAGGACAAAGCTAAAATAACGGGGTGGTGCTGTAAAATCTATGATTTTACCATGATTTAATGTAATAAAGTTTTACTCAATAATCCTAGAACACTCTCTCTCATATGCCATATTCCTATAAGATGTGTGTGAACTTGTCCATTGAGTACTTATACTTTTGCAATCCATCTTTATTTCAAATAAGTTACACAACCTAGATCATGTACTTAGGCATATAAGAACAAGTAACAAAATGCATAACCATATATGAACACATGACACTTAACAAAATTTGAGAACAATGTTACACCATGTATACATAGCCGTGTATATATGTGTGTATACCTTAAGCATACTTACACTTCCTTGAACTAGCCCAATATCTCTTCTTCTTATACGTCAAGCCCACAACAAGCCCAATCCCAAAGCCCACCTCCCCTTTGGTTAGCTATACACGGCATCCACAAGGTGGAAGGGGAAAGGGTGCCTAGATTATGATAAAGCAAACACTTGGCACTTCCCATGGATTTTGTCCCCCACCTCTCTCTCCCTAGCCTCCTATACCACTCTCTCTCCCATTCATTCTTCATGCAATACAATCTTAAAACTCTCTCAACTCCCTTTCATCTTTAATCATTCGGATACCACCAAGAACACATTAACTTCACTAGTTATTGTATTCTTCGTCTTTACTACTAATCATTTGGCTTCATCCCTACCATTTGGATTGTTATACCAACCCATACAAGCCTTAGCCGAACCCACATAGGTCATGGCTTGGATTATTGTTAGGGTTTTCATCATCATCAAGATTTGTTCACGAATCTCCCTTGTTCCCTAGATCTTCCTTGGTATTTTTAACAAGAAGGTATTACTCCTTTATACTTTCTTCATTTTACTTGCATGCATTAACATCCACCTATAAACACATATAACAAACTTGTTAAAAATCAAGATTTGATAAAACAATGACCATATAGATCACGACATATTTTGGGAATACCATAAGTCAAGTTTGAAACTTTTGATAAGAAGCCTATGGTTTTTATTCTAGGTTTAAACTCGATAAAAATCATGTAAATCATTTTATGGATTTAAATGTAGCCGTGGGTTATATACATTACTTTTGGGATTATGGTTAACTAATAATCACAAATCTCATAATTAAACTTGTTGTTACTCAAAACCATGAAAAACCATGAACTTAAAGGTCACGGCTTAATTTCATATACATCTACGATTTATATAACACGTTTTAAATAATGGGATTTGTGTTTATCTACATAGAATGAACTACTAAAAATCACCAAAACACTATATGTGTAAAAATATAGTCGTGGGCTATGGATGTCCTTGGATGGATTTCTAATGAACATGCATGTCCATGTTAGACCTAGATCTAGTGTTAAGGACTTAACTTGACCTAATAATCTTAAAACAAGCACAAAAATCGTATGTGAACATTTTGAGAAAAACAATATAGTTATGTTACATCTCTTGGATTTATGATAACCTTGGGAACATATAATAAATCTAGATAATTATGTTTGGACTTTATAAATACTTATAAACACATAACTAGCTAAAAATCTCATCTTGGAAATACCAAGATTAAATTTATAGCCGTGGGCTATATATGTATGTACATGGACTTATGATTTGGTTTCTTGGTTTGTACATAGTTAGATCTTATTTTGGGACTCTTAAAAATTACATGCAACCACATAACAAGTCTAGACTTATCTTAATAAGCTATAACTTAATATAGCCGTGAGTTATAAGCTCATATTAGATCTTATGACTTGCATGCAACTTGAAACACTTCTAGATCTCATTTGATACACAAAATAAAACAAACCATGGGTTTTATTATTTTATTAGGGCTTATAACATGAATTGGATAAGCTAATGATAAGCTTATAAGAACATCCTAGATTATTACTTACATAAAATGAAAAAGTAGTATTAATGGACTAATCAAGCCCATGCAACATTAGCCCAAGACTTAATGGACCCAATAAACCCATTTAATAAATCTTAGTACCTTAATGGACTTAAGAATGTGTTTAGGCCCATTAAATAGCCCAATAGTCTTTTGGACCATTTAATGAGCCCATTTAATGTTTTGGATATTTAAATAAAAGTTTTTATAGTAAAATATAACTTATAAAGACTTTTTGACTAAAATGACAATTTATGAAACTTAAGGACTAAAACCGTGACATTTGAAACTTGTTTAGATAAACTATTAAACAAAAGGACTAAAAATGTAATTATCCGAAAGTCTAGGGTTTAATAAATACCATCCGTGGCATATTAAACCCTAGAGACCATTTTTGAAAGTTTCTAAAACTTGTATAGTCATTTCATAACCCTAAGGACCACTTTTGTAATAAGCCGAAACATAAAGAAGCCTTAGGGACTGTTTTTACCATTATATGAAAGTTATAAAACCTAGTTACAACTAGGAGGACTAATTCTGCCATAACCCGAAAGTATAACAAGCCCTAGGTACTAAAAGTGTAAAATCTAAAAGTTTTACTTTACTTAAAATATGGAGGGACTAGTTTTGTAATATTCCGAAACTTAAACTATCCCTAACCCTAATTCTATTTTAAATTTAGTAAAACTTAAATAAACCCTAAAGCATAAGGAATTGAATTATAAATTCTTAAACGTGTAACTTATAAATTATTTTATAAATATTTGGAAAATTTTTGGGAACTTTAAAGTTAAATAAAATATTTAAATTTTTCTTTATGAGATAAAATATATAAACTATATGTATATGGGTAAACTAAATACAGGTACTTATATACTTTTACGAAATAAAATTATATGAACGTTGAATAAATTGAATACAAGTACGTATACAAATATTATAAGTAAAACATTTAATTTACTTAAACGAGAAACATAATTACAAGTTTTTTTTGTTGTTGTTAATACTTGTACTACAGTCATTTAGGTAAATACTGTACATTAATAAACTGATTAAAATTTGTATATGCATACACATACGTTCCTCGTATTATTTATTAAGACTGTACTATTTGATTAGGCAGTAGCTTGTGGCGTGAGCATTATTTGAATATTCATATTATACAGCTATTACAAACTCCAAGGTGAGTTTACAGCCCCATATGAACTATTGATAAACTTTTCCTTTACGGGGGAGAAAACATGCAACTATTTTATTGGACATAACTGAATTGTATAAACTTGATTACGATTGACTAATATAGAAACTGTTAAATTATTTTAATTGCCCGAATGTTATAAATAGATCTATTTGGGACTGACCATCCCCATCTGGGTGAGTCACGCACACTGTGCCTTGGCCGGGACAACAGATGTATACCATGTTGGAACTTGTTTGGGTGTCTTTTTGTAGGACACCAAGTTCTCATCTATTGAGGACTATGGAAAGTTAAGCTTCAGTTTCAAGTAATAGAAAATGTAATCTACCCTTCTTAGTAAAAATGCTTTGTACATTGTTACTACTATGATTGATGTATGTCCAAACTAATCTTTATTAAACCTGTAAAGTCACCAACTTTATGTTGACCCTCTAAGCATGTTTTTCTTAGGAAACTGAAGTTAATACGTGGTGTGTGCATGGACTCAAGCATCATTGTAATCTGTATTGTAGGACTCATCAGGGGTTCTATTTGGGGAAAAATAAACGTCTTACTTATATCATGTTGAAGACAATTTTTATATATTTGTACAATGATCATGTAATATGTTTTGAATAATTTCTTATCTTATGCTCTATGAACTATGTGCAATCGATCCACCCTTGTGACATCTCAAATGAATATTCCACAATATTTTGACCCAACCCGGGGTGTCACATAAGTCCAGCCATTGATAGATCTTTTATTCTCGGTTACTGTTCATCGGGTTGTTTAAACTTGTTAATACTGATCCTTAAGCTCATAGTTGTGCTCATAAGAACTAAATTGCTTGTGATTATATCCTTTTACTTTTTATGATTTGAACTTGTTAGATTTTAGTGTGACGTTAGTCAGTTTAAGCTTTTAAATAATTTTGGTGATTTTTGGTCTTATTAATCCAAAAGGTTCATAAGCTCAATGCGAGCTTATGAGTAGAGCTCTTTTCGTTTCAATATTTTAACCAAGTAGTTCAAGTCTTTGATCTATTATTCAGCGAAGTAAATCAGTGTTATGTCCTAGTGAGCTTGAGAGTTTGTTAGCTTTAGTATCGGGTCATTATAGTTCTTTTCGAGTTTTCAGGGTAATCCATTTACTTTCATAAGCTTTACATATTTTTCATTCCATTTTCTACACAGATTTACAGGATTGCAGGTGAAGATCAGTAGAGTTTCAGTAATAGCAGTTTTGCTTGAGTTTATGAATTCAGAAATACGGTCCAAAGAGGCGCGTTTGGTTCTCATTGATATGAAACTTTGTTGTTCTTGTTGATCAGTAATGTTTCAGTAGGTTTTGAGGCGTTTTAGTTTTAAGCTGGCTCAGCGCCGCGCTTCGACATCAACGGTCTATACTTCGGATGCACAGGTCAGGCTATTTTAGTGATTTTTGCCACTTGTAGTATAAACTTTTAAGTTGTAGTGTATTTTAGACTTGCTTTTGTTTTATTCTTTGATTTTGACTGATTTTGAATGTGTTTAGTAACTGTTTAAGTCTATTGCGTAGTTCTTGTTGATTTTGCTTTCTTAAAAATCTGAATTTTCTGATTAAGGAGTGTTTGGTATGTAATATTACAGCTTGCTAATTGGAATTTGGAATCATTTTTCTTACTAAACTATAAAAGTTAGGTTGTAGATTCAAAGGAATTAATAAGAACTAGATAGAGTTAAAGATTTACAAGTTTATTAGCTTACAAAATTAGTAGGAAAATTAAGATAGTTGAGATTTGACCTTGTGTCTGATCATATTGTCTATTTGCAAATTTATAAGAAAAGTCCATCTTTAGTCCTCTATAGTGATATCTCTCATGTCCATTACGGTCCTCGGTCACATACATTCGTTAAACCATTTTCATTGTCAGTCATTTCGGTTAGTATGGTTAGTGGAGCAGTTTATTAACTAGTTGGGCCAAACTAGTTATTGGGCTAAATTTTGTAAGTTGTATTCCACTTTTTTTTAACCTTAGAAACTTGTATTCCATAAAATGTGCTTAACAGCTTAGTAAATTTTGAAATTTTCTATTTTCTAAGAATTTAGTTTTGATAAATTTAGATTTAATAAAAAGATTTTTTTTTATAAAAATAGATTTAGCTTTATATTTTACATTTGTAGTATAAATGTGTATTGTGTATTTTACATTTTTACATTTTGAGCACTTATTTGCGGTATTTGCTAAATATTTTAGATTAGTACGTATAGTTAATATAGTATAATATTTTACACTTTTTTAAATGCTTTGTGCCAATTAGACATAAATTCCAAACAAGATTTGATAACCAAAAATAAAGTCGAGCTTGAAAAGTTATATCAATTCGATTAGATACCGAGAACAACTACACTTAAAAACGAAATTTCTGGGAGTTACTCCAATACTCTTAAACATTGAGGACAATGTTTATCTTAAGTGTAGGGGGTCTTCTATCGAAGTGAACTTACCTAGAACTTTGTCATTGACCTTCATGATACTTGGAAATTAATTTTTCAAACATTTTTCAAATTTTTGATCCACTTTGGCCACCAAAAATATGCATTCATAGTTTTTGCATTAATCATTTTTCATTTGCATAACACATTTGCATTGTATATATTTCTTCTTTTATTTTTCATCAAAAATGTATAAAAAGAAAAAAAATATAATAAAGAATATAGGTTTACAAGTTTAGATATCTATGACATATTAGGCCCGCCATGGATACTTTGACTCAACCCGAGTTTGTTTATCTAAGATTACTCTAGCTAGTATCCTTAACCATGTAGTCCTTCATTGGTCTATTAGGCTAAGCATCCACGAGTCTCATTATTTGAGATTTTGAATTTGTGGAGAATGGGAAATGATAGAGTTGAAGCAAGTATAAGAGGGCTAGATAAACTTCATGACAATTACTTGTGGCTAAACCCTTCTCTTTCTTTGCCTCTATTTTCTTCGCATGTATATATGTTAATAAATAATCAAGAACGGTTTTAATTGGTTTGTAGTCTCTTATGTATTTTTTACTAATCATTCATGGTTGGTATAAGTACATCTTAAGATTTTAAGTTAGAACGTTTTATGTGTACTAGACTTATGTCATGCTTAATACTTAGCGGGTGTTTTTCCTTTTATTCTTTTCAACTTTCTTTGTGAGGAATAAAGAAAAATAGGAGCGGCTTACAAAAAAATGAGTGGCTAGAAAAAAAAAAGAAAAAAAAATAATTATACAAGACTCCCAAGAGGGGCAGTGAAGTGTTAATTATAGTAGCTATTGAATTCCATTATTACTCTCACAAGGGTTGCGGGGATTTGATAGTTGCTCCAATCCAATATTACCTTGACGGGTTGCGGGATTGAAGATCTAAAGTCTCAAAAAGGCTAAGGATATAAATTATTGCGTGAGTTTTATTTTTCTTTCCTTAGCGAGTGTGTAGCTACTTATTAATGCATGACATAAGGATTTTACACATCAGGCGAATGACTTATTACTCTTGAGTCGGACTTACATTAATTGTGAGAGATTTTTCGAGTAATGGATAAGATGGTTACTTAGGATTAAAACGGTGCTTCCTTATTTTGAGATTTTACAATTCTTATATTTCACGCTTTAAATAATGACAAATTTTCTCTCAAGCAATTTGCTCAAATAATAACCGGTTCCACGTTTAATTGTTATGAATAAGTTGATGCACTTTTTACTTGTGAATGCAATGATCCCATTTTTAAGCTTGGTATGGGGAAAGTGAAACTTGAGGGTGATAAGTGTTCATGGTACCAAAATCCCTAATTAAAGTCATTGATTTCTTTATGAGTTATTTCCATCAAATTATTTCAAAAAAATCCAAAAATATATATATATGATTGCTTTCTTTGCTTTGCATTGCATTGTATAAAATCAAAATCATGCATCATAAAGTGTATAGTAGTGTAAAAGCATTTCATATTGGGCGAGGTGGGTTAATTATGAGAAAAATGTAAATTGGTGCTTTAAAATATGGCATTACATGAGGGCATGCCAATGATCAAGTGTAGGGGATTTGATATGAGCAAAATCGCCTATCAATAAGTCAACAAATCACCCTAAAACACATAGAAAATACCTAACTTTTATGCCATAAAGCAGTATTATGTGGTATGTTTTGTGTTTGTGCTTGTTTAGGAAACAAGGATACAAATTTGAAGCAAACAATTGAAATCAAGCTAAAGGATGTTGAAAAGACAAGAGGAGGATAAAAATGACAAGCCATGAGAAGACAAAGGACCTATCTTGACAACATTCAAAAGATGAGGGACTAAAGTGTAAATTTTGCTAAATTCAAGATCAAAGTCAAACCTGGTCAACTCTCAAGTTAACCAAGTCAAAGGACTCAAATGATCAAGAATGAAGGTCAAAGGACTAATTTTGCCAAAGAAATGAAGACTAGAGCTCAAATCATAAATCTGCCAAAGTTTAGGGGCTGAAAGTGACAATTTTCATACAAGTTTTGATACTTAATCCATGTGAAATGAAAACAACCAATGAGAAAGGAGAAAAGAGGGGACAGGGATCACCAAATTACTTGCCAGCTGGGCCACTAGCGTCGTCTCATTTATTAACAAATCATAACAGTGCAAGCGCACTTTCTCCTTTTTCATCCAATGAGAAGACGCCACTCCATAATCTAATTATCCATTTTGGATAATGATCCAAGTGAAGTGCTGAAAGCGAATGATAAACTGCCACGTGTCACTTTCAACTTAAAACAAACCCAGAACTGATCTTGAGCTACAATGCATTTCAAGCAAAGTGTTCTACATGAATCTTGCTCCAAATGAAGAGACAAAGACAACCTCATAACTTAATTAGACTGAAAGTCATCACATTAAAAACCCCCAAAGGAGTTATTCCCTCAAGATTTTCAATTGAGCAAATTTGTACACGTGGCGCTCAGAGATTGGACATAACACGTCACCAACTCCAACTAACTCTCATTTTCAACTCTATAAATAGGACATGTATAGCTCATTTGCATTTGTGGACTGTAGGTGTGATAAACACACACTTAACTTTTTCCTTTCATTTCTAGTTGTCTAATTTAGTTAGTAACTACTCTTAGGTGCTTGACAAACACCTAAGAGTCAGTTAGTTAGTTAGCAACTACTTGTAACCAATTTCCCTCCATAAATAAAATTCAAAAATTCAGTTTCAATCAATCTCATTCTACTTCATTCATTACGTCAATCTTGTTAGAACTGTGTTGTCTCTGTTGATATTTAATGATCAATGGAAGCTTGTTGACATTTTGAAGACATGTAGCTATTCAGTTTCCATTTGCAGTCCATTTCCATCCATTTGTAGATTTGTAGCTGGGTGATGATTGTAGCAGTGTTCTGGTGTTGATAAGATGGTGTTTTGTAGTTGATAATTGGTGGTTTAGAGTTTGTTAGAAGGCTCAGCGCCTCTCTACTCCTTCAAAGGTGGCTTCAAGCTAAAAAGTTCTGATCTCTTGTTTTTTTGTTCTTCTAAAATGTCTATGCATGCTAAATTTCTTGTGTAGCCTTTATCTGTTGAACTGATTGTGTGTTTAGACTGCTTATAGCTTAATTGTGTTAGTGTGATAGCTTACTTGTGGATTTACAGCCTTTCATATAGTTTTACTTAATTAACATTGATATTTCATCAGTCATATCTCATTAGTGATCATTTTGAGTTTTAACAAGTAAACCAGCTTAACTTTGCTCTTAAATCATTTCAATTCATCACTAGAACAAGTTTGATTAGGTGCTTTAATCTGCCTAACCTTTGAACTCAAATAGTCTTTGAAAAAGTTCCTAATCAAGTTTTAAAGTTGTGTTTGGTTCTGGATCATTTGTGGTGATTCAGAGTTTAAAAGTTGTTGATTAGTGTTGGTTTACACTTAGTGATATAGTGTAAGTATTTTGGTTCAGTTTTATAGTCAAAATAGTTTTCAAACAGGCAATTGGTAGGAAAAAGTCTAGGTCACGGATTTTAACTAGTTCATCAGTGAAAACTAGCTCACTTTGATCTATTAGCATTTACTTGTTTCTTGACCAAATTAGCTTAAATTTGTTTCAAATTGTATCTTAACATCCAACCTATCAGTGTTTAATTAGAAACAATACAGTTTAAGCTTTTCAGAGAGTTATTAGCTTTTTAGTCAACTTATTAGCAAAATCAAGTTTCTATGATAAAACTCATTCTGTTTTACTTGTTCTCCAAATCCACATCAAAAATCTGTTGATTTTCTTTTACAAAATCACTTACAAACATGTCTTGAATAATTTATGAGATTTTGAGCTTTTTGAGTTTTTTTTATCAAACTTGGTCAAATAAGACAATTTTAGCTTATTGAAGATTCTGGCTTATTCAGTTGATCATTTTCCAAACAAAAAGACATTCCAAGCTTCTTGGAACTTGCTTAATCAGATTTGATAAGAAAATTGGATTTTGGATGTATAGATTTCATTTTGTCTTATTCTTGGCTTATTGAGATAAGCTATCAAGAAATTTACAAGCTTTTAAGTAATTTCCTGTTACCAGCCTAGCTTATTTTCGATTTTAAGCAGTTTGCAAAAGACTAGAGTGAATTTGGTCCACTAATAAGCCTTATCCAGCTTATTCGATTTGGCTTACCCGTTTTTACAAAAGTTATAGTTTTAATTGCACATATGTCCTTGGTTTTTGTTAATTGTTGTAATCAGTGATAATCTTTATATTTTTTAGGTTTTGCAAAAAGTCAGTCATTATAATTTCATTTAGTTACAATTTCAGTTAGTCAGTTTGAAAGTTTGTTAAATTGGTTTGCCTAGTTTGTTACAATTTACATTTTTGGTCCTTATTGTTTCTGATTTTAGACTTTCAGTCCCTATACTTCCATTTAGATTACATTTCAAGCATTTTTACTTTTATGCATTAAATTCTTGTAATTTGTGAATAATATTTGGTACTTGCACTTTGTTTTACGGATACGTAGCTTTAATATTTTCATCTTTTTACGTGTTGGTTTGAATTAGACATAGAATCCAAATAACCCATAACAACCAAAAACAATTTAATGCTCGATATTAGTAGGCCTTTTAATTTGTCTGGAATCGAGAATAAACGAACTTACAAATACTCAATTTCAGTAGTTTCGGTGCCAAACACACAACTTCGAATAATTTGATCCACATAAGTCCGAAATAGATAAGGGTCGTCCCAAAAGTAGAACTTGGTGTCACGAAAGAATTTTCGTTTTTGTTGAGTCGTCATACCCTTAATGATGAAGTTGACCGCATGGTAATTTTCAATGTCCGCAAACCATGAGGTATAAGAATTTTCCTTGAAATTCACTACACCAAGTGTCTCGAGAGGAAATGTTTCAGTGATTTCCTTTTTGTCGTACACACTTTGGTGAGGATCTTCCAAACGAGAGAGGTGATCGGCCGCAAGATTCTCGGCTCCTTTTTGTATTTTATGGTGACATCAAGTTCTTATAGGAGGAGAATCTAACAAAGCAATCCCGACTTTGCATCAAGCTTAGAAAAGAGGTACTTGATAGCCGAATGATCCGTATATACTATGCTCTTGGTCAAGATGAGATAAGGTTGGAATTTCTCAAATGCATACACCACGGTAAGTAATTATTTTTCGTTGTGGTGTATTTAAGTTGAACCTTGGTCATCATCTTACTAGCATAGTGAATAGGCAAGAAATGCTTATCATGATGTTTCCCCAAAATGGCCCCAATAGCGTAATCACTTACATCACACATTAGTTCAAAGGGTAGGTTCCAATCGGGAGCAACAAGAATGGGAACTTCGGTAAGTTTCCTTTTAAGAATTTCAAAGTCTCGAACACAATCTTCATTAAAGACGAAAGGAGCATCTTTTTCGAGAAGGTGTGTAATGGGTCCAGATATCTTTGAAAAATCTTAGATGAAGCGACGATAAAAGCCCGCGTGGCCTAGGAAACTCCTAACCCCCTTAACGGTTTTAGGATGAGGTAATTTGGCGATGACGTCTATTGTAACACCCCACTTTTATAAGTGGACCGTTACGTGTAATTATGGCGTGTCATCAAAGCATGTAAGGTAATATGTAGTAAAACATAGATGACCATAAGGAAAACCGGAATCAAACATCGGTTCCTAAACATAAGCCCAAAACATAAATAAAGTAAATGAACTAAGAAGATTAGACAAGCATAAGTATATGTCAAAAAGGAGAAGAAGTCTATTGCAGCTTCATCCTATTCACTTCCTCCAAATGCTCGAGACCGTCCTTAGGTAGCTTCCATTTTGGGACATGGAAAGGAAAGTAACGGTTGAGCATAACGCTCAGTGCACGGATATATGAGATAGTATGAATGGTTGAAACATAAATAAGACTAATAGTAGCGGAAATGTATAAGTCCTGGAAAACTTAGTTGTTTGTCATGTTAACTGGTTTTAATTATGAAAACATAGCTTATGTTACTTATGAAAATCTGTATCAGTTAATGTACCAAAAGCCAATATAGGACATGAGGTCAACAACGTGCATGAATACTTGGAGGGGTGACCTAGTCATGCAAATTAGAGGGGATGCCTCTAATTAACTGGTAAGTGAGTAGGAGGGATTAGCTCCTTGTGAAGGATGCAAGGCATACACCACATTCACCATGAAATCCTGACTAAAACACGTAACTAGGATGCACCCATACGCCCCACATGATAATAATAATATAATAATGGCTAAATTACTGAAAAGGGACGCGACAAGCTATAACTCTGCCGTGGTGAAGTCATAACACTAGTGCCTCTAGTGTTATGGTTATGGTACCTCCATAACTAGGTGAAACTAGTCATGCATGTATATGACTAAGGTAACTAATAAAACATAAGCATTTAATCTGTAACTACTAGGGAAAACAGTTGGCTGCATACGGGAAATCCTAATGAAGGAAGAGATTGTCCTTACTAAAGGACGAGAAATCCGTACCATAAGTCCAATGAACGTAGAAGACGAACGGAAGAGAGTCCGACTTCGATGTCACTAATGCTACATAAATAGTATACGTGTATAAGTATTCTGATTACTGAGTATGTAACTGATTCTACATCATGTCTTAGCTTATTTTACATGTTCATGTCTTGTTTTACTGATTCTAGCGTTATGCTGTTTTTATCATGTATTCTGTATATTCCTATTAAGTATTTTTTGTATTTCTTGTATGATTATACTTGTGTGTAATAATAAGTAACTTCCTAAAAATAGCAGGTTTCCTAAAATAGAAAGTTTCCAAAAATAGAAAGTTTCCAAAAATAGATTAAGTTCTTAAAATACATAAGTTTCCATATTTAGAAATAAGATGAATTAATAAGCTAATAATATAAGCTTAGTTTTACTGATTAAATATACTAAGTCATGTGATTAATAATTTAGTTTATTAATTATAGCATGTTAATTAGATAAACTATAGGTTATAAGATTTATTTAAATATAAGCATGATTTAATTAAATTAAAGTGTATAAAATACTTAGGTTAAACATGTATTAATATTTATATTAATATAACCTATGTCGTGATAATTAATTAATTATATGTCATGTTTTTAATAATTAATTAATTACTATAGTCTAAATTAAATAATAAAATACTTAGGTTAAAATCATGTATTATTAAATAATAATAATAAACCTAAGTCTATGTTTTTATTAAATTAATTATATGCCATGTTAAATTAATTTAATTAACTTGTAAACTAAATATACTTGTAAAATTAATTAGGCTTGTAAAAATAATAATGAACCGAACCCGTGTTTTATATTAAACATGTCGTAAGCCGGACCCGTGAAACCCGTGAACAGGTCCGAACAAAACACCCTCTAAAACAGTGGCAAACCGGCGTGAACCGGTTGCCACTGCCTTTGTTAAACTGCCACCGGCTGCGCCGGTGGTGTCCCCTGCTTCTCTGCTAGCCGCTTACCATAAGGTTCCCACCGACAGTTGCTAGTGGTTCTCCCTGCGATGCAGCGTGTTTCCCCTGCCTGACCAAACCACCCACCGGCTGGGCCGGTGGTGTTGGTTTTTGTGGCTGCCGAGAACCAATCAAACCACAAGGATACCCCGACGCATGTCGGGGTCCCTTGTACATGCTGCCGACAGAGGCCACAATACCACCGAGACCTATGTCTCGGTTGGCAAGCGAACCAACGACGCCGATAGCCTTGTGGCTCTCGGTTTGTGTGGTGGCCGAGGAAAACATCCGGAACACCCATAATTTTTATCCCACCATGATAAATAACATGTGTTTCATCTTGTTTTTATTATTCCCATGATCATATGCTATTAATTAATAAAAAGAATTAAAAAAGAATGGTTTTCGGATTACCAAAACGCTTGGAACAAAAGGAGAACGATCACACGAACACCATGCTTGAATATCTTAACCAAAAATTGATCCAACACCCTATTGTGGTGTGTTCTTGCCGGCGGCCCAAGAGAAGGAAAAAGGGAGGCTAGGGGTTTTACTATTTTTTGAATACTCTGTAAATGAATATTGTGTTTCCCTTTTTTCTACTTTGGTAAAATAAATGTGGGCTTGGCCCTTTCTTGTTTCTTGTGTCCACGACATATGGTCCCACATAGGGAAACCCGAAGTTTCCCGTGTCTATTATTTACGTGTTCGTATGTTCATGTTTACGTGTTACGTAATTATTAATTATTCATGCTATTTTAAATACTTGTACGTAACGATATTTATCGTAACAATAATAATATACGTAAATACATACTTATATGTTCGTGATTCTTACGTTCATGATTTCATGTTCGCGATTATAATTATTGCTGTTAATAATTGTCGTGTACTATCATGTATTTAATACTTATCGTGTAATAACACATACGTAATTCTTATAATTAATATTCATGACACGTGTTCCTTCTATACAAGGAAAGTTTTAATCTTGTACGTACGATTATTAGTGTACTGTTCATGGTAAAAGCATGCTGGTTTTACAACTCTTCCCCCCTAAAAAGAATATCGTCCCTGAATTATAGATAACGTAAACCGAAGGCGAAACATACCCAAATCAAATTGGAAGGGTATGTAAGATAACGAAATATGAAGGTGACATGGTAGAAGGGAACGTGGAACGTGACATGGCTAAAAAGGACATGAAACGTGACGTGACTGAAAGAGACTCACTAAATTATGGAAGAATAAGAGGATAAAATCCGGATGGACTCCTCCGTTTCCAAGTGGTTCCCTCTCAGAACGGTTCGTCTACTAGATCTTGACACATATGATAATCTTGGTCTTCTTGACCTTGACTTGAAAATACGTAAAAGTTCATGGTTATCGACGTAACATAGATTTGCATGAATCTGACCGAGTGGATTAGAATTAACATGCAAGGGTAACCGAAACATTATGATGCAAAATAACCTAACCTAACTGATAATAGTAACATCTTAGCAATGATGAGCGAGACATACTGAAACGTAGTACGTGAACAATTGTGAACGTGATACGTGGAGATATGGTGAGTGTAATAAGAGAAAACATAGGGTGATCAATGATACATGTAACATATCGTGAACGTGATATGAGGAACGTGGAATGAACATGACATGTGAAACATATCGTGAACATGGAATACGGCGGCGGTAACGCCAAATGCTATAAGGAGAGACGTGGAATGTGACGTGAAACGTCTGTCGTAGGATAGAGAGTTATACTAAACTTGAATCTGGTCTCTCAAGTTCTTACAAAACTTCCTAGAATGAAAAATGGATGTAACATCGTAAGCCAGGATACGATCATGAACGTGAATAGTGTCATGAGCGTGAGTGCAAAATCAAGTCATAAAATTAGAACAAGGACGTGGACTTAAATAAGGAGCACAAATGCGAACCTTTGTCTTGCATGATAGCTGAGAGATTACCAAGTGATCTGATGAGCCTTGGCTAGAACATGTCCGATCAATATGTTGGTTATGAAATCCTTGCGGATGTAAGGATTCTGCAGACTTGATCGAACTGTCGGCAATAACCAAGATAGCATCATGCTTCTTCTGAGTTTGCGTTAATCTGGTAACCCAAAATCCATGGATATCTTAACCCATTTCTGTTCACCTTTTTCTGATGATGGAAAACATCCTAGTCAGTTGGTGTTGTATCTTAGCCTGTTGGTATGTCAGGTACTTAGATATGAACGTAACTCTATCTTGCTTCGTAGAAACTTGATACATAGAAATTTGCGGAACTATAAGTCTCTGAAATTAGACTTCTCTTAGCGTAGGATTTTCTTGAACACCTAATGTAGTGTAGGGTTCTCACCTTTACGCATAAGCTGAGTCATGGTAAGATTAACCGTGCGAATCCATGTGATTCAGCGTGTCACTGTAATCAACCAGAATTTATATTGGAAAATTTCAAGGTGAAATTTCTCCTCTCGTAGAATTTGCAACGTAGTGCAAATATGGTTTTCCTGCTCTTCTCTAGACCAAGAGAAAAAAAACTCAGGTTGTTCTCGATGAAAATACTGATTATTTGTATATGAGTTCATGGAAACTCAATTTATTAAGTCTATAATGTTGCTGTAGCATTTATGAGACTAATACAAAATCACGAATCTAGCATGACCGAGTCGTGTACGAATAGCAGTCATGGAAATGTTCTGCTCTTTCACTCGTCGCAGTTGGCAGCATGATCATGAGTCCGATCTTGGAAAGATGATTAACACCCTAAAGTCGATTGGACGTGTTGTCAATACGTGGAGGATAATAACGGTTATGGATGGTGATTTTTTTTAAATCGACGGTATTCGACACATAATCTCATGTTACTCTCCTTCTCCTTGAAGGTTCTTCTGGAATATATGGGAAGATTGTGGAATGATCCCTTGGTTATGAGTAAAAGGACTTCAGTGGTCGTGTCATAACTAACAGCTAGAAAATTTTAGCAGTCATAGCTAACAACGCACGTGCTTGTAAAGCATAGATAATTTGTAAAGATTTTCCTGATGGAAAACCATGCTGAATGTATTCATGAGCCTGAACATTACTGTACAAAATCATAAATCGTAGCAGGGTGTGTTGTTCGTAGTCCATAATTATGATTAAATTCAACTCGTGTATGTCCTAGGTAATGCGTTAGCAGTTTGGATCTCATCATTAGGCTGAAGGAAAACCTTCGTATACATGGGGAATACGAATGGTGTCCTTTATGGTCATGAATATATATGAAATACGGGTGCAAGAAATGAAAGTGTCATCGAGCAAACGTGACAGGTCTCACTGATACGCCGGTGATGGTACTGAAATTCTTGTGGCCTGATTAATACATGGCACAACAAAATGGATATACCCTTTGGAGGGTACCCTGAATTTCTTTGGGATGTTCCAAAATTTGACGTGCGCCATGTGTCTTGACTTATGTCTTGGAAATATAAGCATGACATGTGTCTTGACTGGTGTCTTGACACGTGTGTTCAAAAAGTATACATGAGACATGTGTCTTGACTGATGTCTTGACATGTGTCTCGAGGTGTGAAACAAATAGAACTACAAATATTAGGTTATTATGCCAGAATTGGCGGATCGGTTGGACTACTGATCCTTTGTATTTCTGATCATGTCTGGGCCGGAAATTCTACTGCCATTGCTAGGATAGTTGCTGTCACAGTAGTGGTTACTATCGTCTTGTCTGTGAGTTCCATGACGGTAACTCTCATGACTGTAATTCATGTAACTATTCAGCTGAGTAGCCGGATGGTACTGGTTCTCACTCATATGACTGAGATGACAACTGAATGACGACATGTAACTAATAATTAGGGACAATGATTGATGGAAATCGTCTGGTGGTGAAGCATCTTCTCGTCCGATCGCTTTGATCTAACGCCTTTTTCTTCGTCTTGTAAGATCTCCAGGTTGTGAACAGCATCAACATCTCGCAGCGTCTCTAAAATCTGCAGCATCAACCCTTAGTAACATCTCCAGGCTATGAGCGGCATCAGCAATTTGTAGAGTACCAGCAAGTGGAATACGCACATGGGATACGGTACATGGAGTACACATGGAATGCACATGAAATGATCGGTATGGGGTCGATCATCTGACATGATTTTAAAGGAAAATAATTGGTTAAACGGTTAGAAAGATCATCATGATAACCTGGCAATGTCAATATATACCTCATTCTGGTTGCATATGGAAATGCTAACGTGTGGTTAAACGAATTTCAACGATGATTTTCCTGAAAGCATGATTAATGAAAACCAACCATGACTATCATGAAAGCATTTAAATGAATTCCACAGTGTCTTGCATGAAAGAAATAATCAACAAAAGAGACGTAAGACGTAATAAACATGAAGACGAAATCATCATGAAGAAACATGAAACAACTTAACATGCTGGAGTATAAAACATAATCAACATGAAACTGAAGTTAACCATGACAGCATGAAAACATACTTGACATAAAAACATAGTAGCTTATGAGGGGACATGAAAAACATTTTATGCCAATAAATCATGAGAAAAATTTTATGTATGAAAACAGTGCGTGAATGCATGATGCAGTTATAAAAACCTTTATATGCGCGAGGGTAAACGCCAATGGTCAGTTTACCCAAAACAAAAGACATGGCGAGGGGACGCCTATGGGTCGGTCCCAAAGTTAAAAGTTTCGATAAAAGCACATGCGGCTAGATAGGGCCAGTCCTATAGCAATCGTTACTTAGTCATAAACCTGCGACAATGATACATGGAATAAATGAATGAAACTCAGATGTCAAAACTTAACAGAAAACAAATTTATTTGACCAATTATGAACTACTGGGGTTCAGTTCACATTAGTCACAGTTCACAAGGAACATCGTGCATAAAACAAGGACACATAACTAAGTATGGATGACGGTTTTTCAGTCCATATTAGTAAAAGCAATTCTGATGAAAACATCATGGTTAAAACAACAAGGTGCTGAAAATATAAATACATGGAATAACAAGCGTTGGCTTAGGAAGCTCCTGATGACTACCCACTAGTCACAGGTCAAGTTTTAGAGCCTACAGGTCGAAACCTTGGGCTCTGATACCATAATTGTAACACCCCACTTTGATAAGTGGACCGTTATGCGTAATTATGGCGTGTCCTCAAAGCATGCAAGGTAATATGTAGTAAAACATACATGACCTTAGGGAAAACCAGAATCAAACATCGGTTCCCAAACATAAGCCCACAACATAAATAAAGTAAATGAACTAGGAAAGACTAGACAAGCATAAGTATATGGCAAAAAGGAGAATAAGTCTATTTCAGCTTCCATCCTATGCACTTCCTCCAAATGCTCGAGTCCGTCCTTGGGTACCTGCCATTTTGGGACATGGAAAGGAAAGTAACGGCTGAGCATAACGCTCAGTGCACGGATATATGACATAGTATGAATGGTTGAAACATAAATAAGACTAATAGCAGCGGAAATGTATAAGTCATGGAAAACCTAGTTGTCTGTCATGTTAACTGGTTTTAGTTTTGAAAACATAGCTTATGTTACTTATGAAAATTTGTATCAGTTAATGTACCAAAAGCCAATATAGGTCATGAGGTCAACAACGTGCATGAATACTTGGAGGGGTAACCTCGTCATGCAAATTAGAGTGGATGCCTCTAATTAACTGGTAAGTGGGTAGGAGGGATCAGCTCCTTGTGAAGGATGCAAGGCACACACCATATTCACAATGAAATACTGACTGAAACATGTAACTAGGATGCACCCATACGCCCCACATGATAATAATAATATAATAATGGCCAAATAACTGAAAAGGGACGCCACGAGCTATCACTCCGCCATGGTGAAGTTATAACACTAGTGACTCTTGTGTTATGGTTATGGTACCTCCATAGCTAGGTGAAACTGGTCATGCATGTATATGGCTAAGGTAACTAATAAAACATAAGCATTTAATCTGTAACTACTGGGGAAAACTGTTGGCTGCATACGGGAAATCCTAATGAAGGAAGAGATTGTCCTTACTGAAGGACGGGAAATCCGTACCTTAAGTCGAGTGAACGAAGAAGACGAACGGAAGAGAGTCCTACTTCGATCTCACTAATGCTACATAAATAGTATACGTGTATAAGTATTCTGATTACTGAGTACGTAACTTATTTTATATCATGTCTTAGCTTATTTTACATGTTCATGTCTTGTTTTACTGATTCTAGCATTATGCTGTGTTTATCATGTATTCTGTATATTCTGATTAAGTATTACTTGTATTTCTTGTATTATTATACTTGTTTGTAATAATAAGTAACTTCCTAAAAATACCAGGTTTCCTAAAATAGAAAGTTTCCAAAAATAGATTAACTTATTAAAATAGATAAGTTTCTAAAAATAGAAAGTTTCCAAATTTAGAAATAAGCTGAATTATGAAGCTAATAATATAAGCCCAGTTTTACTGATTAGAAATACTTAGTCATGTGATTAATAATATAGTTTATTAATTATAACATGTTAATTAGATAAACTATAGGTTATAAGATTTAATTAAATATAAGCATGATTTAATTAAATTAAAGTGTATAAAATACATAGGTTAAACATGTATTAATATTTATATTAATATAACCTAAGTCATGATAATAAATTAATTATATGTCATGTTTTTTATAATTAATTAATTACTATAGTCTAAATTAAATAATAAAATACTTAGGTTAAAATCATGTATTATTAAATAATAATAATAAACCTAAGTCCAAGTTTTAATTAAATTAATTATATGCCATGTTAAATTAATTTTACTGACTTGTAAACTAAATATACTTGTAAAATTAATTAGGCTAGTAAAAATAATAATGAGCCGAACCCGTGTTTTATATTAAACATGTCGTAAACGGACCCGTGAAAGCCGTGAACCGGTCCGAACCAAACACCCTCTAAAACAGTGGCAAACCGGCGTAAACCGGTTGCCACTGCCTTTGTTAAACTGCCAGCGGCTGCGCCGGTGGTGTCCCCTGCTTCTCCGCTAGCCGCTGATCATAAGGTTCCCACCGGCGGTTGTCGGTGGTTCCCCCTTCGCTTCTGCGTGTTTCCCCTGCCGGACCAAACCAGCCACAGGCTGGGCCGATGTTGTTGGTTTTTCTGGCTGCCAAGAACCAATCAAACCACAAGGATACCCCGACGCATGTCGGGGTCCCTTGTACCTGCTACCGACAGAGGCCACAACACCACCGATACCTATGTCTCGGTTGGCGAGCGAACAAACGACGCCGAGAGCCTTGTGGCTCTCGGTTTGTGTGGCGGCCGAGGCAAACAACCCGAAAAACTCTTAATTTTTACCCCACCATGATAATTAACATGTGTTTAATCTTGTTTTTATTATTCCCATGATCATATGCTATTAATTAATAAAAATAATTAAAAAGAAAGGTTTTCGGTTTACCAAAACGCGTGGAACAAAAGGAGAACGATCACACGAACACCATGCTTGAATATCTTAACCAAAAATTGATCCAACACCCCTTTGTGGTGTGTTCTTGCCGGCGGCACAAGAAAAGGAAAAAGGGAGACTAGGGTTTTTACTATTTTGTGAAAACTCTGTAAATGAATATTGTGTTTCCCTTTTTTTCTATTTTGGTAAAATAAATGTGGGCTTGGCCCTTTCTTGGTTCTTGTGTCCGCAACATATGGGGCCCACATAGGTAAACCCGAAGTTTTCCCGTGTCTATTTTATTTACGTGTTCGTATGTTCATGTTTACGTGTTACGTAATTATTAATTATTCATGCTATTTTAAATACTTGTACGTAACGATATTTATCGTAACAATAATAATATACGTAAATACATACTTATATGTTCGTGATTCTTACGTTCATGATTTCATGTTCGGTATTATAATTATTGTTGTTAATAATTATCGTGTACTATCACGTATTTAATACTTATCGTGTAATAACACGTACGTAATTCTTGTAATTAGTATTCGTGACACGTGTTCCTGCTATATAAGGAAAGTTTTAAACTTGTACGTACGATTCTTAGTGTACTGTTCATGGTAAAAGCATGCGGGTTTTACATCTATCTTAGCTTTGTCTACCTCAATCCCCGCTTTCGAGACCTTGTGCCCTAAGACGATTCCCTCTTTACAAATAAAATGACATTTTTCCCAATTGAGCACAAGGTTGGTTTCCTCACAACGTTTCAACATTTTCTTTAAATTTCTTAAACACGAAGTGAACGAACTACCAAACATGGAAAAGTCATTCATGAATACTTCCATCGTCTTCTCGATCATGTCATGAAAAATAGCCATCATGCACCTTTGAAAGGTTCCCGGTGCATTGAAAAGTCCGGATGGCATTCTATGATAGGCAAACGTTCTATATGGACACGTAAACGTAGTTTTTTCTTGATCACGAGGATCGATGGGGATTTGGAAGTAACCAAAAAACCCATCTAAAAAGAAATTGAAATCGTTTCCCGCAAGTCGCTCCAACATTTGATCCATGAAGGGCAAGGGAAAATGGTCTTTACGAGTGGCGTCATTTAACTTACGATAGTCAGTACACACCCTCCAACCGGTCACGGGTAGAGTTGGAATTAACTCGTTGTCATCGTTTGGTACAACGGTCATTCCTCCCTTTTTAGGGAAACAATGAATGGGGCTCACCCAAGGGCTATCAAAAATAGGGTAAATCATTCCCGTGTCAAGGAGTTTAAGGACTTCCTTTTTGATGACATTGATGAGACTGCTTTTATACATAGTCTCATCGTCTAAAAAGGGCTTTAAATGCATAAAATATCATGAAAATACCCAAATATATTCTTGTATTTGTTGCATGTGTATTTTAGGTTCGGATATTGAGAAAATGACAAAAGACCACAAGAATGATGTAAAAATGAACACGGGAAACGAAGCCGCACATTGAACCAAGCCCTAATGAAGAACTTTCCAAAGAAAACCCTTGAAGATTTGAAGATTTATGAAGAAGGGTCCTCCAATATTGAAGAATTGACACTTTATACCCTTGTATCTTCATAATTACAAGATTGGTCCCTAAAGTTTGTCAATATTGCAAAAAGGGCCCTCTACTTTGAAGAATTGGAAATTTTAGTCCCTCAACAAAACTAAAATGTCAATACTAACCCTCCTCAAAGTCAAATATACAATGAAGGACTTGAAGTTACAAGAAAGTACAAGTTTGGTCCTTTGAAAATATCAAAATTACCAAAAGGACCCTTGACTTTGAAGAAATGACAAAAATGGTACCTCATTAATCATGACTTGGCAATTTCAGTCCTCCAAGAAGTCAAACAAACAAGTCAAGACCATTATCTATGAAGAAAATGCCAAGTCAGTCCTTCAAGAATCAAGAATTGGCAAGAAATACCCCTGAATTCACTTTACAAAACTTTTTGGGGCAAAAGTGTGAAAAGAGAAACATCAATAACAAAGGAAATGAAGTTTCAGCTGTTTTATTTGCAAATGAAAGACAAAGGAAAGAATGGGGGTTAAAGCTGGCAGACAACATAAGTTACATAGACCAGTGTCATGGTGACACGTGCCCCACTCAACCAAACCCACCAATGAGAGCTCTCCCTGGCTCCACATCACCAATCCACTCACCAAGCCGTAACTAACTAATTATTTATTAGTTAATTACGCGCTAAACATCCCATTTAAACACAAAATAAGATCAGACCATTGTTCTTGGAGTTCATAAGCAAATTTAGGTATTTGCTTAATACTTGATAATACCCCTTAATTCACTCCAGATTTGTGATTAAGGTGAGACTAAACACAACCCCACCTTAAACCCTTGGCCACGTCACCATACCAGCTCACATGATAAACCCTTCTACACCACGTTTGGGGAAAAAGCCAAAAGAAGCCAGGGAATCAAAAGCTCATATTCCAGCTTACTCCTTAAGCTTGATATACACCATTGGATGCATTTTCACACTTGCCACCTCCACAAAACGCCAATTCTCAGTCACATGTTCAAGATTCTTCAATCAAGATAAAGGGCAATTTGGGGACTTCTATAGTTAGGGTTTCATGTTTTTTAACTTACTTAGCTCATTTGTATGCCTATATAAAGTCCTTAGGATGCTACATTATTTCTTTGCTCTTGAATTTTCCTTGGTTCACAAATCTATAAATCATATATTCATATTAATGAAATGTGTTTGAATTTGGTGAAGAAAGCTCAAGTGCCATTCTTATTATATGTTTCTTATTGTTGAATGTTTATTGTTCTTGAATCCTAAACATGTTTTCAAAAGGAGTGTGCAAAAGTTTGCACATTTTCCACTTTTCTTGATGTTTTGCTAAGTCTTGTTCAAACCTTGGACTTCTTGGGCTATAAAGTTGATCATAACATCCTGATATTAAGTTATCAAGGTGTGGTGAAGCCTATAACTTGGGGATAATCAAGTGTGGGGAACTAAGGTTGCATTAATCAAGAAGTTTTCATCTTTCTGTTTTGATATTTGTGCTCTTAACTTTGTTGAATCTTAGTAGGCTTATTTGTGGAAGCTTGTGCTTGTTCTTGCTAGCACATAAGCTCATAATTCGTGGGTGTGGATGTACATCCATGATGTACACATCATTCTACTCAAAATCTGATAAAAAAATGGATTTTTGGTGATTTTATGTGTGACTTGTGTTCTTGCTGATTTTATGGTCTAATCTTGCTTAAATATGCATATCTCATCTGTTATTGTGCTTATTTGGGCTTGGGTGGTCTTGGATAACACTTTTGATTTGAAAATTTGGTTTTGAAAAGTTAAAAGGGTGTTTGGGATTACCTGTTATAGATCATAAGTTGTTATTGTGTTTGTGGAAAGTGTTGTTTATGCTTGTTATCTGCTATATACTTGGTTGAGAGTTATTTGCTGCAAGTTTTTGGGTTTAAACCCTTGAATCAAAGATTGTGCTATAGCTTGTTGAGTTTGACTGTTTTTGACCTAATATTTTGGGAATACTTAGAGTATATGCATGTTTAGGGATATAAGCTGTTAAATCAAAGTTATCATAACATATCTTAGAGATCTGAGTGTTTAAATTTGGCTTGGTGGTCAATTGCATCAGCAAGTGTTCATAACTACATGTTCATAGTTCATCAGTAACTTTAAGTGCTTGAATCTTGATCAATACTTTGAATCAGTGCATGAAACATGTTTATACTTGTTCATTTAAGTTTATTATTGCTTGTGTATGCATTTGGTTGAGTTTGGTTGGCTGAATTGTGCTATTAGTGCTTATTGAACCATAACGGCTTATTGTTCTAAGTCTGGGCTATATCTGGTGATTAAATGAATTAACTGTACTAACTGGCTGTTGTTGATTGTGATTTCTTTATTGTTATTGACTCCTTATGATCCACTGATCATTTGGGTGCCTTTGTGTAACTTGAATCTCCAAAAAAGTCACAAAAGACAAAAAGTCAAACAAGTCAAGCAGTAGCAAAAGTTTCCACTGCTCAACATCCAAAACTAGCCCCTGCTAGTGTTAATTTGCATTCAGCTTATTAATAAGCCATATTGGCTTATCCAGACCTGCAACAACTATGGAAACCTTGGTTTCCTCGATCTTTTAGCTACTAGGAATGCATCATGTTCATATGATTAGATAATCAAAGCGGAATTAGAACATGACACATTAACAAGGTGTTTGGACACAAAGAACATGAATTAAAACACTAGGATTGCTAATTATATTAATAATCAACAACCACTAGACGTGTATACATTGAATCCCACGTCTAGTCAACACATGCTTTTAGGTTTACATTGTGAATATGAGTTATGAAAAACCTAATAACCCTTGGTTTCTTTTATAGTGTAAGGACTAGGGTTTTACAAGAGATAATATCAAATAAACATGTAAATCTTCTATTCAAATAAACTTATACAGAATATATCCTGCATGTTTATCTAAATAGAATCTTCAAAAGGCTTCTTGTCTACGTTTCTGTCAATGCTTAGTTTGTACATGATAATGCTTGGATTGTACATGACAATGCTTGAGCCATCAACCTCCGATTTGCTCTTGTCAACGCTTGATTTGCTCTTGACAACGCTTAGACAAATGTCTTCATGTTTTCTTCGTTTTTTAGTTTCTGCCACATCAACTTTTTGACCCAACAATCTTCCCCTAGTTGATATTGGCAAAACTCTTTGTGTATCTCTTGTAAGTTGTACATCATCTTCAAATTGCTTCCCCTTTTTGTCACATCAACAGGGAAGTAAACAATGTATGCAATCTTGAAGATTCTCCAAATGTAGGCTCTGTGTAATGATCTTGAAGAAAAATAAATATAATATTTTTGATGTAGAAGTAGAATAACCCAACCTTGTGTTCCATGTCTTGTACTATCCATGTGATGAAGAACTTATACGAAATAGAGAAAATATAAGTAGACATCGATCCCTTGTCAATATTCTCATCCTTTGTGAGACACTGAGCACGATAATGTAACTCCTTCAAGTGTTATGACAAGTCTTCGTCACCAAACACATAAAGCACGAACAAGTTATCTTCAAACCAATGGATGGATCCCATGATTTAAAGATATGATAGAACACAAACTCGCGAAAATCTTCTTCAAACATCAAACTTATCATATGAATTCTTCCCCTTAAGCCAACAACTCTTCATGACGAATTATAATGAAATAACATCTTCATACCATATGTAAAAGTTTTGCAACGGATAACTCTTTCACAAGGTTATCCCGATTACATAATCTAAAATATCCATCAAATTCTTCATGAATTGTTGCTAACTTACTTAAAAATCATTGACCCCTTTAAAAATATCCGAGCCATTAATATCAACTTGATATTCTAAATAAAAACGGAGATTCCATGTACCTTCGTGTGTAAATTCCTCCTTTTTGTGTGCTAAAAACGTACCAATTTTCTCAACAGCAGCTATTCCTTTTGTTGTCCAATATCATTCACTGTCCAAGATATCAACACTGTGTGTTGTCCAATATCAGACAACACTTGTCAACCTTTGAAAAACCATATATCGGACAACAAGTGTCAACGCTTCATGTCAGCGTCAACTTTATTCCTGTCAGCGCCAACTTTGTACCTGTCAGCGCCTGGCCATCAGCGTCTCATCCATGCCTTATCAGCGTCACACCAACATCTATCAGCGTCACACCAACATCTATCAGCGTTTAAATAACATATATCAGCGGCTAATAGATCTAGGGTTTTATAAACCCTAAATCATGATTTTATGTGAAAACCATAAACTGTAGTGAAGTTTTACATCGAATATCTTCTTCATGAGAGCTCAGATCGAAGATCCCTTCGGTGAGATCCTAGACACAAGTGTCAAGAACCTACAGATCGAATTTCACAACGATCCAACGGTTAACGAAGGAGAAATCGCGTTTTTACTATTATTGTTCACAGAAAACAGCATATGACCACTGTTGACTTTGACGCTTAATAACTTTTTCTTGGGGATAGATCTCGAAAATCCCTCTGGTGTATGTCTAGATATATGTGTTTAGAACACACATACAAATTATCGTGGCGATCCAACGGTTCAATAAAAAGTTATGGCCTTCTGAATACTGCTGCGCACACAAAAACGTCAAGAAAAACCCTAGAAGGATTTTTCTTCTTTTCACCATACACGAACACCTTGTTGGTCCTAGCATCACGAGCCACGAGGCTCTGATACCAACTGTGGAAACCTTGGTTTCCTCGATCTTTTAGCTACTAGGAATGCATCATGTTCATATGATTAGATAATCAAAGCGGAATTAGAACATGACACATTAACAAGGTGTTTGGACACAAAGAACATGAATTAAAACACAAGGATTGCTAATTATATTAATAATCAACAACCACTAGACGTGTATACATTGAATCCCACGTCTAGTCAACACACGCTTTTAGGTTTACATTGTGAATATGAGTTATGAAAAACCTAATAACCCTTGGTACCTTTTATAGTGTAAGGACTAGGGTTTTACAAGAGATAATATCAAATAAACATGTAAATCTTCTATTCAAATAAACTTATACAGAATATATCCTGCATGTTTATCTAAATAGAAGCTTCCAAAGGCTTCTTGTCTACGTTTCTGTCAATGCTTAGTTTGTACATGACAATGCTTGGATTGTACATGACAATGCTTGAGCCATCAACCTCCGATTTGCTCTTGTCAACGCTTGATTTGCTCTTGACAACGCTTAGACAAATCTCTTTATGTTTTCTTCGTTTTTGAGTTTCTGCCACATCAACTTTTTGACCCAACAACAACTTATTTTTGTGATCAATCTTCCTCATTTGACCCATTTGTTTGAACTGGAGCTTATTAGACTTTGACTTTGACTTTCTTCTAGAAAACCAACTCATTTGACTTTTTCATAAGTGCTTATTTGCTTATTTCAGCTTATTGAGTGAACTTATTTGAAATCTTTTTGTTGATTAAGCTTAGTTAAGTCATTTAAAAGCTTTTGAAACTTGAATCAGCTGTTGGGATAGCCTAGAACTCGAAAACGACTATTTTGTCGTTTTGTGTAGATTGCTTATTGCATTTTCAGGCTTATTCCTTGGACTTTTTTCAAATTTCTTTTTACAGAAGTCTTAAGTAACTCAAAAGGAGCTTGTGTGTCTAATTTGAGCTTATGGCATCAGCTTATAGCTTAATGGGCCAAAAAGCCCATTAAGAATAAGTTGTTTGATATAAGCTAGCTTATTTCACATTTTCAGCTTTTGGGCCTTTGTAAAATTGTGTTCAGAATCAAATTTTGAGTCAGATAGGAGCTTTTGGGCTTAATTGGACAACATTTTGCTTATTGGGCCTATTTGAGCCCATTAAGGGGACTGTTTGGACTTTTGGCCCATTTGGAGGCCCATTAGGGGTATTTTGTATTTTTAACTTCATTTTCCGTTTATTTAGGTAAAATTAAGCTAGTTTGCAAGTTTTTAGAATTTTTTTTAAATTTTGGATTTTTAATATTATTTTATTATTATTTTATTATTAAAAATTAAAATTTAGATTTTTCAAGTTTTTATATTTTTCTTAGGTTAAATACATTAAGTTAGGAATTTTACAACTTAAAGAATATTTTTATTGTTCTTAGATTAATTTTTATAATTATTTTAAGTTTTAATTATTTTTAATTGTTTTTAAATAGTTTTAATTAATTTTAAAATTTTCAAAAATAGTTTTAAATTAAGTTAGGTCATTTTAGAGGTTTACAATTGAAAAAATCTCATTTTGGGCTTTTTGTTAGTTAAAGTGATTTTTAGGGCTTTAATTAGCATTAAAAATCATTATTTAATTAAATAAAAGGTTTGTGTGATTTTTGATTTTTTGTAAACTCTATTTACATTATTTAGGATTTATTGCAATTTTTTAGGAATTGTTAGGGTAAATTTTTAAATTTGGCACTTTTTACGGTTTTACGTGTACGACCTTATCGTCTTAGTTTAATTCGTCATCGTAACCGTCTTCTCTTCTTATCTCATTTCTATTTTCTTTACTCATAATCATATAATCACAAAGTTAATCATCTCTCTACACAACACACTAGCCTCCTTGAGAACGATCCCCACTTTGGGTCATTTGTGCACGATTTTCCTAAATCGTCGTACTTACCATAATTTGCCCTCTTTTCCTAAAGAGTGGTAAAAACATTACATCAATTTTGGCGCCGCTGCCGGGGAGGCGTGTTGTGTTTTGATTTTTCAATTCTTGTTTTTATATATAGCCATAATATCTATTTGTATTAGTAGCACTCTACTAATACGTATTATCGGTTTTTCATTTTTTTTGTGTGAATACTATTACTATATTGTATACGTAGAACAATAAATTCACAAGTACTCCAAAAGTGTGAAAACACAACCTTTCCTAAGTAGTGTTAGTCATTGAACTTAAGTATGTTACAAGTTCAGTGTGTCATTCTTTATAGTTCTTTAGAGTCTACGAGATAGACTCGTCATCAGCTAAGGCGGATCTCAGTAAGTGTGCAAAGAATCAAGGATGATGCAGTTAGTAAGTGATGACATAATAGCTTACTAACTCCTCAAGACTATTACTCATTACAAGACCTGAAGATGTTAGAAGACCTAAAGAAGTGTCTGAAGTATCTGTCTAAAGTATTAGTGGAAGACTACAAGGTGGTTACTTGTATTTTAGTTAAAGCTTCTCAAGGAAGCTTCACACCACACTATATATATGTGGTCCTTGTAATAGAATAGTCCAATGATTCCCAACATAGAAAACACACATGTAACACTTTAGAGGATAGGGGTTTCATCCTCCCATGGTTGCATAAGCTTAGCTAGCTATGAACATGGGAGTTTAGTTTGTCATTCATCGTCCGGTTGTTATTCCGCAAAAAACCGGGCAAGTCTTGTATATTTTTTGATTCATTATTAATAATATATACATACAATGAAAAGTACAAGCCTTGTTATTAGTTAGTCAATTGGTTTAATTGTGCAAATGTTCTTCATAGTTTCTTATTGATTCGATGTTTGCACAAGTGTCGTGGACCATCAACTAGTTATCGAACTTTGAACAAATTTTGTGAAAAGGAAATGAGCAATTGGTTGAGCTGGTTTAAAACTGATTTCTACTAAGACTTATTGATCAAAATGGAACACAAATGAACCAACTATAAGCAAGATAACAGGCTAGACCTCAAAATGCAATAGCAAGCTATAGAACTGATGGAAATGAACTCAGAAACAAGTAATAAGCTATCAAAATTCTATCAATCTAACAAGTAACTATCTAAACAACAAGATCAATACAAAAACATGCTAAACACACTTTATCAGATTAACATGTAAGATTAAGCTAGAATTGATCATGCAAGTTGCTGTTTAGTGGAATTAAACTCAGAAACATAAGACCTTTTAGCAAGATGCCTCCATTGATGGAGTACCTAGGCGCTGACCCTCCCAAATAGTGTTAAACCACCACCTTAACACTATTTACCACTAATCAATCATCTACATTCATCATCATCACCATTTCTACCCAAAATTCTTCAAAATCAACTCAGCTACTTGGAATAGGAATGAACAACTACAATTCTTCAACAATGAGCTCCTTATGATCAAATGTGATCACAAGCATATCATAACAACACAAGATCAACAGTAATGCATGTATTAAATAGGAGATTGAAAGAAAAGGAGGGAAATTTGTTTATTTGAATGTGAAAGTTTGTTACAAAGTTTGGTAAGAGGTTACAACTACTTTAACTAACTCAAGAGTTTGTCGGGCTCTTTAGTCTGTTACACTACAACTAACTAGCTAGGATTGAGAGAGAAAAGGGAAGTGTGTGAAATTTCAAACTTTAGCTACGTACAACAAATGAGAGAACAATTCCCTATTTATAGATAAAAAGCGAGAAGTTGTTGGAGCTGATGACGTGTCTCAACCAATCAATTGCTGCCAAGTGTCCTGAATTTGTCAATTGGAACTAGCCGTTATGAACTTGAAATTGGGCTTTTCTTCTTGGTTGATTTTCAGGTTAACTGAGCTCGTGGGATAGATTCCTTGATTGAAAACTATCACTTTTCATGTATAAAGTTTTTCCTGATATGCATTGTAACTCAAATTCGTTCTTGGGTTCATTTGGGGAAGAAGGTGATACGTGGCAAGCTTGGATTGGGTGAAAGTATAGCACACGGATCATAATCTATTTGTGGATAAAATGATTATTGGTTGGCAAGTTGTGATTGGTTAAAAATTGAGTAATTGGGATATACTGTAGCTGGCGGCTCATTTAATTTCTTTGGTGAGGTGGCTTATTTGCTGGCAATGCGTGTCATTGAAATGCTGCTCTCCCATTGGATAATAACCATAGCACACGGATTGAGCCCTTTATATACTTTGAAAAATGGCAGCTTTAGTCCTTCTACTTTGGCAGATTCATGATTTAAGCTTAGCACTTCATTCCTTTAGCATAATTGGTCCCTTGAATTTCATTCTTGTCTAGTTTGACCCTTTGACTTGGTTGACTGAAGAGTTGACCATGTTTGACTTTTATCTTGACTTTGACAAATTTACACTTTGAGTCCTTCAACTTTAGAGTGTTGTCAAGATAGGTCATTCATCTTTAAAGTCTTGTCATCTTTGATCCTTCTTTGTCTTTTTCATCCAAATAAGCTTGATTTCTTCTTGTTTGCTTGAAAATGTATCCTTCTTACCTATTTATACACAAACACAAAACATACCACATAATACCGCTTTATAGCACAAAAGTTAGGTATTTTCCTTGTGTTTTAGGGTGATTTGTTGATTAATTGATATGAGTTATTGCTCATATCAACCTTCATGACTTATGATTTGTCTTATTAGTTCTTATGTGAATTGGTTAATGATTCATTGTAAATTTTGTTGTTGGTGCATGTAGTATCCATGTTACATCTTGATAGAGAAATCCTTTTTCTTATCATGATATGAATACTTACTTGTTCTTTTTTTTATGGTTACACAGGAAGGAGTTGGGAGGCATTTTTCTGACTTTATTAAATTATTGTTTGGTTAGTTTCCTAATAACATGCCGCCTAAATTGACGACTGCTACTGTTAATACCATGATTGAGCAAGCTATCGCTAGAGCTTTGGAAGATGAACGTGCTGCGAGGAACCAAGAGGCTGAGAATAGGAATGTTGCTGGTCAAGTTGGAGGGAATGTTGAAAATCCAGTTGCAGGTAATACTGATGAACAAGAGGGAGGAAATGCTGTGGGACAAGTTGGAGGTAATGCTGCTGTTCAACAAGTTCAGAAGGAATGTTCCTATGCTAGTTTCATGAAATGTGGACCTACCTATTTTCGTAGTACTGGTGGTGCATTGGAATTAAGTGGTGGATTGGAAAGATTGAAAGTACTTTTGAAATCAGTGGATGTTTAGAAGCTAGTAAGGTGAAATTTGTTGTAGCTACTTTTCAGGATGATGCATTGAGTTGATGGAATAGTCAGGTAGCCACTGTAGGATTGGTTGAAGCTACTGCTAGAACATGGATTGTGACCAAGGGACTGTTGACTGCTAAGTTTTGTCCTGAGGAAGAGTTAGGTCAGTTGGAAGATGAATTGAGGCATTTGGTGCTGAGGAACAATGATATTGTAGCTTATACAAGGAGATTTTCTGATTTATGTTTGTTATGTCCTGATGCTTTTGCTGATGACCGTAAGAAGATGAAGCATTATATTAGAGGTTTATCTAGTAATATCAAGGGAGAAACTACTTCGTCGAAACCCAAGTCATTTGATGAAGCTGTTCAAATGGCTCATGATTTAATGGATGTAAAGCTGCATGATTGAAAGGATAGTATTGCTGAGGGGAATAAGAGAAAGTGGGAAGCTGCACACTCAGGCCAAGGGCAGAATCGAGGTGGTTATCGTAATAACAATGACCAAGGACCAAATAGGAATCAGCAATACAATTTGAGAAGGAATGATGGTGTTCGTGCTGCCACAGGAAATCAAGGTAACAAGGTGAATCCGAAGTGTGGTCGGTGTAATCTGTATCATGTTGGGAATTGTCCACCTGCTTGCAACAAGTGTGGGAAGGCCGGACATAAGATGGCAGATTGTAGAAACAAGGGTGTGGCCACTGGAGCCAATGCTGTTAAGGTAGTTAACTGTTCTGGATATGGAGGCCGTGGACATAAGCAAAGGACCTGTCCGAGGGTTGACATACGACAGGGAGGCAATGTTGCTGCTGTTGCTGCTGGGATTGCTGCTCCAGCCTATGTTGTGGGAGATGCTGACAAACCTCAAGGGCCGAATGTGGTGACTGGTACGTTCTTACTTGATGCTTGTTATGCTAGTGTGATATTTGATTCTGGATCCGATAGAAGTTTCTTAGATATTAGATTCAGTCAGCTATTGGATAGAAAACCAATGAGATTGACAACTAGTTATAAGGTGGAGTTAGCTGATGGTAAGGTTGTAAGCACTAGTTCTATACTGAAAGGTTGTTCCTTGAATTTAGGTAATTATGTGTTTAATATTGATTTGATGCCTATAGAATTAGGATCTTTTGACGTGATTGTTGGAATGGACTGGCTAGTTGGTAATGGTGCAGTAATTGTTTGTGGAGAGAGATTAGTTCAGATAACGCTGAGGAATAGGGTATTGACTGTGAAAGGAGATGAATGTACTTCTCGTTTGAGAGTTGTTTCTTGTTTGAAGATGATGAGGTATATAGAAGCAGGTTGTGATGTGTTTCTTGCACAGATAAGTAATGATGGTGTGAATGAAAGGAAATTGGATGATGTACCTGTGATTAGAGAGTATCCTGAGGTTTTCCCTGAGGAATTGCCAGGATTACCGCCGTATCATGAAGTGGAGTTTCGTATTAATTTAGTTTCGGGTGTTGCGCCTGTTTCTCGTGCACTGTATCGTTTGGCTCCGTCTGAAATGAAAGAATTATCTGATCAATTGAAGGAATTGATGGATAAAGGATTTATTAGACCGAGTTCGTCGCCGTGGGGTGCTCCTGTTTTGTTTGTTAGGAAGAAAGATGGTTCTTTTAGAATGTGTATTGATTATAGAGAGCTTAACAAGTTGGCTGTCAAGAATCAGTATCCACTGCAGAGGATTGATGATTTATTTGATCAGTTGTAAGGTTCTCGTGTATACTCGAAGATCGATGTGAGGTCTGGGTATCATCAACTGAGAGTTAGGGAAGAAGATATTCCTATAACAGCTTTTCATACTCGATATGGACATTTTGAATTTCACGATGCCTTTTGGGTTAATAAATGCGCCTACTGTATTTATGGATTTGATGAATCGTGTATGCAAGCCGTATTTGGATGAGTTTGTTATCGTATTCATTGAATATTCTCATTTACTCCAAGAGTGAAGAGGAACATGAGAAGCATTTGAGAACAATTTTGGAATTTTTGAAGAAGGAGAAGCTGTATGCGAAGTTCTCTAAGTGTGAATTTTGGTTGAAATCAGTGCAATTTTTGGGGCACGTGATTGATAGTGAAGGTGTTCGTGTGGATCTTGCTAAGATTGAGGCAATTAAGGATTGGTCAGTGTCGAAGACACCGACTGAAGTTCGCCAATTTCTTGGTTTGGCTGGGTATTATAGAAGGTTTATTGAGAAGTTTTCGTTAATTGCTAAGCGGTTAACAAAGCTTACGGAAAAGAATCGAGTGTTTGAATGGGGATTGGAAGAGGAATATGCATTTAATACGTTGAAGGATAAGTTGTGTTCTGCGCCGATATTGTCTTTGCCAGAAGGATCTGAGGATTTTGTAGTATATACTGTGACGCGTCTCATAAAGGATTTGGGTCTGTATTGATGCAAAGGGAGAAAGTAATAGCGTATGCATCGAGACAATTGAGGAAGCATGAAGAGAATTACACTAGGCATGATTTAGAACTTGGGGTTGTTATTTTTGCATTAAAGATGTGGAGACACTAGTTGTATGGAACTAAGTGTGTGGTTTTCACTGATCATAAGAGTTTGCAGTATATTTTGGATCAAAAGGAATTTAATATGATGCAAAGGAGATGGGTTGAGTTGCTGAGTGATTATGAATGCGAGATTCGTTACCATCCTGGTAAAGCGAATGTGGTAGCTGATGCACTTAGTAGAAAGGAAAGAGATAAGTCTATAAGAGTTAGAGCTTTGACAATGATGGAAAGTGTTGATTTGATAGAAGCGATATTGAAAGCCCAAACTAATGGTTTGAAGGAAGAGAATGTTGAAGCAGAAAATTTGGGTAGAATTTTGAAACCATTGTTTGAAGTAAGGTCAAATGGATTGAGGTATTTTAAGAATAGGATTTGGTTACCGTTGTGTCCGTCTGAGAAATATTCTTTAGGAGTGAGAGATTTGGTAATTAATGAATCTCATAAGTCGAAGTATTCAATACATCCTAGATCGGACAAGATGTATCAAGATCTTAAGAAAGTTTATTGGTGGCCGAATATGAAGGCAGATATAGCACATTATGTTAATAAGTGTTTAACTTGTGCGAAGGTGAAGGTTGAACATAAGAAACCATCTGGATTATTGGTGCAACCTAAGATTCCTGAGTAGAAATGGGAGAAGATTACAATGGATTTTGTGACAGGTTTGCCAAGGACTGCAAGTGGTAATCATATGATATGGGTGATTGTAGATAGATTGACTAAGTCTGCTCACTTTTTGCCAATGAAGAAGACAGATAGTATAAAGAGGTTAACAACAGTGTATGTGAAGGAGATTTTTTGTCGACATGGTGTGCCTTTGTCGATAATTTCTGATCGTGATAGTAGATTTACTTCAGAATTTTGGAAATCTTTGCAGAAAGCTATGGGAACGGAGTTATGTTTAAGTACAACATATCATCCGGAAACTGATGGACAAACTGAGAAAATGATTCAAACGTTAGAGGATATGCTTCGTGCATGTGTGATTAACTTTGGAAATGGTTGGGATAAGCATTTGCTATTGGTTGAAAATTCGTACAATAATAGTTATCATGCTAGTATTAAAGCCGCTCCATTTGAAGCTCTATATGGACGTAAGTGTAGATCACCAGTGTGTTGGAGTGTAGGAGAAAGTCAATTGACTGGGCCTGAAATGATATTCGAGACGACTGAAAAGATTGTGCAAATTAAGAAGCGTTTGTTATCTTCTAGAAGTAGACAAAAGAGTTATGCTGATAACCAAAGGAAACCGTTGGAATTTAAAGTAGGAGAAATGGTTATGTTGATGGTATCTTCATGGAAAGGAGTAATACATTTTGGAAAAAGAGGAAAGTTAAGCCTGAGATATATTGGACCATTTAAGATTATCCAAAGGATTAGATTGGTGGCTTATAAGTTAGAGTTTTCTGATGAGCTTAAGGCTATTCATAATACTTTTCATGTGTGTAATATGAAGAAGTGTTTAGGTGAAAGGGATGTGGTGATTCCATTATAGGAAATTCAACTTGATGATAAGTTGCATTTTATAGAGGAACCTGTAGAGATAATGGATAGGGAAGTTAAGAAGTTGAAGCATAGTAGGATTCCGATTGTGAAGGTGAGATAGAACTCTAGATGTGGGCCAGAGTTTACATGGGAACGTGAGGATTTCTTTAAGGACAAGTATCCTCATTTGTTTAGGAAGGATTAAGCGCCACGGACGTCACTTCTTTTAAGAAGGGGGGGATGTGATAACCTAAAACCGAGGTCATTGCTTAATCTTATTTTACAATTATTTTTGAAATTTTTTGATGAATTTGAATGATATTTATTTTTGGAGGTTTATGTTTAAACCGATGTTGGAAGGTTTATATTTTAATTTTAATAAGTATATGGATTATTAGCAAGCGTGATGTCGATGGATGCCAAATATTTTACGTCTTATTGTCGGTTGTTCGATTTTTGTCATTTTTGATGTTTTATTTTAAATGACGTGTTAAGTCGAGTCGGGAGTCGATATTATTATATTTAAGGTACGTTTTAAGTTTTTAAAAGTATCTTTATGAAACCCGATCCCCGTAAATATTTTCAAAATTGACTAATAGTTATTTCCCGCATTTTTAGCTAACTATTTTCATTTTGAGCCACAACTATTGCAAAATTACAACAATGATCCCTCATGCACTATATAAAAAGTTTAAACAAACACACACACACACACACACACACCATAATATCCACTCAAAATTTTCATCATCTCTCTTCTTCTCTCTCTATTTGCCGAAACATCACCACCACCCTAAATCCATACACATTTTCAATATTAACTTGATTTGGATTATGAATTGAGTAAAACTAAAGCAAGACCCTGTCTTAAAATGGATCAAGGATCATTTTGGTGTAAGAAATTCTTACATGCAAGGCATTTTTATTTTTTGATGTTGGTAGGTAGAAGCCATGATCATGCATGGTGTTCTTGCCATGATCAATGGTGATTGTTGCAAGAATTTTGTTAAAAACTTCATTTTTATTCAAAGGTTTTGATTTTGATAATGATTTGGGTGTTATGGTTCATATGTGTTGATGTTAGGGTAAGGAATGATCATTTTCATGGTTGGTTTTTATCAAAAAGGTGATTTTGTACAAGTTTTTGATGGTCATTTTATAACAGTAAGTAAACAGTAAAATCCGAATTTTTATGTTTTAAAAATGGCTTAACTTATAGCCTAGGTTTGTAGATAAATTTATAAGCTTCGATTTGATATAAGGTAGAGCTTCTAGCTCCAAACGAGCGCGAAGTTATGATGTTTTGATTGATCGTGTACCGGGAGACGAGTATCGGCACTACATATAGTTGTTGTCGATATTTGGATCGAATATCGGGGACTCTAAATTGAAGTTTTGAAATATTTAACCTACTGATAATGAGGTGTTTACCTTAGAGGTTGAGTTTACTTAAAAACCCGAGTTTCGGTTTTGTAAAGGTAGTCGTTTAAAGAAGTTAAAACGGTTGTATGAAAAATTAACGTAAATCTGTCCGGATTTTGTAGTTTGAAAATGAGTCGGGTAAAGGACTTTAAAAGTAATTTCATTTGATGAACTTGTACGAGTACTTTCTATATATAGTAAGTTAGTTTATCGAGTCGTTTCATAAACGTTTGACAAGTTTAAAAGGTGTAAATAAGCTAGTACATGTAGTATGTGCCGGCGGACTTTGTTAAAAGTGTAAAATGGTAAAGTAAATGTGTAGTAAAGTATAATGAAGTTATTTATATCGTTTTCTCTCGAGTTTATCGTGATTTTATGAGTTTAAGTTTGATGTGGTTATATATGATTTATTTCTCGAGTCATTATTAATGAACGCGCCTTATTTGATTGGTAGGGTTCTCGTGTTTGAAAGTCATCCATTATCATCGACAATCATCTCGCTAGATCTCTTATACTAAGGTGAGTCTTTAGCCTCGCTTTTTATGCTAGCTACTAAATCTTTTATACCCGCGAGGGGGATACATGCTATTTGAAAATAAATGAAGACAAGCCATGAGTAATTGTTGGACCCGAATGTTGCCTAAGTTGATTACATTGTATTGAGTACCTTGTTGCTAAAGACCCTAAATTCATGAGCCGTTAACTATCTTCTGACTTGATTTTGTGAGTCGGGAATAGCCGCTTATTCTAATGATAGTACTATTGGGTTGACCACCCTATCTGAGACCAGGGCATTACGTTGAGTAACCCGCTGGGAAGGATAATTTTACGAGAATAAGAATGTGGTATTCTAGCAACTGATACCCTAGAGAGGTAATGGTTTTATTCTAGTCATGCCGGCATTTGGCGTGGATGACTATTTGGTTAAGGGGTCGGTGTCATGAGCTTAAATACAATGCTTATTATTGCCTTGAATATAGATTGTGTGTACGACAATTCTATAAATGATTATTATTGATTTTCTTCTTGTGTTCAAGGGTGATTTGATAAACCTATAGAATCGCTCAACATTATTGTTGACTCGTTTTAGCATGTATTTTAGGTAATAGGAAGTGATGGAGCATGGAGCTTTGCTGTGGAGGTTGTGGCTTGGCTTTTGGAAGAATGTTGGTCTAAAAACTATTTCTATCCTTTACTGTTGAACAATTTACTTTATGTTTGTGTACTGTACTAAAATTGTTGGTTGTTGGTCGAGATCCATGGGGACTAAACGCTTTACTCTGGTGTCATTTTAGTACAATTTGGGATGAAATTTATGTTTTAGACCTATTATGAAAATCTTGTTTATGTTTTATGTGTAAACGTCTCACTTTTGAGTCGTTCAATATACCTTGTGTGATGATGATTGTGTCTAGCACCCAATTGTGTATTTCCGCTGCGCAATGTAAATTGGGGGTGTTAGAGATGAGAAGTGTCTCATGGCTCACACTTCTAAAGAGATATGCTTGGGAATCGATCTAGAGCCTGACGAATGGATTAAGGATAGTGGTTGTTCTTAACACATGACGGGTAATCAAATTTTGTTCTCACACTACAAAGCATATGATAGAGGTAACGTTACTTTCGCTAGTAATAGACGTGGTAATATCATTGGCAAAGGTACGGTCTCTCTTGACTCTATGACTATAGAAAACGTAGAGCATGTAGATAACTTAGGTTTTAACCTTCTAAGTATAGGTCAAATTTTTGACAATAAGTGTAAGGTCATCTTTTTGGAATAAGATAGTGAAATCGTAAAAGATGGAAAAGTCATTGGAAAAGGTGTTAGAAAGCATGGGCTTTATGTCATGAAGGTTAATAGGAAGTCAAAGGACAACTTATGTCTAGCGAATTTAGATGATAGTTCTACTCTTTGGCATAGGAGATTAGGTCACGCTAATATGCGTTTAATTCAATCTTTAGTCTCTAAGGAGTTGGTAAGCACCTCCCCAAGATGAAGTTTGATAGTCACTTTTGTGATTCTTGCAAAATTGGGAAGCAAGTTCACTCAAGTCACAAAGCCAAGAATTTGGTTTTGACCTCTCGGTGTTTAGAGCTCCTACATATGCATATCTTTGGACCTTCCGCCATACAGAGTTATGGAGGTAACCATTATACCCTAGTTATAGTTGACGACTATTCTAGATTCACTTGGACTAGATTTTTGGCATCAAAGAATGAAGCTTTCGATCACTTCAAAACCTTTAGTCGAAGAATTCAAAATCAACTAGGATTTCAATTGTCTCTATTAGGACGGATCATTGTAGGGAATTTGATAATGAAGTGCAATTTGGTGCCTTTTGTGAAGCTCATGGTATTACCTATAACTTCTCGGATCCTCGCACTCTACAATCAGATGAGGTAGTTGAAAGGAAGAATAGGACCATCCAAGAGATGAGTAGGACGATGTTAAATGAACAATCCTTGCCTCAAAATTTTTGGTGCAATGCCGTGGACACGTCGACTTACATTCTCAACCGAATTCTTATTCGACCTTTTCTAGGAATGACCCCCTATGAGATTCTTAAAGGTAAGAAGCCCTCATTGGAAAACTTTAGGGTGTTTGGAAGCAAGTGCTTCATTCTCAACACCAAAGACTACCTTACTAAGTTTGACCCAAAGTCTTACGAAGGTATATTTTTAGGTTATTCTCAAACTAGCAAAGCCTACATAGTCCTCAATAGAACCTCGGGTGTAATTGAAGAATAACTTAACGTGACATTTGATGAAACCCCACCTTCATCTAAGACACCACCTTTGGTAGATGATGACTTAGATGAAATAGACATACTTAATGCCAAAGATGCTAGAAACATAGGAGTTGAAGAATTTAGTGTTGAAAAGGGAGTAAACATTAAGGAGTCTAAGGATCATGCTCTTGATAACGTCATAGGCGAATTAAATAAAATGACCCTAAGATCTCAAGTGCAAAATCAAAGTAACTTCTTTTGTTTCGTCTCCTTGATTGAACCAAAGAATGTTAAAGAAACTTTGATGGATGAGGGTTGGGTCATCGCTATACAAGAAGAATTGAATCAATTCATTGCTAATGACGTTTGGGAACTTGTTCCTCCACCTAGAAGTTCGACCATCATAGGAACCAAATGGGTATATAGGAATAAGTTAGATGTGAATGGTGGTGTGTCTCATAACAAGGCTAGACTTGTAGCTCAAGGCTATAATCAGCAAGAAGGTATTGATTAATGCGAGACATACGCGCTCGTAGCTAGATTAGAATCCATTAGAATCCTCTTTGCTTACGCTTGTGCTTTAAACTTTAAGCTTCAACAAATGGATGTAAAGAGTGCATTTCTTAACGGTTTGATCAATGAGGAGGTATATGTGTGTGACACCCCAAGTATGGTCAAAATATGCGGAATTATCCACGGAGATGTCTCTAGGGTGGATCGATAGCATATAGTCCATAGAGCATAAGAAAAAGAGTTATTTAAATCAGATTACTTATTTTATTAAACAGACAAATAAAAATTATCTTAAACATGATGAACAGTGATTGTTTGTGTTTCCCAAATAGAACCTCTGACGAGTCCTATGATGCAGATTACTAAGATGCTGGAGACCATGCACACACCACGTACTAACTTCATATTCCTGTGGAAAACATACTAAAGGGGGTCAACATAAAGTTGGTGAATTTACAGATTTTATCAATTAATTAGTTTGGACATACATTAATCATAGAAGTGACAATGCACAAAGCATTCTCACTAAAATGTAGATAACATTTGTTTATTATTAGAAAGTGAAGCTTAACCTTCCATAGTCCTCAACAGATGAGGACGTAGTGTCTTACAAAAAGACACCCATTCTAGTTCCAGCATGGTATACGTTTGTTGTCCCGGCCAAGGCACAATGAGCATGACTCACCCAGACGGGGATGGTCAATCCCTAATAGATCTATTTATAATATTCGGGCGATTTACAACAATTTAACAGTTCTAATAATAATCAATCATAGTCAAGTTTATACAATCTGGTTATGTCCATTATGTGTTTGCATATCTTCTTTCCCAAAAAGGGAAAGTTTTATCAAAAGTTTATATGGGGCTGTAAACTCACCTGGGGGTAGGCAATTGCTGTTTAATACGAATATCCAAATAAAGCTCACGCCAAAAGTTATGCCTAATCAGATAGTACAGTCTTAATAGATAGTACAAGGAACATATATGTATGCTTATATAGATTTTATTCAGTTCATTTATGCTACGGTATTTATCTAAATAACCGTAGTTCAAGTAGCATCAATATTCATTTAAACTTATTTATATAAGTTTCATTTCTAAGTAAACATAAAATGTTGAACTATTAATATGAGTTAGCATACATGTATTTATAATAAACATTCAACTTACAATTAAGTTTCTTATTTAAGTAGACATAAAATGTTCTACTTAAAATATTTGTTTACGTTCTTCGTTCATGTATTATAATCATCCATTTAAACTTATTATTAAGTTTCTTATTTAAGTAAACGTAAGGTGTTTTACTTACATATTAGCATTCAATTTGTTCAACTTTCATATAGTTTTTATTTTCTGAAAGTATATGAGTTTATGTATGAGTAATACATATTCATAATTATTTATACAATTATTTCCTAAAGTAAATATAAATATTTTATTTTGAAAATTAAAATATAATATTTTATTTAACTTTAAAGTTTCCATAAATTATTTTAACATTTATAAAATAATTTAAACTTAAGAATTTATAAATTAATTCTTATGATTTAAGTATCTAATTATGTTTATTATAATTAAAAATAGAATTTAGAGTTAGGGCTTGTTAATGTTTCGGAATATGGCAAAACTAGTCCCTCCATATTTTAAACAAGTATAACTTTCGGGTTTTACGGATTTGGTACCTAGGGCTTGTTATAGTTTCGGCTTATGGCAGGTTTAGTCCCCCTAGTTATATCTAGGTTTTGTAACTTTACTAAAATTACAAAAACAGTCCCTATGGCTTCTTTAAGTTTCGGCTAATTACAAGAATGGTCCCTAGGGTTATAAAATAACAAAATAACTTTTAGAAACTTTCCAAAATGTTCCCTAGGGTTTAAATTGCCACGGATAGAATTTATTAAACCCTAGACTTTTAGATAATTACATTTTCAGTCCTTGTGTTTACTAGTTTATCAAAACAAGTTTCATAAGTTACGGTTTTAGTCCTTAAGTTTCATAAATTTTCATGTTAATCCAAAAAGTTTTTATAAGTTATATTTTATTATAAAAACTTTTATTTAACATTCAAAATAGTATATGGGCTGATTAAATAGGCTAAACATTATAATGGGCTATCTAGTGGGCTTAAATATATCTCAAGTCTACTAATTTATTTAAATGGGCTTTTAAATCAATTATTGGATTTTAATATATTTTTAAAGTCCTTTAATTAGTTAAATGGGCCTAAGTGTAGTATTAAGTCCATTAAGTCTTGGATTAAGAGCCTTTTTTATTCAAAAATTCCATCAAAGGCTCTTCTATATGACGAGGTCACATCTAGATCATTTTATTGGTGTAAGTTTCGTTGTAATGTTTCTTTTTCATTTACCGATTGGCTTAAAAACCCACATCTTGTAACTTTGTAATCTAGCTCCTTGCTAGTTTTCTCAATAAATGGTTGTTCAAAAAAAAAGTATTGGATTAACATCTCATGGGCTTAAATAGTCCATTAACACTACTTCACATTTTTATGTAAGTTTTAACTTAGGATATTCTTATAAGCTTATTATTAGCTTATTCATATTTAGTTTTAAATTTAAAATAGGAGAATAAAATTTATAGTTTGTTTTATGTGATGTTCCAAATTAGATCTAGGTATGTTACAAGGTTGCATGCCATTATAAGTGTTTACAAGCGTAGATCTAGCTATGTACAAATTAAGAAAACAAGTCATAGTCCATGTACACCAAATACATATATATCCTACGGCTAGACCTTTAATCTTGGTATTTCCTAGATGAAGTTTTTAGTTAATCTTATGATTTATATAAATTCATAAATTCCAATACAATCATGTAATCTTATTGCTTGTTTCTAAGACCTTTCATAAACCCACCTAGACAACATATAGCCCACGGCTAGGTTGTCTTTTCCCAAAAATTCCCATTAGATCTTTATGCTAGTTCCATGTTTATCATTTAACCATAAATCTAGGTTCTACATAAACATGCATGTACACTAAAAGACCATCTAAGTACATATAACATTTTAGTGATTTTTAATAGTCCATTTAACATGTGATGATACATATCCCATCATTTAAACTTAGCACATAAGTCATATAAACATTATTCATGTATGCCGTGACCTTCAAGGTCATGGTTTTCCATGTCTTTTGAGTTACACAAGTTTGCTTTATGAGATCCATGATTATTAGTTAACCAAGATTCCAAAAAGTGAGATTTGTAACTTATGCTACATATAAATTTATAAAATGGTTCATATGATTTTTTAGTCATGTTAAAACATAGAGTACAAGCCTTAGGGTTCCTTTATTAAAAAGTTTTAACCATGGCTATGGTGGTCTAAAATATGCCGTGGCCTAGAATGGCCATGGCTTTACCAAATCTAGATTTTTAACAAGCTATATATATACATGTGTTTATAGATGGATGATGATGCATGCAAGTAAAAATGAAGAAACATAAGGAGTATACCTTTCTTGCCTAAATTTTACCAAGGAAGATCTATATGAACAAGGAGGCTAGAGATCTAGTCAAGATTGTGAAGAAAACCCTAAAGATAACTAAGTCGTGGCATTTATAGATTCGGCTAGGGCTTGTTACAATACTTCCAAAGATGATGATGATACCAAAAGATTGGTGATTACTATGGGACAAGGATCTAGTAGATTAGATGAACAAACTTGGATTTTTTTGGCTTATAGCCGAATTATTTGAGAGATAAAGATGAAGAAGGAGTGAGATCTAATTGTATGAGGGAATGTGAAGAGTGAGAGAGATTTTTCGGCTTAAGGAGGAAAGAGAGATAGAAGAAAGGCAAAAGGAATATGATTGTCTTGGTAAGGGAGTATGTGACAAGTGTTGGCTTTTCCAAAACCAATGCATCCCTCCATCTTCCACCTCATGGGTGTCGTGTCTTACTTGCAAAAGAAAAGGAAGTTAGGCCATGTTGATCTTATGTTGGGCTAGCACACAAGGATAAGGGTTCTTGGGCTAGTCCAATATGTGTATGAATGCCTAAGATGTACACATATACATAGATGGCATAAATACTTATCACAACATATTTCCATGTTTTGCTAAATGTTTCATTCATATATATGAATGGTTCATTATTTGTTCTCTTACTCCTCTATACAAGATTCAAGTTATGTAATCTATCACAAAAACAAAATGATTGTAGATGTAAAAATACATAATGATAAGTTCACACACACATCTTATAGGATTATCACACTTGAGTGGTTGCTCTTAAGATCATTAGATGAAACATCATTACATAAAATCATGGTAAAATCATGGATTTTACAACACCACCCCGTTATTTTAGCTTTGTCCTCAAAGCTACTAAAACATAGTTATCTTTTAAGTGAAAAGATGAGGGTACTTGGCTTTGAAGATGTCTTCTCGTTCCCAGGTGTACTCGGGGCCTATCTTCGAGTCCCATCATACTTTGATTAGCGGGATGCTGCTACGTTTCAACTTCTTGGTTATTCTCTCCATGATTTCCACTGGCGTCTCCATGTATTGGAGTTGGTCATCGATATGGAACCCCTCTAAGGGCATAACCAAAGGTTCCTCTGCGTAGCACTTCTTCAGATTTGATACATGGAAGGTGGGGTGTATTCGACTTAACTGTGGCGACAGTTCTAAATGGTAAGCCACTTCCCCGATCTTGGCTATCACTTTGAAAGGACCCACATATCGTGATTTCAACTTTCCACGCTTTCCAAATCGTATAACTCCCTTCCATCGTGATACTTTTAGCATGACGTGATCTCCTACTTTGAACTACATGGGTCTGCGTTTCTGATCTGCATTGCTCTTTTGTCGATCACGAGTAGCTTGCAGTCTCTGCTTTATAAGGACAATTCGGTATGTAGTCTCCTAAATCAATTCAGACCCAGTGAGTTGGAACTCACCTACCTCTGCCCAACATACAGGAGAGTGACATTTCCTTCCATCAAGGGCTTCAAAAGGGGCGGCCTTGATAGTGGCGTGATAGCTATTGTTGTAGGAGAACTCAACGAAAAGTATATGCTCGACCCAACTATTTCCAAAATCAATTACACATGCCCTTAGCATGTCCTCTAGAGTTTAGATGGTTCGCTCACTCTGACCATCCGTTTGTGGATGATAGGCGGTGCTCATATCCAGTTGGGTACCCAAGGCTCGTTGGAGAGCCCTCCAGAAGTTGGAGGTGAATCTGTTGTCCCTGTCGCAGATTATTGAGACTGGTACTCCATGTTTGGTTACAATTTCCTTAAGATAGGTCCTTGCCAACTTGGATAGGGAGTCGGATTCCTTGATGGGTATGAACTGGGCAGTCTTGGTGAGTCGGTCGACTATCACCAAATGGCATCATACCCACGTGATGATTTTGGGAGTTTGGTCACAAAATCTATGGTGATATGTTCCCACTTCCATTCAGGTATCTCAGGCTGTACCAGTAAACCGAATGGCCTTTTGTAAAACCCGCATGCTTTTACCATTCATAGTACCCTTAGGATCGTACGTACTAGTTAAAACTTTCCTAATATAGCATGATTACGATTACGTGTTAGGAGTTTACGTATTACGTACGTGTTAGAACACAGATAAGTATTTTATATACACGATCACGTAATAATTATTTAACAATAATTAATCACGAACATGCGATCATGAAATCATGAACGTAATTAAAACACGAACTATTATTAATTACGTATATATATTTATTACGAGCGTAATTAAATATATTAGATCACAGTATTTACGTAACGAGAACATTTAAAACACGAACATAAATAAACACAAACGAGTAACTAAATAACGAGACACGGAAAAAGGTACGGGAACCCCATGTGGGGTCCCTACCCGCGGCCAAACAAGGACAATGGGCCAAGCCCATTGTCAAATTTTACTAAAGGGGGTTATGTTTATTTTTCACTACACAAATTAAGTTACAAAAGATTTTTAAGAAAAACCTAAAAACCCTCTTTCTCCTTGTTCTTTGTGCCGCCACCCATAAATCACCATACAAGGTGGTTTGTTGATCTTTGATCTTGAAGAATTGGTGATTGATCGTGTTTGTTCTTCGTTCTCTTGATCCACGAATTCGGTAAAACCTTTGTAAACCTTTTCTTTTAATTTAATCTTTTTATTAATTATGAACATGTGATGTTTTTATAAAAACATAATAATTAATCATAGATCTAACATGTTTTGGTGATTAATTAAATCAAAGGGTTGTTTTGAGGGGTGTTTTGTTTTGGCCGCAGGCTGCAACCGACCCCGAGGGGGTTTCGGTTTGCCAAGCCGACCACCACCAATACCATATGGTCTTGGTTGGTGCGTGTGGGTCCCACGGCAGCAAGGGGAACACGGGGTACCCCGAGTTGGTTCGGGGTACGGTGTCGATTCATGTCCGGTTCATGTTTTCTAGCCTAGATCCGGTTCATGGTTTATGTTAGTTTTTTTTATGTTATGAACTTATGTTAAAAATTAAATTAATAAAAGATTTGATTAATTTAATAACATGACTTAGGTTATTTAATTATTAATGAACATGAAATTATTTTAACCTAAGTATTTATATATTTAAGACTTATGATTAATTAATTATTTTAAAACCATGGATATAATTAATTAATTAACATGACTTAGGTTATATTATTAATATATAGTAATACATATTTTAACCTAAGTATTTAACTTATTTAATTAAAAACATGTTATACTTTAATTAAATATTATAACCTATAGTTTAATTAAATTACATGAAATAATTAATAAACTATACAATATACCATATGACTTAGAAAATAATCATGAAAAACACTTAGGCTTATGTACTTAGCTTATTTAACCAGTTTATTTCTAATTATGGAAACTTTCTATTTTTGGAAACTTTCTATTTTTGGAAACTTTCTATTTTTGGAAACTTTCTATTTTTGGAAACTTTATATTTTTGGAAACTTTCTATTTTTGGAAACTTTCAATTTTTGGTAACTTTCTATTTTTGAAAACTTTCTATTTTTGGAAACTTTCTATTTTTGGAAACTTTCTATTTTAGGAAACCTGCTATTTTTGGAAAGTTACTTATTATTACACAATAAGTATAATAACACATGAAATACCAGAAATACTTAATCAGATTAAGCAGAATATAAGATTTAATACAGTTTAAGGCTTTAAAACAGTAAAACATAGTAAGAACACATAAAATAAGCTAAGACATGACATAAAACCAGCTATGTATTTAGTAAGCAGATACTTATTCATGTACGTATTTATGTAGCACTAGTGATTCTGAAGTAGGATTCCTCGCAGTTCATCTTTCTCGTTCACTGAAATAAGGTACGGATTCCCGTCCTTTCAGTATGGACATTCTTTCCTTATTAGGATTCCCCGTATGTAGCCAACTGTTTTCCCGTAGTATAAGTTACGTGTTTGATTGCTTATGTTTAATTATGATAACCTATAGCCATATACATGCATGACCAGTTTCACCTAGTTATGGAGGTACCATAACCATAACATTAGAGGCACTGATGTTATGACTTCACCACGCCGGAGTGATTGCTCGTGGCGTCCCTTCAGCTTTTGGCCCTTTATTTATATTTATCATGTGGGGCGTATGGGGGCATCCTAGTTACATGTTTTTATTCAGGATTACATGGTGAATGTGGTGTGTGCCTTGCATCCTTCACAAGGAGCTGATCCCTCCTACCCATAAACCAGTATATTAAATTAGAGGCAGCCCCTCTAATTTGCATGATGAGGTCACCCCTCCAATTATTCATGCACGGTGGATATTCATGACCTATAATGGCTAATGGTAAAATATGACAAACAGATTTTATAAGATAAACATAAGGCTTTCAAACTATAAAACCAGTTTTATTAAGACTTAACCAGGTTACTCGGGACATAGTTTTCTTCCGCTGTTATTATGTTATATGCTATTCTATTCATGCTTTATTGTACATCCGTGCACTGAGCGTATTGCTCAGCTGTTTTCCTTTTCTATGTTCCCAAAACGGCAGGTACTCAGGGACGGTCGTACACACTAAGAGTACGTGCATATGGACTGGAAGCTGTCTAGCCTTCTTTACATTATGCATTTCCTTTCTTTTGATACTTATGCTTTGGACATTGTTTAGTCCTTTTCCTTTATTATACTATGTTTGTGTGTGATGAGCTTTACTTTTGGACTACTGATGTTTGATTCCGGTATTTTCCTTTTTATGGTCAAGTAATGTTTAGACATTTTAGCTTGTATGCTTTGATGACACGCCATAATTACTGTGATATTTCCATTTCCAAAATTGGGTGTTATAATTATGGTATCAGAGCCAAGGCTTCGACCTGTAGGCTCTTAAATATGACCTGTGATTTGTGGGTAGTCACTACGGTCTTCCTAGAACTGACAGTTATTTTCATGCATTCATCATTTTAAGCATACATATACATGTCATTGTTGCAGGGTTTTTGACTAAGTAATGGTTGGTACAGGACTGGCCCTATTTAGTCGCATGTGTTTTATCAAAACTTTTAGATTTGGGACCGACCCATAGGCGTCCCCTCGCTATGTCTTTTGTTTTGGGTGAACTGACCAGAGGCGTTCACTCTCGCGCATACAAAAGTTTTCATAAAACTGCATCATGCATTCATACAAAAATTTTCTTGCATAAAATTTTTCTCGTGAAATTTTTAGTATAAATTTTTTTTCATGTATATATTTATATTTTATGATTTGAACTGTTTAATCATATGTTTTATGTTATACTGTCAGATGGTTCTCACACGCGAACAGGAGCAGCTCAATGCTGCAATTCAGGCTGCTATGCAAGCCTTGCTTCCTCAACTGAGGAATGACATCCGGGCTGAAGTTCAAGCTGCCAACAATCAGCATCACAATCAGCCACCTCCTCCTCCTCCAGTGACAATAGCAGTATGGCTGGAGAGATTCAACAAGCTCTGCCCTCGAGCTTTTGAGAAGACAGATAGCCCCAGCGATGCTGAAAGCTGGTTGGCTCACATCGAGAAGATTTTCAACGCTATGGGCTGTGACCCCGCATACAAGGCGAGGTTGGCATGCTATCGGTTCGAAGGCGATGTACTCAACTGGTGGTTAGCATTGATGTAATCTGAAGGTGGTGATGAGTGGGTTGCTGGTTTGACTTGGGCTCAGTTCAAGGACAGGGTGATGGAGCAGTTCTTTCCCAAGGCTGAGTAGGACAAGCTCAAGAGAGTACCATGGGATCCGACAGAGAGCTGGGGAGAATAGCAACGAGTTTATGCAACGCTTTCTTCGCTTGGCTGGTTTCCTTGGTGCGGCAACAGGTACTCCTGAAGAGCAGGCACATCACTTTAGGTGGGCTCTTCGCACATCGGTCACAAACAATCTGGTGTGTGCTACGTTCCACACTGTAGCACAAGTGGCCGATGCAGCACGAAAACTGGAGATGCTGCAAGAGAGGGATGAGTTCGGGGAAGCTGAAAGACCCGACAAGAGGTAAACATTTGTATTCAAGCGGTGACCAACCCGTATACTTTCCATATGTCAATTATTCATCTCTTTAAATGTATCTTCCAAGCAGAAAACTGGGGACCGGTCTCAGCCGGCTACTCAGCAGCAGCCTCATCAGCCCAAGGGAAACGGTCAGACTAACGACCGTTCTGCTACGGATAGGCGTGGCGGTAATGACAATTACCGTAACAACACCGGGCACTCCAACAACAGCAGGTCCTAATACTTACGAAATTCCTTATGTTTTATGTTATAACTCATATTCTGACACTTTAGCAAACTTCTACCATGAACCATGGAAACGGTAAGGACCAGAACCAGAGAGGTTCACAGCCTAGCCTTCCAGCTATCACTTGTATTCAATCTTATGATTATCCGCTTTGCCCTTTGTACCCAATTACCATGTCTTATGTAAAATGTTTTATCAGGTCCTCAGCCAACCAGAGCACCTGTTGGAGGATACACTCATCCTCTTTGCTCTACTGCCACCGTAGGCATCCAGGACCATGTCGCCGTAATACTGATGCGTGCTTCAAGTGTGGTCTTCCTGGCCATATTATGAAGGATTGCCGTAAGGGCGAGATGGAGGGTACATCGGGACATGCTGATACCAAGCCGCCTCCTACTGCCGGGCGTGTCTACACGACATCTCGAGACCAAGCCAACAAGTCTACAGGTACCATCACTGGAATCCTGTATATGTATGGTCGCGCTACATGTGTTCTTTTCGATACGGGTACTACTCACTCGGTTATTTCTACTGCTTATGCTAAGAACATTAGGATGCCTCCCTTGCCACTAGAAAATAGGCTTACTATTTCCAAGCCTTTGAGGGACTCTGTATTAATCACCCATGTATACAAGAGTCTTCCCCTAGAATTTGATGATAAGGTTCGACCTGTCGACGCACTTCCGCTGGGCATGAATGACTTCGACATGATTTTGGGCATGGATTGGCTATCCAAGTATCATGCTACCATAGACTGCCATTCATATCGAGTTATCTTCGGTGATGTCAATGCACCAGAGTACATTCATAATGGGTTCATACCCGGACGGTCTGTACAAGTCATATCCACCCTTCAAGCGCGTGCACTACTGTCACATGGCTGCGAGGGTTATCTAGCTACGGTTCACGACATGGATGCTGAATCTCCATCGATTCAAGATCAACCAATAGTGTCGGAATTCCAAGATGTGTTTCCAGCAGAACTTCCGGGCATACCACCTGCACGAGAAGTGGAATTCAGTATCGAGCTAATTCCAGGAGCTGAACCAATCTCCAAGGCTCCTTATCGCATGGCTCTCATAGAGCTGAAGGAGCTGAAGGATCAACTGCAAGAACTTCTTGAACGAGGTTTCATTCGACCGAGCGCATCTCCATGGGGCGCACCGGTCTTGTTTGTTAAGAAGAAGGACGGCAGTATGCGTCTTTGCATAGACTATCGCGAGCTCAACAAGATTACCATTCGGAATAGGTATCCACTTCCACGCATTGACGATCTGTTTGACCAACTCCAAGGGGCCAAACACTTCTCCAAGATCGATCTTAGGTCAGGCTATCATCAGCTACGGGTCAAGGAGCAGGATATCGCTAAGACTGCCTTTCGTACCCGCTATGGCCACTACGAGTTTGTAGTTATGCCATTTGGCCTAAAAAATGCTCCAGCAGTGTTCATGTATTTGATGAACAGAATCTTCCATGAATTTCTGGACAAGTTCGTCATTGTCTTCATCGATGACATCCTGATTTTCTCAAAGTCCAAGGAGGAACACGAAGACCATCTTCGTACAGTACTACAGATTCTTCGCCAGAAGCAGCTGTATGCTAAATTCTCCAAGTGTGAGTTCTGGTTAGACAAGGTGGCATTCTTAGGTCACATTGTATCAGCAGAAGGAATCACTATGGATCCAGCGAAGGTTGAGGCCATTACTAAGTGGCCAAGGCCGACATCAGCGACGGAAGTCCGTAGTTTCTTAGGCTTAGCTGGCTATTACCGTAGGTTCGTGGAGAACTTTTCCCGCCTAGCACTACCATTGACCAAACTGATGCGGAAAGGGGAGAAATTCGTCTGGACTGAAGATCGAGAGAAGAGCTTTGAAGACCTAAAGCAGAAGCTAGTATCTGCACCTATTCTTACTCTACCATCTGGTACGGTGGATTTCAAATCTACAGCGATGCATCGGGGAAGGGACTTGGCTGTGTTCTCATGCAACATGGGAAAGTGATCGCGTACGCTTCACGACAGCTTAAACCTTATTAAGAAAATTACCCCACGCACGATCTGGAACTTGCTGCAGTCGTGTTTGCATTGAAGATATGGAGACACTACTTATATGGAGAATCATGTGACATTTTCACGGACCACAAGAGCTTGAAGTATATCTTCACTCAGCATGAATTGAACATGAGGCAGAGGAGATGGTTAGAGCTGTTGAAGGATTATGATATTAATCTACAGTATCATCCCGGAAAAGCAAATGTAGTAGTAGATGCCCTTAGCAGGAAGTCCGGAATGATCAACGACATTAGAATCGAAGAGGAAATCATAAGAGACTTGGTGCGACTAGACATCGAGTACATGGTAAGTGGACAACACGGTTACTGGGATAATCTTAGAGTAGAACCCGAGTTTCTATCTAAGATCAAGGAAGCTCAGAAGGATGACGTAGAAATCTGGGCGATAGTACAGAATTTGGAGAAGCAGACAGAATTCAGAGTAGACGCAGATGGTATCGTATGGTAGGGCACTAGACTTTGTGTTCCTGATGACCAAGAACTCCGGGAAGCTTTGTTAGCTGAAGCTCATAGCTCCCCATTCTCAATACATCCTAGTTCGACTAAGATGTACCATGACATCAAACAGTACTTTTGGTGGAGTGGTATGAAACAGGATGTGGCCACTTACGTATCCAAATGTCTTACCTGTCAGTAGGTTAAGATCGAGCATCAGCGATCTGGCGGTCTCCTTCAACCGTTATATATTCCAGAGTGGAAGTGGGACAAAATCACCATGGATTTTGTTACCGGTCTTCCGCCTACCAAAAGGAAGCACGATGTGATTTGGGTTATCGTTGATCGACTTACCAAATCAGCTCATTTCTTACCGATCCGCAAGGAAGATCCTGTAAGTAAACTCGCAGATACGTATAGGCGAGAGATCATGAGACTCCACGGTGCACCATCCAGCATCGTCTCAGACAAAGATCCTCGATTCACATCGCGCTTTTGGAAAAGTCTGCAGAAAGCTTGGGGTACACAACTTAAGCTTAGCACCGCTTTTCATCCTCAAACGGACGGACAGTCGGAGCGAACCATTCAGACATTGGAAGATATGTTCAGGTCATGTGCGTTGGAATGGACGGGTGATTGGGATGAATACATCTGTTTGGTGGAGTTTGCATACAACAACAGCAGGCACGCAAGCATCAAATGTGCTCCATTTGAGATGTTGTATGGCAGAAAGTGTCGCGTCCCAATCTGCTGGGATCAGGTTGGCGAGCAAACACTCGAAGGACCGGAAATCATAGAGATGACCAATGAGAAGATCGCAGTAGCTAAGCAGAAGATTCAGGAGGCACGGTCATGTCAGAAGAGTTACGCTGATAAGCATCGTAGGGATTTACACTTTAACGTAGGTGATCACGTCTTCCTTAAGGTTTCGCCGGCACGTGGTGTTAGACGCTTTGGGATTAAAGGGAAGCTTAGTCCTCGTTTCATCGGACCGTTTGATATCATTGAACGAGTCGGTGAAGTATCTTACTGATTGGCGTTACCTCCGCAGCTTTCGCATGTGCACAATGTGTTTCATGTGTCCTTACTCAAAGGGTACCAGTATCATCCCCTTCACATGGTTCAGTATCCACTGGAACAGATACGTGAAGATCTCACTTTTATAGAAGAACCCGAACGAGTTCTTGAAAGACAAGAACGAGTCATGAGAAAGAAGACGATTCCATTCGTCAAAATTCTATGGAGGGATCATACCGAGCGGGAAGCCACTTGGGAAACGGAGGAGTCTATCCGGGCTTCTTACCCTCATTTCATATTTTGAATTCGGGTATGTTCTTCTTTTCCAGTTTACTTTATCTATAATTCGGGGACGAATTATTCTTTTTAGGGGGGAAGAGTTGTAAAACCCGCATGATTTTACCATGCATAGTACCCTTAGGATCGTACGTACTAGTTAAAACTTTCCTAATATAGCATGATTACGATTACGTGTTAGGAGTTTACGTATTACGTACGTGTTAGAACACGATAAGTATTTTATATGCACGATCATGTAATAATTATTTAACAATAATTAATCACGAACATGCGATCATGAAATCATGAACGTAATTAAAACACGTACTATTATTAATTACGTATATATATTTGTTACGAGCGTAATTAAATATATTAGATCACGGTATTTACGTAACGAGAACATTTAAAACACGAACATAAATAAACACAAACGAGTAACTAAATAACGAGACACGGAAAAAGGTACGGGAACCCCATGTGGGGTCCCTACCCGCGGCCAAACAAGGGCAATGGGCCAAGCCCATTGTCAAATTTTACTAAAGGGGGTTATGTTTATTTTTCACTACACAAATTAAGTTACAGAAGATTTTTAAGAAAAACCTAAAAACCCTCTTTCTCCTTGTTCTTTGTGGGCCACCCATAAATCACCATACAAGGTGATTTGTTGATCTTTGATCTTGAAGAACTGGTGATTGATCGTGTTTGTTCTTCGTTCTCTTGATCCACGAATTCGGTAAAACCTTTGTAAACCTTTTCTTTTAATTTAATATTTTTATTAATAATGAACATGTGATGTTTTTATAAAAACATAACAATTAATCATAGATCTAACATGTTTTGGTGATTAATTAAATCAAAGGGTTGTTTTAAGGGGTGTTTTGTTTTGGCCGCAGGCTGCAACCGACCCCGAGGGGGTTTCGGTTTGCCAAGCCGACCACCACCAAGACCATATGGTCTTGGTTGGTGCGTGTGGGTCCCACGGCAGCAAGGGGAACACGGGGTACCCCGAGTTGGTTCGGGGTACGGTGTCGATTCATGTCCAGTTCATGTTTTCTAGCCTAGATCCGGTTCATCGTTTATGTTAGTTTTTTTATGTTATGAACTTATGTTAAAAACTAAATTAATAAAAGATGTGATTAATTTAATAACATGACTTCGGTTATTTAATTATTAATGAACATGAAATTATTTTAACCTAAGTATTTATATATTTAAGACTTATGATTAATTAATTATTTTAAAACCATGGATATAATTAATTAATTAACATGACTTAGGTTATATTATTAATATATAATAATACATATTTTAACCTAAGTATTTAACTTATTTAATTAAAAACATGTTATACTTTAATTAAATATTATAACCTATAGTTTAATTAAATTACATGAAATAATTATTAAACTATACAATATACCATATGACTTAGAAAATAATCATGAAAAACACTTAGGCTTATGTACTTAGCTTATTTAACCAACTTATTTCTAATTATGGAAACTTTCTATTTTTGGAAACTTTCTGTTTTTGGAAACTTTCTATTTTTGGAAACTTTCTATTTTTGGAAACTTTCTATTTTTGGTAACTTTCTATTTTTGGAAACTTTTTATTTTTGGAAACTTTCTATTTTTGGAAACTTTCTATTTTAGGAAACCTGCTATTTTTGGAAAGTTACTTATTATTACACAGTAAGTATAATAACACATGAAATACCAGAAATACTTAATCAGATTAAGCAGAATATAAGATTTAACACAGTTTAAGGCTTTAAAACAGTAAAACATAGTAAGAACACATAAAATAAGCTAAGACATGACATAAAACCAGCTATGTATTTAGTAAGCAGATACTTATTCATGTACGTATTTATGTAGCACTAGTGATTCAGAAATAGGATTCCTCGCAGTTCATCTTTCTCGTTCACTGGACATAAGGTACGGATTCCCGTCCTTTCAGTATGGACATTCTTTCCTTATTAGGATTCCCCGTATGCAGCCAACTGTTTTCCCGTAGTATAAGTCACGTGTTTGATTGCTTATGTTTAATTATGATTATCTAGAGCCATATACATGCATGACCAGTTTCACCTAGTTATGGAGGTACCATAACCATAACATTAGAGGCACTAATGTTATGACTTCACCACGGCAGAGTGATTGCTCGTGGCGTCCCTTCAGCTTTTGGCCATTTATTTATATTTATCATGTGGGGCGTATGGGTGCATCCTAGTTACATGTTTTTATTCAGGATTACATGGTGAATGTGGTGTGTGCCTTGCATCCTTCAAGGAGCTGATCCCTCCTACCCATAAACCAATATATTAAATTAGAGGCAGCCCCTCTAATTTTCATGATGAGGTCACCCCTCCAATTATTCATGCACGGTGGATATTCATGACCTATATTGGCTAATGGTAAAATATGACAAACAGATTTTATAAGATAAACATAAGGCTTTCAAACTATAAAACCAGTTTTATTAAGACTTAACCAGGTTACTCGGGACTTAGTTTTCTTCCGCTATTATTATGTTATATGCTATTCTATTCATGCTTTATTGTACATCCGTGCACTGAGCGTATTGCTCAACCGTTTTCCTTTTATATGTTCCCAAAACGGCAGGTACTCAGGGACGCTCGTAGACACTAAGAGTACGTGCATATGGACTGGAAGCTGTCTAGCCTTCTTTACATTATGCATTTCCTTTCTTTTGATACTTATGCTTTGGACATTGTTTAGTCCTTTTCCTTCATTATACTATGTTTGTGTGTGATGAGCTTTAATTTTGGACTACCGATGTTTGATTCCGGTATTTTCCTTTTTATGGTCAAGTAATGTTTAGACATTTTACCTTGTATGCTTTGATGACACGCCATAATTACTGTGATATTTCCATTTCCAAAATGGGGTGTTACACCTTTGGTGTTCTGTTTTGACACGTGCGCATGTCAAACATTTCTAGACGTAAGTGGCGATGTCAGCCTTCATGTTTGGCCACCAATATAATTTCCTCATATCTTGATACATCTTTTCCTATCCCGGATGTATCGAATATTTGGGTTTATGTGATGATGACGTATAGTCCCCAACCGGGTCATGAACCCGGCCCACGGGTACTACCTGTATCCGGCCTATCACGGATGGGTGGGATTAATGTTATTTAAGCCTATGGGCTTAGATGAACAGTAACCGCACACATGTGTACGGCCCACGGCCCGACATGGCCGGTAAAGGGTTAGACAGAATCATACTCCTACTATGATTACGATTTATCCCAAAGGAGAGGATATTCACTTACCATAATTAGAAGATAACAATCAATCTAATTCTAGTATTTATCCTTTCCTTGGGGCCGAAGCATCAGTGACAGACCATTAGGGTTTCACTGCCTATATAAGGAACCCCCAAGGGTTCCACAAAGGTATTACATTCTACACACTCACAACTCATCCGATTCTCATAACCCTAACCGATTACTTACTCTCACGCCGGAGTCAAATCGTGGGGTACATTCCTACGGTAAGCCTAACGTGTGCTTTTTTAGTGTGCAGGATCCAAACCAGACAATTCACTTGGTGCAGGAGACGGATCCAGCCAACCTGAATTAAGCCTAATTCGGGTCTAGCAAGGATCACCCAAATTTTGTATCAACAAGTTGGCGCCATCCGTGGGACCATTACACTAAGCTAGAGCAAATCCCATCCCTATCTCTCAATGACAAAGGGACATCCGCAAGGAAACCCACGGAACATAAATCCTGGGAACCGGAAGTCCCCAGGGGACGGGATACTCATTCCAAACCGATCCCCTAGTAACCAAACAGGCGGACCGAATAAACCGAAGTGGTCTTCAGTCCATGGGTATGACAAGCACGTTCGCTGTCACTCCACCACCTACTTCGACCCTGGATAACCCTGATCCAGGGAGTGCGCCCAACCCCCCTAACAAGGAGCCGTGCAGACCATCGACTGAGGAAGAAGTGGAGGTCGAACCACTTAGTGAGGAAGATCTCACTCGAGTTCTCACGCAGAACTTCGAGAGGATCATCCCAGGAATTGCATCCAGGTTGAACCTAGGGAGGGACCTCCAATCTAGGCTCAACTTTGGCAGTGTCGGACCAAGCACCTCTCCTCAAATTCAGAGGAAGCGAAGGGCACGACCCCAGGAGCGAAACCTCTTTGAGGAGACCCCCAACCTAGGAATGTGTTCGAACGCCTATGGGATCGTCTTATGCAGGAACTACTACAATCCCGTGAGGAGGGAGAGAGGTCCGACGGTTCACCCGAACGACCAGATCTGGAGCTAACCAGAACTAATCGCCGCACAAGCGTGTGGGACAGGATGAATATCGGGAAGAAGGCTCCTAGCTCTTCTCACGAGAGCGGTCCTCCCAAAGGATGGGGCACCGCCCCTTTCTCCCGGTCCATCAAGAGAGGATTCGGATGACCATCCACCCAAGCGTCGCCGACCTAGGCGTACCCCTACACCGCCACCAGACAATGAAGAGTACTACGGAGGCCCCTATTATCGAGAGGCGAAAGCAGAATATCTTTCCCGCCCATGGTGTGACCCTAATCTCACCCGTCCATGGGCTGATCCCAGGGAAGAACCTTTTACTCTCCGCATACGGAATTACTCCGAGGATACAAAGCGTCGCATGTCGGCGTGTGTCAAGACTTATGATGGGACTGGTGATCCGGATGATCACCTAAAGATATTTGACACGCAGGCGAAAATTGAACGATGGCCCATGCCCATATGGTGCCAAATGTTCAATTCAACCTTTATCGGCAATGCTCGTGATTGGTTTGAGGGACTTCCTCCATGAAGCATTGATAGCTTCACTAAACTACGTACTGCGTTCAAGAACAATTTTACTCAGCGAAAGAAGTATAATAGGGACCCGGTCTCCTTGGCAACCTTCAAGCAACGGCCGGGGGAATCTACGGAGGCCTTCACCGAACGCTTCAATGACAAGTGCACGCGCACAAAGACAATGCCGGAAATTCTAAAAATTTCCGATTATATGCACGCCATAACATACAGGGAATTAATCAGACGTCTCAATGACAAGTGACTGGAGAGGTATGACGACCTTATGGAAAGGGTCAGAAACTTCATAGAGGGAGAAACCGCGGTAGCCGCGGCTTACCCTTCAAAAGGAAACATCTACCGATTGAACGGCCAGTCCAGGAGACAGTGGGGCGGTCAAAACAACAAGAGCAGTGGGAGGAGCTCAGACTACAAGAGCCAAAACAAAGGAGGGTGTTTGGAGGACAAATTTAGCCCTCTAAAGATGTCCTACCGGGAGATCTTGCTGACAGAAGGGGCCAACTTCCCAAGACCTCCCCCAATGACCACTCCGCTGGACCGTCGTCAAGGAAATCACTTTTGTGAATTCCACAACGACAAGGGCCACGACACGGAGGAATGTATCCAGCTTAAGAAGCACATTGAATCACTGATCAATTCAGGCAAACTCAAGCATTTGGTCAAGGATTGGAAGGATGGAAAGGACAACAAGAAGGATGACAAGAAGGATCCCCAAAAGGACAAACCTTCGACTATATACATGATCCAATCCAGGCAGCGCCGCACAAGGCATAAAATTAGCCAAAATTTTTCATGCGACAGATAAATCTCATTCCCTCCCATCACGGCAAGTGATGTAGTCGATGCACCTCTCACGATTGAGATAAGCATTGGAACACACAATGTCCGCCGTATGTATGTGGATGGAGGGTCATTAGCGGAAGTACTATACGAACACTGTTTCGTACAGTTACGACAAGAAATAAGAAGCCAATTAGTACCGGCCACGTCGCCGCTCATTGGCTTTAGTGGAGACACCATCTGGCCAATAGGACAGCTGCGTCTGCTGGTAACCATTGGGAATGAAGAGCATTCCACCACGGCGTGGATGAACTTTATGGTGATGCGCTCACACTCTCCATACAATGGGATCATAGGCAGGCCAGGTATCCTGGCCACACGGGCAGTACCCTCCACAGCTCACGGAATGATTAAATTCCCTGTGGAAGGAGGAATTGCCACTATCTATAATGCAATCATACCACCATTCGAGTGTCATGCCGTGACAACACCAGTTCCACCTGTTCCCCCCAAGGATGAATCACCACCTCCCAATTGGAAGGTGGCAATCCATCCTGATTATCCGAAACAAGAGGTATCCATAGGGGGACACTCTCGGATAACAGAAAGAGGGCCATGTGCTCTCTCCTAAAAGAAAACTTAGATGTGTTCGCATGGGAGCCCAAGCACATGACAGGCGTTCCTCGTGCGATAGCAGAACATAATCTCCAAATCCGCCAGGGATATCCTCCCGTTAAGCAAAAGAAGCGCGGTCAAGCACCAGAACGCAGCCAAGTAATATTGGATGAAGTACGGATATTGGTGGATGCAGGTGTCATGCACGAGGTATACTACCACGAGTGGTTATCCAACCCGGTCGTGGTCAAAAAGCATGATGGGAGCTGGCGCATGTGCATGGAATTCACGGACCTGAACAAAGCCTGTCCGCAGGACTGCTATCCGTTACCGGAGATTGATTGAAAAGTGGAACCCCTATGTGGATATACCTTTAAGTGCTTCTTAGATGCATACAAAGGATACCACCAGATCCAGATGGCGGAAGAGGATGCAGAGAAGACAGCGTTCCATACTAGTCAAGGCGTATACTGTTATACAAAAATGCCATTCGGACTAAAGAACGTTGGGGCAACATATCAGCGGGTTGTTGACAAAGCCTTCGACTCACAGATAGGCCGCAACCTGGAGGTTTATGTTGATGATTCTGTCATCAAAAGTCATACGGAGGATGCACTTCTCCGAGACGTCAAAGAGACGTTTGACACATTGAAGAGGATTAATATGAAATTAAATCCAAAGAAATGCACGTTTGGGGCAACTGAAGGAATGTTCCTTGGATATATGATTGATCCAAATGGCATCAAGCCTTGCCCGGAAAAGACGAACGCGGTAATACAGTTACCATCTCCTCAGACACGGAAAGAGGTGCAATACTTAAATGGGAAGTTGGCCGGGCTAAACAAGTTCTTATCGAAGTCCGCAGAGAAGTCACTCCCCTATTCAAAACACTCGAGAAGTGCATCAAGAAGGGAGACTTCCGGTGGACAAAGGAAGCGGAGGAAGCTTTTGGTCAGCTCAAGCATCACCTTGCATCTCTCCCCATGCTAGTGGCCCCCCGACCCAAGGAGGAGCTCATCATGTATCTGTCAGCCACACATGGAGCAATAAGTGCGGTACTCATGACGGATAAGGACACAGTCCAAACTCCGGTCTACTTTATAAGTATAACATTACAAGGGCCGGAGTTGAATTATTCTTCCATGGAAAAATTGGTTTTAGCATTAGTGTTTGCTACGAAACGGTTACGACGGTACTTTCAGGCGCACCCAATTGTGGTTTTTACTGATCAACCAATAAAACAAGTCATCTCCAGATCAGACGTGGCCGGTAGGCTACAGAAGTGGAGCATTCTATTAGGAGAGCATAACATATCTTATAGACCAACGACGGCTGTTAAAGGCCAAATCTTGGCAGATTTCTTGATAGAGAAGCCGGATGAGGAAGGACCAGTCGTACAACGAGAGGAAACTCCAGCAGAACCAGGGGTATTATTTACGGACGGATCTTCGTGCACGGATGGATCAGGAGCTGGTCTCATCCTTACGAATCCGGAACGAATGGAGTTTACATACGCCCTGCGCTTTGAGTTCACAGCCACCAATAATGAGGCAGAATATGAAGCGTTGATTGTGGGTTTAAAAATCGCCGCTAGAATGGGAGTCCGCAACCTTGAGGCCTACGTGGACTCACGGCTTGTCGCGAACCACATTCTAGGGGGTACATAGCCAAGGAGGATAATATTGTCCGATATTTGGAGAAAGTCAAGTCACTCATCGCAGCTTTCAGCAAGTTTTCTATCAAGTAGGTACCAAGAGGTGAAAACAAGAAGGCGAACGCTCTTAGCAAGATCGCGTCTACAAGTTTCGCCCACTTATCCAAGCAAGTCTTGGTGGAAATACTAAAGGAAAAGTCTATAACAGAAGGGGAAGTCACAACTATAGTTGAGGAAGATGGACCTACACGGATGCCCCCGATCATCAACTATTTGACTAATAAAACCCTTCCAGACGAGGAAAAGGCGACACGACGTATCAGAAGGAAGTCGCAGCACTTCGAGCTTCAAGAATGTATTCTTTACAAGCATTCTTTCTTACAGACGTGGTTGCGGTGTGTTGGGCCATGCCAGGCTACATATGTGATCAGTGAGATACATGAAGGGTTATGCGACATGCATGCGGGTCCCCAGTCCGTAGTAGCTCGAGCTCTACGCACAGGTTATTATTGGCCTACTATGCATAGGGATGCACGCGACATGATTCGCAAATGCAGTGATTGCCAAGTGCATAGACCAGTAACACGACATCCGCAGCAGGAACTTACACCCATTACATCCCCATGTCCATTCTATAAGTGAAGGATTGATATTGCAGGACCTTTCCCCGTAGCTGCGTGGGGAGTTAAGTTCTTGATTGTCGTAATAGACTACTTTACACATTGGATAGAGTCCAAGGCAGTCAAATCCATCACATGCAAACAAGTTAAAAAGTTTGTTTGGGAGAACATAGTGTACCGTTTTGGCTTACCAGGAGAAATCATCTCGGACAACGGGAAACAGTTCGCGGATAATCCATTCAAGGACTGGTGCGCAGCAATGAATATCAAACGGCGCTTCGCATCTGTTAAACATCCGCAGACAAATGGTCTTGTGGAATGAGCAAATAGAAGCTTGGGTGAAGGCATCAAGGCACGCCTAGATGAACGAAGTGCCAAATGGGTGGATGAACTGCCACAAGTTCTATGGGCACATAGGACTATGATCAAAACAGCCAACGGGGACACTCCATTCGCATTGGCCTACGGCACTGAAGTTGTCATAACAGCAGAAATAGGAATGCCTACCATCCGCACAGCGGAGGTTAATATCCTCACAAACGACGAGCAGCTCCGAATCAATCTGGATTGGTTGGAGGAAAAAAGAGAGATAGCAGCTATCAATGAGGCCAAGTCCAAGGCACGGATGAAGGCTTATTATGAAGCCAAGGTTAAAGGTGTTTCTTTTCGACCGGGAGATTATGTTTATCGTGCCAACGAGGCGAGTCGGGTGGAGAATACAGGAAAGCCGGGCCCTAAGTGGGAAGGACCGTATGAGGTTACGGAAGCCTTAGGACGGGGCGCATACAAGTTACGTGACATGGATGGCCGCGACCTAGAACGCACATGGAATATCTGCAATCTTAAAAGGTGCTATCTTTGAAAGCTACGGCTTTCGCATGGACACTTCGCTATATCTAGCTTCAATGAAGATCCATGTGTTCTCTTTGTTTTGTTTTTTATGCTCTCTAGGTTCTCTTTGTTTTTAGGATTTCCCATTCTTGTCAAAACAAAAAAAACGTAAACGTTCTAATAAAATGTCGTGGTGCCTAGATAGCTCCACGACTCGTTCTTGTGTAAATTATTGTCTTATTTTTTTGATTTTATGAACAAATTATTGTCGTATAGATTTAGTTGTTATTACTATAATGTGCTATCTCTTATTCATATGCACTCATTCAAAACCGTACATGTACTATGCGCCTCCGGGTGGGGTAAGAGGATTAAGTGAACCTAATAATTCAACTTGTCGCATAAGAGGGATGCAACCCCGGTGACGCGGATCATGAATCCTTACTAGACACCTTACTCACAAGATGTTGTGGTAAGTTTCCATATGCCACGCTCACATAGTGCCTTACATGGTAAAGACGCACGCCGCACGTCTAGTAAAATATAGACTTGGTTTTATTCTAGGTAAGACGTGACACGTCATGCGACACAGATACATGATATCTAAAAAGAATATTAATAAATTTCCAATTATCAAAATTGCCGTGACCACCACGGACTTATAAATATTATTCTACATGTTTGCAATAATGTTACAAAAGGATAAAATGTCGTGGACATCCACGGACGAATATTTAAGGTTACAGACCAAATTATCCAGGAGTTATAACAAATTTAGGAACACCCTACAAGGGGGGGGGGGGAGAAACCTACCTATCTCACATTGCTCCTCAGCTAGGCGGGGCAATACCTCACCACGTCCCTTCCGTTCCAGAGCTTGAGCCCCATTCATCTCCAGCACCTCACTAAGTGGCTATTCACCAACAATGATCCGGGTCACGTCTTCATAAATAGGGAGAGTGAGTTGGCTGGGGGAGGGAGTGAAGGGAGTCCGGGAATGTCCCTCATCCTGAGAAAAGGCACCAAGACTTAGTTTCTCCATGATCTCCTTAATTGATGCATCTTTTGTGGCTTCCAGCTCGGCCAGGAAAGGGTAGTTGAGATCTCGCATAGCGGCCATAGAGGCAGTCATCTTCTCAGCGGCCTCAGTATTAAAGAAGGCATGCTTTGTGAAGTTTTGTTTCTTCCTTATTAGCTCTGCGGCCATGATAATCCCTTCATGACGACCGTGATCGATGCCATCCGACACGAGGTCTGCGAACTGTTGAACAAATTGTGGGGCCTCCAACACCTTCGTGACGGCCAAGCAAGTCCCATGACCCACCATCCACCTGCGGCCGGCAATGGCTGCTAGTAGTTGGGGGTACAACACATCATCACGCTCGGAGGTAAGGGCATTCACCAGTACGTATTTTTGGGTGGACGCCTCCTTCAATTGTTCGGCCACGACCCTCTCATGAGCAAGATCCTCTTTCAGTTTTTCCTCACCCTAGATCAATGCATGTGCGTCTTCAAGATTCTTTGTGAGGATGGACACTTGGTTAGAAGAGGAGTTAGCTGAAGCTTCTACCGCGGTCACCTATATGGGATACATCAAGTATTAGGATGCAGGATAGTGCGACGTAGGCCTAATGCGGTGTGGATACATACCTTAGTTGATGCAGCCTCAAGTTCAGTCTCAAGCTCGGCTACATGTTGGTCATGAGCATTGACATGTGCTGCTTGTTCTTTAATAGTAGCCCCGACAGTAGCAAGCTGGGACTGGAGGGCGGTAATATGGGCATCATTGTCATCGATCATCTTCTCTCTTCGACCAACTTTCCTCTTCAAGGAATCAACATGCTCTAAGGCAGTCTCAAATCTTACCCGCATGGAAGTGCCCATGGCCATCTGGTGAACCAAGGCACCGTTGTATTCATCCACTAGATCCACATGGTTTAGTGCATTTACATCTCTTACTAGACCATGAGGGATGCAGTTATTGAGATAATCACGACATTGTTCGGCCTGTCTCATCCATGAAGCGGTGGTGATCTTCCAGTCGGGGTTGAACTTTGTGTGAGGGCTGGACGCCGGGACCTCTTGAGAAGCGGTGGGGGTACCTTCCTCAAAGGCTGGGCCAGACGTGGTCGCGGCCGTGTGGGGGGTAGGTTCCTTCTCCTTCCCCTTCCGTGCATCTTGTGGAGGTGCGGCACCAGCTTGTTCATCCCTGCAAATAACAATTGGAATAAGTGTTAAATATTGTTTGTGGAAGTCCATACCTCTTACATGGATAATGGATATTTTGACCAAACAAAGGCGGTAGACTTATACATTGGTTCTTTCTAGTTCTGATGTAGTGGGGGGAACTTGAGTGACTGGCTCGGCATTGGTTAACGGTACGACCGGGTCCACGGGTGCAGCCTGCACCGTCTCGTAAGCTTGGGTGGTGCTCTCAACTGACAGATAACGGGGGTGATCCTCGCGCAGTTTGATTGTGGTAAAATACGACCTTTTAGGAAAAAGGCGTATAAGCGGTAAGTATTAAGTGAAGATTTAGGAAATTCAAACATTAATGACCCAATGAAATTCGTTTCCCAAGGAGGTATATGTGTGTGAATAATTCGTAATTGGTTTGAGATTAATATTTGAAAGAAGGGGATGAGAAAAGAGAATGACGAAGACGTGAAATTACTTACTACTACGACTAAACGTAAAATCGTAAAAAGTACAAAAATAAAAATTAATTTTAAAAATTCTGAAAAAATTACCAAAAATCAAAATAAATAAACTAAGAGTTTACCAATGATCAAAACCTTTTCAAACCATTTAATTAATTAAATATTAATTTTTAAATGCTAATTAAAGCCCTAAAAATCAAATTAATTATCAAAAAGCCCAAATAAAGATTTTTCAATTGGTAAACCTCTAAAATGACCTAAAAAGTTTAAAAACTATTTTTAGAAAATTTTAAACCAAGTAAAACTATTTAAAATGATTTAAAAACTATTAAAACTTAAAATAATTATAAAAATTAATCTAAATAAGATAAAATTAATCTAAGAGTTGTAAAAATCTTTAATGTATTAAAACTAAGAAAAATATAAAAGTGCAAAAATGTGAAATTTGAAAAATAATAATAAAATAATATTAACATAATATTAAAAATCCAAAAATTATAAAAAATTCAAAAAACTTGCAAACTAGTTTATTTTAACCTAAGTAATCAGAAAATGAAAATGAAATTACCAAAATACCCCTAACGGGCCCCCAAATGGGCTAAAACCAAAAAACAGTCAATACTAATGGGCTTTTGGGCCCAAAAAGTCAAACTAGGCCCAAATGACCTGAAAAAGCCTTATCTGACTCAAAATTTAATTCTAAGCACAAAAGTCTGAAGGCCCAAAAGCTGAATATGAGCTTATCACAGCTTAAATAACAAACAACTTATTCTTATTGGGCCAATAAGCCCATTAAGCAATAAGCCAATACCATAAGCTCTGCTTAAACACACAACCTTCTTTTGAGATGCCTAAGAGATTTGTAAAAAGAAACTCTGAAAAAGCTCACTCAATAAGAAAGAAATAAGCAAAATAGAAATTCACTAAACGACAAAATAGTCGGGTTAGAGTTCTAGGGGTTTCAGAAGCTCTGGTTTGTTGCAAAATCTCACAAATAGCTTAACTAAGAATAATCAATCAAGAAAATCACAAAAAGCCAAGTAGAATAAGCTGTGTGAACCAATAAGCTGGCTGAAAAAGCCAAATAAGCTAGTTTCCTAGCAAAAGCTTAACCAAAAGACTTGTAACCTTCCAGACTTGTTATTAAGCTGAGAAAAATGAGTTCTATTACAAAAGCCAAGTTGTTGCATGTACCAATAAGCAGTTCTAAAAAATAAGCCAAATTGTGCTTATTTGACCAAAAGTCAAAGTACTCCAAAGTTAACCAAATGATCAGGGATGGTATAAGGGCTTGTTACAAGCACTTTTTGTAAAGGACTCAAGGAGGAGTCCTTGTGAATTAAGAGGTCAGTTGACCTTTTGATGACAGATTTTGGCAATAAGGGCTTAATAAGCCAGTTAGCTTATAAGCCAGATACAAGGCACACCAAATAGCAAAATCCTCTCACAAGCAGCACATAAACAAGCTCCAAGCAACCAAACCACAAGGCATACTCTAGGATAACAAATGCAAGCACAAAATGAGGGGGTCACTTTGCTGATGCAAATGACCACTTCAGCCAACTTTGATAAGCTATAGCACACTCAATAAGTCACCAAATTCAACAACCAGATAACCAATAGATAGCTTATCACCTAAACTATTCCCAAACCTGATTTCAGACCTTAGATCCAACAAACAAAGAAGTTATTGGATCTGATGTGTTTGATCAATTTCAAAACACCTTTTATCAGATTTTTGCAAAACTTGAAATCTCATTTCCAAACTTTCAGAAACTTAACCAGTGACTAAAACTTGTATATTATGACTTGTTTAGACTTCCCAAACCCTAAGAACCAAGGGCACAAGGACACAAGTCCTTATGAACCAGTAATCCCAAACAATCCTTTAATAAGCACTTTTCAAACAAACTTCTTAATCCTGCAAACAACCTACTGATTTTAATGATCAAATAGCTACACTAGGTGACAACTAACAGATACCAACCATAAAACACAAAGCACAAACATAAAATCACCAAATCACATAGCAAAACATAAAACAAACCATAACATGTGATTTTTTAGAGGAATCTTAACAAGAGCTTATACCTGTCCTCCACAACATCCTAGGAGGACCAGTAATGCTCCTTGGACCTTGTTTGACAACTAGAACAAGACCAAGGTACTTCAACAAGAAATATGAATGACTGCCTTGGTTGATGTTTCAAAGCAGAAACTCAAGGGCTTGATTTCTTCAACACAATGAACAAACAGCCCAACCAAAGGCTCCAATCCCTTCACAAGCTTGGTGTCAACAAGCTTGTAAGAGCTTATAGCTTTTGGTTAAGGATTAGTACAAGCAAAATAGCAAAATCAGAAACCACTTTTCAAGCTTTTTTCAAACTTGAAAACCTTACCAAACATAAACGTCCTTGAACCACAAGATTCATGCACACTTATAACATATAATGGAACTCAGAATTACCCTTAAACTACACCAACTTTAAAAAACATAAAAAGGAATTACAATTTTCTCAAAATACCAACTTATATAAATTTTAAAAAGGAATTACAGTGTTTAAAAGGTAAAACTGGAACAAGGCTCTCTCACAAGTTGAGGATTCCTTATATAGGCCACAAAGGCTGAGATTACAATGAGAAAACCCTAGCTATGAAGTCCCTAAAATGCCCTTGAATCTTCTAGACGAATTTCGATATTGAGTTGTCTAAATGCATCTAAATCGTTCATTTTATCTTCTTAGTTAAGCAATGAGTGTGGGCTGTTGATTTTGACACCTGGCATTCCTTGGAGGCTAAGTTGTGATGTGATAGGTGGACGTCTTGAATGGTGGGACCTTTTGGTGAGTGGGAGTGAGGGTTTTGGGTGTGGGATGAGTTCCTGCATGTGTGAATCAAGCATTTGCCTGGGTAATTGCATTTTACCCTTTGTTAAGTGGAAGGTAATTCTGGGTGGGATGAATGGTGAATAGTGGTAATTTTGATCCGAACAGGGTGGGATGTGGTGTTTGGCGCGTGTTTGTTTGATTTGAAGTTTGGGAATTGACAAAAGCAGCCCTTGTGTTTTGATAAACATGGTAAAACAAGTTTTCAACCAACAAAACACGTTTTCTTTTGTAATGAAACTTTCTCTTTTCATACTTTTGCCACCAAACTTTTGCAAAAGGTAATCAAGGGTTATTTTTGCAATGTTTGAATATTTGAGGGACTGATTTTGGACATTCTTGATCTTCAAATGTCTTCATAGTATCTTTGACTTCATGAGGGACCATATTTGACAAATTAGAATTGATAAGGGACTAATCTTGCCAATTCTTCAAAGTTAAAGGACAATTTTTGTAATTTTGACAAACTTAAGGGACCAAACTTGTAATTATGAATATACAAGGGTTTTAAGTGTCATTTCTTAATATTCTGAGGATCAATCTTGTACATCTTTAAGTCTTCAAGGATTTATCTTGGATAAATCATGAACTAGGGCCCGGTTCTTTGTACGGCTTCGTTTCTCGTGTCCGTTTTTCCTGGTTTCTTGTGATCTTTTGTCTTTTTCATGATATCCATACCTAAAACACACATGTAAACAAATACGAGCTTATATATGGTATTTTATGACATTTTAATGCATTTAAAGCCCGAAAAGAATGATGAGATCATGTATAAATGCCATCTCATCACTCCCCTATACTAATCCATTGCCGTGCCCTCACGCATTGCTAGAATAAAGTATCTAAGCATCACAAAAATTCAATTTTATTAACCTTTATTGAAAAGTAAAAGACTTTCAACAATACTATGAGGATGTGTAAAGACATAATGTATGATTTTCATCACGAATGTGACTTTTAGTGTCAATGAATAGAAACAAGTAAATGTCCCTTAGAGTAAATTTTGTCATCCTTGATTGTCATACATTTCATGCTAAGTGCAAAACGAGATCATTGTTGGTACAAGTCACAATGCTAACACTACTCATACGTCCAAATTGTGTAACACTTTTTCTCCCCGCAATCCTAGTTATTATAAAAGGAAATGGGTTACTAGCATTTTTTAACTATTTGTCATGGATCACAAGTGATTCATATTGACTTATTTGAGTATTTATTAGTCCGAAAGCAAAGTAGCATGATTTAATTGATAGTTAGCCGAAGGACAAAATCTTTTAAAACGGCTTCTCGTGTATCTCCTTAAGTTCATATCTTGGCATAACTCGTTTCACGATTTGAGACCTTTCTCGGACCGATATTTGGCATGTACTTCATACTTCAAATCTTGGGAAGACGTTCTTGAAATTATGGTCTTCTCTTCATATTTTGGAATTTCTTCACTTGACGTTTTTGAGAGATTCTTCATACTTGGACCACGACTTCATCATTTTTCTTCAATCATTATTCTGGACTTTGATATACAACGATCCGCCTCCTTTTCGGACTTGGATATATTTATCCTCATACCTTGTAAGGGTCTTTTTGGATAGACTTTCTCCATGATCTTTAGGGGAGTAATTGCTTTTCGTCGTGTGTCTCGATCCTTCATATTGATTTAGGAATAATGATACTTCACATCATCTTGGATCTTTAGCAAAAATAGAGCTCCTCATGCCTTGTTAGGGCCTTTTTGGATCTTCACCAATCTTCACGTCCCGCTTCAATAAGTTATGCCTTGGCTATGAACTCTATTCAACCCCGAGCAAATTTTAAACGATCTTGTGCTAGAAGCTAAGTAACCTTTCAAATCATACGACCTTACTTATTGCAATTATTTTTATTCCTAGTGCATTGATCTTATGGGAAGAAAAAGCCACAATTAAAAACATATGAGTTTTTGAAAGAACATTTTCATGTTCTACGTTTAGCATGATCACTTGTCTAACTCTATCATCTCTCGTTCTTCACTATATAAAGACCTCTAATTAAAGAGACTCGTGAATACTTAGCCATGCAAGTCAAAATTAAGCCAAATTTTGATTAGCTTTCATTAAGACTATATCAAATCAAAGCTTTGGGTTTCAAGCCACCTATAGGATCTTGCACTTTCTTGGACTTTTTCAAGATTAGAGAATGAATTTTATAGTTCCCTTGATAAGTGACTTTCTAGGATCAATTGTAGGAACTTTACGAAAATTTCTTGTTCTTAACCCGAATGAGCTAAGACTTTCGCGTTTTAAAGTTCCCTATATAAAAGTCTAGCAAAACTTGAATTGAGCGGGTTAAGGAATGTAAAGGGCTCCAAATGCCCATCAAGTAAAAAATTAGCTCTTATTCTACCTATCGGAAAATATACATTCGTGTCTTAAAAACACTTATTAAAACTAAAAAAATAAATTTTAAAATTTGGCCATTTTTAGCCTTATTAGCAACAAAACAAGACATTGAAAGTTGGAAAGCGTGAGGGCGTAGCAAAGCAAGTACCTATTCACCCCCCATACTAAAAGTAAACATTGTCCTCAATGTTTCGAGTCTAAAGGTGGAGCACCCCCATACTAGAGACGAAGAGTCGAATACTTAGGATCTAGCATGGAAAGGGTGATCAACAATATATCTAAAGCCGTTTATGAATTATGCTAAAAGATAATTGTTAGAACAATAAAGGATATGTCATGGAGTCATGAAAAACAACTTTAAGCAAACGATGGAGGCTCACGTAAACGAACACGAGAGTCTTCAATCGTAGATGATGATGATGATCTAGATAACACAATCACAAACAACCACGAGACAACGAGTTGGAAAGGCACAAATCCCCTCTCATTATTTATTAGAAAGCATAAAAAGATAAGCATGGGATCTCCACCACGAGGCAGCTCGTTTTTTATTACCGAGTCATGAGCTCGACTCGATCCCCTCAATGCTAATTATCATTGGGGAAGGTGACTTGGTCGAGGTCAACCATTGAAGGAATTTCCCCACCAAAGTAGTGCTCAAGCCTATGTCCATTCACCTTGAAGGTAGGACCATCCTCTTGAGCTAGCTCGATGGTCCCATAAGGAAACACTTGTGTAATGGTGAAAGGACCTGACCAACGAGATTTCAATTTTCCGGAAAATATCTTTAGTCTAGAATTAAAAAGTAACACTTGATCACCAACGTTAAAAAATCGGTTTTTAATCTTTGCATCATGAAACTTTTTAGTCTTTTCTTTGAAAATTAATGAATTTTCATAAGCATTATCTCTTAGATCATCCAATTCATTCAATTGTATTTTCCGGTGATCTCCCGCGGTCCTCAAGTCAAAGTTTGCATTCTTAAGGGCCCTATATGCCTTGTGCTCTAATTCAATGGGCAAATGACAATTCTTCCCATAAACTAACTTATAAGGAGTACATCCGATAGGTGTCTTATAAGCGGTCCTAAAGGCCCATAAAGCGTCATCGAGTTTGTCGGACCATGAAGCACGGTTTTCTCCAATCGACCTCTCTAAAATCCTCTTCAAAGCTCGGTTCGAAACCTCGACTTGCCCACTCGTTTGCGGGTGATAATCCATAGAAAGACGATGAGTAACTACATATTTCTTTAAGACCTTCTCGAATTGGTCATTACAAAAATGGGTTCCACGATCGCTTATAATAGCACGAGGGGTTCCAAACCGAGAGAATAGTTGCTTCAAAAACTTTACTACCACACGAGCATCATTAGTAGGTAAAGCCTTAGCTTCCACCCACTTAGAAAGGTAGTCGACCGCCACGAGGATATACTTGTTACCATGAGATGATGGGAACGGCCCCTGTGGAACCTATAGATCGTTGGGCTCAATGGTTATGAACCATATATCTAGGGTTGATCATCATTCATATGATAACATAGCGGAAAAGAACAATGATCATGACAAGGTGTTTAGACACAAAGAACACGAATTAAAACAAATGGGGATGTTCATTATATTAATAACAAACATCCACTAGACGTGTATACATTGAATCCCACGTCTAGTGCGACACACACTTTAGGTTTACATTGTGAATGAATAATATGATATTGAAACCTACGGTCTATGTTTTCTTTATATACTAGAAAACATAGCTTACAAAGAAAGCTAAAGTAATAAAAAGACTCCAACGGCTTGTTCTTTGTAACTTTGGCAAAAGTAGTCCTTGTCTTCTTATTCATATGATAACATAGCGGAAAAGAACAATGATCATGACAAGGTGTTTAGACACAAAGAACACGAATTAAAACAAATGGGGATGTTCATTATATTAATAACAAACATCCACTAGACGTGTATACATTGAATCCCACGTCTAGTGCGACACACACTTTAGGTTTACATTGTGAATGAATAATATGATATTGAAACCTACGGTCTATGTTTTCTTTATATACTAGAAAACATAGCTTACAAAGAAAGCTAAAGTAATAAAAAGACTCCAACGGCTTGTTCTTTGTAACTTTGGCAAAAGTAGTCCTTGTCTTCTTATTTTGTTGTGTTTTGACTTATCAACTTAATAATTGGACCCAACAATCTTCCCCTAGTTGATGATGTCAAAACACTCTTCTTAAGCATGAATCCTTTGTATGTAGTACATGATCTCCAAGAAGCTTCCCCTTAAGTATAGCACATATTCTTCCCCTTTTTGACACATCAATAGGGAATATGTGAAAGTATGCAATCTTGTAGATTCTCCAAAAGTAGCTCTATGTAATGATCCTGAAGAAAAATAAATAAAGTAGTCTTGATGCAGAAGTAGAATACCACAAACCTATGTTCCATGTCTTGTTTATCCATGTGATGAAGAACTTATACCTGAAGAAAAATATAAGTAGACCTCGATCCCTTGTCAATATTCTCATCCTTTGTGAGACACTGAGCACGATAATGTAACTCCTTCAAGTGTTTATGACAAGTCTTCGTCACCAACTATGTAAGCACGAACAAGTTACCTTTAAAGTCAGTGGCTGGAAGTGCATGACTTTAAGATATGATAGAACACAAACTCGCAAAAATCTTCTTCAATCATCAAACTTCCCATAAGAATTCTTCCCCTTAAGCCAACACCTTTTCATGACAAGTCAATATCTTCATACGTAAAAGCTGTCAACGAATAACTCTTTCACAAGGCTATTCCGATTACATAATCCAATAAAACTCTTCATGAATGGTTGTTAACTTACTTAAAAATCATTAATCCCTTTCAAAATATCCGAGCCATAAATATCATCATGATATTCTGAATTAAACGGAGATTCCATGTACCTTTTGTGTGTCTTTCCCTTCTTTTTGTGTGCTTAAAAACGTACCAGTTTTTCTCAAACAGCAGCTATCCATGTGTTATCCAATATCTCTTCTGTCAGATGTATTGTCCGATATCTGACAATACGTATCAGCGTTGAAGTACATATATCGGATGACACTGTCAACCTATCAGCGTTGACTTATTCCTGTCAGCGTCGAAACCCTTCCTGTCAGCGCCCAAATAACACACGTCAGCGCCAACCTTATAACCTGTCAGCGTTCATTCTTATCAGCGTTAAAACCATACTTTGTCAACGTCTGTCTCATTCTTGTCAGCGTTTACATCAAACACTGATGCTATAAGTGAAACAAAGTATATCTTCGCACTGAATATAGTATATGATTTCCTTTAGCCGTGTGAACGCAAGTCTTTTGACTAATACATAAGCTTCATGTGAACACAAAATCACTTGCGAACACATAGTGTTTCCTCCAATCAGAAACCAAGGACCGTGTGAACGCATCTTTTCCTCACCAATGAGCATTGAAGGCTCACGAGAACACAATGCACTAGCATGCATGGGATCACAAACCTTAAATAACAAATTAGGGTTTGAATCTGTCAACCCGTGTGAAAGCAATAAGCTTCAACCAATAGGAAACGAATGACCCATCGTAATGCAGTGGAATACCATGTATAGGATCAAAGTTTGTTGAAGGCTTACGATAACAAATATTAGGGTTTTTTTTCTTGGCCGTGTGAATGCATCGATTTTCAACCAGCAGCTTTAAACCTCTTGACAACTGATCTAGGGTTTATAATTTATGCATCGAAACCCTAATTAGGGTTTGTTAATTAACCATAGATCCTGAATTAACAGCCACCAATCTCCCAAAATTCTGCTTTTTATGTAGATCTAGGGTTTGAAGAAACCCTAGTTCATGATTTCATGTGAAAGCAGAAAACTGAAAATCTGCCATCAGCCAACTTTGACGCTTAATAACTTTTGCCTGGGGACAAAACTCGACAATCCCTCCGGTGGATGTTTAGATCTATGTATGTAGAACACACATCTAAAATTTCGTAACGATCCAACGGTTAGATCAAAAGTTATGACCTTCTGAATACTGCTGCGCACACAAAAACGTCCAGAAAAATTCAATACGAATTTTTCTTCTCTTCACCATACACGAACACCTCGTCGGACCTAGATATCTAGAGCCTTAGGCTCTGATACCAATTGTGGAACCTATAGATCGTTGGGCTCAATGGTTATGAACCATATATCTAGGGTTGATCATCATTCATATGATAACATAGCGGAAAAGAACAATGATCATGACAAGGTGTTTAGACACAAAGAACACGAATTAAAACAAATGGGGATGTTCATTATATTAATAACAAACATCCACTAGACGTGTATACATTGAATCCCACGTCTAGTGCGACACACACTTTAGGTTTACATTGTGAATGAATAATATGATATTGAAACCTACGGTCTATGTTTTCTTTATATACTAGAAAACATAGCTTACAAAGAAAGCTAAAGTAATAAAAAGACTCCAACGGCTTGTTCTTTGTAACTTTGGCAAAAGTAGTCCTTGTCTTCTTATTTTGTTGTGTTTTGACTTATCAACTTAATAATTGGACCCAACAGCCCCATAAAGTGTATGCCCCAAATGTCGAAAATCTCAAACACTTGTTTATGTTTTGCGGCATTTCATCACGTAGAGACGATTTTCCTTGACGTTGGCACGAATCACACGACTTTACAAGTGCGTGTGCATCACGATAGATAGAAGGCCAAAAGAAGCCGGCATCGAACACTTTCTTAGCCGTGAGATTAGCACCGTGGTGACCACCCGTGGGTCCCTCGTGACAAGCTCTAAGGATATTAGAAGATTCGGCACCAAAAACACAACGTCGAACGAGTTGATCCGCACAAACCCGAAAGAGATAAGGGTCGTCCCAAAAATAGAACTTGATGTCACGAAAGAATTTTCGCTTTTGTTGTGTCGTCATACCCTTGATTATGAAATTGCCCGCATGGTAATTTGCAATGTTGGCAAACCATGGGGTGGTGTCTTTAGAATTCACTACACCGAGAGTCTCGAGAGGAAATGTTTCGGTGATTTCCTTGTTCTCGAAAACATATTTGTGAGGATCTTCTAGAAGAGAGAGATGATCGGCCGCTAGATTCTCGGCTCCTTTTTTGTCAAGCACGGTGACATCAAATTCTTGGAGGACGAGCATCCAACAAAGCAATCTCGGCTTAGCATCTTTCTTAGCTAAGGGATACTTGATAGACGAATGGTCGGTATACACGATGGTTTTAGTCAAGACGAGATAAGGTTGGAATTTCTCAAAAGCATAGACCACGGCAAGGAATTCCTTTACCGTTGTGGTGTACTTTAATTGAGCCTCAGTCATCGTCTTACTAGCATAATGCATAGGACGGAAATGCTTTTCATAACGTTGTCCTAAGACGGCCCCTATAGCATAATCACTTGCATCACACATGATTTCAAAGAGTAATCCCCAATTAGGAGCAACAAGAATGGGAGATTAGGTAAGTTTCCTTTTGAGAGTTTCGAAAGCTCTAACACAATCCTCATTGAAGTTAAAAGGAGCATCCTTCTCGAGAAGGTGTGTCATAGGTCGATAGATTTTCGAAAAGTCATTGATGAAACGATGACAAAAGCCAGCGTAGACTAGGAAACTCCTAACTCCCTTAACGGTTTTGGGATGAGGTAACTTGGCGATGACGTCTACCTTAGCTTTATCGACTTCAATCCCCGCTTTAGAGACCTTATGTCCTAAGACGATTCCTTGTTTACACATGAAATGACATTTCTCCCAATTAAGCATAAGATTGGTTTCTTCACAACGTTTTAACCTTTGCTCGAGATTAGATAAACACGACATGAACGAATTTCCAAACACCGAAAAGTCATCCATAAGCACTTCCATCGAATTCTCAATCATATCGTGAAAAATGGCCATCATACACCGTTGAAACGTACCCGGTGCATTACAAAGTCCGAAAGGCATCCTACGATAAGCAAACGTTCCATAAGGACACGTAAACGTAGTCTTCTCTTGATCACGAGGGTCGATAGGGATTTGAAAGTAACCGGAAAAACCATCTAAAAAGCAATAGAATTCATTTCCCGCAAGTCGCTCCAACATTTGATCCATGAAGGGCAAAGGAAAGTGGTGTTTACGAGTGGCGTCATTTAACTTTCGGTAATCAATACACACCCTCCAACCGTTCAAAACACGAGTGGGAATTAACTCGTTGTTTTCATTAGGCACAACGGTCATTCCTCCCTTTTTAGAGACACAATGGATTGGGCTCACCCATGGGCTATCGGAGATAGGATAAATCATTCCCGCTTCAAGGAGTTTTAGAACTTCCTTTTTGATGACATCGTGAATTTTGGGGTTTACCCTTCTTTGACTTTGAATTGCGGGTTTGTAGTCCTCCTCCATTAAAATCTTGTGAGTACAAAATTTTGGGTCAATACCCTTAATGCTGGAAATTTTCCACGCAATTGCCCCTTTATGAGCTTTAAGAACTTTCAAGAGCTTGGTTTTTCATCATTAGCAATACCTTTTGCAATAATAACCGGCAAGTTGTCATCACCTTCCAAGAATGTGTATTCAAGGTGAGAAGGAAGATCTTTCAATTCAAGGATAGGTGGTTCCTTGATCGAAGATTTTTGCTCAACACTCATAACTTCCATTAGCGGAAGAAATGGTGGAATAGAAGTATCATCACTAATAATCACCTCATCTTCATTGTCGATTTCATTTGAAGTGAAATCGCCTCCTTGGAATGGAGTGAGATTTGGTGTAGAATTAGCAAGAATTGAATCCAAAATAGTGGGATTGCCACTTGACGAGCTATCAGAAAAACCTAACACTTCTTGTGAAAACTCATCGCAAACCACATCAACTAAGTCAATGTGATTGATGGTAGCGATTTCATAAACATGAGAAGGTTTTGAGTTTTGAGTAGCGTTTATAACAAGTTCCTCTTCGTTGAATCTCAAAGTGATAGTTCTTGCATGAACGTCGATAAGCGATCTCGAGGTGTCTGAAAATGGACGACCTAAAATTAGAGGAACTTGAGGATCCGCGGGGATGTCAACTACTACAAAATCAACGGGATAGTAGAACTCCCCCACTTTAACGAAAACATCTTCGGCTACTCCACATGCTAAAATCGTAGAATGATCAGCCATCTCGATAGACATGTTCGAAGGAGTAAGAGCCGGAGCGAAAGCGATTTCCAAATGGAAAATGGCATCAAATTAGTGCTCGCACCAAGATCGGCCAAGGCGAGTCATTCTTTCATATCTTGTATGTCATAAGGAATGAGAAACTTTCCGGGGTCGCCAACGTTTTCCGGTATGCGGTTAAGATAAACCGAAGAACAATTAGCAAGCTTTGAAAGCTTTTCCTTATCGCTCATCATATTTTAAAAGTGGAAGCGATACGAGGCATATATAACAATGCGTCGGCTAAACTCACATCAAAATGCACTTGTTGAAACATTATTATAAAAAGCTCGATTTGTTGTTTGTTACGTTCTTGCAATTTCTCTTTGTTTCGTCTCGAAGGGTAAGGTAAGGGTGGTGTGGGTTGGTCATTAGGCAACGGCCTAGGAATCTCGGGTTCCATGATTGGTATTGGTTCAACCGTAGGTGTGGCATGAGCGGTACTTCGTGGGCTTGTGATATGTTCCTTTTCGACCATCACCTCAGGCTCTTTCTCGATTTCCTTCTCCGTAGAAGTACTTGGACGAGAGATTGGTTCCTTGAAAGTTTTACCACTTCGTGTAGTAATAACCTTCATTTCTCCCTTCGGGTTTGCAATGGTATCACTAGGAAGACCACCCGAGGAAGAGGGTTTACACATGATTGCTTCAAACATTTTTTCCATTCGGTCTTCAAATTTTGATTGCCTTAAATCCGCTTTTAACAATTCTTGATTTATCTCATGTTGTCCTTATTCCATCTTTGGTTGATTTTGTTGAAGACGTTGAACATTTACTTCTATTTTATTTGCATGAGTTTTAAGTTCATTAGCAAGTTCGTTTTTAAGCTCGTTTTTTAACTCGGATCTTAAGTTAATCATCTCATGTTGCATGTTATCAAATTTAGCATCATTTGCTTAAGCATAATCCAAAAATTCTCTTTGAAGATTTTTAGTGTGAGCATCTTGAAAACCTTGTGTGGTGTTTTGAAAATCACGGTTTTGGTTTTGATTACTAACTTGTCCATTCCCACTTTGATAATTCCCTTTGTTGTAGTTACGTGAATTGCCTTGATAATTACCACTTTGATTGTTGTTTTGATAGTTATTAGCATTTTGATTTGGTGGATCTTGATTTGGGCGGGAACCTTGGCCGTTTTGGTTGTAAGTTCCCGTTGCTACGTAAGCACTCGAAGTGTTACCACCGGTGGTAATGCACTCGGAAAGATCATGAGCTCCACCACAAGACAAACAACTCTTATCAACCGCTTTAACCGAAGCGGAATTCAAAGCATCTTGTGCTTTCCAATGAGTCATAAGATTTGAAAACCTATCGGAAAACCGATTTTCCTCATTAGCTTCATCATGTAAGGCATTAATGCTACGAGATGATGACGACGATGACGAACCCATATTGGAAACACTCGGTGTGCTACGAGGGTTATAAACCTTAGATCTATTCTCGATATTCTTTAAAGCATCATCGGTCGTTTTGCACAAAAAATTCCCACCCGCGGCGGCATTCAAATAATCTCGTTCATGATCATTAAGCCCATTATAAAAAGTATCAACTTGATGCAATTCCGAAAAATCATGGTGTGTACATTCATGTAACATTTCCTTAAATCGTTCCCATGCCATTGAAAAACTCTCATTATTTCGTTGTACAAATCTTGAAATCTCATTTTTCAAATGTGTTGTTTTAGATGGTGGAAAAAATTTGTTCACAAACTTAGAAACGAGATCACCCCATGTTAAAATCGAATTGGGCGGTTCTTTCCCAAGCCAAATTTTAGCAGGTCCATCTAACGAGTATGGAAACAACATCATCTTAATGGCGTCATGTGGAACATCCTTAAACTTGCTAGTTGCGGTGAGACGATTAAAATTCTTTATGTGGTAATGCGGGTTGTCTTTCTCATGACCTCTAAACTTATTAGCTTGCAACATCGACATTAAACCCGTCTTAATCTTGAAATTCTCCGTAAGGATAGCGAGAATCACAATGGCCTCTCTAAAACCCTCGATAGGTGCTTGAAGCAACTCCATCATAGTACGATTAGACATTACGACTTCTTGTTCTACAATAGGTTTAACAATTGGAGTTTGTTCTTCAATCAACGTCTCTTGATTTCCTTGATTTTGACGACGTTTACGAGCTCGTTTAGCTTGACTACGAGTTAGCCTAAACTTCACGTAGAATGGGAGGTGAGCAAAGAAGATTATTTTTGGGTGTTTTGTGAATTTTCAATTTTTTTTATGTTTTTAATTTTTTTGGATTTTGGTGTATCTTCGTAGACAACAATCTACCAAATCTCTCCTCGAATCAAACTCTTGATTAAAGAAGCCTCAAAAGAATGAAAACGATCACGTTGACTGAACGCCTTCGAATGACTTTAGAACTTTGGTGAAAACAAAATTGTTCAAGAGGGTTTAATCACAAAGAAAACCAAGCAAATATATATGATACGTAATAATACTTTGGGCGGCAAAACCCTCGATTAGCTTTCAATTTCAAAATACTCACAAGCAAGCGGGGAAACGAGGCGGCGCGAAGCACTTAAGAGCCTTTTTCCTTAGGGTATATTTTATAATACCCGCCTTATACCCACCTTATAGTTCGTATTTTTCAAAATCGAGCCTCACGAAAGTATTTATCTATTTTTGCCTTTTCCTTTTGTTTGAGATTCGAATACAGTAATTAGGAGATCAAATCCCAATTAAGGTTGTGTTTTCACACTTTTGGAGATATTTTGTATTGATTGTGATACATAATACAATATAATAATAATAATTTCACAAGAAAAACCAAAAAACCGATAATACGTATTAGTAGATTTCTACTAATACAAATAATATTTATGGTTAATATTAAAAACAACAAGACAAATTAATCACGACACACCTCCCCGGCAGCGGCGCCAAAATGATTGTGGTAAAATACGACCTTTTAGGAAAAAGGCGTATAAGCGGTAAGTATTAAGTGAAGATTTAGGAAAATCAAACACTAATGACCCAATGAAATTCGTTTCCCAAGGAGGTATATGTGTGTGAATAATTCGTAATTGGTTTGAGATTAATATTTGAAAGAAGGGGATGAGAAAAGAGAATGACGAAGACGTGAAATTACTTACTACTACGACTAAACGTTGTTGGAAATACGTTTTACGTATTTATGAAGGATCGGTCGCTCCAACGATAATTATGTAATGAGCTCGTGATCCACTTAGTAAATGTATAGTCCATATAGCCCACATGTAGGGTGGGCTATATATATCCCCTCCTAGCATGTTAGGAGGGGTTGGTCATTCTCACATTTGATAATTCAATCTTTACTTTCTCTCTCTACTCTTCTATTTTCTCTCCTTTCTCTCTCTACTCCCTCATCTCCCTTCTCATCTCTTTTATATTTATCAATAAATCCATTCATCAAATCCATCTAATCCAATCATGTAGAATAGGCCAAAGATTGCGTAGATCATCAATTGCTATCAAGAGTATGGTTAGATTAGTTTATTCTTGTTTTTTTTTGTTTGATTTTGATGGATTTTGATTTAATCACGCTTAAATATTAAAAAGTTTGTATTTTTTATAAAAAGTTTGTGTTTTTATGTTTTAAATCATAATTAAATCTTTGATTTACTTATTTTATATAAAAATCACAAAATTTTATTCAAAAATCAATTTTTTATAATCAGTTTCCATTTTAATTTTTTATTATCAGTTTTTCTTTTATCAGTTTTTTATAATCAGTTTTTTATATAATTTTTTTTATAATTTTTTATATAACCTTTTTTATCATATCTGAGTTTTCATTTATTAGTTTTATATAACCTTTTTATTTTTTTATAATCAGTTTTTATAAATTTTTTATATAATCAGTTTCTCAATTTTTATCAGTTTTCTGTTTTTCTGTCCAAATCTTTCTGTCCAACATTCATAAAGTTCCAAATCTTTCTGTCCAAATCTTTCTGTCCAAATCTGTCCCAACAACACTGTTCTTCCATTCTTAAAGTTCCGGACGAACAAAAGTTCCGGACGAACAAAAGTTCCGGACGAACAAAAGTTCCGGACGAACAAAAGTTCCGGACGAACGAAAGTTCCGGACGAACGAAAAGTTCCGGACGAACGAAATCTTACGAATGAACGAAATCTTCCGAATGAATGAAATCTTCTGAATGAACGAAATCTTCCGAATGAACGAAATCTTCCGAATGAACATTCATCCGAATGAACATTCTTCCGAATGAACAAAATTCAAACATAACGGGAAACATTTTGACTCGACACCAATTTTCGAACCTCACTCACATCTCTAGACTCCATCTCCCTCGTCACACACACATCCCTCTCACAATACTCTCGAAGACCTCACGACCCATATATTCTCACAACAAGACACTCGAACACACATAACTCTCGTCAAAAACAAACAACAACCCTCGCATACCCTCACACCCTCGACTAAAAACAGTCTCGACTGACATCCTAACCCTCCCTCAAACCCTCGACACTCACTCTCGAGACCAACACCCTAAGAACTCGACACTTTGAAAACAGACCCTCGAAGCCAAAACTCCATTCTCGTTTGAACCTCACACCCACAACCCTCGACTCACCCTCACCCTCACCATTCGCACACTCACCCTCGTCTCATCTCAACACCACTCTCGACCAACTCACCCTCGTCTCATCTCAACACCACTCTCGACCAACCCTAGACCTCAACATCTCGTACAAACAAACCCACTTAATCCAAACCTCTCGTATTACCCAACCCGAGACCCAAACCCACAACTCTCGACCTTACCATTCAACCAACATCACTCGACACCAAATAATTACCCCCTCAACCTCACACCATCGACACTATTCACTCACACTCGCACAAACAGAGACTCCAAGACACAAAAACCAAAACAAATAGATCTCAGATTCATTTTTTCGTATTTGCACATGCATGCCGAGATCAATTAAAAGATCTAAATACACGAATCATATATCATCATAGATCATTGTTGGGTATACCCAAGATTAATATTCGAAAAAGAAGATAAGATTTATAACAATTTTTTTATAATCTAATCTTGTTTCGATTTGTGTGACAGAAAGACTCTTACAGATGATAGAAGACTCGAGTTTATCATAGAAAACATAATTAAATACCTACCCGAGACCCCTTTTTGGATCCTGAAGATTTGAGAGTGCTCACGCCTTGTGATTTTCTTTTCATAGACACGATTAACTTTTGGCTATATTAATTGATTGTGGGTTTTGATGATTTAAACTTAATTGGTAGAAATTTATATTTGGATCAGTCTTTTTATTTTGGTTTGGTTGGAGGATTTAATTAGGTTACGGAGGAAACAAGGAAGGAGTGATTGAGAGAGAGAGTTTTAGGGAGTAGTGTTTTAGGAGGAAGAGATAAAAAGGGGGCGATTTGTTTGAGATATAGGGTCAAAGGACGGAGGAAACAAGGCAAATACTCTTTTAATATTTGGTCTCCACGTGGTCCGGTGGAGGAAACAAGGCCACCCGTTTCAATCAATGCCACCTTTTTCCCAAAAGAATTATTATTTTTTTTTTTAATTTTAGTTAAGTAAGATTCTTTAACTTAAGTTAATTTTTTAATTTTAGTTTATGTTATTTTGTATTTTTGTCAATTGATTTTGGTACATCGTGCTGAGGCGAGTATTTTAAAAGTTAACGTGGAAAAATATTTGTCGGGTTAAACGTTATTGTGGCCGGATTTAAAGACAAACGTGACGAGTGAAAGTAACGGGCTTCATTTATATCATCAATCGAGGAATTTTAAGTGTTATTTACGGGTCTTTCATTTTTTCACGAATTCTAAAATCCCGAAAACAACAACATCCACGTCATTTTTAATTGATATTTAATGGATTCGTTCTATTCGACATGTCAAAAGGGAGAATCGCAGTTAATGCAAAACAAAGTTAGGAAAAGTGGCATCACTTCATTTCAAATGCTTCAGTCCCATCTTGTCACTCTTTCGAGGATTCAAGGAGGGAGCGAATTTGTGACCATCTTTGGACAATATCGTCATATATTCATCGACTCAATATTCACCACTTTGACCCAACTCGCCGAGCAACTCAACCATGACAACCTTAATCACTCTGCATCGGCACTTGCATATAAGGTTCTTGTGACACAACTCACGCCTTTCCTCGATCTCAATATCATCAAGCCTGAAAGTTCAGTGATTTGCCAATCATTTCTTCGAGATACCCATACCGAGCTTCGAGTTTTCCGTGATACAATATCGAAACTCTGACATCAGTTTCATCTTTGATTTATCAAAGATCACAACTTCAGCAAGTGTATGATAATGGAGTGCAAGAATCAATGACGAAGATGCAAGAGGAGATTGATCATACGGTTGACAACTTGGAGCCTAACGATGGCAAGAGCACGGAATCAGGAGGACAACATGATACCAGTGACACGTCGGGGAATGTTTACGATATTTCTCTTGATGACACCTTACCCATTTATGACGCAGAGCCTGCAAACATGGTACAATGTAATGTTGTTTATGATGTATATGCTGATGACATGCCGCATAGTGAGCATTCTGAACCTAATTATGACAAACATTGGATGGAAAAGAGAGATAGAAATACCACTTCTGATTCATCCGATGTGAGTCCTAATGGGGGAGAAAGTGTTCAAAATGCTATAGTACATCATGATAATTGTATTATAACTGCTTCATTGACTGCTTCTGATTCCAAGATTAGAGAGCTCGAAACGATTGTAGCTCAACAATCAAAAGATCTTGAGGATGCCAAACTTGAATTTTCTAAGAAAACGGACAAATTTGAAACATACTTTGAAAAACTTGAAAAGTCAAACGTTGTTCTTGAAAGAAAATTGGATCAAAAAGTTTTAGATTCTAAAGCTGAAAAGGATAATATTTTGAAACAAATTCAGTTACTAGAGTCTAAATTGGCATCCCAAGATAGAGTGCTTAAAGAGAATGAGACATTAAAGGCTCAAGTACAGGAAAAGGTCTTTGCTATAGCCGCGTTGAAAAACGAGTTAAGGAAAAGTAAAGGACCTAGTGTGGACATTAAGCCTGAAAAACCATCAATCTTAGGGAAACCGCCTACAAATCAGTTCGTCAGACAACCGATTGTCAAACAACCTATTGCATTTAGATCCGAGCGACCACAATCCTTGAGACCGCGGTTTGCCTCCCAAGTTGATTTGGTTCAGTTTCCTAGACCGGTCACTCCAGCAACTAGGCCCAATGTAATCAAAACAGCGTTAGCAAGATCTAATTAGATGATTGACCCTAGTTTCACTAAAAATACCAAGACCACGTCTAGAACTAGTTCAAATGACGTTTGCCATAAATCTTATCTTAGGGAAGCTAAGCAAAAGACACATGTAAGAGATAGCAATGTCAAACCTAGTCAGATGCCTTCTAGATTACCCAACACTGCTCACCGTAGCATGTCATCTCCTAGGAGGATCGATCAATCATCTAGGAATTACTCGGACATTGAATATGCTACTTGTAAAACATGTAGAAAATGTGTCTTTACGGCAAATCATGATTCTTGTATCAAGAAACTACTTAATGAGGTGAACTCCCGTGCTAGACTTAAATCCCAGTGGGTTGCTAAAATCAAACCCATTGGTAAAATGTGGCGCCCCACTGGTAGAACTTTCACTCTTGTAGGAAACAAGTGCCCTTTAACTAGGATAGTCTCTGATTCTACGAAGACTACTAGGGAGGAAATAGCAAAGGATGATACATCACTTAAGCCTAAACTTAAGGTTTTCTATAAAAGGAAACGTTTGCCAGCTAAGATAAGTGAATCATCTACTCAAGTCGCCTCTGACACAAGTAAAACCAACTGTGAACCCCCACATGCTTCTAAGATAGATATCGCTAACCCATGTCAAAGTATACAAACTCCTAATGAGAATGCAGGTACCAAAGTTGATGTTCCAAAAGAACGAAGCGGTCCAATCATTGTATACCGTTCAACTAAGGACACTCTTAGAGTTTGGTTGCTGAAGAAGTAGATAACGGAGAAACAAGTGTCTCAGGGGATTCATGGCTAAGCTCACAAAGGACTTATAGTCACATCACAGACTATAACTCGCTCTTCAAAGAAAGGAAAGTTTATCGCCGATGGTAAACTTATTCTAACAACGAGAAATTATTTTTTCTCGGGCATGAGCTTATATCAAAAACATTCTAAGTTTTTAAGCTCATGCACATTGGCTCCTCGTTAAATGACAGACGATGACCCGGACTTAAGAGACAGGGAAGTTTATCTACGCAACGATAACTTACCCTCTTAACAAGAAATTAAGTTTTCTTGGACACGAGCTTATCCTAAAACCATTCAAAGGTTTTAAGCTCGTGTATAAGGCTTATAGATAAATGACAGTCTATAACCCGCTCTTCAAAGGTAGGAAAGTTTATCGTCGATGATAAACTTATCCTTACAACGAGAAATTAATTTTTCTCGGGCATGAGCTAATAATAAAAACATTCGAAGTTTTTAAGCTCATGCACAATGACTTACAGTTAAATGTCAGACTGTAACTCGAACTTAAAATAAAAGAAAGGTTATCTTTTATGATAACTTATCCTCTTAACGAGAAATTCACCTTTCTCAGTCATGAGCTTGTATTAAAACATTCGAAGTTTTAAGCTCAGAAGGAAAGTGTATCTTTTAAATAAGAGAACTTTTCCTCGTAACGAGAAATTAACCTTTCTCGGTCATGAGCTTTCCGTTAAAATAGTCAAAGTTTTCAAGCTCATGAATACGACTTCTAAGAAAATGTCAGCTTAGGACTCGTCCTTCAGATAAAAGGAAAGTTTATCGCCGATGGTAACTTATCCTTACAACGAGAAGTTTACAACTTCTCGGACTTGAGCTTTCCTAAGATATTCCAAATCTTAAGCTCAAGTAATTGGTTTTCAAAACATTGAACACAATTTTTCAAGAATTTCTCAAAAGGTTTTTTCTAAATCTTTCAAAATTGTGTGTTCAAAAATGTTTTGATAAAAAGAGCATGTCCTCTGGAATCGATAATATTTACGAACCTAGAAATGTCATTCATTAATGACACGGGATTGTAAATAAAGTTCGAGCAGAAGTTTAAAAAATTTCAACCATGCTCCATTATGGTTTGCTATTATTTCCGATAGTAACCCGCTTTTCACTTTGAAGTCAAGCATTTCACCGGAAAGCTTTGACTTCAGAATCCGAAGTTATCATCTCCACCAACCGTAGCAACTTACAATTGATATCTACATACTCGACAATGCGACTACTCAAACGGTGACTACAGCTCTTTCAATAGAACACGGGTCAACAATTGAGGGGGAGCAATTGTCCAGCATTCAGAATCCTTGATGCCGAGAGTGCCAAGTTCACATATTGGTGTTAAGACAACGATATCAATCATACACATGGAGTCAAGAGATAACTTCAGAAGTTACAAGGAAGACCAACATTCGTGAACAAGAACCATGTGCTTCTTTCATATGATGTTCTCCATCATTCAGGTCCAACCTCGTAAATTGCTAATATTGTGAATTCATTATCATATATGATCTTTGCACGTGTTAAATACCTTACACTTGTGTTTAAAAGGTATTTAATTTACGTTTCAAGTAGACCCTCATTAATTTGAGGGGGAGCTTGTGTAAATCATGAAGATAATTTGCTTTGCATTTTTCTTCCCAATTTTTTCTTAAAATGCTATTAAATCAATAGATATTAAAAACATCGATTGGGTTAATATTTTTAATATGGGGGAGAAAATGTGATTTAATATGGGAAATGATTAATCACAAATGGTTTGACTTAACGTGTTAGCTCATCCCGACATGTGTGAAATGTTTTCGGATATCGTGGCATATGTTAAGGGGAGCAAAATGGATTTGCACTTCAAAATGGATTTCATGGTGACATACACTTACCCAAAACATCTCTATTCACGACGGTGAAGATTGTGGTGACATAAGGATGGTAGGATAGGTTAAAGTCCAATGATTTCTCTAGAACCGGAGGAATCTTCCCAAGGACATTCCATAGCTAGAAATAGTAGTCCTTAGGAAAGATGGAGAAAGATTGTGAACGTAGCTGAATGCCGACCAAGTACTTAAGTTAGCACTGGAACAATCACAACAAGGTGCTAGTTATGACGTATTGGTAAGCATTGAAGGGGTTGAAGAATGAAAAAGAATTGTAAAGATAAAGGGTGTAAAGAAAGAAGCCCTCCTTACAACATTAGGCAGAAACCGGGTCAATTCATATGCTATTGAGATCATTTTTAATGATTCTTGATATTGAAGACAGACATCATGGACCCAGTGATGCAATGCACAACCCATCCCAGCTAACTTAGATATCTCTCAAAAGATATTTGTTTTAATCACACGGAGACAACGCATTATCTATTGATTTATTCACTCCGAATAAATTGGTATTGAAAAGGTGGCACTCCTCTCCAGCCTCCGATCACTAAAAATCCAAAATGAACGATCGAGTCTAGAGCCATTTGAGATCATCAAATATCTCATTAGGACACACTTTCATATTTCCTTGCTTCTTCACACACTGTGAAAAAGTAAGAAAGATCTTAAGAGTCCTACGCAAAATCTTCATGATCTTGCCTGAACATCCGAGTAATACAAAAGTATTTACAATGAAGATGGAAATCCTTCTTGAGCGAATATCAAAAAGCTCATGGTAGGTGACTTGTGCGATTCTTTATGAATCAAACTTGTGATAACTGGAAAGCAACAGAGGTTTAATTCTTAAATGGATTTAAACACGTTCCAGGCCTCTACGCAATATCTTAGTGATCTTGCCAGAACACTCAGAGTGATACCTTAGTGTTCACAGTGATGAGTGGAAATCCTTCTAGTGTTAACCTCAAACAGCACTTGGTAGGTAACTTGCAAGATTCTATACGAATCAAGCTCGTGACAACTGGAAAGCAAAGATGGTGCGGTTCTTAATTGAATTTCACTTGTTCCAGGAACATGAATTGACGGCTTCAAATCATGCGGATATTATTATCCAAATGATTCACTCTTTACGTTCGCAGTCAGCTTTGGACGGTCGAGTAAAGAGAACGGGTTTACCCGCGAAATCTTGTCAAGGAGGTTCTTTATTGAAACTACCTGCCACAAGTACGATATTTAATATCGTCCAACGGTCTTCACCGGCCGGAGGTAAAATGCTACCGAATTAGAATGAAATGTTCAAGGCCATTTCATCCGTGTATTTAAAATCGTAAAAAGTACAAAAATAAAAACTAATTCTAAAAAATCCCAAAAAATTACCAAAAATCAAAATAAATAATCTAAGAGTTTACCAATGATCAAAACATTTTCAAAACTTTTAATTATACAAATATTAATTTTTAAATGCTAATTAAAGCCCTAAAAATAAAATTAATTATCAAAAAGCCCAAATAAAGATTTTTCAATTGGTAAACCTCTAAAATGACCTAAAAAGTTTAAAAACTATTTTTAGAAATTTTTAAACTAAGTAAAACTATTTAAAATGATTTAAAAACTATTAAAACTTAATATAATTATAAGAATTAACCTAAATAAGATAAAATTAATCTAAGAGTTGTAAAAATCCTATTTTAATGAATTAAAACAAAGAAAAATATAAAAAGTGCAAAAATGTGGAATTTGAAAAATAATAATAAAATAATATTAAAATAATATTAAAAATCCAAAAATTATAAAAAATCTAATAACTTGCCAACTAGTTTATTTTAACCTAAGTAATCAGAAAATGAAATTGAAATTACCAAAATACTCCTAATAGGCCCATAAATGGGCTAAAACCAAAAAACAGTCAACACTAATGGGCTTTTGGGCCCAAAAAGTCAAACTAGGCCCAAATGACCTGAAAAAGCCCTATCTGACTCAAAATTTAATTCTAAGCACAAAAGTCTGATGGCCCAAAAGCTGAATATGAGCTTATCACAGCTTAAATAACAAACAGCTTATTCTTATTGGGCAAATAAGCCCATTAAGCAATAAGCCAATGCCATAAGCTCGGCTTAAACACACAACCTTCTTTTGAGATGCCTAAGAGATCTATAAAAAGAAATTTCGAAAAAGCTCACTCAATAAGCCAGAAATAAGCAAAATAGAAATTCACTAAACGACAAAATAGTCGGGTTAGAGTTCTAGGGGGTTTCAGAAGCTCTGGTTTGTTGCAAAACCTCACAAATAGCTTAACTAAGAATAATCAATCAAGAAAATCACAAAACGCCAAGTAGAATAAGTTGTGTGAACCAATAAGCTGGCTGAAAAAGCCAAATAAGCTAGTTTCCTAGCAAAAGCTTAACCAAAAGACTTGTAACCTTCCAGACTTGTTATTAAGCTGAGAAAAATGAGTTCTATTACAAAAGCCAAGTTGTTGCATGTACTAATAAGCAGTTCTAAAAAATAAGCCAAATTGTGCTTATTTGACCAAAAGTCAAAGTACTCCAAAGTTAACCAAATGATAAGGGATGGTATAAGGGCTTGTTATAAGCAATTTTTGTGAAGGACTCAAGGAGGAGTCCTTGTGAATCAAGAGGTCAGTTGACCTTTTGATGACAGATTTTGGCAATAAGGGCTTAATAAGCCAGTTAGCTTATAAGCCAGATACAAGTCACACCAAATAGCAAAATCCTCTCACAAGCAGCACATAAACAAGTTCCAAGCAACCAAACCACAAGGCATACACTAGGATAACAAATGCAAGCACAAAATGAGGTGGTTATTTTGCTGATGTAAATGACCACTTCAGCCAACTTTGATAAGCTATAACACACTCAATAAGTCACCAAGTTCAACAACCAGATAACCAATAGATAGCTTATCACCTAAACTATTACCAAACCTGATTTCAGACCTTAGATCCAACAAACAAAGAATTTATTGGATCTGATGTGTTTGACCAATTTCAAAACACCTTTTATTAGATTTTTGCAAAACTTGAAATCTCTTTTCCAAACTTTCAGAAACTTAACCAGTGACTAAAACTTGTATATTATGACTTGTTTAAACTTCCCAAACCCTAAGAACCAAGGGCTCAAGGCCACAAGGCCTTATGAACCAGTAATCCAAAACAATCCTTTAATAAGCACTTTTCAAACAAACTTCTTAATCCTGCAAACAACCTACCGATTTTAATGATCAAATAGCTACACTAGGTGACAACTAACAGATACCAACCATAAAACACAAAGCACAAACACAAAATCACCAAATCACATAGCAAAACATAAAACAGACCATATCATGTGATTTTTTATAGGAATCTTAACAAGAGCTTATACATGTCCTCCACAACATCCTAGGAGGACCAGCAATGCTCCTTGGACCTTGTTCAACAACTAGAACAAGACCAAGGTACTTCAACAAGAAAGATGAATGACTGCCTTGGTTGATGTTTCAAAGCAGAAACTCAAGGGCTTGATTTCTTCAACACAATGAACAAACAACCCAACCAAAGGCTCCAATCCTTTCACAAGATTGGTGTCAACAAGATTGAAAGAGCTTATAGCTTTTGGTTAAGGATTAATACAAACGAAATAGCAAAATCAGAATCCACTTTTCAAGCTTTTTTCAAACTTGAAAACCTTACCAAACATAAACGTCCTTGAACCACAAGATTCAAGCACACTTATAACATATAATGGAACTTAGAATTACCCTTAAACAACACCAACTTCCAAAAACATAAAAAGGAATAACTATTTTCTCAAAATACCAACTTTTATAAAATTTAAAAAGGAATTACAATGTTTAAAAGGTAAAACTGGAACAAGGCCCTCTCACAAGTTGAGGAGTCCTTATATAGGCCACAAAGGCTAAGATTACAATGAGAAAACCCTAGCTATGAAGTCCCTAGAATGCCCTTGAATCTTCTAGACGCATTTTGATATTGATCTGTCCAAATGCATCCAAATCATTCATCTTAGCTTCTTAGTTAAGCATTGAGTGTGGGCTGTTGATTTTGACACCTGGCATTCCCTAGAGGCTAAGTTGTGATGTGATAGGTGGACGTCTTTAATGGTGGGACCCTTTGGTGAGTGGGAGTGAGGATTTTAGGTGTGGGATGAGTTCCTACATGTGTGAATCAAGCATGTGCCTGGGTAATTTCATTTTACCCTTTGTTAAGTGGAAGGTAATTCTGGGTGGGATGAATGGTGAATAGTGGTAATTTTGATCCGAAAAGGGCGGGATGTGGTGTTTGGCGCGTGTTTGTTTGATTTGAAGTTTGGGAATTGACAAAAGCAGCCCTTGTGTTTTGATAAATATGGTAAAACAAGTTTTCAGCCAACAAAACACGTTTTCCTTTGTAATGAAACTTTCTCTTTTCATACTTTTGCCACCAAACTTTTGCAAAAGGTAATGAAGGGTTATTTTTGCCATGTTTGAATATTTGAGGGACTGATTTTGGACATTCTTGATCTTCAAAGGTCTTCATAGTATCTTTGACTTCATGAGGGACCATATTTGACAAATTAGGATTGATGAGGGACTAATCTTGCCAATTCTTCAAAGTTGAAGGACCATTTTTGTAATTTTTACCAACTTAAGGGACCAAACTTGTAATTATGAATATACAAGGGTTTTAAGTGTCATTTCTTCATATTTTGAGGATCAATCTTGTACATCTTCAAGTCTTCATGGATTTATCTTGGATAAATCATAAACTAGGGCCCGGTTCTTTGTACGGTTTCGTTTCTCGTGTCCGTTTTTCCTTGTTTCTTGTGATCTTTTGTCTTTTTCACGATATCCATACCTAAAACACACAAGAAAACAAATACAAGCATATATATGGTATTTTATGAAATTTTAATGCATTTAAAGCCCGAAAAGAATGATGAGATCATGTATAAATGCCATCTCATCAGAGGGGCATTGTGTTCCCCGACCTCAGCTTGAGCAACTCTTCTTACCCGCTTGTTCTTCCTACGGGTACGCTTGGGGGCGGGCTGGGCTTCCCCTTCTTCTTCCTCTTCCTCTACTTGTTGCACTTCCTCCTCGTCATCACCCAACATTTGGCGAAGACTGGAGGTGGTCCTCTCAATGTTTTCACCTTGCTCTTCCCCGTGTACGGGGGTAGCGGTCTTAGGCGGAGAGGAGGGTCCGGCTTCATCTTCCAGCATCAGGTTGTCACTGTCTTCGTTGTCAAAATCCACGGGGGTTCTCAAGAGTGTTGTTTCTTCTTCGTCAGAATGGGGGTCTGGTACGGCTTCTAGGGTAACTGTCATGTTCCGGGTATGCTCGAGTAGGGGTAGCTCATTCTCACGTCTAGGACGGGCTCTCTCTGGTATAAGTTTTGGATCATCTTGACGAAGGATTCCAAAGAAGTTCATTTCTACCAAACCAAACAAAGTATGTTAGTTATAGCCAATAGGTGTATGTACGTCTTTGATGTACGGATGCTACACCTACCTTCACCACGCCTCCTCCAAAAACAGGATATTTGTTGGATGAGCCGAAGTAATTGCGGCTAATCCCTAGCAAACAAAGAAATGATTCGGGTATATTCCTATGGAACCCTGTCCTATTCCTATCTATTTCTTGGGAATGTTGGGGATTATATGTACCAGCGCGCGGAGGAGGGTCAGGAGATAATCTATGTTTAAAAATGAAATCAGCCGGCCACACTATTGAATCGATGAAAAAGTAATGGTCGTACCAGTTTTTCAGCGAATCCATGGCCTTATTATAGGCTGTGGGGCGGTTGGGGGATCGTTTCTTAAAGGAGAGCCAACCATTTACTAAACTAGGGGTATAAAATAGCCTGAATAACTCTACGGTAGGAGGGATTCTTCTTGCACGACAAAGGATTTCAAACTGGCTAATCTTACATACGCCTATACAGTGTAGTTGGGTAATATGTACGTCATAATATCCTAAGAGATCTACGAGGAAGCGAGTGAAAGGAATGCGGTAGTTGACCGCATCGAACAGACGGGTGTATAGACCAATCTTTCCCTGGGGCGCCTCAGTTATGAGGTCCCCTGCACGAGGGAGAGAAGGGTGTAGGTTGCTAGGAATGAAGAAATCAGTGCAGAAGTGCTCCAATTTCTCCTGGGTCATTACGTTGAGCACGGATCCAATAGAGGGGTTGTTTCTTTGAGCCATTACTAAATAAAAAAGATAAGGGTGTGGTATTCTAACCTGCATAGGAAGGGATCCGTGCGTAAAAAGGTGGTGATAAGAAGGAAAGATTTAATGGCAGAAATGAAGGAAAAGACTGTGTGTTACACACAGCCGTAGGGGCGACTTATTTATAGGGTTGCCTTGTAAGTCATGGTCTGTTGGATGCATGACACGTGTTTGCCACTATCCTAAATCGTGTGGTTGGGGTGTAAGTGGCAAATGAACAATCAGGTGGGACCCACGGGTCACTTCTGACTTAGTAGTTCACGCCGCTCGAGGTTCTGACTGTTCGCACTTTGTCAGTCAATTGGCAGGTGAACAGTCAATTGTGTCGGGATATGCGGTCTTAAGTAAGACCATATTCAATGCTACATTTAATTTGTCTTGGTCGTCACATGCGGCTGAGGTATCATTGGAATAAATTCCTACATCAGGTTGCCACGTGCGGCCAAAACAAATTTTTGAAAAATTTATCATTCCCTAAGGATCTTTCTTGGTACGTCCGGGGAGCATCTTGATAGTCTAGAGGTTACGCCTACGGCTGTAACAACTAGACTGGGGGGACATGATGACGTATAGTCCCCAGCCGGGTCATGAACCCGGCCCACGGTTACTACTTGTATCCGACCCATCACGGATGGGTGGGGTTAATGTTATTTAAGCCTATGGGCTTAGATGAACAGTAACCACACACATGTGTGCGGGCCACGGCCCGGCATGGCCGGTACAGGGTTAGACAGAATCATACTCCTACGATGATTAGGATTTATCCCAAAGGAGAGGATATTCACTCACCATAATCAGAAGATAACAATCAATCTAATTATGATATTTATCCTTTCCTTGGGGCCGAAGCGTCAGTGACAACCCATTAGGGTTTCACTGCCTATATAAGGAACCACCAAGGGTTCCACAAAGGTATTACATTCTACACACTCACAACTCATCCGATTCTCATAACCCTAAACGATTACATACTCTCACGCCAGAGTCTAATCGTGGGTTACATTCCCACGGTAAGCCTAACGAGTGATTTTTTAGTGTGCAGGATCCCAACCAGATAATTCACTTGGTGCAGGAGCCGGAGTCCATCCAACCCGAATTAAGCCTAATTTAGGTCTAGCAAGGATCACCCAACTTTTGTATCAACATGTGACTCGTGCATGATTATGTCCCTCAAATTCCCATAACGGGGTAACCAACTCCTCCCGTGTAAGCACAATGTTCCGTCCGCCTTTGGTTCCAGTTTCTCTTTAGAGAGGTCAGTTCAAAGCATTCCTCCTATGTCTTCTTTCCAGAGGTTTTCGGGTTTCTGTGCTTGGGTTTGTGCTTCAAGGGTTTGCTTGGGCAGATCCAGATTGATGGTTATGGTTAAGGATCAGACCCTCATGGGTGGGTCTTTATCTTTACGGCTCAGTGCATCAGCAACTATGTTTGCTTTACCTGGATGGTATTTGATTTCACAATCGTTATCGCTTAACAATTCGATCCAACGACGTTGCCTCATATTAAGCTCTTTTTGATCTAATATATGTTGCAGACTCTTGTGGTCGGTGTACACTGTACATCTTGTTCCGTAAAGATAATGCCTCCAAATTTTTAAGGCAAAGACTACCGCTCCAAGGTCTAAGTCATGGGTAGTGTGGTTCTTATCATGCTTATTTAATTGCCTAGAAGCGTAGGCAATCACTTTCTTTCTTTGCATCAATACTGCTCCAAATCCCTTATATGATGCGTCACAATATACCTCAAAGTCATCATTGCCCTCGGGCAAGGATAAGAGAGGCGCACTACACAACTTCTGTTTTATCAACTGGAAAGCTAATTCCTCCTTTTCTCCCCAATAAAATTTTACTCCTTTCTGAGTGAGTTTTGTCATTGGTTTGGCTATCTTGGATAATTCTTCGATGAATCGGCGATAGTATCCGACAAGGCCTAGGAATAGGCGGATCTCCGTTGGTGATTTGGGAGATGCCCAACTCTTAACGGATTCAACCTTTGCAGGATCTACGTGAATACCATCGCTGTCAATGACGTGTCCTAGGAAATGGACTCTGGGTATCCAGAACTCACGCTTGGAAAATTTTTCATATAGCTGCTCTTCCTTGAGTACTTTCTATACTTGGGCTAGATTCTCAGCATGGTTAATACTCGGTTTTTACACCAAGTATAAAATTATTATCGTCCGATCTTTTCGAATTGATTTCCAGTCTAAAGTGCGACTCAATTGTCTTTTGGTGAACAAGAGAATGGTTTGGTTGATTATCTAATTTAAACTAATAGCATTTAAATGTAAATGTCGTTGAGTATTTAAATATTAAACTAAAATGACGAGTAAAAAGTAAATGATTGAAAACTTAAAGACAACATTAGAAAAATACTTGAAAACTTCATGAAACTAACACTTGGAAACTTTGCAAAAACAAGAAACTAAACCATCGAAAAATTGCCAAATTGGAATCTGATCGGAATATAGGTCGGAAAGAAGGCTGATCGGAATGGAAACAAGCAATACTGGTCGGAATGTTGGAAACGGACCAAATTGGAATATCACTAATACTCTCGTCGGAATAATGAAACCCACAATCGGAATATCATTAAAAATCATACAATCGGAATGTGTAACAACAACCCCGATCGGAATGTTATAATAAACGCCCAGATCGGAATATGTAAAGACTGCCAAATGGAATACAATAACCCTAATCCGATCTGATAGATCGGAATATTGGGGCTGCCAGTCGGAATATATAAGTACCTAATCCGATCATAGAGATCGGAATGAGAAGACAAATCAGAATACTCCAATCAGAAAAGGGTTTACCCTTTTCCGATTAATATGGGGTTCGAAAATAAGCCAAGGAGATAAGCTATTTGATTAAGCTAACACCAAAACTTAAACGAATCTATAATGGAAAGGACAAATAAGAACTAATAACAACTTATCCAAATTTAAAATAAGCAATCTTTTAAATCAAACTATAAAAAGATGAACTTTTTAAGAAAACTTTTAAAAAGTAAATAAGCTAAACATGTAAATAAGCCAATAAGCACAAACATCTTAAAGCTTATTTGTATGAAAACTTAAGTAAGCATACAAAGATTAACTTTTTAAGCACGAAATCATTAAGAACAACACGGATCAAATGAAATTCGCACCAAAATTAATCTAAAAATCAAAGAAAGGTAGAAAGAGATGAAAGATTAAAAGCTTAACTAGAACTTGATTAATGAAATCAACAATACACAAATGTTTAATCTTGAAAGATTAAAAGAAAGAAAGATGAAAACTTAGTGAGAGAAAGGTTAGAACTTTCTCTCTCTAAAACTAGAAAGAAAAATGAAAAATGAAACTAAACACAAAAAACTAACCACCCTCCTAATGTGTATTAGGAGGGTATTTATAGGGAAAAATGGGAAGGAGTGCATGTGTTGCCTCTTCTTTCTTTCTTTCTTCACGTCTTCTCGACTCGATTTAATTCTTTGTCTTTTCTCGACGTCGTCTCGGGATTTGAACTTGTCTTGATAATTTTCTTCTTTAATTTAGACTTGAGTTCTTTGACTTCATTAAACTTCCGTCTTTAGACTTTTTCTTCGATAAATCTTCAGAATAGGCCTTGGACTTCCGTTCTTTTGCACTCTTGATCTTTTGACTTCGTCTTTTCCCGTTTTCTTCGATAAAAGCCCGTGAAAGCCCGTGTTTTCTTCCTTTTTCATCTTTTGGTCCTAAAACACAATAAAAACACAAACCACGCATAATTCCGACTTTTACGACATAAATTACACGTTTTGGTCTTGTTATTATTGGAAATAAGTGGTAAAAGGATAAGTGTTTTCACACTTATTAAATCCCATACACTTGACCATTGCAATGCCCTCATGCAATGCATTAATTTTAAAGCACGGTTTACATTCTTCATCATAAATAACCCACCTTGGCCTTTATTAAATGCTAAACATAAAAAGATAGAAACAAGTAAAGAAATCAAAGACTTACATTGGTTTTTGGCTGCCATGAACGTTTATCATCCTCAAGTTTCACGTTACCCATACCAAGCTTAAAAACAAGATCATTGTTATTATAAGTTAGCAAACCAACACGAATTCATATGGGCCAATTATTCACTTAGACTCCCTTATTCCTAGGTGTATCTCTTATATTTTATTTTTGTCTTGAATGATCACGAGGATGCATTTTTTGACTTACTTCGATAGCTATTTAGGCCGAAAATAAGGTGAACGATTTAATCAATAGTTAGCTAAAGGACAAAATGTTTTAAAACTGCTTCTCGGGACCTCATAAAGTTCATATCTTGGCATAACTCGCTTCACGATTTGAGACCTTTCTCGGACCGATATTTGGCAGCGACTTCATACTTCGAATCTTTGAGAGAAGTTCTTGAAATTATGGTCTTCTCTTCATAATAGGAATTTCTTCACTTGAAGTTTTGAGAGATTCTTCATATTTGGACCACGACTTCTTCATTTTTCTCCAATCTTTATTTTGGACTTTGATATACAACGATCCGCCTCCTTTTAGGACTTGGATCTATTTATCCTCATACCTTGTTAGAGCCTTTTTGGATAGACTTCTCCATGATCTTTAGGGGAGTATTTGCTTTTCGTCGTGTGTCTAGATCCTTCATATTGATTTTTGATAAATGATTCTTCACATCAATTTTGGATCTTTAGCAACAAAATGTAGCCCTCATGCCTTGTCAGGGCCTTTTCGGACTCGCCAATCTTCGCGTCCCGCTTCAATAAGTTATGCCTTGGCTATGAACTCTAATTAATACCGAGCAACTTTTAAACGATCTTGGGCTAGAAGCTAATTAACCTTTTAAATCGTACAACCTTATTTATTGCAGATAAATTTATTAACAAGCGAAGGGAGAATAGGCTTATAATTAACTCACATAAATTCACGAAAGAATACCAAACTTATAATTGACTCTATCAATCTCTCGTCCTCCACAGTTTAAAATCTCAATGAATGAGATTCGTGGATGCTTAGCCTATTAAATCAATGTTTTGGGTTTTCGAGTCATCTATAGGATCTTGCAAATTCTTAGACTTTTTCAAGTTTAGAAATTGCATTTTAAAGTTCCCTTGATAAACGACTCTCTAGGATCAATTATAGGAACTTGCTAAAAGTTCTTGTTCTTAACCCGTGAGAGTTAAGACTTTCGCGTTTTATAGCTCCCTGTATAAAAGCCTAGCAAAAGTTGACTTAAACACGTTAAGGATACTAGCTAGAGTAAACTTAGATAAGTAAACTCGGGTTGAATCAAAATGTTCACGACTAAGAAAAATTTAAAACCACTTTATTTTAACAAGGAAAGAAAATAACCATAACAAAGGAAAATACAACTATACAACTAGGCCAAAATAGATTAAAAATTTTGAAAAATGTCGAAAAATCAAATTTTCCGGTTAAAATGAGGGCAAATTCATGGAAAAGACAACTTACTTCGATAGAAGTCCCCCCTACACTTGATATAAACATTGTCCTCAATGTTTAAGCATGTGGGAGTAAACTCCCCTACACTTAGGACATTGTGCACTTTGTTTAAATCTTGCTAAGGAAAGGACAACTATAGTGAATTCAATGTGAACATATAAAATATGAAATATTGAATCAAAAGAGTTTAGGATAGAACCGGGAAGATGGGAACACGTTATCACGGTTCGTCAAAAGTCATCAAGGTGCTCTTTGAAGCTTGAATCCCTGCACAAGATAAGAAACAAGACAACAAACACATACGGTGCTCCCCCTACACTTATTATGAAAGCAATAAAGGATAGATCACGGGTTGCCTCCCGAGAAGCGCTTGTTTTTGTTCACCGAGTCACGAGCTTGACTCGACCCAATTTAGTTCATGGGGAACGTGGTGAGGGATGGAATCATATCATGGGAGATGTCCTCACCAAAGTACAGATTCAAACGTTGGCCATTCACCTTGAAATTGGGCCCATTTGGCTGAGAAAGCTCAATGGTCCCATATGGAAAGACTTTGGCGACGGTGAATGGACCAGACCAGCGGCTCTTCAACTTGCCAGAGAAGATCTTCAACCGAGAGTTAAAAAGTAAGACTTGATCACCAACGTGGAACTCTCGGTTCTTAATCCTTGCGTTATGAATGATCTTGGTCTTCTCCTTGTAGATCAGTGAGTTCTCGTAAGCTTCATTCCTCAGTTCGTTGAGCTCGTTGAGTTGAATCTTGCAAAGATCAACGGCTTTGTTGATGTCGAAGTTAGCTCACTTCAAGGCCCAGTACGCCTTATGTTCCAGCTCGATGGGGAGGTGGCATGCTTTCTCGTACACAAGACGATAAGGTGTACAACCAATCGGGGTCTTATAAGCTGTACGGAAAGCCCACAGAGCATCATCTAACTTATCGGCCCACGCGGCACGATGCTCTCCCACAGTACGTTCCAGAATTCGCTTCAATCCACGGTTGGAAATCTCGGCTTGTCCATTTATTTGGGGATGATAGGAGGTGGAAAGACGGTGATTGACACCATACTTAGCCATGACTCTTGCAAATTGATCATTGCAAAAATGAGTCCCGCGGTCACTGATTATAGCACGAGGAACACCGAATCGAGCAAACAGCTGCTTCAAAAAGTTCACAACCACCCTCGCATCGTTCGTTGGGAGAGCCTTAGCTTCAACCCATTTAGAAACGTAGTCAACGGCTACGAGGATGTACTTGTTCCCTTTGGAGGATGGAAATGGCCCCATAAAGTCGATGCCCCATACGTCAAAGATTTCACATTCTTGTATGAAATTTTGAGGCATCTCATCTTTATGTGTGATCTTGCCTTGGCGTTGGCAAGCATCACAATGCTTAACCATTTCATGAGCGTCACGATAAATGGTGGGCCAATAGAATCCAGAGTCAAACACTTTCTAAGCGGTGTAGTTGGGACCAAAGTGACCACCAGTGGGTCCTTTATGGCAAGCAGCAAGGATTTGCAAAGCTGTCGGTCCATCAACACATCGACGAATGATCAAATCAGCACATTGATTGAATAGAAAAGGGTCATCCCAAAAGTAAGTCTTAACATCATTCAAGAACTTCTTCTTTTGTTGGGATGTTAACCCTTTGATGAGAACACCACCCGCTAAGTAGTTTGCAATGTCGGTAAACCACGGGGTGTCATCAAGATTGAGATTTCTAGACATTAAGGTCTCAAGGGGAAAGATTCATTGATCTCTTTGTTCGGATGATCCCCTTGATATGAATCCTCAAGTCTACTCAGATGATCCGCGGCTAGGTTTTCGGCACCCTTCTTGTCACGAATTTCAATGTTGAATTCTTGAAGGAGTAAAACCCAGCGAAGAAGTCTTGGCTTAGAGTCGTGCTTAGTCATCAAGTACTTCAACGCGGAATGGTCCGTGTATACGATGGTGGTGGACAGGACAAGATAGGGGCGAAATTTTTCAAAAGCATAGACAACAGCTAAAAGCTCTTTTTTGGTTGTCGTATAATGCAATTGAGCCTTCGTCATTGTCTTGCTAGCGTAATGGATTGGTTGGAAGTGTTTATTCACTCTTTGGCCCAAAACCGCACCAATAGCAAAATCGCTAGCATCACACATCAATTCAAAGGGTAGCTCCCAATTAGGGGTAACCAAGACCGGTGCCTTAGTTAGCTTATCCTTAAGAAGATTGAAGGCTTCGATACACTCTTTAGAAAAGATAAAAGGAGTATCTTTTTCCAAGAGGTGGGTCATCGGGCGAGCGATTTTAGAGAAATCCTAAATGAATCGACGATAGAAGCCCGCATGACCCAGAAAACTTCTCACACCCTTCACGGTTGAAGGTGGAGGTAATTTGGCTATGACATCTACTTTAGCACGGTCGACTTCAAGACCGGCTTTAGAGATTTTGTGTCCTAGCACAATGCCTTCTTTTACCATAAAATGGCATTTTTCCCAATTCAGAACAAGGCGAGTGTCTTCGCACCGCTTAAGCATACGTTCCAAATTGGCAAGGCAAGAAGAGAAGGAATCCCCAAAGACCGAAAAATCATCCATGAAGACTTCCATGGTTTGCTCAACCATGTCATGGAAGATAGCCAACATGCACCTTTGGAAGGTCCCGGGGGCATTGCATAAGCCAAAAGGCATACTTTTGTAAGCAAATGTGCCATAGGGACAAGTGAATGTTGTCTTCTCTTGATCTTGGGGATCGATGGGTATTTGGAAATAACCCGAGAAACCATCAAGAAAGCAGTAATATTCATTATCCGCTAAAAGTTCAAGCATTTGGTCCATAAAAGGAAGAGGGAAATGATCCTTTCTCGTGGCATCATTGAGTTTGTGGTAGTCTATACAAACTCTCCACCCAGTAACGAGACGTGTAGGAATCAGCTCGTTGTTTTGATTGGGCACAACGGTAATTCCGCCTTTCTTAGGCACACAATGGACTGGACTAACCCATGGTGAATCCGAAATAGGGTAAATCATACCCGCATCAAGAAGTTTGATAACCTCTTTTTTGATGACTTCATGGATTTTAGGATTCACCCTTCGTTGGCTTTGAATTGTGGGCTTAAAGTCGTCCGCCATGAGAATTTTATGTGTGCAAAAGTGAGGATCAATTCCGCGAATATCGGAGATTTTCCAAGCGATAGCTCTTTTATGTGTCTTCAACACAGAGATAAGTCGGGATTTTTCTTCTTCTTTCAGGTCCTTAGAAATGATGACCGGTAACTTCTTGTTGTCTTCAAGGAAAACGTAGTCGAGATGAGGAGGTACGTCCTTAAGCTCAAGAGTAGGAGGATCCTCAATAGATGGTGAAACTAACGATGGGTCATCATTAGTCACCTCTTTAGGAGAAGGAGGAGAAAACGGGTCTTCATTGAGAAGTTTCTCAATAGTACGAATGTCTTCATCCCAATCGGTGGACGAATCATCATCCCAATCGAGAGGACCCAAGCTATCTTCGAAATCATCCAAGTCACTTTCTCCAAAAGGAGTCAATGACGGAGAAATTGAGGCAACAGTCTCAACATTGGGTAGAGAAGAGAGAGTACTTTTGCAAGCATCATGAAAATGTTCTTCACAAGCCTCATCGAGAACATCAATAGCATTAAAACTCTCATATGAATAAGGTTGCTTAGAAATCTTACCCATGTTGAAGAAAATTTTATCGTGACCAACTCTCATGATTATTTCGCCTGCGGCTACATCAATGAGAGTGCGACCGGTCCTCAAGAAGGGACGTCCAACGATTAATGGAACAGGAGGATCCATCTCGTAGTCAACGACAACAAAATCCGTCGGGAAGGTGAATTTGTCAACGCCAACGAAAACGTCTTCGGCTATCCCCACTGGATAAGCAACCGTACGGTTAGCTAATTCCAAGGTCATTTTGGTGGGGACTAGCTCGGGGAGAGATAATTGCTTCCAAACACTTAAAGGCATTAAGTTTATACTGGCACCTAGATCGGCTAGGACCATGCAATTCTCTACTCCCGGGAAGTTGCAAGGAATCAAGAAGCGACCCGGATCACCAAGTTTGGTGGGTAATTTCCTTAAGAGAACGGCGGAGCAATTCTCATTAAGTTGGGTCTGATCAATGTCAAGAAGCTTCTCCTTGTCACTAATAAGATCTTTAAACATCTTCGCGTATTTAGGCATGTGAGCGAGAGCCTCGGCAAAGGAGATGTTAAAATTCAATTGTTTAAACATTTTTAGAAAGTTTGAAACTTAAATATCATCCTTGCTCTTTTTCTTCTCTTTCCTCAACCTTGAAGGATAAGGTATATTGAATGAAGAAGAAGGCTTTAGGGGAGTAGGATCACTCACAACCACGGGTGGTGGGGGAATGGGGGTAGAAGGCAAAGGAGGTAACGAAAGTTGCTCTTTTTCCTTGTTCACAATCACGGGTGGAGGTGTAGGAAGCTCGGGTTCCGTATAACCTTTTCCACTATGAGTGGTGATTGCTTTCATCTCCCCTCTTGGGTTCGCAACGGTGTTACTCGGAAGAGTACCCGAAGAAGAGGGTTGATTACCTTGGAAGAGCGAACCGATCATATCACGTATGTTAAGCGCTTGAGTGCTGAAAGAGTCTCTCATGTCTGCACGAATCTCATTGATTTGTTTTGACATGTCATTCCTTAGCTTGGCTCGAATATCGTTCCCTTGTTTCTCCATTTCTCCCTTCAAGTTGACGAATTGACTCTGAAGATTCGTCACCATCTCTCTATTAGTCTTCATGAACGTCTCGACGTCTGGATTCAATGCCATCGGTTGATTGAGAGGTGGAGCTTGGTAAGCTTGAGAATTTCCTTGAGTTGGGTATGGGTTTCTTTGGGATTGATATTGATTGGTAGCACGAGGTTGGGATTGGTTGTTTCAGTTTTAGCTTTGTTATTGGTTTTGGTTTGGAGGAGGGAAACCGGGTGGAGCAAGATAGTTGTTTGAACGATAATTTAGCAAGCTACGGTCTCCTTGAGGACGAGCTTGATAGCCTCCCGTGGGATAAGTACCGTATACCGCGTTAACGTTTTCAGAAAAATTGCCTTGAGTAGAAGAACAATCATTGTAAGAGTGAGGACCACCACATGTGTCACAAGAAATAGCCACGGCTTTAGCTTGTTGAAAGTGGTTTGTGGCCATGGTCATGAAATTCTTGTTCATCTCTGCGATTTGTTGGGTAAGTTCGGTTATCTCGGATTGGAAGTAGTAGAAGAAACATTGACTCTCGAGTTAGATCTTGAGGATGCAGATAAATCCCAATTCTTATGGTGAGTAGTCATGTTTTCAATCAACTCTCTACACTCCTCCGGTCTCCTTTTCATAAAAGTACCACCGGCGGCGGCATTGATCGTGTCACGATCACGAAAAGTGAGACCATTGTAGAAAGTATCAATGAGAGTGACGGGGAGCATGTTATGGTTTGGACAACGGTCGATCAAATCATTGTATCGTTCCCACGCATCAAAGAGCGATTCATCATTGTCATGCATGAATCCACTAATTTGGTTACGAAGGCTTGTGACCATGGATGGTGGGAAGTAGCGCGATAAAAAGCGTTGAGTCATGTCATTCCAAGTATGAATAGAATTCTTTGGGAGAAGGTCAAACCATTTTTCGGCATGGTGAGAAAGCGAGTGGGGAAATAGTTGAAGGCGAAGGTCATCCATAGAAACACCGGGCGACTTCATGCTTTGGGTGATGGTAATGAATTTGTCGAGGCGTTTGTTGGCATCATCATCCAGAATTCCGCGAAATGGGTTAGTTTGCACTTGTTGGATCATGTGATGCTTCAACGAAAACTCCTGAGCCGTGATGTGCATTGGCGCAATCGGGCCTCCGCGTCCGTTCATGGTGGGTTGACACAATTCCTCCATTGTTCGTAAATCAGGTAGGGGGACATTGTTGTTGTTGTTGTTATTGTTATTCAAATTGGGTAGAGGTAGGTTATTATTGTTGTTATGAACACCAGCTATATCTAAATCTTCACGAGTCTCGGGCTCAGAATAGTTCGAAGATCTAGTACGCATACACCTGCAGAAGAAAAATATACACAAAGAGAATATCTATATAATCTTTTTGGTGCAAACCTTTGGAAAAGAATTGCTTATTATGATTTTTCAATGTTTTTGTATTTTTGAAGAATTTTATATTTTTTAGGGTTGTTGAAAATTTTTGAAGCAAGGAAAATAACGTTCAAAGAACGGATCCCAAAATCCAATGCGTCTCTCACTAGAAACCGTTAATCTTAACGAAAAGAGCCGGCAGCGGTGCCATTTAATACTCGGTTTTTACACCAAGTATAAAATTCTTATCGTCTGATCTTTTCGAATTGATTTCCAGTCTAAAGTGCGACTCAATTGTCTTTTGGTGAACAAGAGAATGGTTTGGTTGATTATCTTATTTAAACTAATAGCAATTAAATGTAAATGTCGTTGAGTAAAATAGAGCTTTAAAGATTAAACTAAAATGACGAGTAAAAAGTAAATGATTGAAAACTTAAAGACAACATTAGAAAAATACTTGAAAACTTAATGAAACTAACACTTGGAAACTTTGCAAAAACAAGAAACTAAACCATCGGAAAATTGCCAAATCGGAATCTGATCGGAATATAGGTCGGAAAGAAGGCTGATCGGAATGCAAACAAGCAATACTGGTTGGAATGTTGGAAACGGACCAAATCAGAATATCACTAATACTCTCGTCGGAATAATGAAACCCACAATCGGAATATCATTAAAAATCATACAATCGGAATGTGTAACAACAACCCCGATCCGAATGTTATAATAAACGCCCAGATCGGAATATGTAAAGACTGCCAAATCGGAATACAATAACCCTAATCCGATCTGATAGATCGGAATATGGAGGCTGCCAGTCGGAATATATAAGTACCTAATCCGATCATAGAGATCGGAATGAGAAGACAAATCGGAATACTCCAATCGGAAAAGGGTTTACCCTTTTCCGATTAATATGGGGTTCGAAAATAAGCCAAGGAGATAAGCTATTTGATTAAGCTAACACCAAAACTTGAACGAATCTATAATGGAAAGGTCAAAATAAGCACTAATAACAACTTATCCAAACTTTAAATAAGCAATCTTTTAAAACAAACTATAAAAAGATGAACTTTTTAAGAAAACTTTTAAAAAGTAAATAAGCTAAACATGTAAATAAGCCAATAAGCACAAAGATCTTAAACCTTATTCGTATGAAAACCTAAGTAAGCATAAAAAGATTAACTTTTTAAGCACGAAATCATTAAGAACAACACGGATCAAATGAAATTCGCACCAAAATTAATCTAAAAATCAAAGAAAGGTAGAAAGAGATGAAAGATTAAAAGCTTAACTAGAACTTGATTAATGAAATCAACAATACACAAATGTTTAATCTTGAAAGATTAAAAGAAAGAAAGATGAAAACTTAGTGAGAGAAAGTTTAGAACTTTCTCTCTCTAAAACTAAAAAGAAAAATGAAAAATGAAACTAAACACAAAAAACTAACCACCCTCCTAATGTGTATTAGGAGGGTATTTATAGGGAAAATGGGAAGGAGTGCATGTGTTGCCTCTTCTTTCTTTCTTTCTTCACGTCTTCTCGACTCAATTTAATTCTTTGTCTTTTCTCGACGTCGTCTCGGGATTTGAACTTGTCTTGATAATTTTCTTCTTTAATTTAGACTTGAGTTCTTCGACTTCATTAAACTTCCGTCTTTAGACTTTTTCTTCGATAAATCTTCAGAATAGGTCTTGGACTTCCGTTCTTTTTGCACTCTTGATCTTTTGACTTCGTCTTTTCCCGTTTTCTTCGATAAAATCCCGTGAAAGCCCGTGTTTTCTTCCTTTTTCATCTTTTGGTCCTAAAACACAATAAAAACACAAACCATGCATAATTCCGACTTTTACGACATAAATTACACGTTTTGGTCTTGTTATTATTGGAAATAAGTGGTAAAAGGATAAGTGTTTTCACACTTATTAATGGTCCTGTTTGTTCTTGGAGTAAACAAGTATGTCGTCGATGAAGACTATCACAAATTTATCCAAATAGGGTTTACACACCCGGTTCATGAGATCCATGAATATTGCCGGTGAGTTTGTCAACCCAAAAGGCATAAATCTAAATTCAAAATGACCATAACGAGTTCTGAAAGCTGTCTTAGGAATATCTTCTTCCCGGACTCTCAGTTGATGGTAACCAGACCTCAGATCAATCTTAGAATACATACTTGATCCCTGGAGTTGATCAAATAAGTCTTCGATTTGAGGTAATGGATAGCGATTCTTTATCGTTAGTTTATTCAATTCTCAATAATCGACGCACATTCAAAAAGAGTCGTCTTTCTTCTTGACAAACAGAACAGGGGCTCCCCATGGGGAGGAGCTAGGCCTAATGAATCCTTTTTCTAATAGTTCCTGGAGTTGTTTGGCTAGTTCCTTCAATTCTGATGGTGCTAGCCGGTAGGGAGCCTTAGCTACAGGTGCAGCCCCATGAATCAAATCAATTTGGAGTTCTATTTGTCGCACTAGGGGCATACCTGGCAATTCATCAGGAAATACTTCGGGAAAATCTCGGACAATTGGCACGTCCTCGATTCGTGTCTCCTCGGGTTTATCTTCTTCCTCGATTTTGGAGATGTGTGCTAGGAAAATAAGGCATCCTCTGCTCAAGTATCTTTGTGCTTTGGTGCAAGAAATGACACTAAGTCTAGTGTTGATTATATCAGGGTTACCATCCCCTCGTATAATCAAGGTTTCATCTCCCCAAGGTATACGGACCAGTTTTTGATCACATAAGATGACTGCATGGTATTTTGACAGCCAATCCATGCCAATGATGAAATCAAAGCTACCAAGACTTACTAGGATCAAATCGATGTTGAACGGGTGATTGGAGAGGTTTAAGGTACAACCTCGAATGAGGGTGTCAACTGTCACAATATTTCCGTCAGCTAGTTCTACAGTATAGTAGGAGTCTAAAACTGATGGAGTAATTTCCAATACACTACTAAATTCCTTTGATATAAAGCTTCGATCTAGCCCGGTGTCAAATAGGACAGATGCATATCGTTGGTTTAGTAGAAATGTACCGGTGAGGATGTTGGAATTTGGATTGGCTTGGGCATCGCCAACCATATATGCTTGTGATGAAGTTCCCTTGTTGTCCTTCTTCTGGTTGGCCAACTCGGGACAGTCAGGTCTCACATGTCTAGGGGTTCCACACTCGTAACATACTACAGCTTTCTTTGGCCATGGTTACTTCCACTTGCGGGGTTTCGGTTTTCCTTGCATTGTTTTCCAGCAACATGATGATAGTCGCACTTTGAACACTTAGGTTTGGACCCTGAGTAGTTACTGGTGCGGGTTGTGGGAGTAGTGTCATCAGTTTGCTCAACATTTTATCTTTTTGAAGACTACTGGTGTTGGCTACGAGCATTTTTATCCGACTTTCGCTTGTTGTCTGTTTGTCTTTCGGACAGGTTGCGAGCTCGCTTGTTGATCAGCTCTGTCGCAAATTCCATTGCACCTTCCACGGTAGTGGGTCGTGAAGTTAGCACACTATCATGAATGTTGTCAGGGAGTCCGCTGACATACTTCTCAATCTTGTCACTCCTTAGAGGGAAGATTCTAGTGCACATCAAGCTTAACTCTTGAAATCATTGGTTGTACCAAAGGATATCATTGTTTTCACACATTAGATCCCACAGCTCGACTTCCAACATCTTCATTTATCCTATGGAACAATACTTCTCAGTCATTCTCTCCTTGAGGTTGGTCCAAGTGAGAGTATAAGCAGTGTCATTTCCAAGGATGGCGACCACAGAGTTCCACCAAGTAAGGGCGCTCTCGAGTAGGGTGCATGTAGCAAACTTAACTCTGTTATCGTCAGCACAACCGCTGATGCGGAAGACTGTCTCTAGTCTTTCAAACCACGACATTAATTCAACAACTCCTTCTTTCCCTCGGTAGTATGAGGGTTTGCATTTTAAGAATTCGGGGTAAGAGAAACCCCTGTTGAAGTTGTTTCTGTGCATGTTGTGGTTTGGATCATCATTCACATTAGCTTCTCTGGCTGCCATAGCTGCAGTAATACCTTCATCAATCATCTCCCTGAGTTAAGCAGCGGTAACATTATGAGTAGCTTCAGGAACTTCAGTATTAGCGGTGTTGGAAGCAGTTTCATTATTGGGGTTTGATCGCTTAATCACAATTTGTCTATAATCATACAAAAAATGAGATTATTTGTTCAAACGTTAGTACAGTTTTTATATTATTTGCAAGAGATGATTTCATGCGTAAAATTCATAACAAATTTGGATAACCTGTTAGGATTTCATAATATAATACTTTGCACAACAGATATAACATAAGAGAGTGATTACATGAAATTTTCCGTAAGGAATTAAACATTCATCGAGCATATCAAATCCGGGACAGAGACTTAGTTTGCCTTGTCCTGGGTAATGGTACACATTGTCTTAAGTACATCAAATCCAAAACACATGCCAGAAAAATAGAGGTACAGTACAAGGATACATCACCAAAAGCTTGAAAATAAATAAAAGTATGAAGGTCTTATATCATGATAGCCGGGATATTACCCGTAAGCTTGTCATGATGTACAAGAAGTCTGGTACATCTATACTAATCCTGCCTAGATGGTTTACTAGATAAGGCCGGTGCTGATGGTGCTGATGGAGCTGGTGGAGCTGTAGATGATCTTCGGGAACCCTGTAATGTCCGAATCGTCGCTCGGGTCTCCTTGAGCACATATAATGCTGTCAGCAAATGGGTCCAGAGTCTATTTGTGGCTCCTCGGAGATGAGTCATCTCTGCAGTAATCCCGTCATGTCGGACGGTGGCAAGATCACAAAAGATTGACAACGATTGCTCCTGAGCAAATAGAGCAGTATGGGTCTGATGCTGAGGACCCTCCATGACCTGAATGCATTGGTGAAGACGACGGATCTCCTCTTTGAGCCACTTCAATGCTTTGTCAGTCTTGGACAGGACACCCTTAGTGGCCTGGGCTTCTCTTCTGATGGTGCGGGAGAAAGTGTTAATACGATCATGGATGACGGTGTGGCCTTGTCGACCGGCTATCACTAGGCTGCGGAGGTCTGATATCTCCTTCTCCTGGAGTGCAGCCAGTGCGGAAATCTGAGCCTGGACAGAATCGACACGTCTCGCTCCGGAGCCTTCCCCGGTCTCATAAGTAGAGACGGGTACGGACCCGGAGAAATAGCCCGATGATAAGAATGGAGGCACGGAAGATGGTATGCTAGGAAGAACCTGGTCCTCCTCCATAGAGACCGGGGCCAGTATAGCTGATGCGGAGATAGGAAATGGGTCCTCTGGGAGTATAGCTTCGATAGTTGGGTCATCCTCTAAATCCGAGGCTGACAACCATCCATACTGCGTCGATCGTGGAGATGAACAAACAAATGGAGTAGGAGCTACTACGGGTAGAAGAGTCGAGGATGCAGTAGGCGGAGTCATGATGATCTAAAATAGTATTATTTTAAGGTTGAAGTGAGTATAAGCATACAAACAAAGAACAATATTATTTTAGATTACATGTTTTACGAAGTATATCCCTTTTTAAACAATTAATATAATGTTTTAAGGTTACATATATTAATACTTATATATATATATATATATATATATATATATATATATATATATATATATATATATATATATATATATATATATATATATATATATATATATATATATATATATATATATATATATATATATATATATATATATATATATATATATATATATATATATATATATATATATATATATATATATATATATATATATATATATATATATATATATATACATATATATATATATATACATATATATATATATATACATATATATATATATATATATATATATATATATATATATATATATATATATATATATATATATATATATATATATATATATATATATATATATATATATATATATATATATATATATATATATATATATATATATATATATATATATATATATATATGTTAACATTTAAGCAGTTCATTCAACAATTCATAAATACAAGGTTTGGTCTAATATCACCTCATATTTTCATTTCAGTATTTTACTATGTAGTGTAAAATTTTTCAAGTTTAGCATATCTAACATTTTTCATAGCAATTTTTCACTAAACAGTATTAATAATCAAGTTTAGTAACAATATATATACACTTAGTTCACATAGCATAAAATACCCTAAGATTGTGACACCCCGGGTAGGGTAAAAATATGCGGAATTATCCACGGAGATGTCACTAGGGTGGATCGATAGCATATAGTCCATAGAGCATAAGATAAAGAGTTATTTAAATCAGATTACATGTTTTATTAAACAAACATAAAAATTCTCTTAAACATGATGAAGAGTGATTGTTTGTGTTTCCCAAATAGAACCCCTGACGAGTCCTATGATGCAGATTACTAAGATGCTGGAGACCATGCACACACCACGTACTAACTTCATATTCTTGTGCAAAACATACTAAAGGGGGTCAACATAAAGTTGGTGAATTTACAGATTTTATCAATTAATTAGTTTGGACATACATTAATCATAGAAGTGACAATGCACAAAGCATTCTCACTAAAATGTAGATAACATTTGTTTATTATTAGAAATGAAGCTTAGCCTTCCATAGTCCTCAACAGATGAGGACGTAGTGTCTTACAAAAAGACACTCATTCCAGTTCTAACATGGTATACGTCTGTTGTCCCTAATAGATCTATTTATAACATTCGGGCGATTTACAACGATTTAACAGTTCAAATAATAATCAATCATAGTCAAGTTTATACAATCTGGTTATGTCCATTATGTGTTTGCATATCTTCTTTCCCAAAAAGGAAAAGTTTTATCAAAAGTTTATATAGGGCTGTAAACTCACCTGGGGGTAGGCAATTGCTGTTTAATACGAATATCCAAATAAAGCTCACGCCAAAAGTTATGCCTAATCAGATAGTACAGTCTTAATAGATAGTACAAAGAACATATATGTATGCTTATACAGATTTTATTCAGTTCATTTATGCTACGATATTTATCTAAATAACCGTAGTTCAAGTAGCATCAATATTCATTTAAACTTATTTATATAAGTTTCATTTCTAAGTAAACATAAAATGTTGAACTATTAATATCAGTTAGCATACATGTATTTATAATAAACATTCAACTTACAATTAAGTTACTTATTTAAGTAGACATAAAATGTTCTACATAAAATATTTGTTTACGTTCTCCGTTCATGTATTATAATCATCCATTTAAACTTATTATTAAGTTTCATATTTTAAGTAAACTTAACATGTTTTACTTACATATTTGAATTCAATTTGTTCAATTGTTCAACGTTCATATAGTTTTTATTTTCTAAAATTATATGAGTTTATGTATGAGTAATAAATATTCATAACTGTTTATACAATGATTTCCTAAAGTAAATATAAATATTTTATTTTGAAAATTAAAATATAATATTTTATTTAACTTTAAAGTTTCCATAAATTATTTTAACATTTATAAAATAATTTAAACATAAGAATTTATACATTAATTCTTATGGTCTAAGTATTTAATTATGTTTTATTATAATTAAAAATAGAATTTAAAAGTTATGGCTTGTTATTGTTTCGGAATATGGCAAAACTAGTCCCTCCATATTTTAAACAAGTATAACTTTCGGGTTTTACACATTTGGTACCTAGGGCTTGTTATAGTTTCAGCTTATGGCTGGTTTAGTCCCCCTAGTTATATTTTGGTTTTGTAACTTTACTAAAATTACAAAAAAAGCCCCTAGGACTTCTTTAAGTTTCAGATAATTACAAGAATGGTCCCTAGGGTTATAAAATGACAAAATAAATTTTAGAAACTTCCCAACATGGTCCCTAGGGTTTAATTTGCCACAGATAGAATTTATTAAACCCTAGACTTTTAGATAATTACATTTTCAGTCCTTGTGTTTACTAGTTTATCAAAACAAGTTTCATAAGTTACGGTTTTAGTCCTTAAGTTTCATAAATTGTCATTTTAATCCAAAAAGTTTTTATAAGTTATATTTTATTATTAAAATTTTATTTAACATTCAAAATAGTATATGGGCTCATTAAATGGGCTAAACATTCTAATGGGCTATATAGTGGGCTTAAACATATCTCAAGTCCACTAATTTATTTAAATGGGCTTTTAAATCAATTATTAGATTTTAATATATTTTTAAAGTCCTTTAATTAGTTAAATGGGCCTAAGTTTAATCTTAAGTCCATTAAGTCTTGGATTAGCATTTCATGGGCTTAAATAGTCCATTAACACTACTTCACATTTTTATGTAAGTTTTAACTTAGGATATTCTTATAAGCTTATTATTAGCTTATTCATATTTAGTTTTACATCTAAAATAGGAGAATAAAACTTAGAGTTTGTTTTTATGTGATGTTCCAAATTAGATCTAGGTATGTTACAAGGTAGCATGCAATTATAAGTGTTTACAAGCGTAGATCTAGCTATGTACAAATTAAGAAAACAAGTCATAGTCCATGTACACCAAATACATATATAGCCTACTGCTAGAACTTTAATCTTGGTATTTCCAAGATGAGGTTTTTAGTTAATTTTATGATTTATATACATTCATAAATTTTAATACAATCATGTAATCTTATTGCATGTTTCTAAGACCATTCATAAACCCATCTAGACAACATATACCCCACGGCTAGGTTGTCTTTTCCCAAAAATTCCCATTAGATCTTTATGCTAGTTCCATGTTTATCATTTAACCATAAATCTAGGTTCTACATAAGCATGCATGTACACTAAAATACCATCTAAGTACATATAACATTTTAGTGATTTTTAATAGCCCATTTAACATGTGATGATACATATCCCATCATTTAAACTTAGCACATAAGTCATATATACATTATACATGTATGTCGTGACCTTCAAGGTCATGGTTTTCCATGTCTTTTGAGTTACACAAGTTTACTTTATGAGATCCATGATTATTAGTTAACCAAGATTCCAAAAAGTGAGATTTGTAACTTATGCTACATTTAAATTTATAAAATGGTTCATATGATTTTTTTTGTCATGTTAAAACATAGAGTACAAGCCTTAGGGTTCCTTTAATAAAAAGTTTTAACCATGGCTATGTTGGTCTAAAATATGTCGTGGCCTAGAATGGCCATGGCTTTACCAAATCTTGATTTTTAACAAGCTATATATATACATGTGTTTATAGATGGATGATGATGCATGCAAGTGAAAATGAAGAAACATAAGGAGTATACCTTTCTTGCCTAAATGTTACCAAGGAAGATCTATATGAACAAGGAGGCTAGAGATCTAGTCAAGATAGTGAAGAAAACCCTAAAGATAACTAAGCCGTGGCCTTTATAGATTTGGCTAGGGCTTGTTACAATACTTCCAAAGATGATGATGATGATACCAAAAGATTGGTGACTACTATGGGATAAGGATCTAGTAGATTAGATGAACAAACTTGGATTTTTGTGGCTTATAGCCGAATTATTTGAGTGAGAAAGATGAAGAAGGAGTGAGATCTAGTTGTATAAGGGAATGTGAAGAGTGAGAGAGAGTTTTCGGCTTAAGGATGAAAGAGAGAGAGAGGAAGGCAAAAGGAATATGATTGTCTTGGTAAGGTAGTATGTGCCAAGTGTTGGCTTTTCCAAAACCAATGCATCCCTCCATCTTCCACCTCATGGGTACCGTGTCTTACTTGCAAAAGAAAAGGAAGTTGGGCCATGTTGGGCTTATGTTGGGCTAGCACACAAGGATAAGGGTTCTTCGGCTAGTCCAATATGTGTATGAATGACTAAGATGTACACATATACATAGATGACATAAATACTTATCACAACATATTTCCATGTTTTGCTAAATTTTGCATTCATATATATAAATGGTTCATTATTTGTTCTCTTACTCCTATATACAAGATTCAAGTTATGTAATCTATCACAAAAACAAAATGATTGTAGATGTAAAAATACATAATGATAAGTTCACACACACATCTTATAGGATTATAACACATGAGTGGTTGCTCTTAAGATCTTTAGATGAAACATCATTACATAAAATCATGGTAAAATCATAGATTTTACAACGTGTCTCAACCTCCCGGCTTCATTGATTTTGAGAAACCGGATCATGTCTACAAGCTTAAGAAAGCTCTATATGGTATCAAACACAAAGCTTTGTATGATAGACTTAAATCGTTTCTTGTAAAACATGAGTATACCATGGGGATGGTAGACAACACACTCTTTACAAAGAAGGTCCTCACCTCGTTATCGTACAAATATATGTTGATGACATTATATTTGGTTCAACTTGTCAAACATTGTGTGATGACTTTGCCAAAATCATGCATGACGTGTTTGGAATGAGTATGATGGGAGAACTTAACTTCTTTTTAGGACTCCAAATTAAACAAATGGACGATGGTATTTTCTTTAATCAATCCAAGTATGTTAAAGAAATGCTAAAGAAATTTGGATTAGAACACTCTAGACCTATGAAGACCCCTATGGCCTCGGATAATAAACTCACCGTAGATGATGATTGTGAGTCGGTAGACAACACCAAATATAGAGGTATGATTTGTAGTTTATTGTACTTAACAACAAGTCGACTGGATATCATGTTTAGTGTTTGCCTTTGTGCTCGCTTCCAAGAGGCTCCCAAAACCTCTTACCTTGAAGCGGTTAAGCGTATCTTCCGATACATTAAGGTCACTATACATTTAGGATTATGGTATCCTAAAGGGACCGACGTAGAAACCATTGTCTACGCGGACTCGGATCATGCGGGAGATTATGTGGACCGGAAAAGCACTAGTGGAGTTTGTACCTTCATGGGTTGTTGTTTAAATTCTTGGTTCTCCAAGAAATAAACCGCTCTAGCTATATCCACCATGGAAGCCGAGTATATGAGTGCCGGTAAAGCTTGTCAACAAGCTCTATGGATGAAGCAAGCACTTGTTGATTACGGGATTTCTCTTGATGATGTTCCCATCATGTGCGACAACAAGCGTGCAATAGACCTTAGCAAGAATCCCCTGCAACATTCACGAACTAAGCACATAGAGATTTGCCACCATTTTCTTAGGGATAATGTTCAAAAGGGGAACATTTCGGTCGAGAAGGTACCCTCGGTAGAAAACTTATCCGATATCTTCATTAAGCCACTTAAGAGGGAACCTTTTAATTACTTGCGTCTAGGTCTAGGCTTAATGGAACATATTCCTTAATTGTGCATTCTTATTATCTTTTATCTTTTGAGTCTTTTCTTTCTTTGAGTTTTTAAGTTTAATAAACTTTTTTGGAAAACTTCTCTTCCTTTTCAAAATTCTTAAAGCTTTTGTAAAAATGGTCGAGAAATGTCTTTGCATTGTTAATTCAATGTAAAAACGTTTTTCAAAGCTTCTTGCTATTCATAATGAGCTTACATAATTCATATGTATGGGTCTCTCAAATATAGCAAGAAAAAAAGAGAACTATGGAGGATCATTGTGTCATGACCTTGTGTCTAGTTCTACACACTTCCTACATTGATTTTATTAAAAATTCTATGTATTTTGGTCAAATCCTTGTTTGGTGAGCTCTTATGTGTTTTCTTTGTCTATCTTTGCTTCTTAGCGTATCCCCATGATTAGTTAGACTAGAAAAATAGGATTTGCTGAATTAGAAAATCCTCCCTCATCACCAAAATCAATCCACTGTGGGCGGTTTTTTTATTGACTCCGCGGTTCCCCAGTGATAAGGAAACGCCGGCTGAGTTATAGAAACGCGCCCAGTAACTTATTTTTCGGGTATTCCTGAATCTCCAAATTTGTTCCAACACTCTTTGGAGTCTTTTGTTTCATCTCTTTGGCCTCCCCCAAATTATCTTGGACTTTCTCTATATAACCCTATGCATTTTGCATTCTTTTTCAAATCAGAATTTCTTATTCCCCAAATGAAAGCTTTGATTCTCTTCCATTCTCTCCAAATTCTTTCAACCCTAATTCACCTAAGAACACTCAAAATCCCATCTCTTCTCCTTCTAAGAATGGTGATTGTGGAACTTCTTATCTTCCACCTCTAGCCTTTAGTGTTCTGCCTCCTTCTCATGATAATGTCATGCATCATGGAAGATATTGTCAATGTTGTCGATATCAACATCTTGCTATGGCTCACATCTATGAGGAGTTGAATTACATCAAGAGTCTCTTAGTTAAACATACTCTTTTCTACAACTATGAGATCTCTACCAAGCCACCACCACCTCCTTCCGCCACTACCTTGTCTTTTATCTAAGAATTGGTTGCTTATCTTCAAGACATCTAGTTCAAGCAAATCTTAGAGTTCTAGCTTAACTTTGACTATATTTATTCTTTTTATTTTGGCTTGTGGTTGTGTCTCATACATCTTTGTATGATTTATTTCCTTGTATCTTTTATCATGTGTTCTTTTAACATGACTTATCTTGGATCTTTTGTTTCTTATTTTTTTTGTGATCTTTGTTATATCTTGTTGGGTGTCTCTTCTTTTCTACTAACCCTTCTATGTAGCTTTTCACCATATTTCGATTCCTTGGCGCCCCAAGCAAGGGGGAGTAAGCACCAAGGGGGAGCATTTGCAAATTCCGGTTCTTTTCTTCTTCAAAGACTTTTGCAACCTTTTTGCTTCGACAAAGGGGGAGAAATGATAAACTCGTCTTTGAAAATCTTGTTTTATTAGATGATTGAGTTTATGGATTGTCAGAATCAAAAAGAGGGAGATTGCTAATGCAATGATGCCTAAAAATGTTACTTGCATTTTTCGGTCTCGCTTTGCTTTGATTACGACAATATGTAAAAACAAGCATTTACGAAAAGAATGAAAAACGAATTCTTGAGTTCAAGTATTTTTCATTTCAACCATTATCACTTAAGGTATGAACAAACAAGTAATTATACTAATTAAGTGATCAAGGATTAAATATTTTCTTAAAAATCACTTTTTATTAAGTGTGACAAAATTTTATTATTAAACTTTCTTTTTAAGAAAATGTTTTAATAAATTAATTATTTGAAAATTTGAAATTTGAAAATGGCATATTCTATCTTGGTTTGGAATATCCTTTCAGGATATTTTAATCCCCAGATTCGACCCAACCCACTAAAAGACAAAAGGGAGCGGACTCTATGCTGGCAGTTCCTTAACACCTATGGCGGTTCCTTATCGATATGGAACCGCGGGCTGCAATTAAGAACCACGGGCAGATATAGCCGTTGGACATTTTTCTTATAGATAGTGGACCATTCTCAGACTTTCAATCCACCTCTTTTTCACATAAACTTTTAGATTCTTTCATACTTCTTAAATCACTCAAATCCTTGATCATTTGTTTGATTACTACTTGTTTAGAAGTGAATCTTTCTCCTCCCATCTTTTCCTCTCAATGTGCAAAGAGAAGAACACTATCATTGTTGAAGTATTGTGTCTACCTCAAAGTTCCATTGAAGATCAAAACTTATTTATTAATTATTGTGTCATTGTTGTGAAGATCCAAGTAGTTGTGTCTATTTGGAAGTTGTGTATGTATTAGGGTTAATACTTAGTCCTTAAAGTATATTGGTGTAGATTGGTCCTAGCTAAGATTAGGGCTTGACTTTTAGCTTAGAGTCGGAAATTGGTTAAGCGACGTTGTGTACGGTTTCTCCACCTTAAGGAGATTGTTGATTAGTAAACTCTCGAGTAAGGAACTCGAGGAGTGGAGTAGGAACGAGGAGTGATCTTCGTTGCTGAACCACTATAAATCCTTGGTGTTTGGTTTGATATTTCCTTCCCTTATCTCTTTAAATTCTTTATTCTTTATACTTGTGATTATTAGTTTAGTTACATTCATTATTCTTTATACTTTTGATTATTAGTTAGTTGCACTATACCTTGTTCATATTGTGTATAAGAAGGTTTCACATAAATACTCAAGCTTAAGTTTTTGAAAAATGATTTTTAAAACCAAACTTTAACAAGCAAATTAAAGAAACTATTCAACCCCCCCCCTTCTAGTTTCTACACTCCTTATTCTCAAAAGTGATAACTATGAGACTTGGGCTATGCAGATGGAACATTACATGAACACGCTGATCATACTTTGTGGCGGGTCATCAAGAATGGGAATACTCCTAAGAAGTTACATTGGCTGCCTGATGGTACATGCTATGTTTTGCCTACTGTCACTGCTGAAGAGGTAGAAGCAGAGATCAAAGAGAGAAATGCCAGAACTGCCTTAGCTATGGCACTCTCAGAAGAGATACTACCTAGCTTTGATCATTAAAAAGATGCAAAAGCTATGTGGGAGGCTATCAAACTTAGATCTAGAGGCAATGGAAAATCTAAGAAGATGGAGAAGTTAGTTCTAAATCAAGAGTTTGATAACTTCTCTATCTACAGTGTAGAAGAAATCCATAGTGGTTATGGAAGATTCAATAAATTGCTTGTCCAATTAGCAGTTCATGGACAAGTGATCCATCATGAAGAAGCTAATCTAAAGTTCTTGAGAGGAGTTTCACAAGAGTGGAATGTGACGGCTATGCACTTCATCATAAGAGATGAATTAGATGTTACTCCTTTTGATCATCTCTACAACAATCTCAGAGTGTATGATATGGATCTTAAAGGAATTGAGCCACCAAAAGCATCTATACCAAAGTCTAACTTAGCTTTTGTGTCAAAAGGAAGCAGCGGTACATACTCTCGAGGTACCGCTGGTGGATTAAGTAGCGATACTTATCCTCAAATTACTGGAAACAGTCCATCAAGAACTCATAACTCACAAGGAAGATCCTCACCATTATTCAGTGAAACTGATGCCTTTTCATTCTTTTCTGGACAAGATAACAGACCAAGATTGACTCTTAATGATCTGTTCCAAATGGATGATGCTGATATTGAAGAGATGGATCTCAAATGGCTAGCTGCAATGGTCTCAGTTAGATCCAACAGATTCTACAAAAATATTGGAAGGAAGATAAATGTTGATTCTAATGAACCATTATGATATGACAAATCAAAGGTTGAATGCTACAACTATGGAAAGCTTGGACATTTCTCTAGGGAGTGCAAGAGAGAAAAAGCTGAAGGTAGCAACTAGAAGTTCAAAAGTAGCAATAGAACCAACTTAAGAGTTACTGAAAGTCTTCCAAAAGGAGACAGTAGAAATCCATGGAGTCCTAAAACTACTAAAGCATTAGTGACTGTGGATGGAGTGGTTGGTTGATTGGACTAATACTCATGAAGAAGAAGAAGAAGAAGAGCATGGTTTAATGGCTCGTTCTCATGAAGACACTAAGGTACATCCCTGTTCTAAAGATTGTTTACTTAATTTTATTAGTCTTAAAGTAGAACTTGAGGAACAATATAAAAAGGTAAACACGTGTACTATAGAAGTTAATTCTTTTAAACAAGGTGTTACTAAGTTAGAAGATAATATAATTTTGTATCAAAAGGGTCAGTAATAAGTGTGAAAACACTTATCCTTTTACCACTTAATTATAATAAAAACAAGACCGAAACGTGTATTTTATGGCGTAAAAGTCGGAATTGTGTGTGGTTTGTATGTTTATTGTGTTTTAGGACAAAGATACGAAAAAGGAAGAAAACACGGGCTTACACGGGCTTTTCTCGAAGAAAAAAGACAAAAGACGAAGTCAAAAGATCAAAATTGCAAAAAGAACGGAAGTCAAAGGCCTATTCTGAAGATTTATCGAAGAAAAAGACTAAAGACGGAAGTTTGACTAAGTCAAAGAACCAAGTCTACTAAAAGAAGAAAAATTAGAAGACGAGTTTATTTTATTATTCGACTAATCCCAAGACAAAGTCGAGAAAGACGAGTCATTTAAAAAGACGAGAAGACAAAAGGAAGAAAGAAGCAACACACCACACCTCCCTTCTCCTATATATACCCTCCTAATCCTTCATTAGGAGTGTGTTAGTTTTTTTAGTTAGTCATTTTATTTTTAGTTTTCATATCTTTAGAGAGAAGTAGGTGATTCTACTTTCTCTCTCTAGATTTCTTCCATTTTTATTTCAAGTTTTAAGCTTTTCATTTAATCTTGTATTCGAATCCTTAATCTACAAGTTCAAGCTTTTCATCATCTATCTTATTCTACCTTTCTTGTTTTTGATTTTTGATTCGAATTAAGTATGTATCTTGTTTAATCTAGATGTTGATTTGATTAAAAAGTTTACATTTTTGTTCCCATCAATTTCATGCGATTCATTGTTTTATATTATTGCGGCTTATAGCTTATTTCTTTTTTAGCTTATTTCCTTTTAAGTGTTTTCAAAAGTTCAATCTTTTTAATGTCTATTTTGAAAATCTTGCTTATTTAGTGTTTTGAATGTTCTTAATTCGTGCCTATTTCGTGTTTTTTTATCATTGATTTGGTTAAGTCTTGGTAAGTGCTTATTAGAAAAGTGCTTATTTGGTTTTTGCTTATTTGCCTTTTTTTATACCATCGTAACAGTTTTAAGGGTTTACTTGTTCTGATCGAGTAAGTGTGATCGCATAAGCCTAGGGTTTCTACTTGCGATCCATTACTGCGATCATAGACTGTGATCATAACTGCGATCACATACTACGATAGAGGGCTGCGATCTCTTGTTGCGATCCAGACCACGATCGAAGGGTGCGATCAGTTGGTTAAGATCGGTTGTCACGATCCAAGACTTCGATCGAAGTCACGATCGCAGGCCACGATCCAATCTTACGATCCCTCATTGCGATCGTGAGTCCGATCTTAGTTGCGATCCATACTACGATCCAGGGTACGATCTAGGCTACGATCATCTATTGTGATTGCTGGCTGCGATCCAATCTTGCGATCGTGAGTGCGATCTGAGTTGCGATTGCCTTTGCGATCCTTTTGTTTATTTTTACTTAGTTCTATTTCGAAGTGTATTTCATTCTAACCATTTTTGTCTAGTTTAATTTTAAATTGTTTTATCTCATTTTATTTTCGAATTTACGTTTAATTAAGTTTTTAATTACTTTAATTACCTTGTTATCTCATTAAGTCTTTCATCTTAGCTTTGTTATTTTGTCATTTATTTTAATATAGATAATCTAAAGCTCCCCCTTTTAGTGACCAATTACAATAATTCCACCTTAAACAATAATCAATTCGAATTGAATCCAGTACGAACACACACAAAATAAGTAAATCAAATGGCGCCGCTGCCGGCTCTTTTCGTAACGATTAACGGTTTTTAGTGAGAAAAAGTTGAATTTTGGGATCCGTTCTTTTGGGAACGTTATTTTCAAGCATAAAAATTTTCAAAAAAATCCTAAAAAAATATAAAATTTTCAAAAATCCAAAAAAAATAAAAAGATAAAAAAATCAAAAATATTGTAGTTCATTTTTAGTGTATGCCTACTAGATCTTCGTCTTATCCTGAGCCCGAGACTCGTAGAGACTTAGATATGGCCGGTGTGCATAATAATAACAACCCACCTCACCCTAACATGAATAATAACAACCATGCCCCTCAACCCGACCTTCGTACGATGGAGGAGCTATGTCAACCGACAATGAATGGACGTGGAGGACCGATTGCACCGATGCAAATCACGGCTCCTGAATTTTCGTTGAAGCATCACATGATCAACAAGTTCAAAACGCTTGTCCATTTAGCGGATTACCGGATGATGATGCCAACAAACAACTCGATAAATTCATAACCGTCACTTAAATCATGAAATTGCCCGGTGTTACCATGGATTTTCTTCGCCTTCACCTTTTTCCACACACTTTATTCCACCATGCTGAAAAATGGTTTGATCGTCTTCCCAAAAACTCAATCATACATGGGACGAGATGACTCAAAAATTTCTGTCAAGATACTTTCCACAATCCATGGTAACTAATCTTCGTAATCAAATCAGTGGTTTCACTCAAGAACCTGATGAGTCACTTTTTGATGCTTGGGAACGTTTTAATGTCTTGATCGATCGTTTTCCTAACCATAATATGCTCCCCGTCACTTTGATTGATACTTTCTACAATGCTTTAACTTTTCGTGATCGTGATACGATTAATGCCGCCGCCGGTGGTACATTTATGAAGAGAAGATCTGAGGAATGTAGAGAGACTATAGAGAAAATGACCACTCATCACAAAAATTTGGATTCATCCGCATCTTCAAGAAATAACCCGAGAGTCAATGTTTCTTCTACTTCAACCAACCCCGCGATGACCAAAGTCACCCGCCAACTAGCCGAAATGAACAAAAATATCTTAACCATGGCTACGAACTAATTTCAACAAGCTAAAGTTATAGCAATTTCTTGTGAGACTTGCGGTGGTCCTCATTTGTAATACCCGTGGATGTGCCGTATGATGCTAAGTTATTGTCTCAAGAGTTGTTCAGTATGAGCATCTCTCTTAAGTTGCAACTCACTTGTGGATGTGATATCCCGAGCCCAACATCGTTTATTTAATCCTATTTTATGAATATTTTTGAAATTTTTAAGAAATTTCGTTTAAGTTGAAACCAACGTTTACGGTCGTAATTTTAACATTTGACGGTTTAAGAAGAACCGATGACGACTACGATACCGACGGATGCCCAAAATTTACCTTTTATTATCGATTTATCGATATTTGAGTTTTTCGAGATTTTATTTTTATTATGTGTTAAGTCGAGTCGGAACCATATGTATATTCGTTTTGTGTGCGTTTTAAACTTTGGAAAGTAATTTTTACAAATCCCGGCTCCCACAATTTTTCAAAATCAACAAGTAAGACGTTTTCCACTACTAATTGTGTCGTTTAAATATGAGGCCAAAATAATAACAAAATGGCAAAAGGGGTCCCTCAAACTTTACAAAAGGGGAGAAAGTAAAAACACACAACCAAACACCTCATAAAAATTTCTTCTCTTCCTCCTTTTTCTCTCTTAGGCCGCCGGCCATACCACCACCATAAACCACCACCACCATTTTAAAAACTTGATTTTGAAGAAAATAAGCAAAGACCCATCTCCCATTTCATCTTGTAAGTGAATCCCACCAACAAAAACACACATGCAATCATGAAATCTTTCCAAAAATTTATGATTTTTCAAAAAAGGGTTTTGATCTAATTAAATAGTACACAAGCTTAATTCATGTGTTTATAATATTAAATCATCAATAAAACGAGTAGAGGGGGCTGTTTTGTTGGGTGTTTTGGCTACACCAAACCCACGGCCAAAATGGGTTTGGTGGTGGCTTGATGATTTTGATGTTTATGTGTTGTGGGTTATGTTTGTAGTCATGTTTATGATGTTTTTAAATGGGTTAATTTAATTGCATATTGTTTTCATCGAATGGGTTTTTGAAGTTGATGATCATACAAGTGATTAGGAGTAGTTAGGTGGTGGTAGATTGGTTATAAGATGTTGTAATAGGTCTAGGAATCACTAGGTGTGATTGGAATGATGATTTGTTATGATTTTGGAAGGGTAAAATTTAGGCAGATTGTTCAAGCATGTTTTTCGTGGGTTTAACTTTGTAAACAGGTCATAAACATAGGATGTAGTTGTAGAGCTTTTCTTAGCTTCGTTTTGGTATAAGGTAGAGCTTACGACTCCAAACGATTCAAAAGTTATGCTATTTTGAAAGTTCGTGTACCAGGAGATGAGAATCAACATATTCCGAAATTATGTTTGGTTTTGGGTCAAATCCCGGGGACCATAGGTAGAGTTTGGTAAATGATAAAAGTTGATTTTTGGTTTCAAACCTGCATTTTTGAGTCTATTTTTGTACTTAAGAGTCAAATCGACTAATGGTGTCTTTTAAATGGGTCAAACAAGTCTTATATGTTAGAAGTGCAAAATCAGTCCTAAAAACTTATGTTTAGTAATGTGATGTGTAACGGGTCATAAAAGTGAAAAGTTTTCATGGGATTAAATATGGGTTTTATACAGATCATGAGGCATTTTTGTGAATTTTCTTGTAATTTATATAGGTGCTTAAGTCATAGCAAACAACCCGTACTTTTGGTAAGTACCGGCAAACTTATAAAATGGGAATCAACTTTAAGTACGTAGATAAATGGTATAAGTCTAGTAGCAACTACTTGTTTGGTTTTGGCGTGAGTTTTCATATGCATTAAGTGCTTTCATATAAGTGTGTTTTAGTACAATAATGTACACGGAGTATTGATTTGGTTTACGTACCTTGATTTTTAGGTCAAGTGTTAGATTTTCCCGGGCATCCACGTCGTCGGTGACATTTCTCGTTACGTCTTCTCTAGAACCCCTACTACGCAAGGTGAGTCTATAGCCTCGCTCTTTACTTATTTCAAATGTTTTTACCCGCGAGGGGGATACATGCTAATTTAAATGAAAATGAACATAAGTCATGAATGATTGTTGGACCCGAATGTTGCCTTGAATTATGTTGAGTACCTAGTTGCAAAAGTCCCTAAATTCGTAAACTATTAACTATTGTCTTGCCCTTGTGTGGGTTGGAGATAGCCGCTTATACAATTGATAGTACTATGGGGTTGACGACCCTATCCGAGACGAGAGCTAGTACGTTGAGTACCCTCTGCGGACGGATAACTTGTGATAAGAAATAAGGTATAATTGCAACTGATGCCTTTAGAAGGGGCACTGGTTTCATCTTAATCATGCCCGTAAATGTACGCGGGTGATTGAGTTAACGGATTAGTGTCACCAGCTTAAACACAATTATTAGTTGTTTCTAAAGATAATATCCTTGAATAATAGATTGTGTATACGACAATGCTATTGAATGGTCATGATTGGTTTTAAATACTTATGTTCAACCTATGATTTGATAAACCTATAGATTCGCTCAACCTTTGTGTTGACGATTTTAAGCATGTGTTTCAGATAACCAAGATTGATAGCAGTGGAGCATGCGAGGATGGAAGTTTTTGTGGCTTGGCGGTCTACTTTGTTTTTCCTCCCTTTTAGCACTTAAAATTTTTTATAATGTGTCATGTGAACGAAAATGTACTTTTGGGCAGAGATTTAGTGGGGACCTAAACGCAACTCTGTTCTGTATTATATTTGGGATTTGGAAAACAGTAGACCTTGATGTTTAAATCAATCCTTAAGTTATGTTAAAAATTTCTACGTCTCTTTGAGTCGTTCGAAATAGCTTATGTGTGATGATAACTGCCTAGCACCCAAATGTTGTAGTTCCGCTGCGCATATGATTTGGGGGTGTTATAGATTGGTATCAGAGCCATGAGTTATAGAGAACTAGGTCATTTTGAAAAATCCTAAACTATAACTTTTGGTGTCGTAAGAAATTTTCCAAGCACATAACTATCCTGCATGGCTCCGGTAAGATTTTTTTAGCATTGCTTTATATTTTAGATGTATCCCTCAAAACTGACATGAATTCTCTATTATTTAGTAAGTAAATACTATGATATATATTGAGATATATTATTGTGTACGTTGAGTACTTATCATCGTAATTTGCAAACATTTATACGGCTATCATATATGTTGCATGTAATTGGCATACGAGCTACATTGCATTACATAGCAACACTGCGTTGTAATCCTACGTGTATGTAGGAATGATTGTATGTATAGGTATATATATAATATGGTATTTTTAGGCATTGCACGTGAAGCAATGGTCCTTGCGTGATTGTCATACATTTTACAATGCGGTTTTGTTGAGAATTTAGCCTCACCGCTAATTATCAATCTTGATAATTAATTTATTAATCGAATAACCGAGTGTGAACCTCGTTTGATATTCTAGATACGTAAATAATTATTCGTAACATATTGTATATCGACAAGATTGATCTCGATTGTCGCTATCGCACCGTGATGTGTCATTTTTCGGACATCTTCTTTTTGGAACGTAAATTACTATCGTATTACTGTATTTCCTTTATTCCTTATGGGTTTGATATATTGGTTGGTGTAACTATAATAGACGAATTATAATCTACGATGCGTGCATCGTAGCGACAAATCATGTGTGTATATTATGAAACGTGGTTGAGGCGCGTCGCCATTTAATCGTTTTTATCATCCTGCTTGAACTTAAATATGCGTTTTAAAAATAGACTAGCGTTGTGATCAAGCATGATAGCTTGAAGTTTAGATGTTTTGTGTTAATTTTATTTGAGTACGATTTATAGACTCATCCGAGGCCGATAACAACACTTAGTTGACATACGTATTCTCATTCCGTTTATTGCATTCGTCTTGTTGTCTTATTATTTTAAATTTGATAGTATATATGACGAGGTCCGGCATTTGTGTGAGTTAAGTAAGCATTAAATTTTGTTGATTGAATGATTTAAACATAAAGTGTTTTACATATTAAATAAATGGTGAATGAAATTTTGGATAAAAAAGACCAATGATATGTCTTGTAACAAGTAAAACTCTTATAGAGAGTAAACTGAGAATGTGAAATTATTTTTCCATCAACCTTGGTTGGTAAATCGTAATAACTAATTTGTATTACTCGTAAAATCCTTGTTTTCATATATTAATAATTTGATACTAGAAGCTTGTGATGGATTTGTTAAGATTTTGTTTAATTTAATTTGAGAAAGGAGTTATAATAAAATTTACCATATGACTATTGAGTATATGTAGATGTGGGCTTGATATGAGTTAATTTTCGGGTCAATATAGCAAACTTTTGGCATAATTTGTAATATAGAACACGAGTATAAAAATAGGTCATGCGTTTTGGAGCTAGAGACTTTGAAAAATTGGTTTTATTTTAAACATAAGGTCATATTATATGCATTGGTATAAACCATTACTTGTCACTCGTTGTAGTAAATAAACTGGGATAAAAATCGGAATGTACACTTTAAAGTGAGAAATTATAATGCTTGAAATAGATTATTAAAAGTTGATGGAATGTTATTTTATTCCGCTGCGAGGTGAGTTAATTTTAAAATCGTTTGATAATGGGCTAAGGATTAAAGGTTGAATTTTCAACATTTTAGAATTATTAAAATAAGCATTTTGAGTATTTATTATTATTATTGAGATTCAAGTGTTGGCTAAAATCAGTAATTTATCCGAAATGATACTACGTGAAACTTCTTTAGCATTTGAGTCGAATTGCGTGAATATGATTTAACAAATCAGTTTTAAGAAAGACATGTGTATAATAAAAAGTCAAGGTTAATATTAAAAGTCAATTGGACAAATTCGAGTTGTGTTAGATACATGTATATATGTGATAAGATAAGTCGTAATAATAATAACGTATAACCTTGAAAATTCTTACTATGTACGTTTTGGTACTTAAGATATGAACATTAATGGGATTTTGACACAAGTATGGATATTTCCTAAACTAATGATTTTACCAATTATAATGACCGAGTCACCGCATCTACTAATGTTAATAATTACCTAGAGATTGTAATTTTTTTTCCAGAAATAAAAACTTTGTAAAGATTGAGAAATGAAAGGTATAAATTCTTAAACAGTGTAACGCAAATTAAAAATGTGCAATGTTTTCTTTTACAATATACAAGGTAAAATTAAGTAGAATACGCAAGTGGATTACCCAACAAACTCATACTTGTATATTATTTTATAAAGAAATATATCTACTGTGTTGAGTCACGATGGTTCGATCGTGCGACATCCCTTCTTTGATTTTGTGGGTCTGTATTTAAACTGGAGTAGTCATGTGATTGTTTATTTTAATATTGTCTATGGTATGAAACCATTATTATTATATCTATTTTTGGATTGCTACTTCGCTAGTACTTGATAATGAGAGTATGTCACCCGGTGTATTTTTGTCCTCTTCATGGACGTCGTGACTTTTCTTCTTTCGGTTAATGGAACCTAAAATTTTGTATTTACTTGAATGATGCTATAAGTCTTCATTAAATTGGTTATTTATTTATATTAAACAAAAGCGAGGAGGCGAAGCCGCTTTACCAAATTGTAGAGGTGAAAGAACTCGGTCTTCCTGGTGAAATTGTTTCTATTTCGACCAAGTGATTATTCTCCGCTCTCTGTATACCCTTGGTGGAATGTGTGTGCAACTCGAGACGATGGGAATTATGATCGTTGTTTTATTTTTGACGCTTGTGTTGATATTCAATTTTTACTCCATGTATTCATAGATCGCTGTTGTTATCCCTAGACTTTTGTCATATATTTGAAGTATTTTCATTTCTAATGTAGTAAATTTCAGTTGGCAAATATATTGCTCGTTTACCTCGTCCGATCTCATTGATTTTTGATTTTATTACTTGTTGTGCTTGCAATGATCTTTAATCTTGAAACACCTTACCGTTATTTTGTGAATAGTCTATTTTGAAAATATGTATGAGTGTGAAATGTTTCGTTTAACGAAATGTAAATGGTGTCGATTTATTTACTTAATTATTTATTCGTTTTTCTCATAAATAGGCAAAGTAATGTATGTTTCCAAAGTAGACGAAAAATGTTTGATGTGTTCCTTAAAACGATGGTAGCAATATTTTTCCCATTTCAAATTTCATTTCAAACGATTTAATTATTTTGAAGACTAGGTCGAAAACTTTCATAGTCGTGTTTGGTGTGTAATAGTAATGTTTGTTTCGTCACTCGATCCTCAATTATGCACAGCTTAGCTAACTATGCATAATTCGGGAGGAGTCCTGTTTTGTTGATTGTCGTTGCTTGGTCCTCAAGTATGCATGATCTAGCTAATTATGCATAGTTTAGGAAGGGCATTGAAGTGTCAAATTAATTGGTCATCTTTAAAACCGGTAGTGTTTTTGATATATGTTTGGATGAGAACGTTTTTTTAAAAATGGTGGATCCTTATGCAAGTAATCGTATTTTCTTTGATTCCTAAAGAAATTTTTTGAATTTTCTTGTATTCCTTGAAATCATTCTTTCGTTTTGCGTTGACTTAGTAAGCCACCTTGATCGACTAATATTGGAAAAATGTTTTTATGTGTTGTATGTAGCGTGCGAATTCCATCAAAGTCACTAGGATGTTGATAAAATACCCAAGAAGATCGTACCGACACTAAGAAGGAATTCTAAAAAAATGGAAGACTGCCGAAGTAGAGGAAATCTGATTTAGAGTAACTCTGAGGGAAATGACGAAGGCTTCTCCTACATCAAATGTATCGTACTTTATTTTATTTTATTTTCTTGTTATTTTGATATGTCAAACGACACGCGATCAACTGTTGAAGTTTACCAACTATGCATCGGTAGTTGGAAGACAATTCCATTGCCGTCTTCGTTTATTTAAGTGAGGAATCCTCTTTGCTTGACTCAACCATCCTTGATTATCGATGGTTAAACAATGGATAAATATAGTTGATGTTTTTGTGGTAAACCCTTGTCTTTTATGTGTTTACGTTGTATGTGATCTAGTCGAGTGATCGAAAGTTGTGAGAACTGGAGACGACATTGTCCAATGAAGTCCGATCACGGAGAACACGTTCCATGTATTATATTTTTTTTACTGTGAACGGTGATGCTTATTGAGATTTTGACCACGTTTGGGACGGAAGTAAGATGGTGTTCTTGTATTATATATATATATATATATATATATATATATATATATATATATATATATATATATATATATATATATATATATATATATATATATATATATATATATATATATATATATATATATATATATATATATATATATATATATATATATATATATATATATATATATATATATATATATATATATATATATATATATATATTCTGGGCTTGGATCCGTGTGTGAGCACCCTGCGATGGCATATGATATATTTCTTTTGGATATGCATCCATAGATAGAAAGCCTGTGAACCTTCTTTAACTTGCAATTTCCTTTTTACTGGACTCATCCGAGAATCATGTCAAATATCCTTATTTTATCATGGCTTGGCTGATTAGCAAGCATGAGTTAACTTGATTGAACTGATTGACTTGGTATGGTTTGGCCATGTTGCAAACATGTCGTAATGTGGTTGTACGTGTTTCATACTGGTTTTATGTTTCATTGAATTGTGATTTCTTCGAGAGAGTTATGTATACGTCGAATGATTTTGTATCGATTAATTCGTTTTTGACGAAATAGGTTTGTATGTACGTAATATTACAATAAGTATATTTGTACGACTGATATTAATTACCTCGTCTTGTATATTTTGAACGTGTTCGATAGGGTTATGTGCGACCCGTGCGATTTTATTTTGTGAATAATTATTTTTATGAGACGATGAAACTAAGTGAAAGGACGATTCGAACGTTGGAAGTCATGCTCCGAACGTGTGTGATTGATTTTAATAGTTGTTGAGATAGACACTTTCCGTTGGTAGTACCTTTGTACAACGACATTTACCATGTTAACAATGAAGATGCAACATTTGAAGAAATATGTTGATGAAAATGTAGATCGCCAGATAGATAGAATGAAGTAGGAAAAAGTCAGTTGAATGGACTTGAGATGATTCGACAGACTACGGAAGAGATGGTGCAGATTTAGAATCACTTGTTAACCGCGAGAAGCTGTGGTAAGAGATGTGTTGATACCCATAGGAAGAATTTGAGAAATTAAAGTGGAGATCATGGATCGTGATGTTAAGAGATTGAAGCAAGGTATAATACTCATCGTGAAGGTGTGATGGAATCCGAGACGTGAACCGAAGTCCACATTGGAACGTGAAGACCCCTATGGGATGGAGTACCCTCATCTTTCTAGTAGTACGAAATGAGAGTATAAGAACCAGAGAGCTTCGGGACGTCGCTCCCTTAAGGAGGGGAGGATGTAATACCCGTGAATGTGTCGTATGATGCTAAGTTATTGTCTCAAGAGTTGTTCAGTATGAGCATCTCTCTTAAGTTGCGACTCACTTGTGGATATGATATCCCGAGCCCAACGTCGTTTATTTAATCCTATTTTATGAATATTTTTGAAATTTTTAATAAATTTCGTTTGCTATATATTTGACGGTTTAAGTTGAAACCAACGTTTACGGTCGTAATTTTACAATTTGACGGTTTAAGAAGAACCGATGACGACTACGATACTGACGGATGCCCAAAATTTACCTTTTATTATCGATTGATCGATATTTGAGTTTTTCGATATTTTATTTTTTTACGTGTTAAGTCGAGTCGGAACCATATGTATATTCGTTTTGTGTGCGTTTTAAACTTTGGAAAGTAATTTTTACAAATCCCGACTCCCGCAATTTTTCAAAATCAACTAGTAAGACATTTTCCACTACTAATTGTATCGTTTAAACATGAGGCCAAAAGAATAACAAAATGGAAAAAGGGGTCCCTCAAACTTTACAAAAGGGGAGAAAGTAAAAACACACAACCAAACACCGCATAAAAATTTCTTCTCTTCCTCCTTTTTCTCTCTTAGACACCGGCCATACCACCACCATAAACCACCACCACCATTTTAAAAACTTGATTTTGAAGAAAATAAGCAAAGACCCATCTCCCATTTCATCTTGTAAGTGAATCCCACCAACAAAAACACACATGCAATCAAGAAATCTTTCCAAAAATCTATGATTTTTCAAAAATGGGTTTTGATCTAATTAAATGGTACACAAGCGTAATTCATGTGTTTATAATATTAAATCATCAATAAAACGAGTAGAGGGGGCTGTTTTCTTGGGTGTTTTGGCTACACAAAACCCACGGCCAAAATGGGTTTGGTGGTGGCTTGATGATTTTGATGTTTATGTGTTGTGGGTTATGTTTGTAGTCATGTTTATGATGTTTTTAAATGGGTTAATTTAATTGCATGTTGTTTCCATCGAATGGGTTTTTGAAGTTAATGATCATACAAGTGATTAGGAGTAGTTAGGTGGTGGTAGATTGGTTATAAGATGTTGGAATAGGTCTAGGAATCATTAGGTGTGATTGGAATGATGATTTGTTATGATTTTGGAAGGGTAAAATTTAGGCAGATTGTTCAAGCATGTTTTTCGTGGGTTGAACTTTGTAAACAGGTAATAAACATAGGATGTAGTTTTAGAGCGTTGTCTTAGCTTCGTTTTGGTATAAGATAGAGCTTACGACTCCAAACGAGTCAAAAGTTATGCTATTTTGAAAGTTCGTATACCGGGAGATGAGAATCAACATAATCCGAAATTATGTTTGGTTTTGGGTCAAATCCCGGGGACAATAGATAGAGTTTGGTAAATGATTAAGAGTTTATTTTTGGTTTCAAACCTGCATTTTTGAGTCTATTTTTGGACTTAAGAGTCAAATCGACTAATGGTGTCTTTTAAATGGGTCAAACAAGTCTTACATGTTAGAAGTGCAAAATCAGTCCTAAAAACTTATGTTTAGTAATGTGATGTGTAACGGGTCATAAAAGTGAAAACTTTTCATGGGATTAAATATGGGTTTTATACAGATCATGAGGCATTTTTTTGAATTTTCTTGTAATTTATATAGGTGCTTAAGTCATAGCAAAAAGCCCGTACTTTTGGTAAGTACCGGCAAACTTATAAAATGGGAATCAACTTTAAGTACGTAGATAAATGGTATAAGTCTAGTAGCAACTACTTGTTTCGGTTTGGCGTGAGTTTTCATAAGCATTAAGTGCTTTTATAAGAGTGTGTTTTAGTACAATAATGTACACGGAGTATTGATTTGGTTTACGTACCTTGATTTTTAGGTCAAGTGTTAGATTTTCCCGGGCATCCACGTCGTCGGTGACATTTCTCGTTACGTGTTCGCTAGAACCACTACTACTACGCAAGGTGAGTCTATAGCCTCGCTCTTTACTTATTTCAAATGTTTTTACCCGCGAGGGGGATACATGCTAATTTAAATGAAAATGAACATAAGTCATGAATGATTGTTGGACCCGAATGTTGCCTTGAATTGTGTTGAGTACCTAGTTGCAAAAGTCCCCAAATTCGTGAACTATTAACTATTGTCTTGCCCTTGTGTGGGTTGGAATAGTACTATGATGTTGACGACCCTATCCGAGACGAGAGCTAGTACGTTGAGTACCCTCTGCGGACGGATAACTTGTGATAAGAAATAAGGTATAATTGCAACTGATGCCTTTAGAAGGGGCACTGGTTTCATCTTAATCATTCCGGTAAATGTATGTGGGTGATTGAGTTAACGGATTAGTGTCACGAGCTTAAACACAATTATTATCTGTTGCTAAAGATAATATCCTTGAATAATAGATTGTGTATACGACAATGCTATTGAATGGTCATGATTGGTTTTAAATACTTATGTTCAACCTATGATTTGATAAACCTATAGATTCGCTCAACCTTTGTGTTGACGATTTTAAGCATGTGTTTCAGGTAACCAAGTTTGATAGCAGTGGAGCATGCGAGGATGGAAGTTGTTGTGGCTTGGCGGTCTACTTTGTTTTTCCTCCCTTTTAGCACTTAAAATTTTTTAAAATGTTTCATGTGAACGAAAATGTACTTTTGGGTTGAGATTCAGTGGGGACCTAAATGCAACTCTGTTCTGTATTATTTTTGGGATTTGGAAAACAATAGACCTTGATGTTTAAATCAATCTTTAACTTATGTTAAAAATTTCAACGTCTCTTTGAGTCGTTCGAAATAGCTTATGTGTGATGATAACTTCCTAGCACCCAAATGTTGTAGTTCCGCTGAGCATATGATTTGGGGGTGTTATATCATTCATACACCGATTGTCCTTCTATTCATGACAATCCGGAAAACGTGTATGCGGCTAACGGTAACTTTTCAACGAGAGGCTATCAAGCTCGTCCTCAAGGTGACCATAATTTGCTAAGTTATCGTTCAAAAAATTTCTTTCACCACCCGGTTTTCCTCCTCAAAACCAAAATAACTTTAATCGCAACAATCAAAACCAACTAGAGCTCCTAATCAACATCTGTTGGAGTATGCTCGTGTCATAATAAATAATTATATGGCTAGACACATGTGAGCCTATGGGGTCACACACATAAATACACAGAGGTACCACTTAATATATCGTATCTGTTGTATTTACGATATATATAATTACGTAACTTAAGATCAATGACGTGCTTCTAATTACTAAGTTATTAGTTAGTTTATTAGACAAGTCTAACAAATAAGCAAGCCCATTTTGGGCCCTTATGTAGCCGGCCAAAAAGGAAAGGAAGTCAAAAGTGAATTTGTAAAACGCTTTTATGTATATTTAAATGTGATTGATTTGTAACATACAAATGATTATGGTAGAATTTATATCACTATCAACACATACTAAAGTGTAGACTTTTCCTATTTGGTTGGTTGGGGTCATACACGGATGAAAAAAACGAGATACAAATGTTGTTATTTTTTCCTCATGATCTTAAAGTTGTAACTTTAGTGGTTAAAAGCTTATCGAGTAGTTACTGTTGTACGACTAGCATCATGGTGGTACACGGTGAAGTGTAGTGTGTTTCTACATAGAGGTGATCTACGTTGATCACTTGAGTTTCTATTTATTAGATCGGGTTGTGGTGGTTGTCTCTGGTCGATCCTACCGAGTTACGCTATAAAGGTATATTTTATCTCCCTCCTTTTATTGATTAATCATATGACTCTATGGATCCGTTCATAGATACTTTTCTGCTGCGTTTATTATTTATTCATATCATGTTCATATGGATAATCACCTATAGTGGTATCACGAGCCATCATATGATGTCATATGATTATCGGGTATGCGTAAAAATGGCTAAAAATAAGTGTTTTTGATGGTTTTGTTAAGCCAATTTTAAAACAGCCCATATGGACTCATTCTCGACTTATAACAAATATTTAGACGGTCTTATCTTCTGTTTTTAATGATCTCATAGCCACGGGTTACGCATACTTTAATGGGTTTGTTACCGGCCACGTGTAAAATGACCTAAAACACGTTTTTTTGAAACGATTCATGAAGCGGGTTTTAAACAGCCCTTATGACCATATTTTCTGCAAATATATGATAATTACAAGGTTTCTAAAATGTGGTATTAAGGTCCTAAGGTCATTGGTTACATGCACCAGTCGGGGGTTTAATTAATTGTTGATTATTCTTTCGATTTCGTTGGCTAACAAGTGTTTGTTGTTGTTTAATTTTATTTCCATGGCAAATACATGCATGTTTGGTCATGGACTTAGCCAACACCTTGTTATATTTGTAATCTTATGGTATTATTATATTTCTTATGCAAAGCCGATGAAAACCTAGACCAAATGTGACATGTTGTGTGTTGATTTGCATTTAATTTCAGTTTTGGGGATTTTCCATTGTTTCGGCTTCATTAATATGTTTTTGATGTTGGTTATAGCAATTATTTGGGAATTTACAGTAGGTTAATGATAGGCTAAATGTTTTTAGTCATAAATCATTTGTAACCGATGCTTGGATGGGAATGGCTAAAGAATAAAAGACATATTGTGAAATTCGGAGCTGCTGAGTGACCTGCACTAAAATTTGATTTCCCGGAGTTCTATAAGGAGATAGGAGCCCAAATTTAGTGTGAAAATTCACAAATCATTGGCCTACAAAAGTCTCAACTGGATCTCAGGCTAGGGAAGACTCCTTCTATTGGTTTTGGGCCCTAGAAGTAGACTGAAATATTTAGGCAGATTTGGGCCTCATGTTCATTTTGGGTTCTACTTGCTCTTGATGGTCTTGGAGCAAGTGGGAGCCCACTTTGTGGTTATGTTGAATTACCTTTAGTTGACTTTTTGATACTCGTGATGGCTCACGAGATCAAGCATAGGTTTTTCATCGGTTTGAAGTTTTTCATACTTGTGGTTGTGTGGTTGCTTGTTTGCTTGATATCTTGATATTACTTGCAAATGTTTTTATAAAAACTTGAAACCAATCAAAAACTATTTATAAAACTAAATCCTTTATTTAGTTTAAAGTTTAAATATGATTTAAAACTAAAATCTTGTTTTTCATAATAAACTCTTAACGTGTTATGATGTTATTATTTTTTATTCTGTATTGTCTAAATCTAATATTAAATCCATTTAGGTTTTATATTAGTATTTACAATTGGACAACTTGACACACATAAATCAAAACAAGATTAGACTTAAGTTAAGAAATGTTTTTAACTTGTGCTACGATGGATGAATGCATGCTTCCTCATACACACTTTTGATTTGTAAATCAAACTTTTATAACCGTCTAAAAATTAAGTCATGTCGTCCAATCGTTTGAGATCACTTGCAATTACTTTTTGCATCTTGTGAGACGGATGGAAATTGTAACCCAAGGTGATTATTATTTTTGTGTGAGACCTAGACTTATTCTCGCATGTTCTCAAATTGGATGACTTAATCGTTTAAGTGGTGAGACCTTGACCGAGCCAAGGATGGGACTAAACATGCCATGTTTGATATTTTGTGAAGTGTTCACTTATGTCATGATTCCCATAAGGATCTAAGAATTGCACATGATTTGCAATTGATGAACGTCATCTACCTATTGAATCTATCATTGCTAGCAGATCAACTGATGTGATGGTAGAACCTCAATGAGGATCTTAGCCTTTTTCGTAAAATTAATTGTTTTTATATAAACTTGGGTAGTTAAATTTTTAAAGGATTAATTATTAAAAATACTAAAACTTTGAACTTTGTTATTTTGTAGATGGCAACGAACCAATCCATTAACAATCAAATCAGATCAATTCTCGATAAGGAGAAATTGAGTGGTACAAACTTCCTTGATTGGTTTCGAAATCTGAGGATTGTCCTTATATCAGAAGGAATGTTGTTCCACTTGGAAGAGGCCATACCTGAAGCACCTCCTGCTACTGCCACCGCTGCTGTTCGCAATGCCCATACTAAAAGGGTTGCTGAACAGCAAGAAGTGGCTGGCTTAATGTTGTGTAGTATGGTCCCTGAAATCCAAAAACATTTGGAAGACTTTACTACATATGACATGATTCAGGAACTCAAGACGATGTTCCAACAACAAGCAGAACAAGAAATCTTTGAAACGGTCAAAGCGTTCCATAACTGCAAGCAGGAGGAGGGCCAATCTGTCACCACTTATGTGTTGAGAAAGAAAGGCTACCTTGATCAGATGGACCGACTTGGCTACCCTATGCCACAAGTCTTAGGAGTGAACTTGATACTCACTTCACTTTCCAAAGACTATGACCAGTTTATTCAGAACTATCATATGCATGGCATGAGGAAGACTATACTTGAACTGCATGCCATGCTGAAGCTTGCAGAGAAGGGTATGCCCAAGAAATCTCCCTTTGTTCTTGCTATCAAGAAAGGTCATATCCAAAAACCGAAGCCACAAGCTAGAGGAGGCAAGGGTAAGAAGTTCAAGGGAAAAGCCACTATGGTTCATGACCCTAAACGCAAGTTCCCCCCACCTGGCAAAAAGGAGCATCCTGCTAAGGATGTAGAGTGTCATCACTGTCATGAGATTGGACACTGGAGAAGGAATTGTCCTTACTACCTAGCAGAAGTGGACAAAAAGAAGAACAAAGCCGGCACGTCCGGCACATCAGGTATCTTCATGATAGAACTCTACTCATTCCCTAAAACTAATACTTGGATATATGACACTGGTTGTGTTACTCACATTTGTAATACTATTCAGGGGCTTAGAGGGATCAAAAAGTTAAATAAAGGCGCTTTGGACTTGCACGTGGGCAATGGCAACCGTGCAGCTGTCGAAGCCATAGGGAGCTATGATCTTATCCTCCCTAGTGGAATGATTCTTGTACTAGACAATTGTCATTTTTCACCCTCTATTACTAGAGGAACTATTTCTCTGTCGCGTTTATGGGATAATAGTTTTTCACATAAATTTACTGATTATGGTACTATTCAAGTTTCCAAGGATAATGTATTTTATTTTAATTCTATTCCTCGTGATGTAATTTTTGAAATTGATATGCATAATCATGTATCAAATGAGGGTTCTATTTATATTTCTAGCAAAAAGAAGTCCAAGCACAACTTGGATTCTACTTTTCTATGGCATTGTCGACTTGGCCATATAAACAAGAAACGCATTGCGAAGCTGCAACATGATGGGCTTTTAAAGTCAACTGATGACGAATCATTTGATATATGTGTATCTTGTATATCTGGCAAGATGGCAAGAAAGCCTTTTACTCATGCACGTGAAAGAGCTGACGATCTTCTTGGACTCATACATAGTGATGTATGTGGTCCATTTAGAACCACGTCTAGAGAAGGAGCTACTTACTACGTTACATTTACTGACGACTTCAGTAGATATGGTTATGTTTACTTGATTAAACATAAACATGAAGTTTTTGAAACGTTCAAAACCTTCCAAAACGAGGTAGAAAATCAACTCGGGAAGACAATCAAAGCACTTCGATCTGATCGAGGAGGCGAGTATTTAAGCCTTGAGTTTTTAGATCATCTTAAGAGTCGTGGGATTGTCTCACAACTTACCCCTCCCTATACACCACAATATAATGGGGTGTCAGAGAGGAGAAATCGAACCTTGCTTGACATGGTTCGATCAATGATGAGTCCAACCACTTTGCCAATGTCCTTTTGGGGCTACGCTCTAGAGGCTGATCCACGCATAATCAATATGGTTCCAACTAAGAAGGTTGATAAGACTCCATATGAAATATGGCACGAGAAAGTCCCGAACTTATCTTATTTGAAAGTCTGGGGTTGTGAGGCTCTCGTTAAACGAGAAACACCAAACAAACTTGAGCCCAAATCTATCAAGTGTATCTTTGTAGGATACCCAAAGGGAACAATGGGTTACTACTTCTACTACCCACCCGAGAACAAAATATTTGTTTCTCGGTATGCTGAGTTTCTTGAGAGTAGTCTCATATCACAAGAAGCAAGTGGGAGCACCGTAGACTTTGATGAAATTCAAAGTCAGGATGCACAACCTTTTGAGAACACTAGCGAACATCACCCAGAGGTTGAACATGAAAATATCGAATCTCAAAGTGATGTAATTCCCATTCGTAGATCCGCAAGGATATCTCATGCACCTGACCGATATGGTTTCTAAATCGATGCTGAGGAACATGAGTTAGGAGATCATGGTGAACCCGATAACTATAAAACTGCATTGTCGGATCCTGAATCTGATAAGTGGCTTGAAGCTATGAATGCGGAAATGCAATCCATGAGGGATAACGAATTTTGGATCTTAGTTTACCTCCCTCCTAACTGTAAGATGGTTGCGAGTAAATGGCTCTTCAAGAAGAAGACCGATATGGATGGCATTGTACACACCTTTAAAGCTCGTCTTGTAGCAAAAGGTTTCACTCAAACCTATGGGGTTGACTACGAAGAAACCTTCTCGCCAGTTGCAGACATTAAAGCTATTAGGATTCTTATAGCCATAGCAGCGTTCTATGACTATGAGGTTTGGCAAATGGATGTCAAGACCGCCTTCTCGAATGGCCATCTGAATGAAGACGTTTATATGGTGCAACCTGAAGGGTTCGTGAATCCTAAACATCCCAGACTTGTATGTAAGCTTCAAAGATCCATTTATGGGTTAAAGCAAGCATCTAGGACCTGGAACAAGAGATTTGATGAGGAGATCAAAAAGTTTGGTTTCACTCAAAATCCCTATGAGCCATGTATATATAAAAGAGCTAGTGGAAGTATCGTCATTTTCCTAGTCTTATATGTCGATGATATATTACTCATGGGAAACAATATTCCAATGCTACAAGATGTAAAATCATGGCTTGTAAAATGTTTTGCCATGAAAGACTTGGGTGAGGCGGCGTTCATTCTAGGAATCAAGATCTACAGAGATAGATCAAGGCGATTAATAGGTTTGAGTCAGAGTGCATACATTGACAAAATCTTAAAGCGGTTTAAGATGGATGCCTCCAAACGTGGGAGTCTACCAATACAATCCAATGTATAATTGAGTAAAGCTCAAGGTCCCTCCACACCTAAAGAGGTGAAGCGAATGAAAGGAGTGCCTTATGCTTTGGCTGTAGGATCCATCATGTATGCTGTGAGGTGCACTAGACCTGATGTAGCGTTCTCTCAGAACCTTACAAGTAGATACCAATAGAACCCAGGTAAATGTCACTGGACTGCTGTAAAGAACATATTAAAGTATCTTCGAAATACTAAAGATATGTTTCTTGTTTATGGAGGTGATTCAACAACTAAGCTTGGTGTTACTTGCTACAATGATGCTAGTTGGGAGACATATCAGGATGATCTTCGATCACAAACCGGATATGTCTTCGTGATGAACGGAGGCGCGGTTGATTGAAAGAGTTCTAAACAAAGAACTAATGCGATGTCTTCTATAAAAGTTGAATACATAGCTGCTTCTGAAGCTGCAATGGAAGCAATTTGGATACGTAAATTCATTTTATGGGCTTGGCGTTGTTCCCAATAATGATAGACCTATGGAAATGTACTGTGATAATACAGGTGCAATTACTATATCCGATGAACCTGGAGTTCAAAAGGGTGCCAAACATTTTCGGAGAAAATATCACTACATTCGAGAAGTAATTCAAGAAGGTGATATTCGTGTTCTTAAAGTTCACACAGATAACAACTTAGCTGACCCGTTTACTAAACCAATGTCTTGTACCAAACATGTTGAGCATGCTAGGGGCATTGGACTTAGACCAGCTGGTAGTTTCATGTAGATTTGTGTATGTTATTATTTGAATAATTGGGATGTAAAACAGTTTTTATTATATAATGAATTGATATATGAGGTATATCATTTTTATTTTATATCAACTGTGTCCTATATTTTCATGTTTAAATCCAAGAGTAATCTTATTATTCTAAATTATCCATTGTCGGTTGACAATATGGGAGTATTGTCGAGTTAAGATAAATGTGAGTTGGTCATATTCATTTTGAATGAATATTAATTGATGATGCCGACAACCTCACATGTGTTCATTGGATGAACATTGGATTGACCCAACCTACAAGAATTCACTGCATGGATCGGCGTCAATAGTGAATCTCGCAAGTGGTTGAATCTCTCAACCTTAGATTTGATATGCAAGTAGGTTTTGTATGTGTGGAATGTCAATCTTTTATATGGTTCAACGTTGTTCTGAACAAGGCTGCCATAAAGATTATTTTCTGGTGCGATGTGAAACACATGAACGACACGTGCAGTCAAAATAGGATTTGTTCCTCCACATGTATTGGAGTTAGATACTACTGGGCCCCTCGATGAATTGTACAGATGTATGTGTGGCCACACTCACATGTAATTAAGATGATACCTGATTAATTTGGTAATCTAGTGTAATATCTATATCGAGAAACAGAATAGTTAATCTTTAGAATGACTTTTGATCCATGTCTAAAGTTTAACAGAGTATTTGAAACAAAAGGATGACTGATTTATAAACCATTTGAATGAGATGTTTAAGAAACTATCCTCATATGTTTCTAGGGGCATTGGCGTGTTGCTAGACGCTAACCTTTGCTTGTATAACTACATGATCATTATGACGTGCGCAAGTGGGAGCTGTTGGAGTATGCTCGTGTCATAATAAATAATTATACGGCTAGACACATGTGAGCCTATGGGGTCACACACATATACACAGAGGTACCACTTAATATATCGTATCTATTGTATTTACGATATATATATAATTACGTAACTTAAGATCAATGACGTGCTTCTAATTACTAAGTTATTACTTAGTTTATTAGACAAGTCTAACAAATAAGCAAGCCCATTTTGGGCCCATATGTAGCCGGCCAAAAAGGAAAGGAAGTCAAAAGTGAATTTGTACGCTTTTATGTATCTTTAAATGTGATTGATTTGTAACATACAAATGATTATGGTATAATTGATATCACCATCAACACATAATAAAGTGTAGACTTTTCCTATTTGGTTGGTTAGGGTAATATACGGATGAAAAAAAACGAGATACAAATGTTGTTATTTTTTTCCTCATGATCTTAAAGTTGTAACTTTAGTGGTTAAAGGCTTATCGAGTAGTTACTGTTATACGACTAGCATCACGGTGGTACACGGTGAAGTGTAGTGTGTTTCTACATAGAGGTGATCTACGTTGATCACTTGAGTTTCTATTTATTAGATCGGGTTGTAGTGGTTTGCTCCGGTCGATCCTACCGAGTTACGCTATAAAGGTATATTTTATCTCCCTCCTTTTATTGATTAATCATATGACTCTATGGATCCGTTCATAGGTGCTTTTCCGATGCGTTTATTATTTATTCATATCATGTTAATATGGATAATCACCTATAATATCAAACCCAAAGAAATCCATATCCACCTAAAGGAAATAATCAAGTTTACCAACAACCCACTTATCAAGCACCCGCTTACCAAGCTCCTCCTCCCAACCAACCCACGGCATTTAATCACGAGGTTGAAACTTACATGAGGACTAATGACGCGCTGGTGAAGAATCTTCATAGTCAAATTATTAACTTGAAAGGTGACATGGTGAAACAAGGGAATGATCTTCGAGCCGAGCTTAGAAATGACATGTGAAACTCTTTAAGCACTCAAACGAATGACTTAAGGGATATGATGGCTATTTTCTTCCTAAGTAATCAACCCTCTACTTTGGGTTCTCTTCCGAGTAACACCATTGCTAATCCAAGAGGGGAGATGAAAGCAATCACCACCCGAAGTGGAAAAGGTTATAAGGAACCCGAGATTCCTAAACCTACTCTGGTGATTGTGACAAAGGATAACGATCCCCCTTCACAAATTCCTCCACCTTCTATTTCTACCCCTCCACCACCCAAGGATGTGAGTGAGAATTACATTCAAAAGCCTTACTCTCAACTCGATATACATTATTCATCAAGGTTGAGGAAAGAGAAGTTGAAGAACAAGGATGATATTCAAGTTTCAAACTCTCTTAAAGTGTTTAAACAATTGAATTTCAACATTTCCTTTGCCGAGGCTCTCGCTCACATGCCTTTGCTAAAATGTTCAAAGATCTTATAAGTGATAAGGAAAAAAATCCTTGATATTGCTCAAAACCAACTTAATGAGAATTGCTCCGCGGTTCACTTAAGGAAATTACCAACCAAACTTGGTGATCCGGGTCGCTTTCTCATTCCTTGCAACTTTCCCGGGGTTGAGAGTTGTATGGCCCTAGCCGGTCTAGGTGCTAGTATCAACTTAATGCCATTAAGTGTTTGGAAACAATTATCTCTACCCGAGCTAGTCCCCACAAGAATGACATTGGAGTTAGCTAACCGTACGGTTGCTTATCCGGTGGGGATAGCCGAAGATTTCTTCGTCGGTGTCGACAAATTCACTTTTCCGGTAGATTTTGTTGTTGTTGACTACAAGATGGACCCCCGTGTTTCATTAATCGTTGGACGTCCATTCTTGAGGACCGCTCGCACTCTTATTGATGTAGCCGCGGGCGAATTAATCATGAGAGTTGGTGTCGACAAAATCGTCTTCAACATGGGTAAAATTTCTAAGCAACCTTATGAACACGAGAGCGTTAATTTCATTGACGTACTTGATGAGACTTGTGAAGAACATTTCAAAGACGCTTGTAAAAGTAGTTTTTCTTCTCTACCCATTGTTGAGACCGTTGCCTCTATTGCTCCCTCATTGACTCCATTTGGAGAAAGTGATTTTCTTTTGAATGAATTTGAAGCAAATTTATGGGATGTGGACTTAAAATATGACGATTCTCTCTCCGATGGGATGAAGACATTCGTACCATTGAGAAACTTCTAAATGAGGACTATATTTCTCCACCTTCTCCTAAGGAAGTTACAACCGACGATCCGAATTTGACTAAGCCTTCCATTGACAATCCTCCAGATTTACAGCTTAAGGATTTACCGTCTCATCATGAATATGTTTTCCTAGAATACAATAAGAAGTTACCCATCATCATTGCCAAGGACTTAAAAGAGGATGAAAAATCTCGACTTATCGTGTGACACCCTAGAACCGAGGTCATTAACATTACCCTAAATTACGCTAATTTTTGAAATTTTTAATAAATTTTAATTTCTATATATATAAGTATATTGGTTAAAGCCGATGTTCGAGGTTATAATTTTTACGATTGACGATTTAAGAAGGACGATGACGATTACGATCCCGATGGATGCCCAATTTTATATAATTATTGACGATTTATCGATAATGTAATTTTTCGAGAATTTTACTTACGGTTCGTGTTAAGTTGAGTCGGGTGAGTTTTATAGCCTTCCGAGTACATTTAAAGTATCCCAAAAATATTTTAGAGTGTTCGGGATGATTTCCGACTCCCGTAAAATTTTCTAAAATTGACTAGTGAGTCGAACCCGCAAAGTTTTAATGGCGTTTTTACTTAAGGCCAAAAGAAACCTTAAATTGCACTATGGTCCCTCCCAATACCACAAAAAGACACAAACACAAAACACACAAACACATTTAACAAAAACAAATCAAACACACTCTCTTTCTCTCCCTCTAGCCGACGGCTAAACACCAAACACCACCAATCCACCATTTTTTCTTGAGTTTTCACAAAAACTAACCTTAGACCACCTCTTAGAATCCATTGGTGAGTGTTAATCCATGGTTTAATTAAACATGCATTAACAAAAATTTTCCAAAAATTTTCAAGAACATTCAAATTCGTTTTTGAGGTTAAATGTATTGATGCATGTTAAATTCATGTACAATGGAAGTATAATCACCAATAAAACCCACCAAAATTAATTTGGTTGTGGTGATTTGGCACCCAAACCCCACGGCACAAGGGGGTGTTTGGGGAGCCATGGTGGTTGATGAATTTTGAGCATTATCTTGTGTTTGGCATTGTGTTTAGTGATGTTTTTGATGGGTACATGTGGTTGCATGTTTGTTTTCTTTGATTTTAGATTATGAGGTTGATTGATCAATAGGGGTTAGGACTGAAATTAGTGTTTGGTTGTGATTAGGGAAGCTTAGGATGATGCCTAGTGGTGATTAGTAGGTTTGGAATCGAGCTTAAGCATGTTTTTGGTATGGTCAAATTTAGGCAGAAACTTTGAGACCTTTTCGTAAAAATTATTTTTCCTACAGGTCTAGATAACTAAATGTAGTTATAGAGGGTCTTCTTATCTTTAATTTGATATAAGGTAGAGCCCGTGACTCAAAACGAGCTAAAAGTTATGAGGTTTTAAAGATCGAGTACCGGGAGACGAGAACTTTCATAATCCTAATTTATGTATAGTTTTAGTCAAATCCCGAGGATCACAAGTATGAATTGGTAAATGGTCAAGGGTCAAATTTTGGTCACAAACCTGTGTAAATGAGTCTATAAGTTGACTTAGGAGTCAAAGAAGTCAAAGGTGCATTTCATATAGGTCAAAGAGGTCAAAGTTGGTCGAAGTACAATTTCAGCCCGGAAAATGTAGTTTTGGAAAAGCGTTGCGTAACGGGTCGTAGAAGTAAAAACTTTTATTGGGATTAAAAATGTGTTATCTACAGGTCTTATAGGATTTTTGAGAATTTTGTCAAATTTTATAAGAATGGTTAAGTGTAGTAAAACAGCCCGTACTTTCGGTAAGTAACGGCGAAAATGGATAAAAATGGATAGCGTAAATAGTAAGAACGAATGGTGTAAAATGAGTGATGCTTGTTGTTTTGTTTTTGGCGTGAGTTATAATTGTCCTAAGTGACTAGTATCTATGTATTTTATACAGTACCGTAAGGTATTTAAAATGAGATTACTCATTACGCGTTATTTGTGATAGGTGTTGATTTACCCGGGCATCCGTATCGTCGTCAGTGATCATCTCTCGAACTACCGACTACTTAATATATAAGGTGTGAATTTATAGCCTCGCTTATATTTATTTCAAATTGTTTTACTCGCGAGGGAAATGCATGCTAGTTTTTAAAAGGAACGTATATCATGAATGATTGTTAGACCCGAATGTTGCCTTAGAAATTGTGTTGAGTACCAAGTTGCAAAAGTCCCTAAATTCATGAAGTATTAACTATTGTCCTGCCCTCGAGTAGGGGGAAATAGCCGCTTATACAATTTGTAGTACTACGGGGCTAACGACCCAATGCTAGCCGAGAAGCTGTACGTTGAGTAAGTTCTGCGGTAGATTATCTTGTATGAGAGATAAGGTATAATTGCAACTGATGCCTTTAGAAGGGGCACTGGTTTCATCTGAATCACGCCGATAATTATTACGCGGGTGATTGAGTTAACGGATTAGTGGCATGAGCTTAAACACAATTGTCAGTATCCTGAATATAGACTGTTTGATCGACAAGTCTATGAATGATCACGAATGGTTTTTATTTTATATACGTTCAAATGAATTGTAAAACCTATGAATTCCACTCAACGTTTTCGTTGACCAAATTTTGGCATGTGTTTCAGGTAACCGCTGAAGTGTAGAATGGAGCGTGCATGGGATGGATGTTGTGTGTATGGCTTGGAGTCCGCTTGTTTTTCCCTCCTTTTTCTACTTAAACATTTTAAGTTTTAATGTAATGTTGTTGTGAAACTGAAATTCTTGGGTTGAGATTCATGGGGACCGAAAACGCTTAACTCTGTTGTACCAAGTGGCGTTGGAAAAACCGTGGACATGTATCATCTAAAAATTTTTAATTTCAAGTTTTAAGTTGACGTCTTTTTAGCGTCGTTTGATATATCTTGTGTGCAATGAATACTGTGTAGCACCCAATGTTGTAGTTCCGCTGCGCATAGCATTTGTGGGGGTGTTACATATCGATGTGCTCAAAAATCATAAAAAAGCAATTGCTTGGAAAATTTCCGACATCCGCGGAATTGATCCTACCTTTTGTACTCATAAAATTCTCATGGAAGATGACTTTAAACCCCCAATCCAAAGCCAAAGAAGGGTTAATCCAAAAATTCATGACGTCATCAAGAAAGAAGTTATCAAACTTCTAGATGTCGGACTGATTTACCCTATTTCGGATTCGCCATGGGTTAGTCCCGTCCATTGTGTGCCTAAGAAAGGCGGAATAACTGTTGTTCCCAATGAAAACAACGAGTTGATTCCTACTCGACTTGTCATGGGTTGGCGAGTTTGAATAGACTATCGCAAGCTCAATGATGCCACTGGTAAGGATCATTTTCCTCTTCCTTTCATGGATCAAATGCTCGAGCATTTAGCGGGTAATGACTACTATTGCTTCTTAGACGGTTTTCTGGGTATTTTCAAATTCCTATCGATCCAAAAGACCAAGAGAAAACCACATTCACTTGTCCTTATGGAACATTTGCTTACAAAATAATGCCTTTCGGCTTATGCAATGCTCCTGGACTTTCCAAAGGTGTATGATGGCTATATTTCATGACATGGTTGAAGAAACTATGGAAGTGTTTATGGACGATTTCTCGGTCTATGGTGATTCTTTCTCATCTTAACTTGCCAATTTAGAACGTATGCTTAAACGGTGTGAAGACACTCCTCTAGTTCTTAATTTGGAAAAATGTCATTTCATGGTTAAAGAAGGTATTGTCCTTGGTCATAAAATTTCCAAAGCCGGTATCAAAGTCGATCGTGCTAAAGTTGACGTCATTGCTAAGTTACCTCCACCTACCACCGTCAAAGGAGTTAGAAGTTTTTTTAGGTCATGCGAGATTTTATCGACGTTTCATCCAAGATTTCTCTAAGTAGGGTTTCTTTGTATTTTTTTGTAAGTGGTATTTTATTTTACAGTTTATTTGTTTTGGGCTATTTTTAAAAATTAAACAATTGGGCCGATTTGTGCAATAAAATTTCATACAAATTCATTGATCCATTAGATAACGAATTGATAAATAAAAAAATAAAGGTGGAACAAATTATTTTTTTATAAATGAGAGAGTATTACGTATTATTTAAAGTTATTGTTCTTTTTTCCATTTTAAAAGTACAATCAACCACAAATCTGACCATTCCCAATTAATATGATATGATGTATTTTAGCATGAGAGTTACGAACGTAGTCTTAAAAATAGCAAGCAGTAAATGTTTTATTTATTTACTTGTTTATTTGAACACCTTAAAAAATTAGCAGGCGATATTACTAATTTTCTTCAAATGTATACTTTTCTTATACAAATTATGAATATTTTACAAAATTTTCTTATATATTATAAAAGATTAATGGTTAAAGTGCAATTCTTCACGCACAAATCGAACTTTTCATACAAAAATCAATATTTGAAGCACCCCTAATCTTTGAATTTCATTTTTGTTTTGATGAATGTCTACAAAACATGAGTGAGGTTGTAATAACTTACAAATATATATTCAAATATCTATATCACATATGTATATTACATATAACGTGTTTGGTATGACTTTAAGCAATAGAATACATAATAGTATAGGTGATAAAATGCAACAAGTATATACCATAACCATGTTAACTTTTTCACTTATCACCTACTTTAGTAATAAACTTAAAAATTAAAATTATACAAAGTAATTTAACTTGAAGCCAGGGGCGGACGTAGAAATCTGGGACAGGGTGTGCACTATTATAGCATATAAATAATTTTTGGTAGGGTTTCGGGTTGGGTTTTTGGTCGGGTTTGAAGTATCATTCGGGTAATATTTGAAATAGCATTTAAGCAGCATAATGCCTCAATTCATAGAATTTGATCATGAAATTAACATCCTCAAATAAAACATAAATAGTTATCACTAATCAACAACTAAATATTAGTCAAATCTAATAATATTAACTTTGGTACTAAACATCCACATCTTAGCAATTATTTATATTTTTTAAACTCAAAAACATATACCATTAGAAAATGTACTATAAAACAAATTTTCATGTGAATTTATCACAATATATGTACTGTATAAAGTTATGTATGACCAGAGATTTAAACACTGTGATTTAAGGTTGAATTGGGCCTGGTGGACTCACTTTGTTTAATAAATACATTCATATTTTAACTGGGCCTATATTTTATCCATTGGAGATAAAGACGATATCATAACCTTTCTTCTTCACGTGAAGCAGATGTTGTAGAAACGCAAGCGACAAATACTCCATTTTTTCATTTCCTTTATCACTTAATAACTAAGAAAGGGTAACTTGGATCAGGGTATGCATCCCATTTTTTCTGGGTATGCACTCTTCCATATTTAAATGAAAATATCTTCAAACTATTTTTTTTACACTACACGAAGACATCGCAGGGTATGCAAGTGCATACCCTCTCTTGGCTGTGTGTCCGCCCATACTTGAAGCTAAATGTAATAACAAAGACATTTAAAATAAAGGCATTACAATGCTTGCAATATAACGAATATAGTAATTAAGTATAATTTATCAATACATTTGTATATCGATCTTTCAATTCTTTTAGGTAATGGTATTTTAAAAACACATTAAAATGAAAAAAACGTGAATGGAACTCGCAACCGGTCTTGCACGCCAGTAAAAAGATGAATCGAAAGAAAGAAAAATGAACCGAGTCAGATCGACATCATGTTATTTTTGTTTTTTTTCCGCTTAATCAACTCACCTCTTATATTGTGGATGCCTGTGACGACCCATTGATTGTAACAGCCAGTCTTGAATTCTTATAATTGTAATACCCGTCTAACATGTTACATACTGTTTTTAAGTTTTACAACCCATTAGACCATTAGAGGTACTTTCATCTTAGATTCTCTTCATGTATACTTACCGCTATCATTATTTCAATCTAAATTAAGTAGTTATTATAGAGCTGAAACGTGTGCCATAAGATATGTACTTCGAAAAATAAAATCACACGGGGTACCCTCCGTCACATTGCGCGGGTACCCGACTAGTATTTTTAATGTATTTAATTAAATCCAAAAAAAACTATGCCAACTTATTATCGTTTAAAATTTGCTTAACATCATGTTAATATGGACATGTGGTAATTTTAGATTTTTTAAGAATGTTTTTTTAATGGCAATTTATTTATAAGACTATTGCATAAACTTAGGAGAAAAAAATAACAACATATTACAATAAGCTTTTTAAATTATAATCCAATCTAACTAATTTGGTTTAAGCATTCTATGACTACTGAAAATTCATAATGAGAAAAAACTTGTAAATTTTTATGAGCAACTTTTCTTAAAAGCTTTAGGTCCGTTTGGTATGGGGTTTTAAATGGGTTTAGGCTAAAAGGTTGCTCAAATCAATTGTTTGGTAATAATACTCCAGCTATTAATGTTGGGAATCTAAACTTGTTAGATTCCCTGATCATAGATTTAAACATAATTAGGCTGTTAGATAGTCCCTTGCCTGTGCCTAGGAGGCAGGCAAGTTTCGCAAGACTCACAGAGATCCAAGTCTCTGTGAGCAACCTCAGAGGAGTTCATGTCAGAGACATTGTCAAGGAAGTCAAAGATTACTTGAAGACATACTCATTGGCTGTGATGGATAACAGCCAGGATGTATCAGGTCTCTGATGGGTTGAGGGTTAACAGGTGATAGTTGAGTTTTTACCACCCTTTAGGAAAAGAGTAATAAATAGGGCAAGTGAGTACGACGATTTAGGAAAACCGTGTGTGAATGACCCAATTAAGTTCGTTCTCAAGGAGGCTAGTGTGTTATGTGTGTAATGATATGGATTAATTTGTGATTATATTTGAGAAAAGAAAAATAGAAAAGGGATTAGAAGAGAATGACGGTTATGAAGACGGATTAAACTAAGTCTAAAAAGGCGTACACGTAAAGTCGTAAAAACCACCAAAATTAAAATTTAAACCTAAAAATTTCTAAAAATTACCAAAAATCCTTAATAATATTCTAAGAGTTTACAAAAAATCAAAACTTGCAAAAATCTTTTAATTAATTAGATAATGACTTTTTAATGCTAATTAAAGCCCTAAAAATCAAAATTAATTATTAAAAAGCCCTAAACAAGATTTTCAAGTTTGTAAACCTCAAAAATACTCTAATTAAGCTAAGAACTATTTTTCAAAATTTTAAAACCAATTAAAACTATTTTTAACCAATTAAAAACTCCTAAAATCAATTAAATCTTAAATTAATTATAGAAAATAATTAAAAGACCTAGAAAATAATTGGAAAGTTGCAAAAATCCTAATCAAGTATTTAGAACCTAGGAAAAATATAAAAACCTAGAAAATTAGACTTTTAATTTTTAATAATAAAATAATATTAAAATAATATTAAAAATCCAAAAATTATAAAAAATTCTAAAAACTTGCAAACTAGCTTAATTTGACCTAAATAACTCAGAAATGAAAGTGAAATTACCTAAATACCCCTATTAGGCCTAGAAAATGGGCCAAACCCAAAACAGTCCCTTATTGGGCTTAATTAAGGCCCAATAAGAAAAAGTGCTCAAAATAAGCTCAAAAAGCACACGTTGACTCAAAATTTGATTTTAAACAACTTTTTCCAAAGGCCCAAAAGCTGAAAATGTGAAATAAGCTAACTTATAATAAGCAGCTTATTCTTAATGGGCTTTTTGGCCCATTAAGCCATAAGCTGATGCCATAAGCTAAAATTTAACACACAACCTTCTTTTGAACTAACAAAGACTTCTGCAAAAAGAAATTTCAAATAAGCCCACTTAATAAGCCAGAAACAAGTCACAAACTTATTCACAAAACGACAAAATAGTCGTTTTAATGATCTAGACCACCTCAGAAGCTGATTCAAGTTGCAAAATGTTTCTTTTGACAAAACTAAGCTTGAAAACCAAAGACCTTTCAAATAAGCACACTCAATAAGCTGGAAAATCAAATAAGCACTTATGTTAAAAGTCAAACAAGTTGGTTTTCTAGTAAAAAGTCAAAGTCAAAGTCTCATAAGCTCTAGTTCACTTAAATGGGTCAAATAATGAAGATCTATTACAAAAAATAAGTTGTTGCAAGTCAGAATAAGCTAGAATAGCTTATTGATAAGCTGATGACAAAATTGCACTAGCAGGGGCTAGTTTTGGATGTTGAGCAGTGGAAACTTTTTCCACTGCTTGACTATTTTGACTTTTTGTCTTTAGTAACTTTTTTGGAGATTCAGATTTCACAAAGGCACCCAATTGATCTTTGGATCAAAAGGAGTCAATCACAATCAAAATAACACAATCACTAACACCCAATTGATACAGTTTAATCAATTAATCACCAGACATTGCACAGACATGAAGAATAAGCAGTTTAGCATTCAAGAGCAGTTTTAGCACAAATCAGCCAGCCAAATTCAACCAAATGCACACACAAGCTATAATAAACTCCAATAAGCAAGTCTAAACAGGTTTCATGCACTGGTTAAAAGAATTAAGCAAGATTCAAGCAATGAAAGTTACTGATGAACACTACACATGCAGTTTTCTACTTTTGCTGATGTATTTGACACACAAGCCAATTTCAACACCTCAAATCTTTCAAACAGGTTATGTTAACTTTGTTTAAACCACTTTTATCCCTAAGCATGCATACACACTAAGTGTTCCCAAAATCCTAGGTCAAAACAAGCAGAAACAAGGCCTATATAGCAGATTGATTGATTCAAGTGTTCAAACCCAAAAACATGCAGCAAAACACTCTCAAACAAAGGTATAGCAGATACAAAGCATAAACAACACTTTCCCTTAACACAAAAACAGATTACAAGCATAAACCAGTAGACCCAAACACCCTTTTAACTTTTTCAAATCAAAATTTTCAAAAGCAAAACAAGATTTCAGGCCAACCAAGCATCAATTAACACTAAAACAAGTCTAATAAACAGATTCAAGCAAGAACAAGCCACAAAATTCACAAGAACAACAGTTTCATACAAATATCACCAAAAATCACAATTTAAGCAAATTTGGAGATTAAGTATGCAAACCTCATGGATGTACATCCACACCCACGAATTTTGAGCTTATGTGCTAGCAAGAACAAGCACAAGCTTCCACAAAAAGCCTGCTAAGATTGAACAAGGGTTAAGCACAATAACAAGAAAATCAGAAACTTGGGAAAAACCTTGATTAATGCAAACTTGTTACCCCACACTTGATTATCCCCAAGTTATAAGCCTCACCACACCTTAACCAACTCAGTTAGGATGCTATGATCAGCCCTATAGCCCAAGAATTCCAAGATTGGAACAAGACTTAGCAAAATATCAAGAAAATGAGGAAATATGCAAACTTTTGCACACTCCTCTTTTGAAAACAGGTTTTAAACTTCAAAAGCAATAAACTAAGAACATAAACAAGCAGAATAAAGATGGCACTTGGTCTTTCTTCAAAGCACTTAACTCAAATTCATTAATCAGAAAGAGTATTTACAAGTGTTTGAACAATGGAAAAACCAAAAGCAAACGTCTCAATGAGACCTAAGGGCTTTATATATAGCCTTACAATCTATCTAGAAAGCTGAAGAATAAGTAAAACCCTAGTGTTGAACTTCCAAAATTGCCCTTGTGAATTTGAACTCATATGCTTCATGTGACTGATTCTTGGACGTATGTGAAGGAGATAGCTGTTGAAATTTGATCCAAGGGCTCAAACAAAGCTTAAAAAGTAAGCTTGTATCTGGATGGTTGATTCTCTGGCAGGGTTTTGGCTTCTTCCTCAAAAGTGACAAAGCAGGGTTTAACATGTGACAAAGGGCTGATGTGGCATGGGTTTTTAAAGTTGGTTGTGTTTATGATTAGCTTAATCATAAATCTGGAGCAGATTGGGGTCTAATTACAAGCCATTAATAAAAACCCAATTTGGATCAAGAACATGAATAGTGCATGTTTTAATCTGTTTTAGTTTTTAAACCAGGTGTTAGGCGCGAGTTTAATTAAATAATCAGATTAGTTATAATCTGTTGTGGGTGGAAGATGACATGGCAAAATGGAGTGTGCTGATTGGTTGTTTAGGGTGAGTGGGGCACGTGTCACCATGTGACTGGCCTATGTAACTTCTTTGTCTGCCAGCTTAACACCCCCATGTTTCAGAAACTTGTCAAATTCAATCCAAACTTCTATCAACGCCATAACTAGCTTTGTCAACTTTTACCCTTTTACATTTTTGGCCCAAAAACTTTCACAAAGTGTAATCAGGGGTATTTCTTGCCATAATTGAATTCTTCAAGGGCTGGTTTGGTATTTTCTTCAACGATAATGGTCTAGACTTGCAATATTGATAATTTGGAGGACTGAAATTGCCAAGTCTTGATGATTGAGGGACCATTTTTGCCAAATGTTGAAAGTTGAGGGTCCTTTTTGTAATTTTGAGATTTTCAAAGGACCAAACTTGTCATTTCTTGTACTTTGAAGGACTTCATGATGTATTTGACTTTGTGGATGATATTGGTTGACAATTTAGCTTTGTTGAGGGGCTAAACTTGCCAATTCTTCAAAGTTAAGGGTCCTTTGTGTAATTTTGACAAACTTTAGGGACCAAACTTGGAATTATGAGGATACAAGGGTATAAAGTGTCAATTCTTCATAAAAGGAGGACCCTTCTTCATAATTCTTCAAATCTTCAAGGGTTGATCTTGGGAAAGTCTTCACTAGGGCTTGGTTCATTGTGCGGCTTTGTTTCCCGTGTTCGTTTTTGTATGATTCTTGTGATCTTTTGTCATTATCTCAATATCCGTACCTAAAACACACAAGCAACAAACACAAGCATATATTTGGGTATTTTGATGATATTTAATGCATTTTAAGCCCTATTTGGAAGATGAGACTATGTATAAAAGCAGTCTCATCACTCCCCCATACTAAACCATTGTCGTGCCCTCACGCAATGCTAGAATAAAGTATCGTAGCATCTCCAAAATTCATTTTATTCACTTTATTGAATGATAAACTAGCTACATTACTACTATTACTACTACTTGTGTTATAGACATAATGTATGATTTTCATCGCAAAATGGGACGTTTAGGTTCATAGAATAAGAACACGTGAATGCTTCGTTAAGAAATAATTTCATCGTCCTCGATTTTCATCCCAATTCCATGCCAAGCGTGCAACGAGATCATTGTCATTATAAGTTAGTAATGCTAACACTACTCATATGCCCTAATCACGTACTTATTCTCCCATTATTCCTAAGTTGTATCTCTTATATTTTATTTTGTCTTAATAATCACGAGGATACATTTTTGACTTATGCGATAATAGATATTTAGGTCTAAAAATAGAGTCCTAACGGTGTAACTAAGATCATCAAATCAATAACCCCTCCTAATAGACGACGATGTTAAAAAATTAAGTTAACAAGAAGAATCGATAAACACGGTTTTATAACGGTTTTGAACATGAGACATATTACCAAGACTTTTATACGCCCCCTAACGGAAGGGCCTTATTATCTTTGGTTTACCTCCATCTTTTATTCAACTTCGCCATGAAGCTTTTATTATGACTTTGGTCTTGCCTTGCCTTTTATTATCCGCCTCATCGGTGGTTTTATTAGCCAAAGACGTATATCCTCACGCTAAGGCGAATTTTGGATCTTTAAAGCTTCGAAGATTAAGGCTTGATTCACTTTCAATTTTTGCATAGATTTTAGGCCTTGTGGGGCTTCAAATTGTTTGCTTGATTTAGGTGAGCACTTGAAATCTTATTATTGGGTGAAGCTTTCGATTATTAGGGTGCCAATACTCAAAAACCGTGACGCTGGCGATACCTTAATGTCTTCCCAATTTAATTACACGGAAGCTACTAGAAAAGACTAGAAACCCAACAATCCTAACTAAACCGCTAAGTCAATATTTATTAAGCAAAAAATATTTACATGCGAAGGGAGAATAAGCAAACAACGAGAACACATGAGTTTTTGAAAGAATACGAGTACTCTACGTTTAGCATAGTAACTTATAATTAACTCTATCATTTCTCGTCCTCATTTAAGAGACTTAGCCTAATGTAAGTTAAGGAATCAAAGCTAAGTGCTCAACACGCACGGTCGAGTCAAAAATTACTCTTATTCTCGCCATCGGAAAACCTACATTCGTGTCTTCAAACACTTATAAAACATGAGAAAAATTTAAAATTTGGCCATTTTTAGCCTTATTTTGCAACAAAACGATAAACAAAAAGATAAACTTTGGAAAGCGTGAAGGTTTGGCAAGGCAAGTATCTATTCACCCCCCCATACTAAAGTTAAACATTGTCCTCAATGTTTCGAGTCTAGGGGTGCGAACACCCCCATACTAGAGACGTAGTCGAATGCCTAATCTAGCATGGAAAGGGTGCAACCAATAAGTAATAGCCGTTTATGAAGTGTGCTAAAAACCTAAGGTTAGAACATCAAAAGGATATATCATGGATATTGAGAAATGTCTCCAAAGCAAACGATCGAGTGCTCCCATAAAACGAACACGAGAGGCTCCAATCGTGAAGATCATGATCTAAAAACCACATATCACAAATAACCACGGAACAAAGGTTGGAAGGGCACAAATCCCCACACCTAAGCTACATTAGAAAGCGATAATATGTACATAGGATAAGCATGGGATTCCCCCACGAGGCTCCTCGTTTTTGATTACCGAGTCATGAGCTCGACTCGATCCCCTCAATACTAATTATCATTGGGGAAGGTGACTTGGTCGAGGTAGTTCAAGGATGGAACTTCCCCGCCAAAGTAGTGCTTCAACCTATGTCCATTCACCTTGAAGTTAGGACCATCATCTTGAGCTAGCTCGATGGTCCCATACGAAAATACTTGAGTCACGGTGAATGGACCGGGCCAACGGGATTTCAATTTACCGGAAAAAAATTTCAATCTTGAATTAAAAAGTAAAACTTGATCCCCAATGTTAAAAACCCGGTTTTTAATTTTTGAATCATGCAACTTTTTAGTTTTCTCTTTGTAAATCAATGAATTTTCATAAGCAATGTCTCTCAATTCATCCAATTCATTTAATTGCATTTTCCGGTGTTTTCCCGCGGTCTCCATGTCATCATTACAATGCTTTAGGGCCCAATAAGCCTTGTGTTCTAACTCGATAGGAAAATGACAATTCTTTCCATACACAAGCTTATAGGGAGTGCACCCAATGGGCGTCTTATGAGCGGTCCTAAAGGCCCATAAAGCATCGTCCAACTTATCCGACCAAGATTGTCGGTTTTCCCCAACGGATCTCTCCAAGATCCTCTTCAACGCTCGGTTTGAAACCTCGACTTGCCCACTCGTTTGTGGGTGATAAGCCGTAGAAAGACGATGTGTAACCCCATATTTCCTTAGAACCCTTTCGAATTGGTCATTACAAAAATGGGTTCCACGATCGCTTATGATAGCACGAGGGGTTCCAAACCTAGCAAACAAACTTTTCAAGAACTTAACTACCACACGAGCATCATTAGTGGGCAAGGCCTTCGCCTCCACCCACTTAGATAGGTAGTCAACCGCAACAAGGATGTACTTATTACCACGAGATGATGGGAACGGCCCCATAAAGTCTATACCCCAAACGTCAAAGATCTCACATACTTGAATGATATTTTGTGGCATTTCATCTTTTTGTGAGGTTTTTCCTTGTCGTTGGCATGCATCACAAGACTTCACAAGAATTTGTGCATCTCGGTAAATAGTAGGCCAAAAGAAGCCGGCATCAAACACCTTCTTAGCCGTGAGATTAGCACCGTGGTGACCACCCGTGGGTCCCTCATGGCAAGCTCTAAGGATGTTAGAAGCTTCGGTGCCAAAAACACAACGTCGGATAATTTGATCCGCACAAGTTCGAAACAAGTAAGGGTCGTTCTAAAAGTAGAACTTGACGTCACGAAAGAATTTTCGTTTTTCTTGAGTCGTCATACCCTTAACGATGAAGTTACCCGCATGGTAATTTGCAAAATCCGCAAACCATGGGGTGGAAGAATCAAGCTTAGAATTCACTACACCAAGTGTCTCGAGCGGAAATGTTTCGGTGATTTCCTTAGGCTCGTAAACACTTTGGTGAGGATCTTCCAAACGAGAGAGATGATCGGCCGCTAGATTCTCGGCTCCTTTTTTGTCAACGATGGTGTGATCAGATTCTTGAAGGAGGAGAATCCAACGAAGTAATCTCGGCTTAGCATCTTGCTTTGCCATAAGATACTTAATAGCCGAATGGTCCGTATACACTATGCATTTCGTCAAGACGAGATAAGGTCGGAATTTCTCAAATGCATACACCACGGCAAGGAACTCCTTTTCCGTTTAGTGTATTTAAGTTGAGCCTCGGTCATTGTCTTGCTATCATAGTGAATAGGCAAGAAGTGCTTATCATGACGTTGCCCCAAAACGGCCGCGTAATCACTAGCATCACACATAAGCTCAAAGGGGAGGTTTCAATTGGGAGCAACAAGAATGGGAGCTTCTGTAAGTTTCCTCTTAAGGATCTCAAAGGCTCGTACACAATCTTCGTCAAAGACAAAACGTGCTTCTTTTTCAAGAAGATGTGTAATGGGTCGAGAAATCTTTGAAAAGTCCTTGATGAATCGACGATAAAAGCCCGCGTGGCCTAGGAAACTCCTAACTCCCTTGACGGTTTTGGGATGAGGTAATTTGGCGATGACGTCTACCTTAGCTTGATCTACCTCAATCCCCGCTTTCGAGACCTTGTGCCCTAAGACGATTCCACTCTTAACCATAAAATGACATTTTTCCCAATTGAGCACAAGGTTGGTTTCCTCACAACGTTTTAACATTCTCTCAAGGTTCGACAAACACGAAGTAAAGGAATCACCAAACACGGAAAAGTCATCCATGAAGACTTCCATCGTCTTCTCGATCGTATCATGAAAAATAGCCATCATGCATCGTTGAAAAGTTCCCGGTGCATTGCAAAGTCCGAATGGCATTCTACGATAGGCAAACGTTCCATATGGACACGTAAACGTAGTTTTTTCTTGATCACGAGGATCGATGGGAATTTGGAAGTAACCGGAAAAACCATCTAAAAAGCAATAGAAATCGTTTCCCGCAAGACGCTCCAACATTTGGTCCATGAAGGGCAAGGGAAAATGGTCTTTTCGAGTGGCTTCATTCAACTTACGATAGTCAATGCACACTCTCCATCCGGTCACGAGTCTAGTGGGAATCAACTCGTTGGCATCGTTTGGCACAACGGTCATCCCTCCCTTTTTAGGGACACAATGGATAGGACTCACCCAAGGGCTATCGGAAATAGGGTAAATCATTCCCGCGTCGAGGGGTTTAAGGACCTCCTTTTTGATGACGTCGTGAATTTTGGGGTTCACCCTCCTTTGACTTTGGATTGTTGGCTTGAAATCTTCCTCCATTAAGATTTTGTGGGTACAAAACTTGGGATCGATCCCCTTAATGTCGGATAACTTCCACGCAATCGCCCCTTTGTGAGCCTTTAGAACATCGACAAGTGCGGTTTTTTCATCATTCGAAAGATCCTTCGCAATAATAACCGGCAACTTGTCGTCCTCCTCCAAATAGACATACTCGAGGTGAGGAGGTAAATCTTTCAACTCGAGAATAGGTGGTTCCTCAAGTGAAGATTTGGGCTCGATACTCATAACCTCCTCGGGTGGAGGAAATGGGAAATCGTTAAGAAAATCCTTGATAATCGAGAAGTCCTCATCATTGTCGAGGTCTTCGTCACAAGTACGTGGAACATTGCATTCTTCCAACGTAAAACCACCACCTTCAAATGGAGTGAAGGTTGGTGTCGAATTATCAAGAATTGGATCCAACATAGTGGGATTGCCACTAGTTTCTTCATCACCAAAACCTAGAACTTCTTGTGAAAATTCCTCGCAAACCACGTCGATCATATCAACGAGGTTTATGGTTGCAACGGAATAAACATGAGAAATTTGAGAGTTTTGAGTTGCGTTTATAACAAGTTCCTCGTCGTTGAAACGTAAGGTGATCTTTCTAGCATGTACATCGATCAAAGCCATAGACGTATCTAAAAACGAACGACCTAAAATGAGAGGAACTTGAGGATCCATGGGGATATCAACAACAATGAAGTCTACGGGATAGTAGAACTTCCCCACTTTCACAAAAACGTCTTCCGCCAAACCACATGCGGGAATTGTGGAATGGTCGGCCAACTCGATAGACATTAGTGAAGGAGTAAGATTAGGAAGATTGAGCGACTTGAAGATTGCAAGTGGCATCAAGTTAATGCTAGCACCAAGATCGGCCAAGGCGAAGCATTCTTCCATGTCTTGGATTGCACAAGGGATCAAAAATTTACCGGGATCACCGACTTTTTGAGGTATGCGATTAAGATAAACCGACGAACAACTAGACAATTGGTGAAATTTCTCCTTGTTGTTCAACATACTCTTAAAGTTAGCGGCAAATCGAGGCATCATGACCAAAGCATCGGCGAAACTCACATTAAGGTGCAAATCACGAAACATTTTCATAAAAAGCTCAAATTGGTAATTGTCGCGCTCTTGACGTTTCTCCTTCCTAAGTCTCGATGGATAGGGCAAAGGTGGTGTGGGTTGAGGCATAGTAGGCATAGCCTTTGGAATCTCGGGTTCCAATGATGGTAATGGGTCAACCGTAGGTGTGGCATGAGCGGTACTTCGTGGGATTGGGACATGCTCCTTTTGGACCACCACCGCGGGTTCTTCCTCAATTGCTTCCTCCGTAGGAGCAATTGGTTGAGGAATCGGCTCCTTAAGTGTCTTACCACTACGTGTGGTAATCACTTTCATCTCACCCTTAGGGTTGGATATGGTGTTGCTAGGAAGACCACTTGACGACGGTTTACACATTATTGCCTCAAACATAGACGAGATTTTATCTTCAAAATTAGATTGCCTCAATACGGCTTCGGTTTGCCTTTTCTCGGCCTTAAGCATCTCTTGTTTAATCTCATGTTGCCCTTGTTCCATTTTTTGTTGGTTTTGTTGCAACCTAGTGACATTTCCTTCCATCTTGTTGGTGTGGATTTTAAGTTCATTGGCTAACTCATTTTTCAACTCTTTCTTCAAGTCGTTTTTAAACTCGGATCTTAGGCTAATGATTTCTCTTTGTATGTTGTCAAACCTAGCATCATTACCACTAGCATATTCAACAAACTCACTTGGAAGATCTTTCAATGTTTGCAAACTTTTGTTGTTATTTTGAAAATCATTTTTGTTTGAAACTTGATTATTAGCCCCTTGATTCCCATAGTTTCCCTTGTTGTAATTGTTCTTAAAACCAACTTGATTGTTGCGATAGTTGTTAGCATTTTGATTTGATCCAACACCCGGTGGAGTCATTTGATTAGAGCGGGAAACTTGACCGTTTTGGTTGTAATTTCCCGTGGCCGCGAAGGCACTCGAAGTGTTACCACCGTTGGTAATGCACTCGGAGAAATCATGACCTCCACCACAATACATGCAAGAAACCTCAACCGCTTTAGCCGTAGCGGGGGCACTTGGTTCACCAACTTTAAACTCAATCAAAAGTCCTTTCAACTTATCAAAAATCTTGTTTTCCAAGTTTGCCTCAATTTGGCAAGCATCGATGGTATTAGACAAAGAAGGTGAAGCCGAAGACGAAGCCTTACGAACACTAGACGTGCTACGAGGACTATACACCTTAGATCTATTTTCAATTATAACCAAAGCTTCCTCAACCGTTTTACACAAAAAATTACCACCCGCGGCGGCATTCAAATAATCCCTTTCATGATCATTAAGTCCATTGTAAAACGTGTCAATTTGATGCAAATCGGAAAAACCGTGATGAGGACATTCATGTAACATTTCCTTAAACCTATTCCAAGCCGTTGAAAAACTTTCATTAAATTCTTGTGAAAACTTTGAAATCTCGTTTTTCAAGTGCGTAGTCTTAGAGGGCGGAAAAAATTGGTTCACAAACTTAGACACGAGATCCTTCCACGTCAATATAGAATTGGGTGGCTCTTTCTCTAACCAAATTTTAGCGGGCCCCGCTAAGGAATACGGAAAAAGTATCATCTTAATCGAGTCGTTAGAGACATCCTTAAACTTGCAAGTAGCGGTAAGACGATTGAATTGGCGGATATGGTTGTGTGGATTGTCCTTCTCATCACCACGGAATTTGTTGTTTTGAATCATGGACAATAAACCCGTCTTAACCTCAAAATTCTCCGCAAGGATAGCGGGAATCACAATAGCCTCTCCATAACCCTCGGTGGGTGCTTGAAGTAACTCCATCATAGTTCGATTCGCCATGGTTGGTGCTTCTCTTACAATGGGTTCGTCAATAGGAGACTCCTCAATAGAATTGTTGGGAGTGGGAGTTTTGTTTTTGCGTTTACGTGCACGTCTTGCTTGATTTCGAGTTAGCATAAACGTCACGTACAACGAGGGGATGAGCAAAGAAGATTCTTTTTGGTGTTTTGTATTTATTTTTTTGTGGTTTTTGATTGTATTAACCTTTTTGGAGCTTGGTGAAATGTATTAAGTAGACAAAAAGTCCACAAATCTCCTCACTAACCAAATCTCTTGATTAACGAAGCCTCAAGGAATGAAAACGATCACGTGGGGTGAACGCCTTCGATGACTTTAGAACGATGGTGGAACACCAAATCGTTCAAGAGGGTTTAATCAATAGAAACCAAGAAAATATATATGATACTTAGTAATACTTTGGGCGGCAAAACCCTCGATTCACTCTCACAATCAAATACTCACAAGCAAGCGGGGAAACGAGGCGGCGCGAAGCACTTAAGAGCCTTTTTCCTTAGGATATATTTTATAATATCCGCCTTATACCCACCTTATAGTTTGTATTTTCAAGATTAAGCTTCACGAAAGTATTTATCTATTTTTGCCTTTTTTCTTTGGTTTGAGATTCGAATACAATGATTGGGTAATGACCTCCCAAGTCAAGGTTGTGATTTCTCACGTATTTGGAGTACTTGTGAATTTATTGTTCTACGTATACAATATAGTAATAATATTCACACAAAAACCGAAAAACGATAATACGTATTAGTAGAGTGCTACTAATACAAATACTAATTATGGTTAGTATAAAAACAACAATGCCAAATCAAAACACAACACGCCTCCCCGACAGCGGCGCCAAAATGATAGTTGAGTTTTTACCACCCTTTAGGAAAAGAGTAATAAATAGGGCAAGTGAGCACGACGATTTAGGAAAACCGTGTGTGAATGACCCAATTAAGTTCGTTCTCAAGGAGGCTAGTGTGTTATGTGTGTAATGATATGGATTAATTTGTGATTATATTTGAGAAAAGAAAAATAGAAAAGGGATTAGAAGAGAATGACGGTTATGAAGACGGACTAAACTAAGTCTAAAAAGGCGTACACGTAAAGTCGTAAAAACCACCAAAATTAAAATTTAAACCTAAAAATTTCTAAAAATTACCAAAAATCCTTAATAATATTCTAAGAGTTTACAAAAAATCAAAACTTGCAAAAATCTTTTAATTAATTAGATAATGACTTTTTAATGCTAATTAAAGCCCTAAAAATCAAAATTAATTATTAAAAAGCCCTAAACAAGATTTTCAAGTTTGTAAACCTCAAAAATACTCTAATTAAGCTAAGAACTATTTTTCAAAATTTTAAAACCAATTAAAACTATTTTTAACCAATTAAAAACTCCTAAAATCAATTAAATCTTAAATTAATTATAAAAAATAATTAAAAGACCTAGAAAATAATTGGAAAGTTGCAAAAATCCTAATCAAGTATTTAGAACCTAGGAAAAATATAAAAACCTAGAAAATCAGACTTTTAATTTTTAATAATAAAATAATATTAAAATAATATTAAAAATCCAAAAATTATAAAAAATTCTAAAAACTTGCAAACTAGCTTTATTTGACCTAAATAACTCAGAAATGAAAGTGAAATTACCTAAATACCCCTATTGGGCCTAGAAAATGGGCCAAACCCAAAACAGTCCCTTATTGGGCTTAATTAAGGCCCAATAAGAAAAAGTGCTCAAAATAAGCTCAAAAAGCACAGGTTGACTCAAAATTTGATTTTAAACAACTTTTTCCAAAGGCCCAAAAGCTGAAAATGTGAAATAAGCTAACTTATAATAAGCAGCTTATTCTTAATGGGCTTTTTGGCCCATTAAGCCATAAGCTGATGCCATAAGCTAAAATTTAACACACAACCTTCTTTTGACCTAACAAAGACTTCTGCAAAAAGAAATTTCAAATAAGCCCACTTAATAAGCCAGAAACAAGTCACAAACTTATTCACAAAATGACAAAATAGTCGTTTTAATGATCTAGACCACCTCAGAAGCTGATTCAAGTTGCAAAATGTTTCTTTTGACAAAACTAAGCTTAAAAACCAAAGACCTTTCAAATAAGCACACTCAATAAGCTGGAAAATCAAATAAGCACTTATGTTAAAAGTCAAACAAGTTGGTTTTCTAGTAAAAAGTCAAAGTCAAAGTCTCATAAGCTCCAGTTCACTTAAATGGGTCAAACAATGAAGATCTATTACAAAAAATAAGTTGTTGCAAGTCAGAATAAGCTAGAATAGCTTATTGATAAGCTGATGACAAAATTGCACTAGCAGGGGCTAGTTTTGGATGTTGAGCAGTGGAAACTTTTTCCACTGCTTGACTATTTTGACTTTTTGTCTTTAGTGACTTTTTTGGAGATTCAGATTTCACAAAGGCACCCAATTGATCTTTGGATCAAAAGGAGTCAATCACAATCAAAATAACACAATCACTAACACCCAATTGATACAGTTTAATCAATTAATCACCAGACATTGCACAGACATGAACAATAAGCAGTTTAGCATTCAAGAGCAGTTTTAGCACAAATCAGCCAGCCAAATTCAACCAAATGCACACACAAGCTATAATAAACTCCAATAAGCAAGTCTAAACAGGTTTCATGCACTGGTTCAAAGAATTAAGCAAGATTCAAGCAATGAAAGTTACTGATGAACACTACACATGCAGTTTTCTACTTTTGCTGATGTATTTGACACACAAGCCAATTTCAACACCTCAAATCTTTCAAACAGGTTATGTTAACTTTGTTTAAACCACTTTTATCCCTAAGCATGCATACACACTAAGTGTTCCCAAAATCCTAGGTCAAAACAAGCAGAAACAAGGCCTATATAGCAGATTGATTGATTCAAATGTTCAAACCCAAAAACTTGCAGCAAAACACTCTCAAACAAAGTTATAGCAGATACAAAGCATAAACAACACTTTCCCTTAACACAAAAACAGATTACAAGCATAAACCAGTAGACCCAAACACCCCTTTAACTTTTTCAAATCAATATTTTCAAAAGCAAAACAAGATTTCAGGCCAACCAAGAATCAATTAACACTAAAACAAGTCTAATAAACAGATTCAAGCAAGAACAAGCCACAAAATTCACAAGAACAACAGTTTCATACAAATATTACCAAAAATCACAATTTAAGCAGATTTGGAGATTAAGTATGCAAACCTCATGGATGTACATCCACACCCACGAATTTTGAGCTTATGTGCTAGCAAGAACAAGCACAAGCTTCCACAAAAAGCCTGCTAAGATTGAACAAGGGTTAAGCACAATAACATGAAAATCAGAAACTTGGGAAAAACTTGATTAATGCAAACTTGTTACCCCACACTTGATTATCCCCAAGTTATAAGCCTCACCACACCTTAACCAACTCAGTTAGGATGCTATGATCAGCCCTATAGCCCAAGAATTCCAAGATTGGAACAAGACTTAGCAAAATATCAAGAAAATGAGAAAATATGCAAACTTTTGCACACTCCTCTTTTGAAAACAGGTTTTAAACTTCAAAAGCAGTAAACTAAGAACATAAACAAGCAGAATAAAGATGGCACTTGGTCTTTCTTCAAAGCACTTAACTCAAATTCATTAATCAGAAAGAGGATTTACAAGTGTTTGAACAAAGGAAAAACCAAAAGCAAACGTCTCGATGAGACCTAAGGGCTTTATATATAGCCTTACAATCTATCTAGAAAGCTGAAGAATAAGTAAAACCCTAGTATTGAACTTCCAAAATTGCCCTTGTGAATTTGAACTCATATGCTTCATGTGACTGATTCTTGGACGTATGTGAAGGAGATAGCTGTTGAAATTTGATCCAAGGGCTCAAACAAAGCTTAAAAAGTAAGCTTGTATCTGGATGGTTGATTCTCTGGCAGGGTTTTGGCTTCTTCCTCAAAAGTGACAAAGCAGGGTTTAACATGTGACAAAGGGCTGATGTGGCATGGGTTTTTAAAGTTGGGTTGTGTTTATGATTAGCTTAATCATAAATCTGGAGCAGATTAGGGTCTAATTACAAGCCATCAATAAAAACCCAATTTGGATCAAGAACATGAATAGTGCATGTTTTAATCTGTTTTAGTTTTTAAACCAGGTGTTAGGCGCGAGTTTAATTAAATAATCAGATTAGTTATAATCTGTTGTGGGTGGAAGATGACATGGCAAAATGGAGTGTGCTGATTGGTTGTTTAGGGTGAGTGGGGCACGTGTCACCATGTGACTGGCCTATGTAACTTCTTTGTCTGCCAGCTTAACACCCCCATGTTTCAGAAACTTGTCAAATTCAATCCAAACTTCTATCAACGCCATAACTAGCTTTGTCAACTTTTACCCTTTTACATTTTTGGCCCAAAAACTTTCACAAAGTGTAATCAGGGGTATTTCTTGCCATAATTGAATTCTTCAAGGGCTGGTTTGGTATTTTCTTCAATGATAATGGTCTAGACTTGCAATATTGATAATTTGGAGGACTGAAATTGCCAAGTCTTGATGATTGAGGGGCCATTTTTGCCAAATGTTGAAAGTTGAGGGTCCTTTTTGTAATTTTGAGATTTTCAAAGGACCAAACTTGTCATTTCTTGTACTTTGAAGGACTTCATGATGTATTTGAATTTGTGGATGATATTGGTTGACAATTTAGCTTTGTTGAGGGGCTAAACTTGCCAGTTCTTCAAAGTTAAGGGTCCTTTGTGTAATTTTGACAAACTTTAGGGACCAAACTTGTAATTATGAGGATACAAGGGTATAAAGTGTCAATTCTTCATAAAAGGAGGACCCTTCTTCATAATTCTTCAAATCTTCAAGGGTTTATCTTGGGAAAGTCTTCACTAGGGCTTGGTTCATTGTGCGGCTTTGTTTCCCGTGTTCGTTTTTGTATGATTCTTGTGATCTTTTGTCATTATCTCAGTATCCGTACCTAAAACACACAAGCAACAAACACAAGCATATATTTGGGTATTTTGATGATATTTAATGCATTTTAAGCCCTATTTGGAAGATGAGACTATGTATAAAAGCAGTCTCATCAACAGGGGTGGCAATACCCTGTTAACACTCAGCATACTTTGGACATGCCATTTGTGTGTTCGAGACTATGAAGAAAAAGGAAACTGTTTTGACAACTGTTTCCTTAAAGCATAATGGAAGACTACCAAGAATAGAAGGACATCATGTGACTGAGGTGGGAACTTGTAAAAGCTTGTGTAGTCACCATCAAGTACTATTTAGGTCAATCTCGTAACACTATAAATAGGATGTGTATCCATGCATTAATGTTTAACACTTTGAGATATTCATAACATTATTGCATATAACTTAGTGAATTAAACAGCTACGACTGTATTCATAAGTTAGGGTTTATTGTTGTTCAAAGTGTGCACAACACATTGTCATCAAACTGTGTTATCCATAACACTTGTAATTCTTTATTATACAATAATAAGATTACGTTTGAAAAGTAATACCTTGTGTTGATTAAGTTAAGATTAGGGTTTCTTGCACTGATTAGGGACTTTCAATTGGTATCAGAGCGGTGTTTGATATTAAAACCTTCAAGAAACATCGTTCTCAGTTTTATAATCAAGATCCACCATGCCAGAAACATCTAACCCACCACATTCACCTTCCACAAACCCATCTTCACCAAGACTCAACCCTCCTGCCAATGACGATGATCTACCCCAACTTCTTGACTCAAGAGGTGGATCACACGTCACAAGTGTAGCGGTCTTTGATGAAGAAGATTTTGCCAGTTGGAAGAGTCAATTTCTTGTGTATCTCGATGGACTTGAACCTTTTCTTCTAGAAATTTTAGAAAATGGTCCTTATATTCCCATGGCGCTTACATCCACTGAAGAAAACCCTCTTCCCAAACATCTCAAACAATGGACTCTAGCTGATAGAAAATTGGCAAACCAAGATAAACGTCTCAAGAGCATCATAATATCCTGTCTTCCCAAACACATCATGAAGTCTGTCATTCAGTGTCCCACAGCCAAACAAATGTGGACAGACCTCATCCTTGGCCATGAAGGACCCTTTGAAACAAGAGAGACAAAGATTCAGGCACTCAGACTTCAGCAAACCTATACAAGGCTGAAGATTCTTCTCAATGACCTTGCAATGAATGACGTCACTATCGGTCAAGCTGAGATCAATGCCACATTTGTCAACAGCCTTCCAAGAAAGTGGCTGAGTATGAATCAGACTCAGAGAGCTAACAACTCAATAAAAAATGACACCCTTGCCCAGATTTATGGAAAGTATAATTACGAAGAAGGGCTGATTGATACTATTTATAAGTCAGAGACTGAAAGATTTATGGTCCAAGGAGCATCTTCCAAAGCCTTGATCTCTGCAACACATCCTCTTGACAGCGATTCTGATGTTGAAGAAGATACCCGTAGCAGCCAAGAGTTCTTGACAGACCTTAATGCAGAGTTTCATGAAAGAGCCTTGCTTGCCAACCAAAGAAGATACTTCAAAAGATCAGGAAGAGTAGGATCAGCGAGTAAACCAACTGACAGGTCAAAAGAAACTTGCTTTGCCTGTGGAAAGCTTGGACATTTTCAAAAAGACTGTCCTTCCACCAAGACATCCTCACCCTCTTATCCATCAACTTCATCCAAACCTTACAAGTTCAAACAACATAACAACTCATCTCATAAATCCAATTCATCAGACACTGAGAAGAAGGATTACAAAAATAAGTACAAGGCACTTAAAGCTGAGTTAGAACAAATGAACTTGAAGATTAAAGCTCTGTCCAAGAAGAAGGGTGGTGAGAAAAAGACAGAGAAAGGATTGGTTGCTGAAACTTATGATTGGAATGATGAGCCACTGACTCCAGATGAAGAAGACACCACCAGAGTCAGCGCTTTCATGGCGATAGCTGAGGATGAACCAGCTGTTGGAAAAGGTGATGCAAGATCAAGACAATGGGTTAAATCACAATGAAAAAGGTACACAGGCTTCTATCTATGTCTGATAGTGATGAACGTAAGCATGTCCTTGATTACACCATTGTTGATTTACACTTTGTTGAGGAACAAAGAAAGAACCTACTTGATAAGTTTCACGCTGTTAAATATGAAATGCTAAATGCTAAAGCTGAATGTGAAACTCTCAGGCGGGTTAATTTAGAGAAAATATCCCTGCAAAATGAAGTAGCTAGATTAACCTTGAAAAACATTGCTTTAAATGATCAAGTCTCTGAGTTAAACAAGGTTATTGAAAAATGGTTGTGTGCTAGGTTCACTATAGATCAATTGCTTAATGATGAAGTGCCTGCTGACTTAAAAAGGGATATATCTGCTAAGAAAAATAAGCTGAGAATTCTCACCAAACCCAAAGACATTGTCTTCAAATCTACAGAGACAATTCATATGTCAGATACCACCTTGACTAATGACCCTGTCTCTGAAGATGTGACTGAGTTACCACCCTTGACCAAACTCTCTAGAGTTGAACCTAGCAGTTCCTCTCGAACTACTAAGGGTGAACTTAGTTCTGATATTGAGAAACCTCCAGCTAAAGTTTTTCATGTGCCTGCTAAACAAACTGGTAAACAAGTAGCTTTTAAGCCTGTTGCTACTAAAGCTGTGAATAAGGTTGACCCTACCACTGAAGATCACCTGTTGTCTCTTATGAAAGAAGTAGAACTCTTGAAACAACACATTAAGCCTTCCGCTGAATGATCTACTTCACATGAACCTAAGTCAGTCCTAGGTGAACCCAAAGGGGAAAGGTTAATCAAACCTTATTGCAATATATGTAAAAACTCTCACCATATGACTTTAGATCATGACAGACACATGGAAGCTAAAAGAGCTCAGACACCCTCTAGGGATAGACCATAGAGTTCCAAAAGACAACAGGGAAATTACAAACCTTTTCCTCCCTGTAAATTATGTGGGTTCACAGACCATCACTCAGACGAGTGTGGTGACTTCCCTGGGTGTGATATCTGTGGAATTTATAACCATGAAACAGTGAACTGTCCCTCCCAATGCCAAAAGTTCTTCAGGAACACAAGAGTTGCTAATAAGCAATTCAGGGAACCCACTGGAAAGTGGGTTCACCATAGGAACTAACCTGTTTCTATGTATCTGTGCAGAAATATCTCAAGGAATCGGTATGGTATCTAGATAGTGGCTGTTCTAGACACATGACAGGGATTCGACAATACCTGCACAGATACTCAAAGGAGCCTGGTCCTAAAGTGGTGTTTAGAGATAACTATTCAGGTGACACATAAGGATATGGCTCAGTGAATTGCAATAGGATTACATTTACCAGGGTTGCATATGTGAATGGTCTTAAACACAATCTTATTAGCATCAGCCAATTGTGTGATGCTGACTATAAGGTTTTGTTTACTAAGACTCAGGGAACCATATTCAACAAAAACAATGATGTTGTGCTTATTGCACCTAGAAGAAGAGATGTTTATGTCATCAACATGGCTGTTTGCTCTGAAGACAGCTCAAATTGTTTTCTTGCTAAAGCCTCTGAAAGTGTCAATTGGCTGTGGCACAAAAGACTGTCTCATCTCAACTTCAAGAACATCAACAAGATAGCCACACAAAATCTGGTTGCTGGTCTACCTTTAGTAATGTTTTCTAAAGACAAGACTTGTTTTGCCTGTGTCAAAGGAAAGCATCACAGGTCTTCATTTAAGACTAGGCAATCATTCTCTATTGACAAGTGCTTACATCTCCTTCACATGGATTTGTTTGGGCCTGTCAAACCTCAGACCATTAATCACAACAAATACACCTTGGTCATAGTTGATGAATTTTCAAGATACACATGGGTGTTCTTCCTCAGAAGGAAAAGTGATGCAGCTGAAACCATCATGTCCTTCATCAGACAGGTTGAAAATATGAATGATGTTAGAGTCAAAGCTCTAAGAAGTGATAATGGTACTGAATTCAAGAATCATCAACTTGAATCTTATTGTGATGAAAAAGGGATTTCATAGAACTTCTCTTCAGCTGGCACCTCTGAACAAAATGGTGTGGCTGAAAGAAGAAACAAGACTTTGATTGAAGCAGCCAGAACTATGTTGAATGGTGCAGCCCTACCAAATCAATTTTGGGGAGAAGCTGTTCACACTGCCTGCTACACTCAAAACAGATCAATCATTGTCAAAAGACATGGTAAAACTTCCTATGAAGTTTTCAGAAAAAGATCCCCAGATGTCAGCTATTTTCATGTGTTTGGATGCCCTGTGTTCATTTATAACTACAGGGATAAACTTGGAAAGTTTGATGAAAAAGCTGATGATGGTTTCTTCTTGGGATACTCTCCAACAGCCAAAGCCTTCAAAGTATTCAACATCAGAAGATAAGAAGTAGAAGAAACCTTCCATGTTAGATTCAATGAAGATGATGAAGTCATTTAGAAAACATGAACAGAGGGTGATGAGATTGATTTTAATGAAAATGTCTCTTTTCCAAGTGATGAGTTCACAGAACCAAGACCTACCAGTCATCATCACTCCAACACTCTCACTCTCTATGTCCATGCCTTCGACCCTCTGTCCACTCACTACATAGAAGTTCCTACCTCTCAGGAACTTGATGAAGAAGAACCACAAATCTCTAGAAGTCCTTCTCCTTCAAATGCTATTGATGACTCACCAATTCTTCAAATACCTGAAGACTCTCCTGCTGATATTTAAGCTGTACCTCTTGACATGGCTGAAGAAGACTCTGACACTAAAGTAGTCTTTGAAGAAAGCCCTCCTAGTCAGCAGGATGAAACTCATATTGTACCAGCTATGCCCACAAGTGTTCCTGTTCTTGAGTCCCCAGCTCCTCAAAATAAGTGGTCAAGAGATCAACACATTCTTCTTGTCAACATTATTGGGGAACCTAATGCAGGGGTCACAACTAGACAGAGAATCCAAGACTCTGAGTCAGCCTCAGCCAATGAATGTCTCTTTGCTGAATTTCTTTCACAAATTGAACCTAAAAGAGTAGCTGAAGCTCTGGTAGAAGAAGGATGGGTAGCTGCTATGCAAGAAGAGATCAATCAGCTCAAAAGGAACAAAGTATGGACACTAGTGCCAGCTCCACCTGGAAAGAATATCACAGGCACTATATGGATCTATAGAAATAAGATGGATGAAATTGGGAACATCATCAGGAACAAGGCCATACTGGTGGCACAAGGGTTCTCTCAGACTGAAGGAATTGATTATGATGAAACATTTGCTCCAGTTGCTAGACTTGAAGCCATCAGAATCTTCCTTGCTTATGCTGCCTATATGAACATCACTGTGTATCAGATGGATGTAAAGAGTGCATTCCTCAATGGTGATTTGGCTGAGGAAGTGTATGTTGCACAACCTGAAGGATTTGAGAACAGCGAGTTTCCCAACCATGTGTATAGGCTTCACAAGGGAATGTATGGGCTGAAACAAGCTCCAAGAGCATGGTATGAAACTCTTTCCAATTTCTTAACTGAAAATAAATTTGTCAGGGGTTCTATTGATAAAACACTATTTACCTTCAAGGATAAGAGTGATTTCGTCATTGTGCAGATTTATGTGGATGACATCATCTTTGGGTCAACAAATGTCAATCTTAGTAAATGTTTTGCTAAATTAATGACCAAGAAATATGAGATGAGTATGATGGGTGAATTAACTTACTTTTTGGGCTTTCAAATTAAACAATGTCCTAAGGGAATTTCAATTTGTCAAGAAAAGTATGTTAAGGATTTACTTAAAAAATATGACTTAGCTGATAGTGCATCAGTGAAATGCCCCATGCTTCCACCCAACAACTTGGGCCCTGATGAGTCAGGGGTCTCTGTTAATGAGACTTTATATAGAGGCATGATTGGGTCACTCGTGTATCTAACAGCTAGTCGTCCAGATATCTGATTCTCCACATGTCTCTGTGCAAGGTACCAAGCTAACCCAAAAGAATCCCATCTAGTGGCTGTTAAGAGAATTTTCAGGTATCTCAAAGGAACACCATCCTTAGGCCTATGGTATCCAAAGGAATCAGGCTTTGATCTCAAGGCCTATTCAGATTCAGATTATGCTGGATGCTGTATTGACAGGAAAAGCACTTCAGGCAGCTGTCAAATCCTAGGAGGAAAATTGGTTGGATGGAGTGCTAAGAAGCAAAACTCTGTGGCTATGTCTTCAGCTGAAGCAGAATATGTCGCTGCAGCCAGCTGTTATGCTCAGGTGCTCTGGATGAAAAGTTAATTGGCTGACTATGAAATTTTGTATGACAAAGTGCCAATCTTTTGTGACAACACCAGCGCCATTGCCATATCCAACAACCCTGCTCTTCACTCTCGTACCAAACACATTGATATCAGGTATCATTTTATCAGGGATCATATAATGAAGGGAGATATTGAGCTGTATTTTTTCCCACAGAGCTGCAACTAGCTGACATCTTTACAAAGCCTTTGGCTGAACCTTCGTTCAACAGACTAGTTGTTGAGCTAGGGATGCTCAATATCTCAAAGCCTGTGGCTTGATATTAAATGTGTTCATTAAATGATTGATTCTATATTAAATGTTTTTCACATGAAACTAGGTAGTTACTTTCCAAGTAAATGCAAAAAACATTCTCAAATATTTAATCATTTATTTTTCGAATAACGAGGAGACAAACAATTTTGAAAGGTCAAGGGGGCCCACTTGAGCAGCCATTTTCGCACCTTGCATTTAATGCGGTTGAATAACTGTTCACTTAGTTTGAATATATATTGTCTCTTTTCTCTTCTCACCCACCACCATTCTCATTTCTCAAATCTACTTCTCTCTCTAAGTTCTTATCTCTCTTAACCCATACTCCATCTTCTTTCACCTTCAACATCGAATCCATGGCGTTTTCAGTTCCCAAAGCAGCAAATGTTAACTTCGAGATCAACGAAAGCATCCTTGCCTCCAACAACGCCATTGGATGGATAAAGGCTCCCAATAGCACCTATTCAGATCTGGTCAGTTTCATGCAGAATTGTGACCTAAGTGAAGCCTTCACCAAATCCCCTTCCACCTTTTACCAAGAATACCTTAGGGAATTCTGGTACTCTACTGAGGTGGTTGATGACACCATAACATTTAGCCTTTCATGCAATGAACACCCTTTCGCCTTCTCCATTCCTCTTTCAGGCTCTGTGTATGTCTGACTATTAAGGCCAAGTTTACCTGGATCAAGGAAACAGCTGCCAAACTTAAGATTGATCCCTCACCATAGCTTTTTGAACAAGAACCCCCAAAGACTGGCAACAAAAAAAGAAGAATTTCTCAAATTGTTAATGAAACTTTTGTTACTGAAGATGTTCAAGTGGATGGCATGCACAGGGATTTGATACTCCCCAATGGTATTGTTGGCCCAGTTGATGGTCAGACATACACATAGCCTGAAAGAGGAATGGCATTCATGAACAGGGCTTGCCAGTATGCTTTTCAAAGGGAAGATGAGCTGTGCTTAGCTTCAACTATTCAGCTACTTTGTCACAAGAAGTCACTCAAGATCAACACAGATTATTCCAAGAAGTTTGCCAAGACTTTGCAGGATGAACTAGATAACAGATTGGACTTGGATGAAGCTGAAGAAAGGATTAAAAATGATGACTATTGAAGATGTTCACAGCCCTTTCTACCTTTATATTTTATTTTACTTATGTAATGTACTTGTAATTTTTCTTTAAGTATTAATAAAATCATGAGGTATGTTTGTTTAGATCTGTTATGAGTAAGAAGAAGCTGTTAACTCACTTACGTTAACTTAGTTAGATCTATCATTATTTATGTTTAAATAGGGGGAGATTGTTGGGAATCTAAACTTGTTAGATTCCCTGATCATAGATTTAAACATAATTAGGCTGTTAGATAGTCCCTTGCATGTGCCTAGGAGGCAGGCAAGTTTCGCAAGACTCACAGAGATCCAAGTCTCTGTGAGCAACCTCAGAGGAGTCCATGTCAGAGACATTGTCAAGGAAGTCAAAGATTACTTGAAGACATACTCATTGGCTGTGATGGATAACAGCCAAGATGTATTAGGGACTCTGAGGGGTTGAGGGTTAACAAGGGTGGCAATACCCTGTTAACACTCAACACACTTTGGACATGCCATTTGTGTGTTCGAGACTATGAAGAAAAAGGAAACTGTTTTGACAACTGTTTCCTTAAAGCATAATGGAAGACTACCAAGAATAGAAGGACATCATGTGACTGATGTGGGAACTTGTAAAAGCTTGTGTAGTCACCATCAAGTACTATTTAGGTCAATCTCGTAACACTATAAATAGGATGTGTATCCATGCATTAATGTTTAACACTTTGAGATATTCATAACATTATTGCATATAACTTAGTGAATCAAACAGCTACGACTGTATTCATAAGTTAGGGTTTATAGTTGTTCAAAGTGTGCACAACACATTGTCATCAAACTGTGTTATCCATAACACTTGTAATTCTTTATTATACAATAATAAGATTACGTTTGAAAAGTAATACCTTGTTTTGATTAAGTTAAGATAGGGTTTCTTGCATTGATTAGGGACTTTCAATTAAAGAGTATCTATATCCTGTTATAAGGGTTTTAAAATATATGGAATGGATGATATTATTTCTAACACATTTGTTTTTTTTGTATTAATATACTTTTGATGAGTCTGTTCTTCTTTGCTTTATAATTTAGATTCCGTATTACTTGTTTAGTTGAGTAAGAGTTCTCAAGTGCTCTAGTTTGATTACAAGCTATTATACAAATCATTAAGAAGATATAGATCAATTCAAAGGGATCAACACTTATGACCAGCAAGTTTAAGATGAGTATGATGGGTGAACTCACATACTTTCTTGGTCTGCAGATAAAACAATCTGACCAAGTCATCTCCATCAATCAAGAAAAATATTTCAAGGATCTGCTAAAGAAGTATGATATACATTGTGCTTTAGTAAAAACACCAGTGGTACCCATAACAACATAGGACCTGATCTCAATGGACAATCAGTCAATGAGCCTCAGTTTAGAGGTATGATTGGTTATCTAATATATTTAACTACAAGCAGACCTGGTATTCAATTCTCTACCTGACTTTATCTAAGGTACAAAGCAAATCCAAAGGAATCACACCTTATTTCTGTAAAGAGAATCTTTAGATACCTATAAGGTACACCAAGTCTAGGTCATTGGTACCCCACGTCCTTTGGATTTGATCTCAAAGGGTATTCAGACTCTAACAATTCTGGATGCAATTTAGAAAGAAAAAGCACCTCTGGTGGTTGCCAATTTATGGGTGGCAAACTTGTGTGTTAGAGTGTTAAAAATCAACAATTAGTTGCCATGTCCTCAGCAAAAGCTGAGTATGTGGCAGCTGCTAGAAGTTGTGCCAACGTTTTATGGATGAAATGCCAACTGGCTGAGTATGACATAGAATATGAAAAAGGTAAAAAAAATTTGTGCTAACACTAGTGCAATTTCAGTATCCAATAATACAGTCCTTCACTCAAGAACAAAACACGCTGATATCAGATATCACTTTATCAGAGATCACATTGTGAAAGGGGACATTTAGTTACATTTCATCCCCAATAAATACCAATTGAATGATATCTTCACCAAACCATTGGATGAACCAACTTTCAAAAGATTGATAATGGAGTTTGGTATGCTGAACATTGATGATACAAAACCTGAACCTTTAGAATTCACTAAAGAGTCCTAAGGGTTCCGTATTTTATAATTGTTTTGATTTCTATAAAGTAGCAGTGTCTGAGTAAAGGAGTGTGCAATGTCATGTGTCTATTTCATAATATGTGATTGTGTACATGATGATTGTCGCCTTATCTGACACACTGAAGCTGAATAGCTAATCACAAAAATCATTAAAGTGTTTCTTTAGAATTTTCTGAACAAAGTTTTCTTTATACAAATGAGTAGCTAGGCCTGAGTAGAGGAGCATGCAACGTCATATGTATTGTTCATTTATGTGAACATGTATATGGAGTTTTGTCGCCTCATCTAACACACTAAATCTCACAAGTATTATCGTCAGGTTCAGTATAACTGGCCAACATCTTTTAAAACCAATCAATCATGTGTTTGAAAAGAATTAAATGGAATTGAATTTTTCTTTGAATAAATACAAAAACATTCTAAGTACTATTACTTTATTAAGGAAAATCAAACATCAACATCTATAGTCAACAACCCTCTGACTCAAGAGTTATTTCACTGTTCAATGTGTTAGAAACCACTCTTTTTTTGTAGAACATTAATGAGAGAGTTTGTGCCAAATATTAAAAAAAACCTAAATCTTTTGGTAACTTATCCAAACAGTTTTAAGTTTTTTATAAATTTGTTTAAGTTTTATACAAATGCTTTGTTCTTTAGATTTCATATCACACTCACAAAATATTTTTCTCATTTACACACACAAACTCTCTCACTTTCTTCAAACAAAGAACACAAACAACAATGACAGAACCATCTACCCAACAAAATGTTGAGATCACCCTTAACCCATCAACCCATGTTAACTATCCATTGGAATACATCATCTTTAAACCAAACAACCTTGTTTTACTCGAACCTAAAACCATATCATCTGTTCTTGGAAAAGAGGTATTGAGTTTTGTATCAAAATGTGTGCTTAGAGAAGCATTATTTAAGGATCTAGCGATGATGTTTCAAAATGTTTTGAAGGAATTTTGGTTTACTACTCAACCCTCAAAGAACAAGAAGTCGACTGAGTTTGATTCTACATATGTAGAACTTCATGGTAAAATTGGTTTAAAATTGTTTAGAGGGTTTTGGGTTTGAACTATTTGGATAATGCTAGTGATTATGAGGCTATACCTGATGATTTTTCTGTGGATAGAAACATTTTTCAAAGAAATTAGGTATACTGAGGAAATAACTAACAAGGGTGGGCTGAAGAGAAGTTGCTTACTACCTAGGTGGAAGTTGCTTATGACTATCCTGATTGAGTGTTTGGGGGGTAAAACATGTGGTCTTGATCAAGTAATTCAAAAAGATGCCATCATTTTATACTGTCTGGCCAAAGGGGTCAAAGCTGATTTTGGGAGGTTAATTTTTGAAGATCTTCATGTTAAACTAGAGAAAAGGACCAGAGAGAAAAATGTAGTGTATACTAGATTTTTATCTCTAATTTTTGTTGACCATCTTGGAGGCTCATATGCTTAGCTTCATGGAGAAAAATTGATGTTTCAACCTTTTGGGCATAAGCACTGGAACATTCCAGTTAGCACCATTAATCCTCCTTTCACACCACCCATGTTGGCGATTTGTTCAGTATAGGGGCCAGTAGTGTATAAAGCTCCTAAAGACACTACTCCAATTAGAGAAGGGGATCTCAAAGGCAAAATCCTGGAGCTTCATCTGGACCACGTCAGAAACAAAGTGCTATTAATACTAAGAGAGCCAAACGTGAGTCCAAGAAAAGGAGTTCCCACACAGATCCTTCATCAAAGGAGGTATCTGATGTATTCTAAGGCCACATTTCAGAGAAAGCTAATTCCTCGGCCAAGGAACAAAACCTAAGCCATAGACCACCTTCATCACTTGCTGGAGGTGGCATGCGTAAAGAGGCCCTGAAGGCAACCCAACCCAAGTTCTTTAGGAGAAAAGGGTGAAGAAAGTGCTCACCCTTAACTCACTAGAGTAGATTCAGCATCAGTAAGCACTTTAAATTTGAATTCATTACCAATTTCATTACAATATCATTTCATTTGTCACTCTGAGTCAGCATCAAGGTGTAAGGTGTCAGCAAACATAACAGCAGACGCTGACCATGGCTAATATGTTCTTAATGATGTAGTCCCGCAACAACAGGGACTTACTAAAGGGACCAAAAACATACTCATTGATCGAAACTCATCAGGGACTTTTTCTCAGGATCCATCAAGTCAAACCAAGCCTGGTGGTGAAGAAGTTGAAACTGATCCTCACAAAGAAGATGATGATGTTGGAGCCTCCAAGTCAACAGAGGAAGTGCCTCATACCACTGGCGCCAAGGTGGGACACTTGCCTTCATTCATGTTTACCATGTCTTCTATGGATCTGGAGAAGGAATTTGGCTTAGATGAAAGGGCACTAGTCAACCTTGGTGAGAGTGACCCTGAAGATGATATTGCTGACAAATCAAGTACTTATCCTTCAGTCTCAGGTAGCAACATTAAAAGTAGATAAAGCTAAAGCCGAAGCTAAAATTGCTACACTGAAGGCTAGACCAGTTCCTCCAACTGCTGAAGAAATCAAAGATGTCTTACTTGCTGCTCTAAAGCCTATGGTAAAAGATGTGGTCAATACCATTAATTTGAAGCAAGAGATGTCCTATCTCATGGAATCCATCAACAGTGCTTCTATGGAGTTTCCTCCAGAATTTGTTCATGTCCATGGTCAAGTAAATGAAATATGTGACTCTGTGTCCAAGATTAAAGATAGGATGGCCATGCTGGAGCAACAAAAATTGATTCTTTCTAAAGAAGTTCAACAGAAACTTGCTGCTCATGATAATGTTCCAGCAATGTTGGCCAAGGTAACATCTTCATTTGATTATATTGGAGCCTTCCTTCCTCATGGTGCGTCAGCAGAAGTTGCTACGCATTCTTCTGCTAAGGGGGAGAAAACCAATACCATTCAGAATTTATGTCAAAGGCATGCAATGAAGAGAGCCCAGAAGCAGCCAGTGACAAAATTTGTGTCACCTTTCGATTGTGGTAAATTACACCCTTTAGGAAAAAGGCGTAAATGCGGTAAGTACTAAGTGTCGATTTATGAAAATCAAGCACTAATGACCCAAAGGTGAAAGTTCATTTCCCGAGGAGGTTGATTGTGTGTGAAAAACTTGTATGATTTTGGTTTAATATTTGTAGTAAGAAAAGATGAGAAAAGAGAATAACAGATATGAGAAAATTACACTACGACGTACAAAACGTAAAACCGTAAAATAGACAAAATAAAAACTTGCACTAAAAATTCCCAAAAAATCCAATTAGGGTTTACAAATGATCAAAACTTTTCCAAACCTTTTAGTTAATTAATATTTAATTTTTTAATACTAATTAATGCCCTAAAAATCAAATAAATTAATAAAAAGACCAAATAAAGATTTTTCAATTTGTAAACCTCAAAAATAACTAAATAAAAGCAAAAAGTATTTTTCCATATTTTTAAAACTATTAAACCTATTAAAAATAATTAAACACTAAAATTAAATATTAAAATAATATAAAATCAAAATTTTAAAAACTTGCAAACTAGTTTATTTTAACCTAATTAAACAGAAAATGAAATTGAAATTACCAAAATACCCCTATTGGGCCCCCAAATGGTCTAAAAAACATTGTACTTAATGGGCTTTAAAGCCCAATAAAAATCAAACTCAACTAAATAAGCCCAAAATCACCAGTCTAACTTAAAATTCAATTTTAAACAAAAAAAACTGTAAAGGCCCAAAAGCTGAAAGTAAGCTTATCACGGCTTAAATGTGACACAGCTTATTCTTATTGGGCCAATAAGCCCAATAAGCTGTAAGTTGATGCCATAAGCTCTAATTCAACACACATTCTTCTTTTGTGATTATAAACCAGTTTGTAAAAGAAATTTTGAAAAAGATCAACAAATAAGCCAGAAATAAGCAAAGTAGAATTTCAGTAAACGACAAAATAGTCGGGTTAGAGAATTAAGTTGTTTCAAGAGATGATTCTTTTTGCAAAAGGTGACAAATAAGAAAACTAAGAAGATTCAACAAAGAAAATCCCAAAAAGCCAAGTAGAATAAGCTGGCTGAAAAAGCCAAATAAGTTGGTATTCTAGCAAAACCTTAACCCAATAAGCTGAAACCTTCCAGATATGATATTAAGCTGAGAAAAATGACACCTATTACAAAAGATAAGTTATTGCATGTGCCAATAAGCAGAACTGAAAAATAAGACAAATTGAGCTTATTTGAGCAAAAGTCAAAGTGTTCCAAATTTCACCAAATTACCAAGACTTGTTTATGAGCTTGTTTTAAGCAATTTTTGAGAAGGATTCAAGGCTAAATACTATGAATCAAGTAGGCCAGTTAGCCAACTTGATTTCAATTTTGTACAAATATGGCCAATAAGCCAGTTGGCTTATAAGCACTCAAATAAGCAATCCAAGTATCAAAACAAGTACACAAGCAGCCAAATAACAAGTAACAAGCAATAGAATAGTAGGACAATCACTAGATAGTCAAGTGCAAAGCAAAATAGGAGTGGTCACTTTGCTGATGTAAATGACTACTTCATCCAACTTCTATAAGCTATAACTTTTCCAATAAAGCCACCAAAGTTAACAAATAGATATAGCACACAACAAAAACTCTTCCCAAACCAAAAATCAGACCCTGAATCCAACAAACAAAGCTTTTATGACTTCTGATGTGTTTGACCAATTTCAAAACACTTGGACTGGTTTTTTTAAAAAACTTGGAAAACCCTTTCCAAACTTTGTGAGACTTAACCAATGACCAAAACAGCTTCCAAATGACTTGTTTAGAGAATACCAACCCTAATAACTAAGGGCACAAGGCCACAAGGCCTTTTGATCCCAAAATCCCAAACAACCTTGTTTTAGTACTTTTTCAAACAAACTTCTTATTTTTACAAGTAACCTACTGATTTTATTCTTACTAGAGGTCTACTAGGTGACACTAAGCAGATGTAAACCAAAAGCTAACAACCACAAACACAAGAACTTAGAATCACATAGAAACTTAACTAAACAGATTATAAGCTAAAAATTAAAAAGAGAAAAGGAAGAATGAATGAACCTCATTCCCTTTACTCCCTAGGGAAGGTCAGCAATGCTCCTTGGACCACTCTCAACAACTAGGGAGTGACCAAGGTTCTTGGACAAGGACTTGATGCAAGCAAGAACCACAGATCTAGAACAGATTTTGGTTTATCAACAGATTTCCAACACAAAACAACAAAAAAACCAAACCAATGGCTCTAATCCTCTCAAAAGCTTGCTAGAAACAAGCTTTTAACAAGCTTATAGCCTGGCATGGGGTTAGTAACAAGTTTAAACAATAATAGTGGAATATAACAATAATAGTGGAATGAAAACCACTTTGCAATCACTAGCACAAACTTAAGCAATGAAGATCAAGCTTCACCACTCAAACACTAAGGATTTGAGAGGCTACTAAGTAGATCTAAACACTTAGAAACGAAAAGCTTGGATCAACAACCCCTAGAATATAAGTGAAAAATCTTTATTCAGAAACTTTGAAAATCATGTTTTCAAAACTTGAAAAATTGATTCAAAACCAACGTGGCCAAAACAAACCACAAGAACAACTCACAATGATTAAATGGAACTCAACTTTACTCTCAAACAACACCAACTTTCAAAAACATAAAAAGGAATTACGATTTTTAACAAACTACGAAACTTTTATAAATTTTAAAAACGAATTACAAATTTGAAGAGTAAAACTGGAACAAAGGCTCTCTCACATGTTGAGGAGTCCTTTTTATAGAGCTATAAAGACTATTCTAGAACTAAAAACCCTAGCTAATGATTTTTAGAATTGCCCTTGGACGTTTGAGTGATGAGTTGTCCCTTTTGATCTTGGCCGTTTGTTTTGTGCATAGGGAGCAAGCATGAGGTGTGGGCTGTTGATTGATCCACGTGGTTTTACTTGGAGACTAAGTTGTCCTCTTATTGGTGCAGGAGAGGCTTGGGTGGGGACCATGGGTGATGGGGTGTGAGTGTTTAAGCGTGGGATGAATGCGTGTTATGGTAAGTGACACGTGAGTGGTTTTAATTTGAATTTACCCTTTAGTTGGTAAAAGTTATTTCTGGGTGGGGAAGGTGTGTAAATAGTTGTGTTTGATCCGAAAAAAGTGGGATAAAAGTGTTTAGCACAATTTTGTGGGTTTGAATGTTTTAGTGGGCAAGTTTGTTCCTTGTACTTTGGCAAATCATGTAAACAAAGTTTTTCATCCTTTAGTCCCGTATTCCTTTGTTAATAAACATTCAGTATTCACACTTTGGCCACAAAATGTTTTCAAAAGGATTTTTAGGGCTTGTTTAACTTTGCTATATTTACAACATTAGTCCTTTAGTTCTTTTATCCATTTAAAAAGGACTAGATGTGTAATATTCTTGATCTTGATGGTCTTCTTTGTAAGTTTGGCTTTGAGGAGGACCATTGTTGACAAATCTTCAATTTTGAGGGACTAATCTTGTAAATTCTTCAAAGTAGAGGGACCTTTTTGTAATTTTGACAAACTTAAGGGACCAAACTTGTAATTATGAATATACAAGGGTATTAAATGTCATTTCTTCATTGGTGAAGGATTATTCTTGAACATCTTCAATACTTCAAGCCTTTTCTTTGGAAAATCACAACTAGGGCCCGGTTCATTGTGTGGCTTCATTTCTCGTGTTCGTTTTCCTTGTTTCTTGTGATATTTTATCTTTTTCACGATATCCATACCTAAAATACACATGTATCAAACAAAAGCATAATATATGATATTTTAATGACATTTTATGCTTTTAAAGCCTAAAAAGAACGATGAGATCATGTATAAAGGCTATCTCATCACTCCCCCATACTAAACCATTGTCGTGCTGTAACACCCCCAAATTTATACAACTCAGTTCAACGGAAGACTAGTTGGTGTTACGGGATAGCACATTACTCACATCATAGACAACGCATAAAAATCGCGTCGTTTATTAATAAAGCATTTCCATTCATAAATATCAAAGTTACATAGGTCCCAAGTCATTGTATTTAATACAGGTTTTACAAACATTTGAATGGAAATTATAATTTAAGTGCGGCCCATGAATTCTTGTCGTCCTCCCGAGAATTACCTTCAAGTACCTGAGATAAAACATGTTAAAATAAAAGGTCAGCGATAACGCCGAGTGAATTCATAGAGTTTAATAAAATCCATCAATATAACATCGGTATAAAATTATTACCGAAAATCATTTTGTACAAATCATTGTAATAGGCCATAAAATAGCCAAAATCATTTTATACAAATATTTATCAATTCATAATATAGGCATTTGCCTTAAAAACCGTTATATGAATCATTGTCGCTAAAAACACCATACAATACGTTTTGCAACGTTGTATAGATTAAATAAAAACCGTTATATGAATATGGTTATATAAAACCAAAACACGAACATAATATCAATAGTATGACCCTGTATTGCTAGTCAGGCAATACATCGTAATTCGGTGCGTCTAGTAGTATTTCGTTAATTTGGATTATTATAAGCCGCATGACATTGTTACCTAACTAAAACAAACAACGGGTAGCTAACCCGATACTCAATTTGCCCATCTAATGTAGCGTGTCTTCACAAAGGTCACGCTATGGAAATCTTCTCATACATAAATTCGCTTACCAATCAATGTGGCACGACGGGGATCAACCGTCAAGGCGCGAACTGGGGTGATCGTCCCCAAATAGTACTATTATATGCATAAGCGTCTACCAAATCCTGGTAGTTCACAATTCATGCTAATGGGACTTTTAGTGACATAACCTAACTTTAATAATCCATTTTATTTCATCTATCGGGTCCTTTAATCATTTATCAGGTCATACAATCGGGTCATTCAATCATACGGGTCCAAATCAATAAACAAACAATCGGGACAAATGGTGTCCTATTTTATAAAAACTAACATGTTATCTCCCTCCCGGGTTTATAAAACATTTCATAAAAACATTTAAAAGAGTGCGAGGCTATGAACTCACGTTGATGTGGGAAGGCGGGTTATCGGCAATTCGGACGTACGGTACGTGGTTCAATCACGGAAACCTAGACAAATAATACTTGTCTTAGACTCATGTCCAATGACTTTATAAAAATAACAATTATGTATACATATGATGATTGTATATATATGATGATCAAGTGGGTTTAAATATTCTCGTTTACTCATTTTAGTGTTATGTGTCGATAGCTTTTATACTAGTTTACTAGTTTTACCTATTTACGTGTTTTAGGTTCAATAAACTTATTATAAGTTCTTTAACTTCTATTATTCCACTTTATACTTGTATTATCAGTATTTATACTTTATAAGTTGGGCCCAAATGGGTTAAGCCCAATAAGTTCTTTTTATAAGCGTTTAACTTATTTAGTCCAATTATTAGTCCAATATGTTTACTTAGCTCGTTTATGTCCGTATGTCCTATAGTTCGGGTTTTATCGGTTTTTACTTGTATTAGTTACATATATATCAGTATATGAGTTTTAAAAAGTTTACATTAGACGGGTCCAACCGTCTAAGTTTTATTTAGCAAAAACGTTAATTTTACGGTAATAGCCGAAAAAGTCGTAAAAATCAAGTTTATAGTTTTTCTAACTTATAAATATTATTCCACTACCATTTTTATAATTTATCCATCTATTTAACCTTTAACATATTTATATAAATAAAATTCATGAGTTAGTGGGTTTTAACTTTACATTTTATACAATATAACTTTGAGTGCTTATATAATAGTAATAAACATTAATTCTCAAAATCTAATTTTTATTTTCATCTTCACCAAAACTGCCATATCTAGAGTTCTATATGGAGATAGAAGCTCAAATTTTTATCACATAAACTACATGATATGTACTCCATTTAACTCTCCTATAGCTACTGTTGAATAAGCCTATAAGTATTTTCTGAAAATCGTCCAAAACAGTAAACTCAGATTTGTACTCTAAACTTGTTTTGATCATATCTCACTCATTACAATGATTCCATTGCATGGCCAACTCTCACATGTGTACAAGACCCATAGCTTACTGTAAATACATTAATGTATGCCATTTTATCAGTTCATGACATATTTTTTTACTGTTTTATACAGCATCATTTTTAAGAAAGATTTTAGCCTTGTTTCTTATAGTTTTTCACTTTTTTAATCATATTTATCAACACCAAATCCCCACACAATACTTTTAATCATCATTCATCATCATATACATTTACATAAGTAAAAGAAATACAAGATTACATAATCAAAAATAACAAGAGGATGAGGAGGACAATCTTTATACCACCAAGTTGATGTAGGTTGTGATTTGGACATGGATTTTGATGGAGAAACTTGTGATAAATCAAGACCATCTTCAAGACCCCCATTCTTCATGAACACCTTGTGGAAAATCAGCCCCAAGACTCCATGGAAACTCCTCCTTGGATGTTAGAATCACCACCAATCAATAGGGTTTCAAAAGGGCTTCAACATGTGTATGAACAACATGGGATTTCATGGTTAAATCAAGATCAAATGGGTGTTTTTGGGGTAATATGGGACGGCTCAAAGAGAGAGTGTGAGAGAAATTTGGGTGGATTTGCATGTTGTAAATGAGAGAAAGTTGTTTTAGGTAGTGGTTTTGTAAGTTGGTGGTATGTGTAAGCTTAATTGTGAAGCTAAGTTACATGTGTAACTTAGTTTCATGTAACTTGGAAACCTAAGGGTGTTGTGGCCGGTTATAGTGGGGGTGGGGCAAGTGTCCCACTTGTCTCATCCCCATTTATTTACGGGTACTCCTCGATTCTAGTTTCCTCGATTTGCGTGCCCTCGGGTCATTTTACGAAAAACGTTTTTATAAATTATGAATCAACGTCACAAAACGAATCCAATAAAAATTGTTTCATCAAAAACGGAGTTCGAAAACGTACATACGTAATCCTAAGGTTTCCGGTTTAGTCGTAAAGGACGTTAAAATAAAATCGTAAGTCCTAATCTCTTCTCGTAAATTTGTGAGTTTATGAACCAACACAAATTTAAAACTCCAAAATAATATTCACGGATAAATTTATTTTCTGAAATGTCGGACTGTTACCAATGACGCTGTATGTAAACGTAAGCACGTAACGTAGAATCCTCCGGTTTAAACGTAGTCGACGCTATTTCAAGACGTAAATCCAAATTACTTCCCAAAAATAAGTGAGTTCATAATGTAACCTCAAAATAATATTTTTAAATAATATTCGAGAATAAAATATCAACCATAAATTGACGGATTGTCACACGTGCCCTCACACAATGCTAGAATAAAGTATCTAAGCATCTCCAAAATCCAATTTTATTACCCTGTATTGAAAAGTAAACTTGCTATACTACAACTACGATGTGTTAAAGACACTATGTATGATTTCCTCACGAATGTGACTTTTAGGGTCAACGAATAAAACAAGTGAATGTCTCATAGAGTAAAGTTCGTCATCCTTGATTGTCATACATTCCACGCTAAGTGCAAAAAGGAGATCATTGTTGGTACAAGTCACAATGCTAACACTACTCATACGTCTAAATTGTGTAATACTTTTTCTCCACGCAATCCTAGTTATTATGAAAAGAAAAGGTATCTAGAATTTTTTAACTACTTGTCATGGATCACAAGTGATTCATATTGATTTATTTGAGTATTTATTAGTCCGAAAATAAAGTAGCACGATTTAATTGATAGTTACCTAGAGGACAAAATCTTTTAAAACGGCTTCTCTTAATCTCATTAAGTTCATATCTTGACATAATTCATTTTACGATTTGAGACCTTTCTCGGACCGATATTTGGCATGTACTTCATACTTCGAATCTTGGAAGACGTTCTTGAAATAATGGTCTTCTCTTCATATTTGGAATTTCTTCGCTTGATGTTTTTGAGAGATTCTTCATACTTGGACCATGACTTCATCATTTTTCTTCAATATTTATTTTGGATTTTTATATACAACGATCTGCCTCCTTTTCGGACTTGGATATATTATGCTCATACCTTGTTAGGGTCTTTTTGGATAGAATTTCTCCATGATCTTTAGGGGAGTAAATTTCTTTTCGTCGTGTGTCTCGATCCTTCATATTAATTTTGGAATAATGATTATTCACAGCATCTTGGATCTTTAGCAACAAAATAGAGTCCTCATGCCTTGTTAGGGACTTTTTGGAACTTCGCCAATCTTTGCATCCCGCTTCAATAAGTTATGCCTTGGCTATGAACTATATTCAACCACGAGCAACTTTTAAACGATCTGAGGCTAGAAGCTAAGTAACCTTTCAAATCCTACGACCTTACTTATTGCATTTGATTTATTCCTAATGCATTGATCTTATGGGAGAAAAAGCCACAATTAAAAACATATGAGCTTTTGAAAGAACATTTTCGTGTTTTGCGTTTAGCATGATCACTTGTCTAACTCTATCACTTCTCGTTTTTCACTATTTAAAGACCTCTAATTAAAGAGACTCGTGAATATTTAGCCATGCAAGTCAAAATTAAGCCAACTTTGGATTAGCTTCATTAAGAATATATTAAATCGAAGTTTTTGTTTTCAAGTCACCTATATGATCTTGCACTTTCTTAGACCTTTTCAAGTTTTGAGAATGCATTTTAAAGTTCCTTTGATAAGTGACTTTCTAGGACCAATTATAGGAACTTGCGAAAAGTTCTTGTTCTTAACCCGTATGAGCTAAGACTATCGCGTTTTAAAGTTCCCTATATAAAAGTCTAGCAAAACTTGATTCAAGCTGGTTAAGGAATGTAAAGGACTCCAAATGCCCATCAAGTCAAAAATTAACTCTTATTCTACCCATCGGAAAATATACATTCATGTCATAAATATACTTATGAAAACTAAGAATTTTGTTTTTGAAACTTGGCCATTTTTAGCCTTATTTGCAACAAAACAAAACAAAACGATGAAAGTTGGAAAGCGTGAGTGTGTAGCAAGGCACATATCTATTCACCCCCATACTAAAAATAAACATTTTCCTCAATGTTTAGAGTCTAAAGGTGGAACACCCCCATACTAGATACAAAGAGTCGAATGCTTAGGATCTAGCATGGAAAGGGTGATCAACAATATATCTAAAGCCGTTGGTGAATTATGCTAGACGATACTTGTTAGAAAAATAAAGAATATGTCATGGATTCGTGAAAAATACTTCATGCAAATGATCGAGGCTCATGTAAACGAACAAGAGAGTCTTTAATCATGGCGATAATGATGACCTAGATAACACATTCACAAACAACCACGAGACAACAAGTTGGAAGGGCACAAATCCCCTCACATTAACTACATTAGAAAGCGATAATATGTACTTGGATAAGCATGGGAACTCTCCCACGAAGCACCTCGTTTTTTATTACCGAGTCATGAGCTCGACTCGATCCCCTCAATGCTAATTATCATTGGGGAAGGTGACTTGGTCGAGGTCGTCCAAAGAAGGAACTTCCCCACCGAAGTAGTGCTTAAGCCTATGTCCATTCACCTTGAAATTAGGACCATCATTTTGAGCTAGCTCGATGGTCCCATAAGGAAACACTTGTGTTATGGTGAACGGACCCGGCCAACGAGATTTCAATTTCTCGGAAAATATCTTCAAACAAGAGTTAAAAAGTAACACTTGATCACCAACGTTAAAAACCCGGTTTTTAATCTTTGAATCATGAAACTTTTTAGTCTTTTCCTTAAAAATCAATGAATTTTCATAAGCATTATCACGTAATTCATCCAATTCATTAAGTTTTATTTTCCGGTGATCTCCCGTGGTCTTCAAGTCATAATTGGCATGCTTTAGGGCCCAATATGCATTGTGTTCCAATTCAATAGGCAAGTGGAAATTCTTTCCATAACCCAACTTATAAGGAGTACAACCGATAGGTGTCTTATAAGAGGTGCGAAAGGCTCATAAAACGTCATCAATTTTGTCGGACCATGAAGCACGTTTTCTCCAATCGACCTTCCCAAAATCCTCTTCAAAGCTCGGTTTGAAAGCTCGACTTGCTCACTCGTTTGCGGGTGATAAGACGTAGAAAGACGATGTGTAACTCCATATTTCTTTAGAACCTTTTCGAATTGGTCATTACAAAATGGGTTCTACGATCGCTTATAATAGCATGAGGGGTTCCAAACCGAGAGAATAGTTGCTTCAGAAACTTCACTACCACACGAGCATCATTGGTAGGCAAAGCCTTAGCTTCCACCCACTTAGATAGGTAGTCGACGGCGACGATGATATACTTGTTACCATGAGACGATGGGAACGACCCCATAAAGTGAATGCCCCAAACGTCTAAAATCTCACACACTTGAATTATATTTTGCGGCTTATCAACCTTTTGAGAGGATTTTCCTTGACGTTGGCAAGAATCACACGACTTCACAAGTGCGTGTGCATCACGATAGATCGTAGACTAAAAGAAACTGGCATCGAACACTTTCTTAGCCGTGAAGTTAGCACCGTGGTGACCACCCGTGGGTCCCTCGTGACAAGCTCTAAGGATGTTAGAAGGTTCGATACCAAAGACACAACGTCGAACGAGTTAATCCGCACAAACCCGAAAGAGATAAGGGTCTTCCTAAAAATAGAACTTGACGTCACGAAAGAATTTTCACTTTTGTTGTGTCGTCATACCCTTGATTATGAAATTGCCCCCATGGTAATTTGCAATGTCGGCAAACCATGGGGTGTTGTCCTTAGAATTCACTACACCAAGAGTCTCGATAGGAAATTTTTCGGTAATTTCCTTGTTCTCGAACTCATTTTTTTGAGGATCTTCTAAACAAGGGAGATGATCGGCAGCTAGATTCTCGGCTCCTTTTTTGTCAAGTATGGTGACATCAAATTCTTGTAGGAGGAGAATCCAACGGAGCAATCTCGGCTTAGAATCAAGCTTAGAGAAGAGGTACTTGATAGCCGAATGATCCGTATACACGATGCTTTTCGTCAAGACGAGATAAGGTCGGAATTTCTTAAAAGCATACACTACGACAAGTAGTTCTTTTTCCGTTGTAGTGTATTTCATTTGAGCCTCGGTCATCGTCTTACTAGCATAATGAATACGTCGAAAGTGCTTCTTATGACGTTGACCTAAAACGGTCCCAAGCATAATCACTTGCATAGCACTTGATTTCAAAGGGTAATTCCCAATTAGGAGCAACAAGAATGGGAGCTTCGGTAAGTTTCCTCTTAAGAGTTTCGAAAGCTCGAATACAATTCTCATTGAAGTTAAAAGGAGCATATTTCTCAAGAAGGTGTGTCATAGGTCGAGTAATTTTCTAAAAGTCTTTGATGAATCGACGATAAAAGCCCGCGTGGCCTAGGAAACTCCTAACTCCCTTGACGGTTTTGGGATGAGGTAATTTGGCGATGACGTCTATCTTAGCTTTATCTACCTCAATCCCCGCTTTCAAGACCTTGTATCCTAAGACGATTACTTGTTTACACATAAAATAACATTTTTCCCAATCAATCACAAGGTTGGTTTCTTCACAACGTTTTAACATTTTCTCAAGATTGGATACACACGATGTGAACGAATCACCAAATGCCGAAAATTCATCCATGAATACATCCATCGACTTCTCGACCATATCATGAAAAATAGCCATCATACACCGTTGAAACGTTCCCGGTGCATTGCGAAGTCCGAATGGCATTTTATAATAAGCAAACGTTCAATATGGACATGGAAACGTAGTTTTCTCTTGATCACGAGGGTCGATAGTGATTTGAAAGTAACCAGAAAACCATCTAAAAAGCAATAGAAGTCATTTCCCACAAGTCGCTCCAACATTTGATCCATGAAGGGAAAGGGAAAGTGGTCTTTACGAGTGACGTCATTTAACTTTCGGTAGTCAATACACACCCTCCAACCTGTCACAACACGAGTGGGAATTAACTCATTGTTTTCATTAGGCACAACGGTCATTCCTCCCTTCTTAGGGACACAATTGATTAGGCTCACTGATAGGTGTGTAAACACCCATCCTTTCTACCACTTAATTACAATAATAACCGAGCCAAAACGTGTATTTTATGTCTTTTATGTCAGAATTATGCGTGGTTTGTGTTTTTGTTGTGATTTAGGACGAAAAGGAGAAAAGTGGAGAAAACATGGGCATTCACGGGCATTCACGGGCTTTTATTGAAGAAAAAGATGAAAGACGGAGTCGAGAAGTCAAGAGTGCAAAAAGAACGGAAGTCCAAGACTAATTCTGAAGATTTATCGAAGAAAAAGTCAAAAGACGGAAGTTTACTTAAAGCCAAAGAACTCAAGTCTATTTTACTGAAGAATTAAAAGGCGAGTTCAAAGAAATCCCGAGCCAAACGTCATTAAAAGTCCAAGATTAAAGAAGAATAAGAAGAAAAGGACTAAGCATGCAATTAAAAGAAGATTAAAGAAGGAAGGACTTAATCTTGCAATTAAGAGAAAAGGAAGAAGGGGAGGAAGCTTCCTAATCCTCCCCTATATATAGTTAGGACTAGTTAATTATTTTCTTTGTTGGCTAAGTGTGACAATTAGTATTCCACCATTTATTTACCTTGCACCTTAAATTTCATGTGATTTTAAATACTTGTCAATTTAAATACCTTGTCTTGCACCTTAAATTCCTTTAATTTCAAGTAAGTTTTCATTTAATTATTGTCAATCTTTACTTTATCTTGTTAATCTCTTATCTACCTTTCTTAATCTTTGATTTTCATGTTTATGTTTGTGTTCATGTTCATGTTCTTATTTTGATCAAGTGGGTTTTTGATTATCGTAGTTAAATTTGTTTGTTTTGTTGATTTAAACTGTTAGTTTATGATTATTGAATGTTTTGTTATTAGTTTAGTTTAATTGTTTGTTTGATTTTGGTTAAATTTGTGTTTAGATTCTTGTTACTGTGTTCCCTTGTTCTTCGGGGGTGTTTGTTTCTGTGTCTGAGATTTCCAGGTAAAGTTCTGGATCAAGATAAGAAAGACTGCTCATTCGGAACTTTCAAAGTTCCGAACCAGTGGGTTTCATCCGGAACATTCAAAGTTCCGAGTCAAGACTTCCGAACGAAAGTTCCGACTCAAGGGGGCTTCATCCGGAACATTCAAAGTTCCGGACGAAAACTTCCGGACGAAGACTTCCGGACGAAAACTTCCGGATCAAGGGGAAGTTCCGGATCAGCAAATTCATTCGGAACTTTAGAAGTTCCGAACGAATCTTCCGAGTCAAGTTCCGGACGAAATCTTCCGGGTCAAGACTTCCGAACGAAAAGTTCCGGATCACCAAGGTTTATTCGGAACTCGAAAAGTTCCGGATCACCAAGGTTTATTCAGAACTCAAAAAGTTCCGAGTCAAGCATTCATTCGGAAGAGTTCCGAATCAACAAGTTCCGACTCAAAACTTCCGAATCAAGGTTTCTTTCAGGTTTTTGTTAGTATCTGTTTTTAAATTTCTGTCTTTTATTTTCAAGCTTTATTTTTCTCGCCTTTTTATTTAATTGCACTATAAGATTACTTGTCTTAGCTTTATTATAGCCTTGCCTTAGTTTAAGTCTTATTTGCGTTTTAAGATTGCCTTAGATAGATTTAAATTTGCGTCATTTAGTTTTAAGTGCCTTTTTAATTTCTCGTCACGCTTTTAAATACTTGCCTATTATTTTTAATTAGACTTAGATTTACTTTAATTGCACTTTTACTTTAATTGTTTTGCACATTTATTTAAAAACAACCAAAAATATTTGTTTCACCAAAAACAATAGAGTCATACTTTAAGCCGGAAATCAATTCGTTAAGATACCGAGAACAACAATTGAACCTATACAAAAATCATTCATTAAAATGGCGCCGCTGCCGGCTCTTTTCGTAAAGATTAACGGTTTTCTGTGAGAGACGCGTTGCTTTTTGGGATCCGTTCACTTGTGAGCGTTATTTTTCTTGCATAAATTTTTTTTAAAAATCATAGAAATTAAAAAAATTGATAAAAATCCATAAAAAATCAAAATTTCAAAAATCCAAAAAGATTTTATCTTTATTGTGTATATATATTGTCTTTGTGTTTGGTTTCTTTTTCTTTTGCATTTTCAGGTGTATGCGTACTAGATCTTCTATTTATCAAGAGCCCGAGACTCAAGAAGATTTAGCTATGTCAGGTGTAAACAACAATAATCCACCGCACCTCAATAATAACAACAATGTTCTTCCACAGCCCGATCTTCGGACAATGGAGGAACTTTGTCAACCTACCATGTTTGGACGAGGAGGACCGATTGCGCCGATGCAAATCAACGCTCCTGAATTTTCGTTGAAGCACCACATGATTCAGCAAGTGCAAACAAACCCATTCCGTGGATTGCCTGATGATGATGCCAACAAACACCTCGACAAGTTCATTACAATCACCCAAAGCATGAAGTTGCCCGGTGCTACAATGGATGTTCTTCGCCTACAACTCTTCCCACATACTTTATCACATCATGCCGAGAAATGGTTTGATCGTCTCCCGAATAATTCTATTCATACTTGGGATGACATGACTCAACGCTTTTTGTCGCGCTATTTTCCACCATCCATGGTCACGAGCCTTCGCAATCAAATCAGCGGTTTCATGCAAGATCCAGATGAATCTCTTTTTGATGCTTGGGAGCGATATAATGTCTTGATCGATAGATGTCCAAACCACAACATGATACCCGTGACTAGGGGTGGCAATTCGTGTCGGGTTCGGGTTAGTGGGTTCGGGTTGTCAGGTTGGCGGGTCAGAAAATCCCCACCCAAACCTAACCCATTTAAATAATCGGGTCAGTTATGTCAACCCTAACCTATTTACACATAACCCAAACCTAACCCATTTAACCCATATATATATTTGGGTTGACGTTAAAAATGTTACATAGGTTGAATAGGTTAAACGGGTTCATATATTGATCCATTTAACATGTTTTATATATAAAAGTAGGCACATTAGACGTGTTAAACATGTTAAATGTGTTTATGTTCTGTATGTTTAACCTAGTAAACACGTATGGTAAAATATTAATCATTTTTAATATAAGGAAAAAATCTTAAACGGGTTGTCGGGTCGACCTGCTTAATTTGTTTCCAACCCAAACCTAACCTGTTTAATAAATGGGTCAGATAGGCCGACCCAAACCTGACCTAAGATTTAATTATTCAACCCGAACCTATTAATATTCGTGTCTGTTTCAGGTCGAGTTTCGTGTCGGGTCTGAAATTGCCACCCCTACCCGTGACCTTAATTGATACTTTCTACAACGGTTTGACTTTTCGAGATCGTGATACGATTAATGCAGCAGCCGGTGGCACATTCATGAAAAGAAGACCCGAGGAGTGTAGAGAGCTAATTGAGAACATGACTACTCACCACAAAAACTGGGATTCCTCTGCTTCTTCAAGGAACAACCCGAGATTCAATGTTTCTTCCACCTCAGCAAACCCTGATATGACCGACCTCACCCGTGTGCTGACTGAAATGAGCAGAAGTATGCAACTCTTGGCTTCAAACCAACAACAACAACAAGTTAAAGTTGTTGCTGCTCCTTGTGAAACATGCGGCAGTCCTCACTCATACACCGATTGTCCTTCGACACAAGGAAATCCGGAAAATGTGTATGCAGCTTACGGTAATTATTCACCGGAAAATTACCAAGCTCGACCTTAAGGGGACAGAAATTTGCTGAGTTACCGATCAAACAACTACCTTTCACCCGGTTTTTCTCCTCAAAACCAAAACCCCGCCAACAACTACAATAGGAGCAACCAAATCCCACCAAGAGCTTCTAATCCTTACCAACCACCCACCCAACAAACCCCACCCATTAATCCCGATGTTGAAGCCATCATGAGAACTCAAGGTGAGCAAATCAAGAATCTGTAGAGCCAAATAATCAATTTGAAAGGAGATATCATGAAGCAAGGAAATGAGATAAGATCCTAGGTTCGCGATAATATTCAATCCTCCTTCAGCACTCAAACGAATGAATTAAAGAATATGTTGGCTAGTTTCTTGCCCTCTTCTCAACCTTCTACTTCAAGTTCTCTACCTTCAAACACCGTCACTAATCTGCGAGCTAATGTGAGTGCTATTACTACTCGTAGTGGAGTTACCATCGTAGGACCACCAATCCCACCCTCATCATCTACACCTCCTCCACCACCATGTATCCCTACTCCTCCTACACCTAGTATTAGTGCACCATTACCGTCTTTGCCTCGTCATGACGATGTCCCCAAGAAGAAACCTTCAACATCTCAACCTTCACCAACTCCACCTTCCACCTATAAACCCAACATCCCATATCCTTCTCGCTTGGACAAGCCTAACTTGCTAACAAAGGAGGACTCTCAAATAACAAACTATATCAAGATGATTTCTCAAATGAACTTCAACATTAGTTTTCTTGAAGAACTTGTCCACATGCCCAAATTTGTTAAAGCATTTAAGGAATTGCTTAACAAGAAGGAAAAATTGATTGAGCTCGCCAACACACGCTTAAATGAAAACTGCTCTGCAATTATTCTTAAAGAACTTCCGAAAAAGCTTGGAGATCCCGGTCGTTTTGTGTTGCCTTGCGTGTTCAACAAAACTGAAGAATTTACTGCCCTTGCTGATCTCGGGGCTAGTATAAATCTTATGCCTTTGAGTGTTTGGAAAACACTATCATTGCCCGACCTCACTCCAACAAAGATGACTCTTGAACTTGCAAATCGCACTCTCGCTTACCCCGTTGGTATAGCCGAAGACGTGTTCATAAAAGTTGGCACATTTACTTTCCCGGTCGATTTTGTCGTAGTTGATTATGAAATGGACCCTCGTATTCCTTTAATACTTGGTCGGCCATTCTTGAGAACCGGACGAGCTTTAGTGGATGTGGCTGAAGGTGAGTTAATCTTACGATTCGGGGATGATTCAAAAGTTTTTAAAATGGGGAAGCTTACAGACAAATCTTTTGGACGAGAATCAGCGAATATGATTAATGTGCTTGATGACTTTGTCGTCTACGACAATCCTCTATTCGATTCTTCCACTGATAATCCGCTTTTTCAAGACGATGTGGATGATTCTCTCCCTACTTTGGCAGCTTCTCCCATTTATGATTCTCCACCGGTCTTTGATGCTTATGATGATGATGATTCTAGCTCAGATTCGGATGATTTTGATGATTGTACTTCCGAGTATCCCGAGCTGCCCACATATGATGACTTTGATGAGGCTGATACTCTTTCGAGCGATTCTTCACATGATGAAGATCCTCCGCCATCACTCGATCCTACTTTGGACGATTACTCATTTGAGGAAGATTTCTCTACATTTCTCAACACTTACTTCCCTCATGAAAGAGATGCTCCTCCTTATGACTTTGAAGATTATCGTCTTGATCCTACTTTGGATTTGAAGCACATTCTTTCTAAGGAGAAGAAACCGGTCGACACCGAAATCCGCAGCACGTATGAGTTAACACCTCTTTGTCCCCTTCTGAGGACGAGGTTGTGCTTCTTCGCGGATCTTCTTCACACTCTGCTGAGCCTGAGTGCTATTTTCCCCTAAAGGAAAAGGTGTTCGACCCCGGTATTGAAGTCTTTAAGCCATCTAAGTATCCACCTGATGAAATAAAAGGAAAAATCTTTGGAAATTTTGAAGACATGCTTGCACCTCACCATACTTGCTTCCACCGGGCTCCATCTTTGCTTAAGGGAACCTTGCCACTTCTTCTTTGGCTTGCCTTGTTCGCCTTAAGCTTGTGCTATTTGATGGACGAAAACTATGTCTTTGTTCCATTTGGATATGTTTCTTGCTTCTTCCGTTGATGATCAAGGTCGAGTCAGGCTCACGACTCGGTTAACAAAAATCAAGCGCTTCTTGGGAGGCAACCCATGCATCTATCTTTTAGTTTTCTTTATCCTAAGTGTAGGGGGACCCGTTGGTTTGCTATTTCCTCTCCTCTACTCTCTTAATCAGGGATTCGAGCTTCAATGATCCACTCTTGATGATTCTTGACGACCCGTGATTCCGTGTTCCATCTTCCCGGTTCTATCCTAAACTCTTTTCGATTCACTATTTTATATTTTCTCAATATTAAAATAGGAATCTCTTTAGTTGTCTCTTCCTTAGCGAGATTTAAACAACGTGCACAATGTCCTAAGTGTAGGGGAGTTTACTCCCACATGCTTAAACATTGAGGACAATGTTTATCTTAAGTGTAGGGGGGACTTCTATCGAAGTTAAGTGGCCTTTTCCTTGTATTTGTCCTCATTTTAACCGGAAAATCAATTTTTCGACATTTTTCAAAATTTTTGATCTATTTTGGCCTATTTGTTTTTCCTTTTGTATAGTTATTTTCTTGCCTTATTAGAATAAATCTTTAATAAAGTGGTTTTAGTTTTCAAACATTGTGAATCTTTTGACTCAACCCGAGTTTACTTATCTAAGTTACTCTAGCTAGTATCCTTAACATGTTTAAGTCAAGTTTTGCTAGGCTTTTATATAGGGAGCTATAAAACGCGAAAGTCTTAACTCTCACGGGTTAAGAACAAGAACTTTTCGCAAGTTCCTATAATTGATCCTAGAGAGTGGTTTATCAAGGGTACTTTAAAATGCGATTTCTAAACTTAAAAAAGTCTAAGAATTTGCAAGATCCTATAGGCGACTCGAAAACCCAAAACTTTGATTTAATAGGCTAAGCATCCACGAGTCTCATTCCTTGAGATTTTAAACTGTGGAGAACGAGAGATGATAGAGCCAATTATAAGTTCGGTATTCTTTCGTGAATTTATGTGAGTTAATTATAAGCCTATTCTCCCATCGCTTGCTAATAATTTATCTGCTAATAAATAAAGTTGTACGATTTGAAAAGTTACTTAGCTTCTAGCCCAAGATCGTTTAAAAGTTGCTCGGTATGGATTAGAGTTCATAGCCAAGACATAACTTATTGAAGCGGGATGCGAAGATTGGCGAGTCCGAAAAGGCCCTAACAAGGCATGAGGGTTATATTTTGTTGCTAAAAATCCAAAGTGATGTGAAGAATCATTTATCGAAAATCAATATGAAGGATCGAGACACACGACGAAAAGCAAAAACTCCCAAAAGTCATGGAGAAGTGTATCCGAAAAGACCCTAACAAGGTATGAGGATAAATAGATCCAAGTCATAAAAGGAGGCGGATCGTTGTATATCAAAGTCCAAAATAAAGATTGGAGAAAAATGAAGAAGTCATGGTCCAAGTATGAATCTCTTAAAACTTCAAGTGAAAAAATTCCTATTATGAAGAGAAGGCCATTATTTCATGAACGTCTCTCAAGGCTTGAAGTATGAAGTCGCTGCCAAATATCGGTCCGAGAAAGGTCTCAAATCGCGAAGCGAGTTATGCCAAGATATGAACTTTATGAGGTCCCGAGAAGCAGTTTTAAAAGATTTTGTCCTTTAGCTAACTATTGATTAAATCGTTCACTTTATTTTCAGACTTAATAACTATTGAAATAAGTCAAAAATGCATCCTCGTGATCATTCAAGACAACAATAAAATATAAGAGATACACCTAGGAATAAGGGAGTCTAAGTGAATAATTGACCCACATGAATTCGTGTTAGTTTACTAACTTATAATAACAATGATCTCGTTTTTAAGCTTGGTTTGGAGAAAGTGAAAACTTGAGGATGATGATTATTCATGACATTTCCAAAACCCAAGGTATGCTTTTGATTTCTTTACTTTGAATGTTTATAGTTTCTATCTCTTTAATAAAGGCCAACGTGGATTGATTGTGATGAAAAATGTAAACTTGCTTTGTAACTAATGCATTGCATGAGGACATTGCAATGGTCAAGTGAAGGGGATTTGATAGGTGTGTAAACACCCATCCTTTCTACCACTTAATTACAATAATAACCGAGCCAAAACGTGTATTTTATGTCGTTTATGTCGGAATTATGTGTGGTTTGTGTTTTTGTTGTGATTTAGGACGAAAAGGTGAAAAGTGGAGAAAACACGGGCATTCACGGGCTTTTATTGAAGAAAAAGATGAAAGACGGAGTCGAGAAGTCAAGAGTGCAAAAAGAACGGAAGTCCAAGACCAATTCTGAAGATTTATCGAAGAAAAAGTCAAAAGACGGAAGTTTACTTAAAGCCAAAGAACTCAAGTCTATTAAAAGTCCAAGATTAAAGAAGAATAAGAAGAAAAGGACTAAGCATGCAATTAAAAGAAGATTAAAGAAGGAAGGACTTAATCTTGCAATTAAGAGAAAATGAAGAAGGGGAGGAAGCTTCCTAATCCTCCCCTATATATAGTTAGGACTAGTTAATTATTTTCTTTGTTGGCTAAGTGTGACAATTAGTCTTCCACCATTTATTTACCTTGCACCTTAAATTTCATGTCATTTTAAATACTTGTCAATTTAAATACCTTGTCTTGCACCTTAAATTCCTTTAATTTCAAGTAAGTTTTCATTTAATTATTGTCAATCTTTACTTTATCTTGTTAATCTCTTATCTACCTTTCTTAATCTTTGATTTTCATGTTTATGTTTGTGTTCATGTTCATGTTCTTATTTTGATCAAGTGGGTTTTTGATTATCGTAGTTAAATTTGTTTGTTTTGTTGATTTAAACTGTTAGTTTATGATTATTGAATGTTTTGTTATTAGTTTAGTTTAATCGTTTGTTTGATTTTGGTTAAATTTGTGTTTAGATTCTTGTTACTCTGTTCCCTTGTTCTTCGGGGGTGTTTGTTTCTGTGTCTGAGATTTCCAGGTAAAGTTCCGGATCAAGATAAGAAAGACTGCTCATTTGGAACTTTCAAAGTTCCGAACCAGTAGGTTTCATCCGGAACATTCATTGTTCCGAGTCAAGACTTCCGAACGAAAGTTCCGACTCAAGGGGGCTTCATCCGGAACATTCAAAGCTCCGGACGAAAACTTCCGGACGAAGACTTCCGGACGAAAACTTCCGGATCAAGGGGAAGTTCCGGATCAGCAAATTCATTCGGAACTTTAGAAGTTCCGAACAAATCTTCCGAATCAAGTTCCGGACGAAATCTTCCGGGTCAAGACTTCCGAACGAAAAGTTCCGGATCACCAAGGTTTATTCGGAACTCGAAAAGTTCCGGATCACCAAGGTTTATTCGGAACTCAAAAAGTTCCGAGTCAAGCATTCATTCGGAAGAGTTCCGAATCAACAAGTTCCGACTCAAAACTACTGAATCAAGGTTTCTTTCAGGTTTTTGTTAGTATCTGTTTTTAAATTTCTGTCTTTTATTTTCAAGCTTTATTTTTCCCGCCTTTGTATTTAGTTGCACTATAAGATTACTTGTCTTAGCTTTATTTTAGCCTTGCCTTAGTTTAAGTCTTAGTTGCGTTTTAAGATTGCCTTAGATAGATTTAAATTTACGTCACTTAGTTTTAAGTGCCTTTTTAATTTCTCGTCACGCTTTTAAATACTTGCCCATTATTTTTAATTAGACTAAGATTTACTTTAATTGCACTTTTACTTTAATTGTTTTGCACATTTATTTAAAAACAACCAAAAATATTTGTTTCACCAAAAACAATAGAGTCATACTTTAAGCCGGAAATCAATTCGTTAAGATACCGAGAACAACAATTGAACCTATACAAAAATCATTCATTACTCACCCATGGTCTATCGGAGATAAGATAAATCATTCCCGCGTCAAGAAGTTTTAAGACCTCTTTTTTAATGACATCGTGAATTTTGGGGTTTACCCTTCTTTGACATTGAATTGCGGGTTTGTAGTCCTCCTCTATTAAAATTTTGTGAGTATAAAATTTTGGGTCAATACCCTTAATGTCGCAAATTTTCCACGCAATTTCCCCTTTGTGATCTTTATGAAAAGTCAAAAGTGCGGCTTTTTCATCATTTGTAAGATATTTCTCAATAATAACTGGCAACTTGTCATCACCTTCCAAGAATGCATATTCGAGGTGAGGTGGAAGATATTTCAATTCCAGGATTGGTGGATCCTCGATTGATGATTTTTGTTCAACACTCATAACTTCCATCAGCGAAAGAAATGGTGGAAAGAGAGTATCATTACCAATAATCACCTCATCTTCATTCTCGATTTCATTTAAAGTAAATTCGCCTCCTTGGAATGGAGTGAGATTTGGTGTAGAATTAGCAAGAATTGGATCCATAATAGTGGGATTGCCACTAGACGAACAATCAGAAAAACCTAACACTTCTTGTGAAACCTCATCGCATACTACATCGACTAAGTCAGTATGGTTGATTGTAGCGATTGCATAAACATGAGAAGGTGTAGAATTTTGAGTAGCGTTTATAACAAGTTCCTCCTTGTTTAATCGCAAAGTGATTTTTCTAGCATGCACATCAATGATTGATTTCGAGGTATCTAAAAATGGACGACCTAAAATTAGAGGAACTTGAGGATCCGCGGGGATGTCTACTTCGATAAAATCAACGGGATAGTAACTTCCCCACTTTCATAAAAACGTCTTCGGCCACTCCACATGTGAGAATTGTAGAATGATCGGCCATCTCGATAGACATTTTCGATGGAGTAAGAGCCGGAAGTGAAAGCAATTTCCACATGGAAAAAGGCACCAAATTAATGCTCGCGCCGAGATCGGCCAAGGCGAGGCATCCTTCCATTTCTTGAATATCACAAGGAATGAGAAACTTCCCGTCTTCACCAAATTTTTCCGGTATTCGGTTAAGATAAACCAAAGAACAATTAGATAGCTTCGAAAGCTTTTCCTTATTGTTCATCATACCTTTAAAAATGGAAGTGAAACGAGGCATGTAGAACCACACGTCGGCTAAACTCACATTAAAGTGCACTTGTTGAAACATTTTAATAAAAAGCTCAATTTGTTGTTTATTACGTTCATGTAACTTTTCCTTGTTTTGTCTCGAGGGCTAAGGTAAGGGTGGTGTGGGTTGGGGCGTAGGCAACAGCCTTTGAATCTCGGGTTCCATAATTGTCATTGGTTCAACCGTAGGTGTGGTTTAAGCGGTATTTCGTGGCGTTGTAATATGCTCCTTTCGATCATCACCTAAGGTTCTTTCTCGATTTCCTTCTTCGTAGAAGTACTAGGATGAGAGATTGGTTCTTTGAAAGTTTTACCACTACGAGTAGTAATAACCTTCATTTCTCCCTTCGGGTTTGCAATGGTATCACTAGGAAGACCACCCGAGTAAGAGGGTTTACACATGATAGATTCAAACATACTAATCATTCTATCTTCATATTTTGATTGCCTTTTATCCGCTTTTAACAACTCTTGCTTAATCTCATGTTGACCTTGTTCCATCTTTTGTTGATTTTGTTGAAGACGTTGAACGTTTCTTTCCATTTTATTAGCATGAGTTTTCAATTCATTAGCAAGTTCGTATTTAAGCTCGTTTTTCAGCTCGGGTCTTAAGCTAATCATTTCTCGTTGCATGTTATCAAACTTAGCATCATTTGCCTTAGCATAATCAAAAAATTCTCCTTGAAGATTTTTCGTGTGAGCATTTTGAAAACCTTGCGTAGTATTTTGAAAATCACGGTTTTGATTTTGATTTTGCACTTGCCCATTGTTCCTACTTAGGTAATTACCCTTGTTATAGTTACGTTGATTTCCTTGATAACCACCACTTTGATTGTTGTTTTGATAGTTATTAGCATTTTGATTTTATGGAGCTTGATTTGTGAGGGAACCTTGGCCATTTTGGTTGTAAGTTCCAGTTGCTACGTAAGCACTTGAAGTGTTACCACCGGCGGTAATGCACTCAGAAAAATCATAAGCTCCACCACAAGATATACAACTCTTCTCAACCACTTTAACCGATGCGGAACTCAAATCATCTTGTGCTTTCCAATGAGTCTTAAGCATCGAAAATCGATCGAAAAACCGATTCTCCTCATTTGCTTCGTCTTGTAAGGCATTCATGTTACAAGAAGATGACGACGAACCAATAGTGGCAAAACTCGGTGTGTTACGAGGGTTATAAACCTTAGATATATTCTCGATGATCGTTAAGCTTCATTTGTTGTTTTGCCCAAAAAATTACCACCCGCGGCATCATTCAAATAATCTCGTTCATGATCGTTAAGCCCGTTATAAAAAGTATCAATTTGATGCAATTCGGAAAAATCATGGTGAGGACATTTATGTAACATTTCCTTAAATCGTTCCCATGCCATTGAAAAACTTTCATTATATCTTTGCGTAAACCTTGGAATCTCTTTTTTCAAATGTGTCGTCTTTGATGGCGGAAAAAATTGGTTCACAAACTTAGATATGAGATCACCCCATGTCAAAATCAATTTAGCGGTTCTTTCTTGAGCCAAATTTTTGCGGGACCATCTAAAGAGTATAGAGACAACCTCATCTTAATGGAGTCATGTGGAACATTCTTAAACTTACTTGTTGCGGTGAGACGATTGAAATTCCGTATGTGATAATCTGGGTTGTCTTTTTCAAGTCCGTGAAACTTGTTCGCTTGTAGCATTAACATTAAACCCGTCTTGATCTAGAAATTTTCCGCAAGGATGACGGGAATCACAATGGCTTCTCCAAAACCCTCGGTGGGTGCTTGTAGCAACTCCATCATAGTACGATTAGCCATAGTGACTATTGGTTCTACAACGGGTTCGAAAATTGGAGTTTCTTCTTCAATTGAAGGATCTTGGTTTCCTTCCTTTTGACGACGTTTACGAGCACGTTTTGCTTGATTACGAGTTTGCATGAACGTGACGTATAATGTGGAGGTGAGCAAAGAAGATTCTTTTGGAGTTTTTGTGAATTTTCAATTTTTTGTGTTTTTGATTGTTTTTAATTTTTTTGGATTTTGTGTGTATTATATAGACAAAAATCTACCAATCTCTCCTCGAGCCAAACTATTGATTAAAGGAGCCTCAAAGAATGAAAACGATCACGTGGAGTGAACACCTTCGATAACTTTAGAACGTAGGTGGAACACCAAAACGTTCAAGAGGTTTTAATTACAAGAAAACAAACAAATATATATGATACGTAATAATACTTTGGGCGGCAAAACCCTCGATTAGCTTTCAAGATCAAATACTCATAAGTGAACGGGGGGAATAAGGTGGCGCGAAACACTTAAGTACCTAACTTCCCTTTAACGGCCTTTTATAGCACGTTGCCTATCTATTCACCTTAAAATTTGTATTTTTCAAACTCGAGCTAAATGAAAGTATTTATCTATTTTTGCCTTATTCTTTTGGTTTGAGATTCGAATACAATAATTAGGTGATGAAATCCCAATTAAGGTTGTGCTTTCACATTTTTGAACATATTGTGATTTGATTGTGATACATATACAATATAGTAATTATAATTCACAAAGAAAACGAAAAACCGATAATACGTGTTAATAGAGTTCTAATTAACACAAATACTATTTATGGCTATATATTAAAAACAAAATGGTCCAAATTAATCACAACACACCTCTCCGGCAGCGGCGTCAAAAGGATTGTGGTAAATTACACCCTTTAGGAAAAAGGCGTAAATGCGGTAAGTATTAAGTGTCGATTTATGAAAATCAAGCACTAATGACCCAAAGGTTAAAGTTCGTTTCCCAATGAGCTTGATTGTGTGTGAAAAACTTGTATGATTTTGGATTAATATTTGTAGTAAGAAAAGATGAGAAAAGAGAATGACGGATACGAGAAAATTACACTACGGCGTACAAAACGTAAAACCGTAAATTAGACAAAATAAAATCTTGCACTAAAAATTCCAAAAAATTCTTAATAATCCAATTAGGGTTTACAAATAATCAAAACTTTTCCAAACCTTTTATTTAATTAATATTTAATTTTTTAATGCTAATTAAAGCACTAAAAAATAAATAAATTAATAAAAGCCAAAATAAAGATTTTTCAATTTGTAAACCTCAAAAATAACTAAATAAACCAAAAAGTATTTTTCCAAATTTTTAAAACTATTAAATCTATTAAAAATAATTAAAACTAAAATTAAATATGAAAATAATATTAAAAATAAAAATTTATAAAAAATTCAAGAAACTTACAAACTAGTTTATTTTAACATAATAAAACAGAAAATGAAATTGAAATTACCAAAATACCCCTATTGGGCCCCCAAATGGGCTAAAAACAAAAACAGTGTACTTAATGGGCTTTAAAGCCCAATAAAAATCAAACTCAACCAAATAAGCCCAAAATCACCAGTCTAGCTTAAAATTCAATTTTAAACAAAAAACTCTAAAGACCGAATAAGACCAATAAGCTATAAGCTGATTTCATAAGCTCTAATTCGACACACATTCTTCTTTTGTGATTATAAAGCAGTCTGTAAAAGGAAATTTTGAAAAAGCTCAACAAATAAGCCAGAAATAAGCAAAGTATAATTTTACTAAACGACAAAATAGTCGGGTTAGATAATTAAGTTGTTTCAAGAGCTGATTCTTTTTGCAAAAGGTGACAAATAAGAAAACTAAGAATATGCAACACATAAAATTGCAAAAACCCAAGTAGAATAAGTTGTATAAGCCAATAAGCTGGCTGAAAAAGCCAAATAAGTTGGTTTTCTAGCAAAACCTTAACCCAATAAGCTGAAACCTTACAGATATGATATTAAGCTGAGAAAAATGACACCTATTACAAAGGATAAGTTGTTGCATGTACCAATAAACAGAACTGAAAAATAAGCCAAATTCAGCTTATATGACCAAAAGTCAAAGTGTTTTAAATTTCACCAAATTACTAGGACTTGTTTATGAGCTTGTTTTGAGCAATTTATGTGAAGGATTCAAGACTGAATCCTATGAATCAAGTAGGCCAGTTAGCCAACTTGATTTCAGTTTTGTACAAATATGGCCAATAAGCCAGTTGTCTTATAAGCACTCAAATAAGCAATCCAAGTATCAAACCAAGTACACAAACAGCCAAATAACAAGTAACAAGCAATAGAATAGTAGGGCAATCACTAGATAGTCAAGTGCAAAGCAAAATAGGAGTGGTCACCTTGCTGATGCAAATGACCACTTCAGCCAACTTCTATAAGCTATAACTTTTCCAATAAGCCACCAAAGTTAACAAACAGATATAGCACAGATAGCACACCACAAAAATTCTTCCCAAACCAAAAATCAGACCCTGAATCCAACAAACAAATATTTTATGGCTTCTGATGTGTTTGACCAATTTCGAAACACTTAGACTGATTTTTTTTTTCAAAACTTATAAAACCCTTTCCAAACTTTGTGAGACTTAACCAATGACCAAAACAACTTCTAAATGACTTGTTTAGAGAATACCAACCCCGAGAACCAAGGGCGTAAGGCCATAAGGCCTTTTGATCCGAAAATCCCAAACAACCTTATTTTAGTACTTTTTCAAACAAACTTCTTATTTTTACAAGTAACCTACTGATTTTATGCTTCCTAGAGGTCTACTAGGTGACACTAAGCAGATGTAAACCAAAAACTAACAACCAAAAACTAACAAACAAAAACATAAGAACTCAGAATCACATAGCAACTTAACTAAACAAATTATAAGCAAAAAAATAAAAAGAGAAAAGGAAGAATGAATGAACGTCCTTCCCTTTACTTCCTAGGGAAGATCAGAAATGCTCCTTGGACAACTCTCAACAACTAGAGAATTACCAAGGTTCTTGGACAAGGACTTGATGCAAGCAAGAACCACATATCTACAATAGATCTTGGTTTATCAACAAATTTCCAACACAAAATAGCAAACAGCAAAACCAAAGGCTCTAATCCTCTTAAAAGCTTGCTTGAAACAAGCTTTTAACAGACTTATTGTCTGGCTTGGGGTTAGTAACAAATTTAAACAATAACAGTGGAATATTATTTGAAATACGTTTTTACTTATTTAGAAAGGATCAGTCACTCCAATGATATTCAAGTATTGGGCTCGTGATTCAATATGTAAACATATAGCCCACCAAAGCCCACATGTAGGGTGGCTATATATACCCCCTCCTAGCATGTTAGGAGCGGTTGGTCATTTGTCACTTTTACATTCTCACTTAATCAACCATATTTCTCTCTTTCTCTCCCTTCTCTCTCTACCTTTCTCTCTCTAGTTCTTCCTTTACATCCATCTCTTTAGATAAATACAAACACATCTACAATCCTAAGAAACTATGATTCTACAATTGGTATCAAGAGCTTTGGTTGATTCTTCGGATTTGAGTGTTTTTATCTATTGATTTGGTGGTAAAAATCTTCTTCTTTCTCAATTTTTTTTCTCATCTTTTTTGGTGTTGCTTGTTTTTATTAATTTTTTTTTCATTTCAGTATCAATTTGTTGTCTTTATCAACTTGATAAAAAGTGATATTGTTTTTTTTCTTCTCAAATACTGCACGTCCAAGGCCAAAAAATTTCTATCATTTTTTCTATCATCTTTTGTCTCAATCTGTATTAATATTGTCTCCTAGCAACTGTATCTGGTTATCAGTATTTTATTGTTTCTATCATACTTGTGTCCAATCGGGTGTAATATTTTGATATTCTGATAAGATAGGAAAGTTCAGTATCCGGATCGTAAGTTCACAGGGTTTATCTTATTACGATCGGAATATTGTGATCGCAAAACCTTAGGGTTTCTACTTGCGATCCAATATTATAATAGCCAAGTTGCGATCGAGACGACTGCGATCGAGACGACTGCGATTGAGATGACTGTGATCGAGACGACTGCGATCGAGAAGACTGTGATCGAGACGACTGCGATCGAGACACTTGCGATCGAGAATACTGCGATGGAAATATAGATTTTGCGATGGAGTATATTGATGTTGCGATGGTATATGTTGTTACTGCGATGGATGTATGATTGATATTGCGATGACTTTCTATATTGCAATATAACCAAAGTTTTGACTCGACTCAAACAAATTTACCAAACCAACTAAGATTCGACACATAACTTAACTAGACCTACAAATAAGGACCCTCGACTTGACTCTCGACTTACTTCTCTCTCGACCACAACGTCAGGTCTCGACCTCAACCTCGACCTAAGAAACTCTCAACTCACCACTCACACCAACAACCTCAAACTCTCTAGACATGTCACACCAACGCACTTGGACCTACCCAAACACAGCCTCCACCACACCTCCTCGACAGAGACTTTAAACACTCAAACACACCTCATCGACCCAGACACTCGACTCGAACTCACATGACTTCGAAACAAGATATCTGTTACAAAACTTTCATCGATCCATGACTCAAACCATAAATAAACCATAATCCAAAACCTACCCGAGACCTTAGTCAAAAGATCTTAGAAGATTGAAACCATAATCCAAAACCTACCCGAGACCTTAGTCAAAAGATCTTAGAAGATCGAAGGCCATGGTTGATTTATGATTCAATATGAGTTTGGTACTTTTTTTCTTGGGGTTGACTGAGATAAGGAGAAAGAGACGGCGATAGTAAAAGTTTTGGTGGCTGTGAGATTGTGTAAAGATACGGTGATGGAGCTTTGATTTGGATCGGATGTGTTTTGGGACAAAGAGATAACGGCGGAGTGTTTTTGAGATTAGGTTTTTAGTGTGAGACATATTAGGGTAAATTGATTTATATAACCACTAAATAACTTGGACCGGGTTCAGTGTTGTGTAGGCCATAAAATTCGGATAGAAAACAAATTTGATCATTGATGGTGGGCACGTAGTTTGTCAAAACCTGGTTTGTGATGGACCCTGATATCTTCTAATCTTGCAAGCTTGGGTAATTGCTTACAATTCTTTGTATCAAATTATTGCTCACAAACATTACGTGTGGTCATAATACTGATGTTGGATAATATTTCTATTGTGGGCCTCGTAAAACATGTGACACTTTCATGGTGATATGGATTTGGTTAACGTCATTTCTATACAAATTCATGTACACTTCTAGTCAATTTTCGAAGTTGTTATCTCAATATATTTAAATATTCATTGACAACCTCGATAAGCCGCTTGTATCGACTCAGGTTAGTTTATCAAGTGTGAGCCGATCAGTAAAATTTTGATGTTGATAGATTTCATTTGGTTGACGGGTCGATCACTACTCTAACCGACGGTATATAGTGGTCCGATTATTTTTGCAATCGAATTCGGGATCATCGACTAAATATCTGAATGTTGCAAAATTAATCATGTTGGATTTAATGGTTTACGGTGTTATTGGATTGTTCGGGTATTTCTAAAAGTGATGAGATTTTGTGACGTGACAAAAAGACGTGACTGCTTATTTCATATTCCGAATTCAAGAATTTTTGGTTTTTTCGAGTATAAATCCTTAAGGGATTTAATCATTTTTTTTTCTTCACTAATCAAGGTATCTAACCGACAACACAAACACAATTACTTCCTTTCATTGCTCGATCAACAAGTAATCCTTACCTTTACTTTCCATCAAATATCAAATGGAATCGTTGCATTCGACATCTCAATAAGGAGACTTGCATCAAATGCAAGACAAAGCAAATGAAAGCGAAATAACTTCATTTAGACTACTTCAGTCTCATCTAGCGACTATTTCATGGCTTCAAGGAGGGAGAGAATTTGTGACGCTCTTTGGTCAAGATCGTAATATATTCATCGATTCACTATTCCTCAACTTGAACCAACTTGCTGATCAACTTCAAAAAGAAGACTTTATCACTCTGCATCAGCACTTGCTTATAAGGCTCTTGTGACACAACTCACGCCTTTCTTCCAATTCAATATCATAAAGTCTGACAATTCAGGGATATGCCGGTCATTTCTCAATACACACATAACGAGGTTAAAGACATCCGTGATAAACTATTGAAATTTATGACATTGGTTTCGTCTTCGATTTATGAAAGATCCAGACTTCAGCAAGCGTATGATAATGGAGTACATGAATCTATGATGCATATGCAAGAGGATAATAGTCATACGGTTGACAACTTGGAGCCTAACGATGGCAAGAGCACGGAATCAGGAGGACAACATGATACCAGTGGCACGCCAGGGAATGTTCACGAGATCTCTTTTGATGACACCTTACCCGTTTATGATGAAGAGCCTCTGAACATGGTATGATGTAATGTTGTTTATGATGTATATGCTGATGAAATGCCGTATATTGAGCATTCTGAACCTAATTATGACAAACATGGGATTGAAAAGAGTGATAGAAAGACCACTTCTGATTCATCCGATGTGAGTCGTAATGGGGGAGAAAGTGTTCAAAATGCTAAACATCATGATAATTGTCTTATAACTGCTTCTTTGACTGCTTCTGATTCCAAGATTAGAGAGCTTGAAACGATTGTAGCTCAACAATCAAAAGATCTTGAGGATGCCAAATTAGAATTTTCCAAGAAAACGGACAAATTTGAAACATATTTTAAAAAACTTGAAAAGTCAAACGTTGTTCTTGAACGAAAATTGGATCAAACAATTCTAGATTCTAAAGTTCAAAAGGATAATCTTTTGAAACAAATTAAGTTGCTTGAATCTAAGTTGGCATCCCAAGATGAATTGCTCAAAGAAAATGAGACTTTAAAGGCTCAAGTACATGCAAAGGTCTTTGCTATAGCTGCGTTGAAAAACGAATTGAGAAAAACTAAAGGATCTAGTGTGGACACTAATCTTGAAAAACCATCAATCTTGGGGAAACCACCTACAAATTAGTCCGTTAGACAACCGACTGCATTTAGATCCGAGCGACCATAATCCTCGAGATCGCGGTTTGCCTCCGAAGTTGATATGGCTCATCTTTCTAGACCAGTCACTCCACCATCTAGGCCCAATGTGACTAAAACAGCTTTTGCAAGACCTAATCACATGATTTCCTCTAGTCTCCCTAGACATAGTCCAAAGAACACGTCTCGAACTAGTTCAAATGACGTTCGCCATATATTTGGTCTAAGGGAAGCTAAGAAAAAGACATAAGTAAGAGATAGGAATTTCAAACCTAGTCAGATGCCTTTTAGTTTACCCAACATTGCTAACCGTAGCATGTCACATCCTAGGAGCATCAATCAATCATCTAGGATTTCTAGATCTTACTCGGACATTAAATATGCTACTTGTAAAACATGTAGGAAATGTGTCTTTAAAGCCAATCATGATTCTTGTATCAAAAAATTACTTAATGAGGTGAACTCCCGGCTAGACATAAATCCCAGTGGGTAGCTAAAATCAAACCCATTGGTAAAATGTGGTGCCCCACTGGTAGAACTTTCACTCTTGTAGGAAACGAGTGCCCTTTAACTAGGATAGTCTTCGATTCTACTAAGACTACTAGGGAGGAAATTGAAGAAGATGACACATCACTTAAGCCTGAACTTAAGGTTTTCTATAGAAGGAAACATTTGCCTACTAAGACAAGTGATTCATCTCCTCAGGTCACCTTTGGCACAAGTAAGGCCAACTGTGAACCCCCACTTGCTTCTAAGCTAGATATCGCTAACCCATATCAAAGCATGCAAATTTCTAATGAGAATGCAGGTACCAAAGAGGATGTTCCAAAAGAACGAAGCGGTCCAATCAATGTATACCATTCAATTAAGGACACTCTCAGAGTTTGGTTGCTGAAGAAGTTGATATCTAAGAAACAAGTGTCTCATGGGACTCTTAGTTAAGTTATACAAGGACTTATAGTCACATCACAGACTGTAACTCGTACTTCAAATAAAGGAAAGTTTATCGTCGGTGATAAACTTATCCTCACTAACGAGAAATTAAATTTTCTCGGACACGAGCTATTATTAGAACTATTCAAAGGTTTTTAAGCTCGTGTACATGGCTCATCGTTAAATGTCAGACGATGACCCAATCTTCAAATAAAGGAAAGTTTATCACCGATGATAAACTTGTCCTCAAAAACGAGAAATTATGTTTTCTCGAACACGAGCTTACATTAAAATTATTCAAAGGTTTTAATCTCATGTACATGGTTCATCGTTAAATATCAGACGATGACCTGATCTTCAAAGAAAGGAAAAGCTTATCGCCAATGATAAACTTATCCTCACAACGAGAAATTAATTTTTCTCGAGCATGAGCTTATATTAAAAACATTCCAAGTTTTTAAGCTCATGCACAACGGCTTGCAGTCACATGTCAGATTGTAACCCGCGATTCTAAGAAAGGAAAGTTTATCACCGATGATAAACTTATCCTCATTAACGATAAATTTATTTTTCTTGGACATGAGCTTACATAAAAACTATTCAAAGGTTTTAAGCTCGTGTAAATGGCGTATAATTACATTTCAGATTATTACCCGGACTTCAAAGAAAGGAAAGTTTATCGCCGATGATAAACTTATCCCTACAACGAGAAATTAATTTTTCTCGGGCATGAGCTTATATTAAAAATATTCCAAGTATTTAAGCTCATGCACAATGACTTACAGTTAAATATCAGACACTCGAACTTCAATTTTAGGAAAGCTTATCTTTAAAGATAGCTTATCCTCGTAACGGGAAATTAAATTTTCTCATTCATGAGCTTGTATTAAAACATTCCAAGTTTTATGCTCATAAAATTAAAGTGTATATTTTAAATAAGAGAACTTTTCTTCTTAACGAGAAATTCATATTTCTAGGTCATGAGCTTTACGTTAAAACATTCAAAGTTTTTCAAGCTCATGAAAACGACTTCTAAGTAAATGTCAACTTAGGACTCATTCTTTAGTTAAAAGGAAAGTTTATCGCCGATGATAAAATTATCCTCACAACGGGAAGTTTACAACTTCTCGGACTTGAGCTCGCTTTGTAAGATATTCAACATCTTAATCTCAAGTAATTGGTTTTTAAAACTTTGAACAAAATTTTTTGAAAATTTCTCAAAAGGTTTTTCTAAATCTTTCAAGCTTGTGTGTTAAAAAATATTTTGATAAAAAGAACATGTCTTCTGCAATCTATAATATTTACGAACCTAGAAATGTCGTTCAATAATGACACGGGGTTGTAAATAAAGTTTGAGCAGAAGTTTAAATGATTTAAAACATGTTCAAAATGGCTTGCTATTATTTCAGATAGTAACTCGATTTTCATACTCAAGTCAAGCATTTCACCGGAAAGCTTTGACTCAACAACGAGAATTAATTTTTCTCGGGCATGGTTTACTTTATAACCATGTAAGGGATTGTGTTTACGTAATAACACAATCTAACACGAATATATGTACGTGTTAGTGCATTTATTTGTTAAAACAAGAGAAATCTTGTTTTTATGAAGTTATCATCTCCACCAACCATAGAAATTTACAATTGATATCTATATACTCGACGATGCGACTACTCAAACGGCGACTACAACTCTTTCAATAGAACACATGTCAACAATTGAGGGGGAACAATTGTCCATCATTCAAAATCTTTGACGCCGAAAGTGCCAAGTTCACATATTGGTGTCAAGACAACGATATCAATCATACACATGGAGTCAAGAGATAACTTTAGACGTGACGAGGCGACCAACATTCGTGAACAAGAACCATGTGATTCTTTCATATGATATTCTCCATCATTCAGGTCTAACCTCGTAAATTGCTAATCTTGTGAATACATTATCCTATATGATCTTTGCACGTGATAAATACATTACACTTAAAGGTATTTAATTTACGTTTCATGTACACCCTCATTAATTTGAGGGGGAGCTTGTGTAAATCATGAAGATAATTGGATTTGCATTTTTCTTCCGAAATTTTCTTAAAATGCTATTAAATCAATTGATACTAAAAACATCGATTGGGTTAATATTTTTAATATGGGGGAGAAAATGTTATTTAATATTGAGATCAATAATGGTTTAACTTAATGTGCTGGCTCATCCCGACATGTGCGAAATGTTTTCGAATATCGTGGCATATGTTAAGGGGGAGCAAAATGGATTTGGATATCAAAAATGGATTTCATGGTGACATACACTTAACTAAAACATCTCTATTCACGACGATGAAGATTGTGGTGACATAAGGATGGTAGGAAAGGTTAAGTCCAGTGATTCTTCCAAAACCGGAGGAATCTTCCCAAGGACATTCCATAGCTAGAAATAGTAGTCCTTATGAAAGATGGAGAAAGATTGTGAATGTAGCTGAATGCCGACCAAGTACTTAAGTTAGCACTGGAATAATCACAACAAGGTGCTAGTTATGACGTATTGGTAAGCATTAAAGGGGTTGAAGAATGAAAAAGAATTGTAATGATAAAGGGTCCAAAGAAAGAAGCCCTCCTTACAACTTAAGCAGAAACCGGGTCAATACATATGCTATTGAGATCATTTTTAATGATGCTTGATATTGAAGATAAGACGTCATGGACCCAGTGATGCAATGCACAACCCATCCCAGCTAACTCAGATATCTCTCAAAAGGTATTTGTTTTAATCACACGGAGACAACGCATTATCTATTGATCTATTCACTCCGAATAAATTGGTATTGAAATGGTGGCACTCCTCTCCAGCCTCCGATCACTAAAATCCAAAATGCACGATCGAGTCTAGAGCCATTAGAGATCATCAAATATCTCATTAGGACACACTTTCATAATTCCTTGCTTCTTCACAACAGTATGAAAAGCAAGAAAGATCTTAAGAGTCCTACGCAAAATCTTCATGAGCTTGCCTGAAAATCCGAGTAATACGAAAGTATTTACAATGAAGATGGAAATCCTTCTTGAGCGAATATCAAAAATCTCATGGTAGGTGACTTGAGCGATTCCTTATGAATCAAGCTTGTAATAACTGGAAAGCAACGGTGGTTTAATTCTTAACTGAATTTAAACACGTTCCAGGCCTCTACGCAATATCTTAGTGATCTTGCCAGAACACTCAGAGTGATACTTTAGTGTTTACAGTGATGAGTGTAAATCCTTCTAGTGTTAACCTCAAACAGCACTTGGTAGGTAACTTGCAAGATTCTATACGAATCAAGTTCGTGACAACAAGAAAGCAACGATGGTGCGATTCTTAATTGAATTTCACTTGTTCCAGGAACATGAATTGATGGCTTCAAATCATGCGGATATTATTATCCAAATGATTCACTCTTTATGTTTGCAGTCATCTTTGGACGGTCGAATAAAGAGAACGGGTTTACCCGCGAAATCTTGTAAAGGAGGTTCTTAATTGAAACTACCTGCCACAAGTACGATATTTAATATCGTACAACGGTCTTCACCGACCGAAGGTAAAATGATACCGAATTAGAATGAAATATTCAAGGCCATTTCATCCGTGTATATGTTTTGTTGCTAACTGTCTTATGTAGCGTAACAAGAAGGTGGCATTGCGGTGTACAATCCAGAAGAAGTCGTAAACAAATGCTTATGCTTTCTGCACTTAATAATTCAACAAATTCAAGAAAACCTAAAAGTCATGTCTTCCGCTGTATCAAACTCTGAAGCTTTCAAGAATTATAAAGGTATAAGTATGTGGTACATAAAGTCACGAGTTGGCGAATATCACAAGTGATGTATGCACAAGGTCAAGGCAAGGAAACATGCTCAAGACTAAAGTCAATGATCTCATCAGCATGTTCACAAGAACAAGATCTAAGACTCAAGCATAGTATGATTGGTTTAAGATTTTGTAAAATGGTGTGACCTCCCTTAGGGGGAGATTGTTGGAATTACTTTTTTCCAAGGAAAGTCTCGGTCACATCATTGTTAGCATAGATCACGAGCTATAGACTATTTAGGATCATTGTAACTTGGAGTGACCTCCCTTAGGGGGAGATTGTTGGAAATACATTTTTACGTATTTAAAAAGGATCGGTCACTCCAATGATATATTCAAGTATTAGGCTCGTGATCCAATATGTAAACATATATCCCACCAAAGCCCACATGTAGGGTGGCTATATATACCCCCTACTAGCATGTTAGGAGGGGTTGGTCATTTGTCATTTTCACATTCTCACTTAATCAACCATATTTCTCTCTTTCTCTCCTTTCTCTCTCTACCTTTCTCTCTCTAGTTCTTCATTTTCATCCATCTCTTTAGATAAATACAAACACATCTACAATCCTAAGAAACTATGATTCTACAAATATAACAATAACAGTGGAATGAAAACCACTTTTCAATCACTTGCACAAACGTAACCAATTAAAATCAAGCTTCACCACTCAAAAACTAAGGATTTGAGAGGCTACTAAGCAGATCTAAACACTTAGAAACCAAAAGCTTCGATCAACAAGCCCTAGAATCTAAGTGAAAACCCTCTATTCAGAAACTTTGAAAAACTTGTTTTCAAAACTTGGAAACTTATTTAAAACCAACGTGGCCAACACAAACCACAAGAACAACTCGCAATGATTAAATGCAACTCGGCTTTACTCTCAAACAACACCAACTTTCAAAAACATAAAAAGGAATTACGATTTTTAACAAACTGCTAAACTTTTATAAATTTTAAAAAGGAACTACAAATTTGAAGAGTAAAACTGGAACAAAGGCTCTCTCACAGGTTGAGGAGTCCTTTTATAGTACTACAAAGACTATTTTAGAACTAAAAACCCTAGCTAATGATTTCCAGAATTGCCCTTGGACTTTTTGAGTGATGAGTTGTCCCTTTTGATCTTGGCCGTTTGTTTTGTGCGTAGGGAGCAAGCATGAGGTGTGGGCTGTTGATTGAGCCACGTGGCTTTACTTGGAGGCTAAGTCGTCTTCTTATTGGTGCAGGGGAGGCTTGGGTGGGGACCATGGGTGATGGGGTCTGAGTGTTTAAGAGTGGGATGGATGCGTGTGATGGTGAATCACACGTGAGTGGTTTTAATTTAAATTAACCCTTTGGTTGGTAAAAGTTATTTCTGGGTGGGGAAGGTGGGTAAATAATTGTGTTTGATCCGAAAATTGTGGGATAAAAGTGTTTGGAGCAATTTTGTGGGTTTGAATGTTTCAACGGACAACTTTGGTCCTTGTACTTTGGCAAAACATGTAAATAAAGTTTTTCGGCCTTTAAACCCGTATTCCTTTGTTAATAAATTTCTAGAATTCACACTTTGGCCACAAAATGTTTTCAAAAGGGTTTTTAGGGCTTGATTAACTTTGTTATATTTACAACATTTGTCCTTTAGTTCTTTTATCCATTTAAAAAGGACTAGATGTGTAATATTCTTGATCTTGAAGGTCTTCTTTGTAAGTTGACTTTGAGGAGGACCATTGTTGACAAATCTTCAATTTTGAGGGACTAATCTTGCCAATTCTTCAAAGTAGAGGGACATTTTTGTAACTTTGACAAACTTAAGGGACCAAACTTGTAATTATGAATATACAAGGGTATTAGTGTCATTTCATCATTGATGAGGGATTATTCTTGAACATATTCAATACTTTAAGGACTTTTCTTGGGAAAATTACAACTAGGGCCCGGTTCATTGTGCGGCTTCGTTTCTCGTGTTCGTTTTCCTTGTTTCTTGTGATCTTTTATGTTTTTCATGATATCCATACCTAAAAAACACAAGTAACAAACACAAGCATAATATATGGTATTTTAATGACATTTTATGCATTTAATGCCCGAAAAGAACGATGAGATCATGTATAAATGCCATCTCATCACCATTTACTGAAGAAAACCCTACTAAGACTAAAGGGGAGTCTTTATCAAAAGACAGTCATATTGATGGTCTTACCGCCAGTGATGATATGACCGATGATGGTTCTCCTCCAGTTCATCCAAAACACAAAGGTGATCACACCCTTACGAAAGATTGATCAAGTCTGGTGTGCTCACCCAAGAAGAAACTGACAGAGTGTGAAGATTAAATGAAGTTGATTAGCTAAGAAACCTAAAGCAGAATCTGTATCACGAAATTGGGGAGTCAGAGGTTGGAGACTTATTCAAGAGGAAAATGTTATATGAAAAGTTCTGTATGACTAGGCTGAATAGAAGAAATCCTTCAGAGATCACCAACATTGATATGCTTACCTCCAGAGGAAACATTGATCTTAAGTTCAATAGAACTGATGGCACTGATGAAATTCTGGATGAATTTCAAGCCAAGGATCTCTCTATTACAGAATGGATGGAGATGGAACAAAAGCTAGCCAAAAAGAAATCTAAGAGATGGGATGAAGTTTTCACCAGATTCTCACTCCAATAGAAATCATGACAAAATGGGTGAGTTCCTAAACATTAATGTTGATATTTCACTCGAGGAAAAAGATCTCATTTTGAAGCTGAACCAACTTGCTAATCAAGTCAGACTTGGTGTTGGTGACATCATTTTCACTACAAAGAAATACAAAGATGTTGTTCAGATTCAAAATCATCTCCCTGGACATGTACTAGAAGAACTAGAATTGGGGATAATTTTGTTCAATCATCTTGAAAGACAAGACTTTGTAGGCATAAGTGACCTAGACGCTATGAATATTGAACTTCTATGGAATGTTCAAAGAAACTTGTACATTCATCATAGGGGTCCAGGGTTGACTGAAGCTGCAAGAACTTTTAGCTTGTGCTTGCTAGGAGTTGTAGATGTCAGAAACATGAATCCATTGGTGCACACTCCATTTATTGAAGAACATAGGCCTGGGAAGAAATATGATAATCATTTGTATTGTTATTTTATATTTTGTAATTTGTATGAATGAACGATTATCAAATGTTTATAAGTTATTTTATTGTTAAGTGCACGTAAGAAGAAGTTGTTATTCTCACTTACTACTGACTTTAACTTAGGCTATTTGTATATCCAAATAGGAGGAGAGTGTTGGATCAGTATTTACAGACACCAAAGAAACTCTAGGATTTGAATATAATATCCCCCTAAGTATATTCATGTTCAGCATAAATGAGGTTCTGCTAAAGCATGACCAGAGGAACAAGGTTCCTACTGAAGAAAGTTTTGGTGAAGGATGTTCAGCTTTCCTCTTCCAAAGAACTTAGAAGACAAAGAAGTCTTTGCTTTAATAACTAGGAGGTCTAGTTGCTGAAAAACATGTCTTGAAGAAGAGCTTTCAGTTCAGTTTGGTTTGACAATACCAAACTGAATGATGTCGATCTCCTCTAGAATAATGAAGACAATTTAATATTCTGAAGGTTTACATTAGGCGGGAAAAGATTTACTTTAAGTCAAAAGTAGGAAAAGGTTATTTGTAATGTTAGCTATAAGTACAACCTTTATCTTTTCTTAGATTAGTTTAATTGTACTATGTACTGTTTATCCAACATGGCCATTCAACCACTCACTAGATAAACACTTGCATGGGAACATGTGAATGTAGACCCTAATATTCTTCTCCTATAAAAGGAATGCGTAGAGTAGAGAAACGACTAACCTATGGACTAGAAAGATAGAAATCTTCTAATAGCCATTTCTCTCCTAACATCAACTAAACCATATAGCTAAAGGCATATGAATGTTGTGGTTGAGACTTAAACTCTTGACTTTGGTTAGAAGTTTAAGTAGAGGAGATGACCCCAACATTTTCATTCAACCACTTTGCTATTCCGCAAACAAAGTGGGTTATAGATTCTTTATTGAGTTTTAATAAAAGTCTATACGTTGAAAAGTAATTGATATTGTTGTTTTATTTTTTCGTGGTTCTTATTGACTGATAAAACAACACACTTGAGTCTTATTAACGAGTAACTACTTAAGGTTGATAAGTAGTAATGAGTTAAACAGGACAAACAATTTTGCATAGACCATTTGTTCTTTGGACAATTACTGAAAGTGTGAGAGAAGATACGACCACAAGGGCACATAGAGTTTCAAATCTCATAGTAACCGAGAAAGACCTATATATGGCTGACATTTGTGCTGAGAGCATATTGAGTCAACGTCTTCGAAGAGCAATTTTCTCACTTCTCAATCAGATAATCAATGTAAGGAAATTTGGGACAATGTCTAGTTGTTAATGGCAAGATCTGCAATGTCTCATCAAGCACGTCAAGAGAAACTATTTGACGAACTTAAAAGATTTTGTTCTAGTTAAACTCTACGGATTCAACGGTAATATCTCTAGTATAAGCAACTTATTGTTGGGAATAAATTAAGGCCAGATCACTTGAGCGCTGACAAGAACAACTCAAGCGCTGACAAGAACAAAGTGAGCGCTGACAGCTCAAGCGTTGACAAGTTAAAGTCAAGCGTTGACAGATTGAAGACAAGCACTGATGGAAGATATAAGCTACACGTTTATTATATTCTAGAATACTTCTAGTAAGGATAGAAACGACAATGTATTTTCTATGTTTATCTTTACCTAGAATAGTTGATACGTAGCTTATTGTACAAGGCTTCTTAGTCTATAAAAGAAGGCTTTTAGGTTAATGTTTAGTATCAAGTTTTATATAAGTTTTCATTCGTAAACATCTTTCATAGTAAGCAAGTTCGACATTCATAATCAAAGTGAAAGTTTTGTTTACATCTTGTGTTCTTGTTAAGTGTTAAATTCCGCATAACACTTAGATTCATAAAGCATATAACAAAGGTTTCTCTACGTGCTATACTTGATCTAATCTCGTATACACAAAGCTAATCGATCTAAGTTTGGAATCAACAAGTGGTATCAGAGCTTGTTGAGGAACTTTTGATCTTTGAAGAACACCAGAACCATACACGAACACCAAAACCCTAATTTTCTCAAAAACCTAAAAACATCATGTCTGAAGCAATAACCACCTCCTCTTCACCCTTACCAAACATCAAGATTCCCATGCTTGATGCAACCAACTTTGACTTATGGAAGTTCAACTTTGAACAATATCTGGGGATCTTTGATTACACACTCTGGGAGATTATTGAATATGGAAACTCATTCAATAAGGCTCAAAAGATTCAGGATGCCATTACTCAAAGATCAGCTGTTGAAGGATGTCCTGATGAAGATAAGAAAGAAAAACCTGGAGATGGTAGAGCTGTAGGTGCTGAAGATATTGCAAAGAAAAGGGTTGACATGAAAGCCCTAAATATTCTGAAAGTCTCTTTGGGACAAGAAAATCAGCACAAATATAGAGGCTATGAATCTGCTAAGGATCTTTGGGAAGCAATTGAAGTTGCATATGGTGGCAATGCAGACACTAAGGAAGAAAAGAAAAAGCAACTTCTGCATGATTATGCTGTCTTCAAAGCTAAGCCCAATGAGAAACTAAGTAGTGTGAGAAGCAGATTGCTTGACATCACAAGCAAGTTGTCCTTCATGGAGACACAAGTTGGTGATGTTGACACCAATGCTACCTTTCTGAAAAGTCTTGGTGAGGCATGGAAGATTGAGGCAAGATCTATTCTTGCTAATAATACTTACAAGAGCTCCTCGTTTGATGACATCTATAACAAACTAAGACTATTGGAAGATGAAACTCTTTCAGCACATGGAAGTAAACCTAGCACCAGCAATATGGCCTTCTTCTCTCATAGTGAAGGTCAATTCAATCAGAAGGACTCTTTTATGCATCCAGTTACTGGATCATCATTTGTCAGCGCTGGAACAAGTCCTGTCAACGTCTCTTTTTCAGACGCTGACACATTCATGAATGACTCCCCAAGAGTTAAACCTGCTGGTTTGGATTTGGATACTGTGTGTGCTTACATTGCTTCTTTGCCCAATGTTTCAGTGATTACATATGAGGACCTTGAGCAGATAAGTGATGAGCACTTGGAAGAGATGGACATCAAGTGGAACATGGCTCTTGCTAGTATAAGAGCAAATAGGTGGAATAGAAGGTTCAAGAAGAAGATGACCTTCAATGCTAAAGACACTGCTGGATTTGATAAATCCAAAGTTGAATGCTACAACTGTCATCGTATGGGGCACTTCATGAGGGAATGCAGATCTCCTAGAAGATCTGATGCTGGTAAACCTTCAAGTCAGGTTGTTAAAGCTCAAGATTCCAAAGCCATGGTTGCAGTTCAAGGAATTGATGGTACTGGATGGGATTGGAGCTATCTGGCTAAGAATGCTGAAGAGGACAAAGCTTTGATTGTTGATATTGAAGAAGAAGAGCATGTTGAATATGCTCTCATGGCACACTCCTCCTCTTCATCTGATAATGAGGTATATGATGATGCTTTTTGCAGTAAAGGTTGTAGGTTAAACACTGATAGACTTAACAAAGAGGTGTTAAAACTAAAAGATGATATGAGCACTGAAAGGTGTAAATTGTCCAATTACCAACTGGCTCTTACTGAAACTGAGAAAACCGTTTCTGAATACAAGAAAATGGAATTTGATTTAAAAGATAAGATAAATATCTTAAAACATGAGCTAGAGGGTAGCATGGATATTAGAAATATCATGACAAAGGTCAATAGAGACCTACAGGCTAAGTTACATGAGGCCATTAAGAATAAAGATAATGTTGACCTCAAGATTCAAAGATTTGATAGAGCCACCCAAACCCTAGGAGACTGTGTAGCTAAACAAAGGGATCCTAAGGACATGACTGGGATTGGGATGAATGATTACTCTCTGGTTCCACCACCAGCTGGTGACTTCTATGGTGTCCTTAGAAAGGATTTATCTTGGACTGGTATACCAGAATGCCAAGAAGAGGAATTCATTCCTCTACCAAGAGTTGTCACTCCAGTGGAAGAGTATCAACAAAAACTGACTGACCTAAATGAGTGGAAGAAAGCTAACCCTACTTTGTTTGTTAAGGGAGGTTTGCTATGTGAAAGTCCCAATGAATCACCACCCATTAAGGTTACTCACCCAGTTACTGGTAAATCTGTTGACCTAGGCTCCAACACTGTTAGAAGACCTACCATTAAATATGCAGAGATGTATAGAAATAATAGGTCACCCAAGAGCCAAGTTAACAATCATGGAACAGGTTTCTTCGCTTCTAGACCTAAGAGTGTGTCTAAGAAAGCCTGTTATACTTGTGGTAGCTTTTCACATTTGGCATACAAGTGTGTCAACGCTCCCAAAGCCAGCGCTGATAGGAACAATTTCAGCGCTGATAGGAAGAAAGTCAACGTTGTTAGGAAGTCAAACGTTGTCAGACCCAAACCTTGTGTGCAGCAAAGTCCACAAGTGATTAGACCTGCCCCATTCTTCTCTAGAAGGTCTAACACTCATGGACAAAGACCTTTTCAAAAGACAAACACCTGGTCAAATAGGCAATGGGTTCCTGTAGCAAACCCTAGATTCAACACTGACAAGGGTAATTTCAGCGTTGACAGGACAAAATCCAACGCTGACAGAAACGTGACCAGACCTAAATATTTGCAGCCACAAGGTAAGGGGTCTAAAGCTTCTTCAAGCTTAACATGGAGACCCAAGAAAGATCAAAACCCTAATAATAATGGAATTTCAATGACTTGCAATAGATTTAATTACATTTCAAAGGTCATTACAAAACCAATTGGGGTTAACTGGGTATTTCATCCTAAAAAGGATGAGAATGGGGTTGTTGTGAGAACTAAGTCTGTTCTTATTGAACAACCAGATGAATCCAAGTCTTCTGAGACTTGGGTTCCCAAAGAAAACTAATTTGTTTTCTTTATGTGCAGGGCATTCAAAAGCAGATCAATGATTATGGATATTGGGATAGTGGATGCTCAAGGCACATGACAGGAAAGGAAGACTATCTGACGAATTTCACTCCTATTAAAGATGGTGATAAGGTATACTTTGGAGGTGGATATGGGACTATCACAGGCAAAGGAACCCTTCTCACCAATAATCTATGTTTTGAGAACGTCTTCCTGGTAAAAGAACTGGATTATAATCTGTTTAGTGTATCACAAGTGTGTGATAACAAAAATAAGGTTCTTTCACTGATACTGAGTGTTTGGTGTTAAGCAAGGATTTTAAGATCCCTGATGAGAAGTACATTGACTATAGAACACCTAGGCATAAGGACATATATAATGTGAATTTAAATGGGATTAAAGTGAATACAAATATGTCTTGTTTTTATGCTAAGGCCTCAGTAGATGAAAGTAATTTGTGGCACATGAGACTTGGGCACATAAATTTTAAAAATATAAATAGACTTGTGAGGCTTGGTTTAGTTGATGGTTTGCCTGATAAGGCCTTCCATAATGACCACTCTTGTGTTGCATGTCTTAAAGGCAAGCAACACAAGGTCTCATTCAAGTCCAAGCAGGTGCATACTAGTTCCAGACCTCTTCATATGCTTCACATGGACCTCTTTGGTCCAACTAATATAGAAAGTTTGAATGGCAAGTCATATTGTTTTTTTGTCACTGATGACTTTTCTAGGTTTACTTGGACATTCTTTCTAGCTATGAAGAGTGACACAGCTGATGTTCTTATTGAATTTATCACTCAAATTGAGAAAAGGTCTGGCAATGAGGTTAAGATGCTTAGGAGTGATAATGGTAGAGAATTTAGGAACAAGAAGCTAGATGATTTTTGTGCCAGGAAGGGAATTACTAGGCAATTCAGTATTGCTAGAACCCCACAACAAAATGGGGTTGCTAAAAGGAAAAATAGAACCCTAATTGAAGCAGCCAGAACAATGTTGGCTGATGCTCACTTTCCCATAGCCTTTTGGGCTGAGGCTGTTAATACAGCATGCTATGTGCAAAATAGAGCATTAGTTAACAAAATTCAGAACAAAACACCTTATGAGTTACTTTGGGGAAGAAAACCTAATATTGGTTTTCTCAGACCTTTTGGTTGTCATGTGGTTGTACTAGATACTAGTGATGCCTTAGGAAAATTTAGTGCAAAAGGTGATGAAGGTTACTTCATGGGGTATTCAGTGCAGAGCAAGGGTTATAGGGTTTATCTTAAGGAGGAAAAACGTATTGTTGAGAGAGTATATGTTAGGTTCTTAGAGAATAAACCTAGTGATCCTGAAAGTGGTCCTAATTGGTTGTTTGATTTGGAACCCTTATCTAGAACTTTAAATTATATGCCTGTCACTAATCCAGACATTGTGAAGGTAACTTCAACTGTTGTGGAAGAACAAGTTGTTAATGTTTCAGGTACACAGGTTCATGAGAAGGTTGGATCACAAGCAGAAAAGGCATCTCCTACATTTGAATATGTCACAATTCCCATTTGGACAGATGCTTTTGCTGCTGCTGCTGCTGCTGGACAAGATAATGGTGGTCTCCAAATACCACCAGATACAAACATGCATGGTTCTTCAGGCGCTGACAAAGGCAAATCTAGCGCTAACAAGACCAATTCAGACGTTGACAACAACATTTCAAGCGCTGTCAGCCCAGACGCTGACAACCAAGATTCAAACGTTGACAACACTTATGGGCATCTTTTCTCTTCCAGTTTTGAACAAGGTGGACCTTCCAATGTTCATGAAGAGATTCCTGTTGCTCAAAGAGAGTCTGATGAAGAAGATATTGGCAACATGGAGCATGAGGTTGAGGACACCAGACTTTTTGAAGGAGGGGTTCTCACCTCCACAATGAAGAATCACCCCCCATCTCAGATTATTGGTGATGTTATGACTCCAGTTCAGACAAGAAGATCTCATCAAGGACTTGGTAGATTTATTGCCAATATACACAAGAAGGTTGATACCCCTCTTGTGCAATCATGTTTGTTTGCATGTTTTCTGTCACAAGAAGAACCCAAGAAGATATTTGATGCTCTCAAAGAACCAAGTTGGGTAGAAGCAATGCAGGATGAGCTTCACCAATTTGCAATTCAGGATGTTTGGGAGCTGGTTGATTGTCCTAGATATGTCAGACCTATAGGGACAAGATGGGTTCTCAGGAACAAAAGAGATGAAAGAGGTATTGTGGTCAGAAACAAGGCAAGGTTAGTGGCTCAAGGTTATACACAAGAGGAGGGGATAGACTATGAGGAGGTCTTTGCACCAGTTGCACGGATTGAAGCTATTAGGATTTTTCTAGCCTATGCATCTTGCATGGGCTTCACAGTCTATCAAATGGATGTTAAAAGTGCATTCTTGTATGGCACCATTGTTGAAGAAGTATATGTCATGCAACCTCCTGGTTTTGAGGATCCAGAGCATTCAGATAAAGTGTATAGAGTCAAAAAGGCTATGTATGGCCTTCATCAAGCCCCTAGAGCATGGTATGGTACTCTGTCTACCTATTTGGTGGACAATGGATTCAAGAGGGGCACCATAGATCAGACACTATTTACAAAGAAGAAAGGCAAAGATGTGTTGCTTGTGCAGGTCTATGTTGATGATATCATTTTTGGGTCTACTGATCCAAAGATGAGTGAGGATTTCTCCAAGCTTATGACAGACAAATTCAAGATGAGTGCAATGGGGGAGATGAACTTCTTTCTTAGTTTACAAGTTCAGCAGAAAGAAGATGGTATCTTCATCTCCCAGGACAAATATGTTGCTGAGATCTTGAAGAAGTTTGGATTTTCTCCACATGAAAAGAGGGCTACTACTCCTATGGATAGAGAACACCCTTGGGGAAAGATTGGAGATGGGAAAGATGTTGATGTCAGGCATTATAGATCCATGATTGGATCTTTGATGTATCTTACTGCTTCCAGACCTGATATCATGTTTGCTGTGTGTGCTTGTGCACGCCATCAAGTGACTCCCAAAGAATGTCACCTTTATGCTGTGAAGAGGATCTTTAGGTACCTAAGATGTTTCCCTAATCTTGGTTTGTGGTACCCAAAGGATTCACCATTGGAGCTGATTGCATATTCAGATAGTGATTATGGAGGTGATAAGTTTGATAGGAAATCCACAACTGGTGGATGTCAATTTCTTGGGAGCAGATTAATATCTTGGCAATGCAAGAAACAAACAGTGGTGGCTAATTCTACAACTGAAGCAGAGTATGTGGCTGCAGCAGCATGTTGTGGTCAAGTGTTATGGATTCAGAACCAGCTGTTGGATTATGGGTATAATTTCATGCATACTAAGATATTTGTTGACAATAATAGTACTTTATGCATCATTAAGAATCCTGTGCATCATTCTAAAACTAAACACATAGAAATTAGACACCATTTTATAAGAGATTGCTTTGAGAAAGGTTTAATACAACCAGATAGGGTTGACACTGAGGAAAATGTGTCAGATTTATTAACTAAACCTTTTGATACTGGAAGATTTCAGTACTTGGTAACAAGTATTGGAATGGTTAATCTCACTTAATATGTGTTTTGGATTCTTTTTGTAAAAGTATGTACAGGATGATGCATTGTTATTATTGGTCTTATTGCTGATTTAGATTTTCCATTATATTTTTCTAGCACTGACAAAGGTTGTTTGAACACTGATAAGTGTTTTTGCAACGTTGTCAGCAATATAATTGTCTAACGCTGACAAAGCTTCCTTCAACGCCGTTGTGTGTTATCGGGGCGTTGTCAGCAACAATGTTAGTTTTGTGGTTTTTAATCTAAATGTGCAGATGGTGTTAGCAGTATACCATTGGATACAGAGTTGCTTATGGATCAAAGGAGAAGCATTTGGACAAGTTTTTATTTATGGATGATGGTTGGAATGTTTCATTCCTATCTTGACATAAATTTTTTATGTTCATGCATGATTTTAGCAAACTTTTTGTATCATAGTTTAAGGGGAGGTTTTAGGAACCTTTAGGATTTTTGGGTATCCATATGATACTCTTATCACAATTCTAGATTGTGTCCACAGGTGAGTATGGGTTAGTTTTACTAAACCATGAGGCACTGTAGCATGCATAGTATATCAACTTTGCATGCTGCCAAGACATTTTTGGCCTAGAATTGGTTGTGGTCTGTTGGGAGACTTGGGAATGATTTTGATATGGGATTTACCTGGGAGTAACAAGGATTTTATAAGGTAACTTGGTTGTTAAGAATTTTGGTTAGCAAGGGACACTAGAGGACTGTTATGTCTATCTTGCTTATGCAAGTGTGCATAACTGGACAGTGCTTGCCGCCCTATAATAATTATCATCTTTTGGTTATTTTCTCTAGGATAAATTACTTGTTAAGGTCATTTTTCACTTTTTAAAACAATTTTATTTTTGGATGCTGACAAGAAATTTCCAAGCGTTGTTGTGACCAAATTGGACGCTGACATGGCTTTAGGCGAACGTTGACAAGTTTATAGCCGTTGAGCGTTGATAGGTTATTTTTGACCGTTGACACTCAATGGGACCTAACCAGTTGTTACTTTTTGACATATTTTCAAGCCGTAATTTTCGGAGTTGTTACTTTCATTAAATGCATGAGATAACTTATAACTTTTTCAATATTTTCATGATTAGTTTTTGAAAATCTTTGCCTATTTTTGGGCCAATCACATGCATTCTTTATCTCCTATAAATTTGGCTCCTATTTTTAAACAAGGTATCTATAATTCTTGTCTAACACTTTTCTCTTATCAACCTTCATCTTCTACACTTGAAATTAACAGCTTTCATCAATGGCACCAAAGTTTAACTCAGCAGAATTGGATTTGGGGTTCAAGTCTCAACACAACATGATTGCTTATCTTGTTGCTGATAAGGATTTATTTCCTCAATACACACAAATGGTGGCGTATTTGAACGCATCCCCACTAAGGTATGCTCTTTCTCATGCACCACTCATTCCAGTCACAGACATTAAGCAGTTTTGGAACACTGTTAGTTCCTCAACAGTTAATGGAGTGACCACATTAACTTCTATTGTTCATGGGAGGTCTTGGGTGGTTACTGAGGCCTTGGTACGCCAGGCCTTGCATCTTGATGATGCTGATGGTATAACCATCCTTCCCATAAATGAAATAGAACAAGGGCTTAGGGCTTTGGGATATCCTATTCCTGATGAAGGTACTCTTAATAAGTATCATAAGCAGGAATTTCCCCCAGCCTGGAAGTACCTCATTCACATCCTCCTTCAATGTTTGAGTCCCAAATGTACTGCACACAATGAGATCAATAGATCCATTGCTAGTGCTATTGTGTGCATTGCAACAGGGCAAAAATATAACTATTCTAAAATGATTTTTGAAGGGATGTGTAAAAACAAGGGGACAAAAATGACTTTTGCTTATCCCCGTTTTCTGCAAATGATTTTTGATGATCAAAGATATTGTTCAAGGGATCACAATGATTTTTATAAAATCCCTGAACAAAAGAAAGCTATTTTTACAAAGATGGATTCACCACCTCATAGAGATTTACGTTTAACCCTAGCCATGCTTGCTGTTATTGCAGCAGCACAACCCCAACCAGACCCCCAACCTCAAATTGACCCTCAACCACAACTTGAACCTATTCCTGAACCTTTACCCTCACCTGAACAAATGCAAATTGACCAAGAACCCTTTGACGCTGACACATCAAATGTTGGCATTGATGTGCCTATTTCCAACGCTGACACCCAACCATCACAATCCCAAACACCCCTTAACCAACCCACATCTACCCATTCTTCCACACCATCTTCCACACCACCTGAATATAGGTTGATCAAACGCCAAAGGACTACTGGAGTGTTCTCCTCTGGTGGTCCTAGCCATGAAGCAGAGAGAACCACCACCACAAGTGTGGCTGGTGACCTGGATGAGGCTGGGACTATTGGTTCTGGCTTAGAAGCTGGCCAAGGCAGTCCCACCATACTTAAGTCCTCATCCATGCCCAATGAACCTGACTTGGGAGGTCAAATCCCCATTTCAGAAGAGGGCAGTCTGGAACCAATGACTCTTTTGGAATTGACGGTTGTCTGCATTAGCTTGCAAAAGCAAAATGCAGAATTAGTACAAATTGTCAGCTCCCAAGGCCTTGAACTCAAGCAATTGAGGGAGAGGATTGTTGTTTTGGAGAGTGATCATGCTAGGAGGGGTATGGAGGAGTCTTCCAAAGGGGAGGAAGATCAAAGAAATCTGAGTGATAAGGGCAGCCAAGATGGTCAATCAATGGATGTTGCTGAAGCCCTTACAACTTTGAAGGAACAACCAGGTTTTGATACGTCCTTAATCTCTCCAACCAATCTACATTTATCATTTACAGCTATGTTGAGAGAGGTTACACAAGGCGCTGAGGGAAAATATTTGAGCGTTGACAAGACAAATTTGGACGCTGATAGAAGTATTTTGGGCGCTGATAGAGGAAATTTGGGTGTTGACAGACCTGCACATGAAGGTGATGTATTCCAGTCATCATCTATCATCAAAGAAGTTTCTACTCAGGTATTACCATCTACCTTACAAACCATTGCACCATCAGATAAGGGTAAGGGTAAATTGGAAGAAGAAATTGTTCCTAAGAATGCAGCCCAAGTTGAATTTGATAGAAGATTGGCTGAACAAATGATGGAACAAGGTGAAAAAGAAAAGTCACCATTTGTTGTGACTTCTGAAGAAGAAAGTGATGGAGCTAGCTCAGACTCAAGTGTGATGATTATAGAACCAGAAAGGCTTGTGTATGGTGATGAGCTTGCTAGGGAAAAGTTGAGAGATTTAAAGTTGCAGGTTGGTTTTGACATGCCAGAGGTGGTTCAGATGTACAATTCTTGGGAAGAAAGCTGTATGGATAATCCAGACTTGACCATTTCAGATCAAATATGGGGTTTGGAGCTTCTTCTTAGAGTTCAGAAGGATTGTAAGGTGATTTTGAAGCACAAGGCAAGCAATATTCTCTCTGAGTTGAAAAGGGATAGAAGGGAGCTCTATTTTATGTTACTCAGATGTCATGGAGTTGGATGGACACATCAGAAGTTGAAGGCTTTGACATTTGATGAGTTGGAACATAGGGTTTATCCTATTTGGGTGAAAGTGCAGGAAGAGAACACTTTCAGACTTCTTTCAGATGAAAGAAAGGAGCAACTTGCAGAAGAGATGGAAATCAAGAAAGCTATGATGATTCCTAGGCCAGTGAAGAAGGGATTTACACTTGAGTTTCCAAAAGATATGAATCCACTATATCCAAGTGAAGCAGTTATTAGAAAGAGCCTCAAGCTCTCCCCATTAGAAGCTTCAGATATGGTGCAGGTGTCACCATTAGATTCCAGGAATCCAATTGTGAGTTATGATGAGGATGAATGTGGATTCTGGAAGATTGGCAGATTTGGCAAGGAGGTACACACTTTTACCACTCTCATATCTTTATTTGCAAGTTGTGATAGAGAAGACTTGGTGGACCTTTGGAGGTTGCTGGAGACCAAGTATGAGGCTGAAGCACCAACTTCAGCTAATGGAATAAAACTTTGGACCACATTCAAAAGAATGTGTGGGACAAATGAGGACGATCCTGAAATATGGAAGGATCTTGAAGATGACCTCAGTGGTCTTCAATGGAGGTTATATTCAGCTGCTGGTGTATACCATTTGAGTTCTACAAAGTTTGCTGAGTATCTACTTGTGGATGCTCAGTATTTCATATCCAAGGCTGTTTTGGAAAAGATGAAGGACACCCAGTTGGAGATAGATTATACAAGTGACGTGGCAAAGAATTTGATCAGATTTATTTATTACCAATATGAGAAGGTTTGTCAGACTCCTCCAAGTTCTTAATGATTATTCAGAAACTTGATCATAAGAGTGGATATCAAGTTTAGGGGAGGATTGTTGGGAATAAATTAAGGCCAGATCACTTGAGCGCTGACAAGAACAACTCAAGCGCTGACAAGAACAAAGTGAGCGCTGACAGCTCAAGCGTTGACAAGTTAAAGTCAAGCGTTGACAGATTGAAGACAAGCACTGATGGAAGATATAAGCTACATGTTTATTATATTCTAGAATACTTCTAGTAAGGATAGAAACGACAATGTATTTTCTATGTTTATCTTTACATAGAATAGTTGATACGTAGCTTATTGTACAAGGCTTCTTAGTCTATAAAAGAAGGCTTTTAGGTTAATGTTTAGTATCAAGTTTTATATAAGTTTTCATTCGTAAACATCTTTCATAGTAAGAAAGTTCGACATTCATAATCAAAGTGAAAGTTTTGTTTACATCTTGTGTTCTTGTTTAAGTGTTAAATTCCGCATAACACTTAGATTCATAAAGCATATAACAAAGGTTTCTCTACGTGCTATACTTGATCTAATCTCATATACACAAAGCTAATCGATATAAGTTTGGGATCAACACTTATGAACGAAATAAAAGCTATTGGGGGTGTCTATGAAGGTTCATCATATCAATACCAAGTTTGTCAACAAGCTTCCAACTTATTGGGAAAAATATGTCACTAATATCAAAATGTATTAACCATGAATTCGAGGACATGTAAGATCAGTTGTATGCCTATCTCAAGTTGTATGCAAAGCATGTAAATCACACTAGAGACATGATGATGATAAGAGTGGTGATACTCTTGCTTATCTTGCTGATGTACCGAATGGTCCAACCATCTAGCAGTACCTTCAGACTCCAGCTCCAGTTAGTTAAAGGCATTCAATACTCAGTCCAACAAATGTTCAGTCTTACTCTCTGATAGTTGAGAATATAGGGGGTATAAATTCGATCACGATTAATTAAAAACGTAAACAATTAAAAACCACGAGTTGTTTGTAGATGAGGAGATTGGTATGGCCATTGTTGTACGTTCTTGGATTAGTTTCAAATTTAGAAAGAGAAAGGTTTAAACTAAAGACGATTCTACACTACGATGATTAAAAACTAAAACCAAAGTCGAATTACGCGATCACGCAAAATGAGGAAAAATAATATTAAAATATTCAAAAATATATATATATTTTTGAAAACTTCAAAACTAATTATAATTAACTTAAGTAAAATAAAAATTAAATTAAATTATTGAAAATACTGAATGGGCTAAAAAACAGCCCAAAACCAATTTGGGTCAAAGGCTTGTTGGGCTTTTAGGCTTAATAAGAAAATTTTACAAAAACAGAAAACAGAAGGTGCTTCTTGACAAAAAAATTTAATTTTAAACAACTTTAAAACAACACAAAGAAGCTGAAAAAGCTCCTAAGGCCTTCAAATAAGCTATAAGCTATCTTATTGGGCCAATAACACAAAACGTAAGCTTATCAGTTGGCTTTTTTTAACCAATCTCACTTTTTTGGTAATAAAAGATATATTAGAATGAAAATTGCTAAAAAGTAAAGCAGTGCTTATAAAAAAAGCTATAAGCGCATATTGAAAAAGCTAAAAAGCTAACCACAAGAGCTTATGAGCTAAAGTTTGACAAACCTTAATATATTTAACTAGAAAAGAAATGAAAAAAGAATATAAGAAAAAGATGGACTATATAATCTACAACAAGCAATGTGTCAAATGCACTAAATGACAAAATAGTCGGGTTGACTATTTTGACCACTTTAGTTGTTGAAATTTTGCACATAGCTTGGAAATAAACTATTTAAGACTCAAATGAAATAAAATAACAAATAAGCTAAAGAAAATAAGCTAAAAGGATTAATAAGAACAAAGAAAAACAATAACCTCGAATCCTAGTAAAAGTGAAACCAAAGATGTTAGAAATACGTTTTTAACGTATATTAGAAGTATCGGTCACTCCACGATATTATTGAATGTTGTATAGCTCGTAGTTAATGTTTGTTTACTTTGTTAAGTAAAACCGGCCCATGGGCTTGTCATGGGTCGGCCCAAGTCCATTAGTGGCTTGGATATAAATACCCCTTTCAACCATGGAAAGGGGGTTGGTTGGTTGTTTCACTTTTGAGTTTAATAAAAACACACATTCTCTCTCACTTTCTCTAACTAACTTTCTCTCTCTAGAACCATCAACCCACCTTATTGACTCATAAGATTATCACAATTATTCAATTGGTATCAAGAGCCATGGGGTGATTTAAGGTAAGGATTTGTGTTGCTTTTTAGTTTTTGATAGTATTAGTGATTTTTAGGAAAATCTACCTTGAATCTTGTAATTTTTGGTGTTTTTGTTGTTGGGATTATTAGATAAGTGTTGGGTTTAGCTTATTCTGGTAGAAATCACAAAACTTTTCGTGGTTTTTGGTCAAAAATCGGGTTTAGATTCGTGTGTTCTAAGAAAAAACACAAAAAGTAGGCTATTTGGTCTCGAATTCGTTTTTCTCAGAACATTCCGAATCAACAGTTTATTCCGGATCAACAAAACATTCCGAATCAACAGTTTATTCCGGATCAACAAGGCATTCCGAATCAACAGTTTATTCCGGATCAACGAGGCATTCCGAATCAACAGTTTATTCCGGATCAACAAGGCATTCCGAATCAACAGGTTATTCTGGATCAACTGTTATTCCGGATCAACCGTTATTCCGAATCAACCAAGTATTCAGAATCAATAGTTTATTCTGGATCAACGAGGCATTCCGAATCAACAGTTTATTCCGGATCAACAAGGAATTTCGAATCAACAGTTTATCCCGGATCAACGAGGCATTCCGAATCAACAGTTTATTCTGGATCAACAAGGCATTCCGAATCAACAGGTTATTCCGGATCAACCGTTATTCCGGATCAACCAAGTATTCAGAATCAACAGTTTATTCCGGATCAACGAGGCATTCCGAATCAACAGTTTATTCCGGATCAACAAGGCATTTCGAATCAACAGGTTATTCCGGATAAACCAAGTATTCCGGATCAACCAAGTATTCCGAATCAACCGTTATTCCGAATCAACCAGTTATTCCGAATCAAGGTAATTATTCCGAACCAAGATCTTTTTCACATTAAGGTATTTATTCCGAATCAACTTAATTATTCTGGATCAAGGGGTATTTTACGCGTTTTTTCGACGACTTTTAGTGGATTTAATCTTGGCTTCTTACACACGCTTTACTTCAACAACACAACACAACTCACAACCTTACTTCACTGCTCGATCAACCGATAATCTTGGATTCTTTAAAATGATCAAAATGAATCCGAGTTCATTAATGCCTCAAATGACATCACTTACGGATATTTCCGTCATTACAGGAACGGATAATCGCCCTCCAATGCTCATTAAAGAAGTCTTTGAAGCATGGAAAGGCCGTATGATGTCATACATTAAGGGAAAACCGACATATGGGAGGCTTATGGTCAAGTCAATTCTAAATCGTCCACTTGATTATGTTACCATCGTAGTTAACAATGTGACTAGACCACAGGAGCTTGAAAAACTTACACCAGCTCAACCACTTATTGCCGATGCAGACGAAAAGGCTCTTCAAACCATTCTCAAAGCTCTTCCACGTGACATCTATCGAATGGTAAGTCAATATACGGTTGCAAAGGAGTTATGGGAACGTCTACAGGTTTTACTACAAGGTACGTCTCTTACTAAACAGGAACGCGAATGTCAGTTGTATGATCTGTTTGATAGGTTCACGTACAGTCCAGGGGAAACGCTTCACGACTACTACTTCAGATTCACTACTCTCATGAATGATTTGAATGTGTACAATCTCGTGATTGCTCCATTCTAGGTTAACACCAAGTTTTTGAATACTTTACCTCAAGCTGAATGGGGTGAGTATATTACTGATGTTAAGTTAACTAGGGATTTGCATAAGTGCAATTTGGATCAACTCTATGCTTTTCTTCAGCAGCATGAGAAACACGTGATCATGTACCGTATGCCTCGTGGTATGTACTCTGAACCTTTAGCTTTGATGGCAAATCAACCAAGCTTGTCATATAACAACACTCCTTATATCGTGGGACACCAAGCTTATCATCCATCACCATACATGACTCCAAGCTTCCCCCAATATTCGATTCTACCTCAACCACCCACCTCACATCAGCAACAATATCGGTTTAATGCACCTACATCTTAGAGAGAACCACAAGCATCACAATATGCTCCACAACCTCACCCATATTCACTAGCAAGCATTGCACCCTATGCTCAGTCATCATACTCGCCATATCAAGAAAATGCAGCATATCCACCAAGCTATTCTAACCATACAAGTACTCCTTCTAGTGCTTATGCCGCTCAACAAGACCAAGCAATGTATTGTGATAATGATGAGGTTCCCATTCCTGAATTCAAACAAGGAACTGACCCAGCTGAAGTGTTAGCCACTATGTCTGCTTACCTCACAAGGACATTGAGCAAACGAGGATTTAGAGGACCAGCTCCTACTAACAATCAGCTGAGGAATTCATCTAATTCTCGACAACAAGCTACCATTGAGAATGGAAGGGTAATGGTTCAACCTATTCAACCTTATCAGGGGAGACCCACTACATCAACCACCAATGCACGCATGGTCAATACTGCTCCAATGGTCAACACTGCTCCAATGGTTACTGCTCCACGGGCTAATTCTATAGGTAAGTTGAGAATGATAACATGCTACAACTGTAAGGAAGAAGGTCACATGTCTAGGGATTGCACAAAACCCAAGAGGAGAAGGGATGGTCAATGGTTTGACGAGAAGATTTATTTGGTGAACGCTCAGGCACAAGGACAGGAACTTGATGAAGAGGAGCTAGCATTTCTTGCTGATCCAAGGATTCCGGAACAAGAAGTTCTCACTACACAGAATGTAGCATACCAAGCAGATGATCTCGATGCTTACGATTCAGACTGTGATGATCTTCAATCTGCTCAGGCAGCTCTTATGGCAACTATCTCTAGCTTTGGGCCAGATCAAATATCTGAGGTACTTACTAATACCATTGATACTAGTATTCAACCACATCAAGTTGGGCAAGAGGGTGCTGATCCGAATGAGTCTTCGGTGGTGAGTCTTTCAAATGAGGAGACAATCAATGATAGCAATATCAATGCAAGTCCCCAGACTTTGAGTGAATCACAACCGGGAGTCATTTCGCATACGCATATTCCTTCTCAACAAGATTTGGTCATGGGTCCTGCAAAGTTACTTAGTCAAATGAATACTGCACTTTTAGAAACCCTAGCTACGAATAAGAATCTGTCGGCTGAGCTTGCCTTGTGCAAAGAAAAAGTTCAAACTTTGGAATTAGTTCCTTCATCCAATGTTCTAACAAATCCCGAATATGATCATTTTCGAAACAAACAAATGGGTCATTTGCAAGAAATTGAAACCTTAAGAGCAAATCTTTCCAACGATGTGGTCACTATTTTTCACAAACTTCAAACGGATTTTGAATTACTCGAGTCTAAAAAGAATGAAATGGAAATTAATGCGGCTAATAAAATTAAGAGTTTAGATTATTTGCTTTTAAGACAATACGCTGCCTCTCAACTAGTGCACTTATTTGACTCATCGTTTAGAGAGTTTAACTTATCGCGTCAAAAAGACCTTCCCCCTAACCCACGATATGCAAGACAAGCTTTTATCCATAATCCAAGACTTTATGATGCAACCAAATTAGGATTGGTCTTAGATCCGATTGTTATTTTCGAGGATCGCACGAATAAGGATCTAGTTGATGAGAGTCGGTCATACAACTTTGCAAAATATCCCCAGTGTGATTATTTTAAAATGAATCACGAGCTTGCAAAAACGGACTTTAGAATTCGCTTCCATATTGATAAGATCTCATCACAACACCAACCTACATGTTAAATGAAGAAAACCCTAGTACACTTCCTACACTTGTCAAAATGGAAGGACCTAAGGAAATTCCAAAGGATCTTCCACCAATTAGCACTGTATGAATAAACTTGCAAGAGATTAATCAATACTTTGCTAGTTTTGACAAGGTCATCCGGGAATGTACGACTTCAAATGGTCTAAACGCCAGAGATTGGGCTTTCGAACACATGAACGAGGTGCTTAAGAATGAGATCAGCCCTTTTATCAAAAATCTAAAAGGAAGTTTTGCATCTCTTTCGGAAAATCTCGAGTTTGAAATTAAAGAAGTTCAAAAAGTGTTTTATGAAATGGATACCGCTTACGAACTACAATTAATTGAAAAGGAAAAGATTTTATCCGAATATGACCGATTCTTGTCCCATGTAATATCGTGTGATGTGCTTACTACTGTGAATGTTAATTATTCGAATGAGCTTACATCCGCTATGATTAAATGTGATGATGTGAATATATGTGATGATGTGTGTGATCTCTCTGTAAATGTTGTTGATACTGTAAATGACGTAGATAATCACTTTTGTCACGAGTCTAACGCTGAATTTTTAAAGCTTCAAGATTCTTACAATTTACTTGAAAAACGTTTTAATCAACTTGAACAACATTGTATATCTTTAGAATTAAAACAACAAAATAAAAATGAGGATTTTTTAGTAACAAATGGTTGTGAAAACAGTGTTGAGACGAGTGACAAGATGATTGAGATAGTTAAGGCATTAGAGGAAGAGATTTTGAGATTAAAGAGAGATGTGTCATCGAACGAAACACTAAAATTGGAACTAGAGGCTGTAGAGTCTAAAAACCAGTGCTTAGAAACTAGACTTTCGTCTATTCTAGGGGAGATGGATCGTGCAAGACAGGGACTATCCACTCTTTATGGTTCAATAGAAGAACGCTTAGCTTTTAATGCAGCACAACAACAATCTTATGTTGAGCAATTGAACCAAAAGTGTGAGGAAATCTCTGACTTAAATATCCAGCTCATTGACAAAAACATGGTTTTGGCCGAGTTAAAGGAGACACTTCTTCTCACCCGACAAGAAGTTGTTAATAACTTAGCTACAAACTCTGCATCGTCCTCTAGTGCTCCATCAACCAACTCAGTGGTGCTCTATAAGAACCCGCTCCATAAGCAAAATCCGATACTTACGTTGTTTATATGAGGAATGAAATTAAGCACATGGATCTTGTTAGGGATATTTTAGATGATTTGTATGCGTTAGATCCCTCAAGCAGTCACTATTATTCAGCTCATGCATATATTCAGCGAGTTCAATATTGCTTAGCATATTTGCAATACATAGGAAAACCGGGTTCTGCACTACTCACTAATCGACCCATTGCTGTAACTCCATTCAATAAGACCCCAGGAGAAAAACCGTCATTGGCACCATCAACTAAGGCACCTTTAAAATTTGTTGCTAATGTTCCCACTTTGCCTTCTACAGGAGTAAAAGAGTCTAATAAGGCTAAAGGATCGCAAGTCAAGAAAGCTAGTATCAAGCCCTCCACTAGTAGTACCATCAAGAAGAAAGTAGAATCTCACCCTAGGAATGTTATTTCAGATTTAAATAAAAAGAATCATGTTGCTAAGACTAAAAGCTTTGCGCATGTGCAGAAGCCTAAACTATTTGTGAATTCTAATTTGAAATGTTGGAATTGTAATGAATGCATGTTTCTCAACGTCATGATTTGTGTCTTATTGATAATGTGAATGAAATGAATGCCATTAGGAATGATCTTGAATGGAAGCCAACTGGGAGAACTCGTACCCAAGTTGGATGGCAATGGCGTCCCACTGGTAGGACCTTTATATTAGATGGAAAATGTGCCCTTTAACTAGGAATGCATCCATTGAGGTTAGGTCTCAGCGTCCTTTAATTAGGCACCCTAGCACTAAAATATGGAAACCGCGCCCTTTAATTAGGTCAGCCCCCACTATAGTGCCTACCAGTGAAGAAATACCTCAGGATTTAAGCCAACTTGAATCTACACCACCAACTAGGAAGAAGGCTAGGAAATCTAAGAAACCTAATGTTAGCAAATCTAAGATCATTAAATCTGTACCTGCTAATAACAAGGAACATTCAGATTCCGAAACCTATACATTGTCCTCGTCTGGTGATATTTTCAGGTGGTCCAAATCATCCTCTGGTATTTGGACTCCGGTTGCTCAAAGCATATGACCGGAGATCGCTCGATGCTCCGAAATTTCGTCAACAAGTTTCTTGGAACGGTTAAATTCGGTAATGATCATATTCCAAAGATAATGGGGTATGGTGAATATCAGATTGGAAATGTCACGATTTCAAGGGTATACTATGTAGAAGGTCTTGGTCATAATTTATTTTCAGTAGGACAGTTCTGTGATTCCAACCTAGAGGTTGCTTTTCGACAACACACTTGTTTCATCCACAACTTGGAAGGAAAAGACTTTTTGAAGGGGTCTCGTGGTGCAAATCTTTATACTTTGTCCCTACAAGACATGATGGCCGCCTCTCCAGTATGTCTTCTCTCCAAAGCATCGAAGACCAAGTCATGGTTATGGCATCGCAGATTATCTCATCTCAACTTTGATGCTATTAATCATTTGGCTAAAAACGAATTAGTTTGTGGTCTTCCAAAGTTCAAATTTCACAAGGACCATTTATGTTCTGCGTGTTCAAGGACGAAAAGCACCAAGAAATCATACAAGCCCAAAGCTGAAGACACCAATCAAGAAAAACTTCATCTTTTGCATATGGATCTTTGTGGGCCAATGCGAACCGAAAGTGTGAGTGGTAAGAAATTCATCCTTGTTATTGTGGATGATTTCTCCAGGTTTACATGGGTTATATTTCTACGTACAAAGGATGAAGCACCGAAAGCTATCATCACTTTCCTGAAATTCATTCAGGTACGTTTAAATACTATTGTCCGCCGTATTCGTACTGATAATGGAACAGAGTTCGTCAACCAGACTCTTCGGGATTACTATGAAGAAGTTGGTATCTCACATGAAACATCTGCTGCACGTACTCCACAACAAAACGGTGTCGTTGAAAGACGGAATCGTATGCTTATGGAAACTGCTAGGACTATGTTGATTTATGCGAACGCTCCATTATTCTTATGGGCAGAAGCTGTATCTACTACATGTTACACCCAAAACCGCTCTATCATTCAGAAACGCCATGGAAAAACACCATACGAGCTTCTACATGATCGTAAACCCGATGTTTCATTCTTTCATGTGTTTGGTGCTCTTTGTTATCCAAACATAAATAGTGAGAATTTGGGCAAACTTCAACCGAAAGCCGATATAGGTATTTTCATTGGTTACTCGCCCTCAAAGAAAGCATACCGAATTTACAACCATCGTCTTGGTAAGATAGTAGAAACTATGGACGCAGATTTTGATGAGCTGACAGCGATGGCTTCTGAGCAACGCAGCTCTGAACCCGCGCTTCACGAGATGGGAACCGGTGCTATCAGTTCCGGATTAGTTCCCAATAATCCTACTTCTACATCATTTATACCACCTACAAGGCCCGAGTGGGATGAACTATTTCAACCTTTGTTTGATGAATTCTTTGATCCTCCATGTGATGAAGTCCCAGCACCTGTAGTGATAGCTCCAATCCCTGAAGTTGTTGCTCAAGCTAATGAAGCTTCATCAAATGCATCTTCAATTAACATTGAACCGGATGCACCTCCACCAAGTAATTCTCAAACTACACCTGAATCTTCACCCTTACTTATGCCTAATGATGATGAAGAGGATTCTGTTGATCACGATTTGGAATATGCTCACCAACAAGAGCTTCCATTATTTCGTATACCAATACTTGAAAATCCATCAGTCCCGTCTACTTCAGAAGAAGCTCCTATAATCGTTAACTCCAGACCACCACGGATTGAAAATCACAGCACCAAATGGACAAAAGATCACCCAATTAGGAATATTATTGGAAGTCTCGATCGACTAGTCTCGACACGCCATCAATTACAAGAGAGTGCACTCTATTGCTATTTTGATGTATTTCTCTCCGAAGTTGAACCTAAAAACTTGCGACATGCTATGACTCAATCATCTTGGATTGAAGCCATGCAAGAGGAACTAAATGAATTCCAAAGACATGAATTATGGGAATTATTTCCTCTCCCTGAAAAGGTTAACATCCTTAATTTGTTGTGGGTTTATAAGGTTAAACATGATGAGATGGGTGGAGTTTTGAAGAATAAGGCTAGATTGGTTGCTAGAGGATACAAACAAGCCTTGGGTATCGACTTTGAAGAATCTTTTGCTCCTGTTGCAAGATTGGAGGCTATTAGACTATTCCTTGCGTATGCTGCTCATATGAACATGATCGTCTATCAAATGGATGTGAAGACGACATTTTTGAATGGTGAACTAAGGGAAGAAGTCTATGTTAGTCAGCCGAATGGGTTCGTTAGCACGGAGTTTCCTAATCATGTGTACAAGCTTAAGAAGGCTCTCTATGGGTTGAAACAAGCTCGGCGCGCGTGGTATGATCTCCTTTCAACATATCTCATGTCGGAAGGATTTTCCAAAGGCAAGGTGGACCCCACTCTATTCACTCTCAAGGAAGACAACGACATGATACTGGTACAAATTTATGTTGATGATATAATATTTGTTGCCTCTAACATAGAATTGTCAAACCGCTTTGAGAAAATAATGTCCATACGCTTTCAGATGTCGATGATGGGAAAATTTTCATTTTTCTTAGGATTACAAATTTCTTAGAATCCCAGAGGCATCTTTATTTGTGACAATCCGTCAATTTATGGTTGATATTTTATTCTCAAATATTATTTGAAAATATTATTTTAATGATACAATATGAACTCACTTATTTTTGGGAAGAAATTTGGATTTACGTCTTGAAGTAGCATCGACTACGTCTAAACCGGAGGATTCAACGTTACGTGCTTACGTTTACATACACCGTCCTTGGTGACAGTCCGATATTTCAGAAAATAAATTTATCCATGAATATTATTTTGGAGTTTTAAATTTGTGTTGGTTCATAAACTCACAAATTTACGAGAAGAGATTGGGACTTACGATTTTATTTTAACGTCCTTTACGACTAAACCAGAAACCTTAGGATTACGTATTTACGTTTTCGAACTCCGTTTTTTATGAGACAATTTTTATTGGATTCATTTTGTGACGTTGATTCATAATTTATAAAAACGTTTTTCGTAAAACAACCCGAGGGCACGCAAATCGAGAAAACTAGAATCGAGAAATACCCGTAAACTAGTGAGATGGGACAAAACACATTGTCCCACCCCACTAGCTTAGGTTGGACGGCAACTTGACACCACACCATGAAGGTGGCATCAAGTTAGCTAACTTACAACAAGTGTAAGCTTAGCTTACACCTTAAGCACTACTTTCCCCACTAACTCTCCAAACTAGCTACTAGTTTTCACTTCCACCATTTCATACATGCAAACCAACATCAAACTCTCTCAAACCACTCCCCCATTGCCGTCCAAAATTAAGCAACAAACACCCTCTTTGATCTCTTCTAGCCATGAACCACATGTTTACTAGCTCTATTAAGGAGTCCTCTTGAAGCCTTGCTCATTTGATGGCCATATTAACATCTTTGGAGGTGATTTGCTTGTGTCCTAGGGCTGATTTTCCAACATATGTTCTTGATATTTCATGGTCTTGGAGATACTTGTTGTATTCATCAAGTCCTTGTCTTCCGAAAACAAGGAAAACACTTGGTTGGTAAATAAGATCATCCTCTCTATTTTTCTCTTGTTATTTTGTAAAGAACAAATGTATTTTCTTTCATTTTTTATATGTATATGATGTATATATGATGATAAAAATGTTGTGTGGGGATCAAGTGTTGATAGATATGCTTAAAAATGTTAATAACTATAAGAAATGAGGCTAAAATCTTGATTATTTAGTTGGCTGTATAAAAACAGTATAAAACTAAAACAAGAATTGATAAAATATCATGGTATGATCCATTTACAGTAAGTACAAGATGTTATACACATGTGAGAGTTGGCCATGCAATGGAATCAAAATAATGAGTGAGATATGATCAAAACAAGTTAGGAGGTCTAATCTGAATAAGAAGTTTTGTAGGGACTGTTAAGGCATGATAAACTTAAAATGGGTAGTAGCTATAACTAAGTTAAATGTAGCACATAATATGAAGAACATGTCACCCAAAAATGAGCTTCTAATTCATTATAGAACTCTAGATATGGTAAAAATGGTGAACATGAAGATAAAAATCAGATTTTTGGAAATAATGTTTATTATTATTATATAAGCACTCACATTTTAATGTATAAAATGTAAAATAAAGACCCACTAACTTACAAAACTTATTTATATAAACATATAAAAGGTTAATTAAATGGATAAATTATATAAATGGTGGTGAAATAATATTTATAAGTAATAAAAACTATAAACTTGATTTTTACGACTTTTTCGGCTATCACCGTAAAATTAACATTTTTCGCCAAATAAAACTTAGACGACCAAACCCGTCTAATGTAAAGTTTATAAAAATCATATACTGATATATAAGTATCTAATACAAGTAAAAACCGATAAAACCCGAACTATAAGAAATACGGACATTTACGAGCTAATTAAGCATATTGGACTAATAATTGAACTAAATAAGATAAAAACTTGTAAAAAGAATTTATTGGGCTTAACTCATTTAGGCCCAACTTGTAAAATATAGATACTGATAATATAAGTATAACATGGATTAAAACAAGTTAAAGAACTTATAATAAGTTTATTGGACTTAAAACACGTAAATGGGTAAAACTAGTAAACTAGTATAAAAGCTATCGACATATAACACTAAAATGAGTAAACGAGAATATGTAAACCCACTTGATCATCATATATATATATTCATCATATGTATACATAATTTTTATTTTTATAAAGTCATTGGACATGAGTCTAAGACGAGTATTATTTGTCTAGGTTTCCGTGATTGAAGCACGTACCGTACGTCCGAATCGCCGATAACCCGCCTTCCCATATCAACGTGAGTTCATAGCCTCGCACTCTTTTAAATGTTTTTATAAATGTTTTATAAACCCGCGAGGGAGATAACATGTTAGTTTTTATAAAATAGGACACCATTTGTCCCGATTGTTTTCTTATTGATTTTGGACCCAAATGATTGAATGACCCGATTGTATGACCCGATAAATGATTAAAGGACCCGATAGATGAAATAAAAATGGATTATTAAAGTTAGGTTATGTCACTAAAAGTCCCATTAGCATGAGTTGTGAACTACCAGGATTTGGTAGACGCTTATGCATTTAATAGTACTATTTGGGGACGATCACCCCAGTTCGCGCCTTGAGGGTTGATCCCCGCCATGCCACATTGATTGGTAAGCGAATTTATGTATGAGAAGATTTCCACAGCGTGACCTTTGTGACGACACGCTACTTTAGATGGGCAAAATTGGTATCGGGTTAGATACCCGTTGTTGGTTTAGTAAGGTAACAATGTCATGCGGCTTATAATAATCCAAAACTAACGAAATACTACTAGACGCTTCGAGTTACGATGTATTGCCTGACTAGCAATACAGGGTCATACTAATGATATTATGTTTGTAATTTGGTTTTCATAACCATATTCATATAACGGTTTTTATTTTCATACAACGTCATAAGACGTATTGTATGATGTTTTTACGACATTGGCTCGTATAATGATTTTTAAGGCAAATGCCTATATTATGATTTTCGATAAGGAGTTGTATAAAAATGACTTTGGATATTTTATGGCCTATTACAAAGATTTGTACAAAATGATTTTCAGTAATATTTTATACTGATATTATATTGATGGATTTTACTAAACTCTATGAATTCACTCGGCGTTATCGCTGACCTTTTCTTTTAACATGTTTTATCTCAGGTACTTGAAGGTAATTCTCGGGAAGACGACAAGAATTCATGGCCCGCACTTAAACAATATTTTCCATTCAAACACTTTGTAAAACTTTGTATGAAATGTAATGACTTGGGACCGATGTAACATTGATGTTTATGAATGGAAATGATTTATTATTAAACGACGCGATTTTTATGCGTTGTCTATGATGTGAGTAATGTGCTATCCCGTAACACCAACTAGTCTTCCGCTGTACTGAGTTGTATAAATTTGGGGGTGTTACAGTTTGGTACCAGAGCCCTCGTTATAGAGAACGAAAGATTTTTAAAACCAAGGTTTTGAATAAAACATTTCAAAATCTTTTAACTAAAAACATTTTTCTAAAATGTCTAAAAAAAAATCTTTTGACTATAACGGTGCCGAAGAATTCCCGAGTTACCGACAAGGCCAGACTGAGAAGTGTTATTTTAATATATATATATAACTTGGATTATATATATATATATATATATATATATATATATATATATATATATATATATATATATATATATATATATATATATATATATATATATATATATATATATATATATATATGATGTAATTTTATTACATGATTGTTTGATGATTATTTTGATTTTTATACGAGGTATTTATACGACGTAGATTGTCACAAGTAACCCTAACTCCCCTAGTAAATTAATCGAAGCTATTCTCGTAGGAATTCTAGCTATTCTTGATCTAAACCAAGTTGCGGATATTTATGATCCCAACAAATGGTTGATATTCGTAGAAATGTAGATATTAGTTGGTTGTGATATTGAAAAAGAATTGGCGAGATTAAATATGATATCGATGTCATGACGATCTTTCCTTATAGAGTGGAGTTTGACAAAACGTTATCACCTGGACAGATGTCATCTAATTCGTTGTCATCCAATTCTTAAAATTGTAATCGAAAGGGTGAATGTTGCACTTGAGGCTGTCATTGGAACCATTACCCAAAAGGCTCATGCCACTAATACCTTTCCGAGAAGTCTAATTGAATGTATGAGTCATTTCATACTAGTGACTCATTTGATAATTGTTGTTGTAAGAGCTATAGGATTGGAAATTAAGTGTTAATCATATCGAGCTTTTATTTCCCTATTAAGGCATAAGAATAAGATTGAAAGTATTGGAATATGAGGTAGGATATTGAATTGAGTATAAAATTGGTTGAAACTTTAATAAAGTAAAATTTAACCCGTATGGAATATGAGATTGTTAAAAGGAAGTCATTAAGTTCTGTGATTGAATTATAATGTTTTAATTGATTGTAGGTTCGTGTTAAGGGTTGTTCCTAGGCCATTGTCCACTGACGAGGATGCCCAGTGTCCAAGAAATAAATTGAAGAAATCTTCTTCTGAATTAAGACCGATGGATCTTCTGGGACATGTGGAACACCTAATGACTCTGGTAGATTAGTATTCATTGTGGTATCTATTAAAAATAATCCCTAACTTAACTGAGACATCAGTTGGTAGGATGAGTTCCGAGAATTGTATGACATAGTGACATGTAATGTGTTACGGTATAATTTGACTTGTTTGTGATTAATGAAAAAGACTACCTTTGAATACTAAATTCTACATGTATCGATGATATCTATCTTTTATTGCTTCATCCTAATGTTCACATTAGTGACGCAACCATTGAGCAAGTACTCATCTTGATCTCAGTTACGTCGCGAATTATTCTTTTGAGTGCCATCGAGGTCATGAACCTCATGATTAATTGGCTAAGCTCATTTTCTATCATATCGTAGTTAATTCTTGGTGAACAAGCTTTCATCACTTTTCTGCAGATCACTCATTGTTTTTATAAGATAAAACGGTATTCTTTGAGAAATATTAATTTTCATCACAATAAGGATTATTCAAAGTGAGATTTATAAGTGATTGATATCAAAATGAAGTTGTTTATGAAACGCCTTGGAAAACTTAATTGTTTTCATAACAAAGAAATTCTTTGTAAATTTATTTTTGATTCTTATTTAAGAATTAAGCATGAAAATGTTTTTACAAATATGATGATAAAATTTTGACGAACTGAGTATTGCATCGTTAATCTTGAAATTGTATATAGTTGCGCGCCTACATACAATTTGGAATGGACCATGCAAGGCTGATTAGTAGTCACCATAAAACCGATTAATAAACACTACATTTTCTTTAAAGATTGTGAAAAATTAAATTTTATGAGATCTACAAGAAGTGAAAAATAGGGACATAGTGTTAGGGACACCTACATATGTGCCTGTAGCATCTATTCTTCTGAGTCGAATTTACTCATCTGTGGAAATTGTCTTATTTGACAATTGACAATTCTTTCTTGTCCAATTCTCTCGTAGTGAGATTCTTAGAAAAAGTATTTGATTACCGAGTGTTGATACCCGACTGGATGTATCGACGTTCCTATCATTTCTTATGATTTGATCTCATTTGAATGACCTGGGTAACGATTCGAGGAACTTTCGAATGCGTACTCAAATTATGAAAACATGGGATATATTCATATTCGTTAAATGTTTTCGTCTGTATCTGATTTGAAATTCTCTCGCATAGATTATGCGTTGACCTTACTCTTTTAATAGTGGTTGTGTATCCTAATATCCCTGAATTTGTGAAGGATTATGAATTATTATTAGTCTTTTGAGAAAATTCACATCTTATTGACGGAAATGCAACTGGAAAGTTGATAGTGTCAGTAGAATGGATTGATTAATTATGACATGACGACATTGTGTTAATTGATGGGAACTCGAGTAGAATTCCCTAAAGGATACGATGTTGATTATCAAAAGTGATCTAAATAATTCTTGATGGATGACTTGAAATTATACCGTGAATGGTTGTGAACTAGTTATAGATATTGTAAACTAGAAAGAACCTAATATGAATTTATTAAAAGATGTTTCCATTATCTGAAACTTTAGGAAGTATTGCTGATTAATTACCTAGACTTTTGACATTAAGGCTTATTGAAATTGGTATCGATTATATTCCCGGTGCTGCTCCTGTGGTTTGTGCACTGTACGTCAGCACCATCTGAATTTAAGGAATTACTGTACAACTGAGAGAGTTGTCGGAGAAAGATTTTATTATACCAAGCCTGTCATCATGAAGAGCTACGGTGTTATCATTCCTTATATTTATAGATTACTGTGAATTGAGTAAATTGACAATCGAAAACAATATCCATAACTCGAAATGGAAGATTTGTTCTATCATTTACAAGGTTCTAGCGTATGTTTTAAAGATTTGATCCACGGCATGGTTATTATCAACTTCGCATCCGCGAAGAAGATTATCTATTCCAATCACTACATCCGGTACTTGTAATGAACATTATGAGTTTCACGTGGTGACGTTTGGATTGACTAATACACATGTAGTATTCATAAATTTGGTGAATCACGTGTGTAGGCTGTAATTTGATAAATTCATGCTCGTGATCATTAAGGACCAATTGTTTGTACATAAGAATAATAATAAGTTAATAATTAGTTATAAATTGCCCTGAATTGGCTAAACAATGAAAACCTATACCTTAAATATTTAACATATGATTAAGGACTTAATCCTTTATATGATTTAACCGTGTGATTAATAGATAATGGAAGCTATATTGACTTTTCAAAGATTAGAACCATTAACGCTTAGGGATTTAAAACTTAATCCTTTACATAAAATGACCATTGGATTAATAATGGTAAGATGTATGCATATAGACTCTTCAAAAATTAAGAGCCCTTTTAAGACTTTGGATTTTACCAAAAAAAGAAATGGAAATATGCTTTGACAAATGTTTTAACAAAAGATTTTTAAAGGGATTATTCCCTTATGCACAAACCATTTAACTAAACTTCTGTTTAGGGGTAAATGTTTGTGTATACCTCAAGATAACTTAAGAAGGATTGAGTACAACCATTTATACCATAACATGAAAACTTAAAACGACAATTTTTGCTTTTCAACTAAGAAAACTTTTACCAAAGTATAAACAAAAGTTTTTCGAACATTTACGAATCTTATTAATTATTTTCGATAAATCAACGAAAATCTTGTTAACTAAACTCAACTTTATTTTGAACATTTTATATAATTGGTCGAACTAAGAAATTTAAAACTTTTACGTTTACGCTTCATAAAAATTAACTAATAAATATTTAATTAATTATAATAATTATCGACGCTTTAGACGCCGGATTGAGAAAAACTGATAAAAATGATAGTTGAGACGAAACTGAAACATAAATGATATGAAGAAAGAATTTTGGATAAATACGGTTATGATATTTATTTCATTAAGAAAGTGAATGAAATTTCTGACGCATAATATAGAAAGAATATCTGAGTAAATTATGGACATTATAATTATATCATCATGAGAGGTGAATATAGATACCGACGCATTATGTAGAAAAGATAAAGAACCAATTAGAACATGTTCCTTAATAATGGAGGTGCAAAGTAAAATTGCCGAACAATTTAAAATATAGCCGATGATTGTAAAAAGAGATAATATAGATAATAAAAAGGGGTTCACGGATAATGTGAACCATTAAAATTAAGAAGCCGATGGCGTTAAAATGTATAAAAGACCACTTGTGATTGTTTAAATATGGAGATTGTGAGATATAGTTATGTTGGAATTTGTAAGTATAAGTATTCTATTTATGTCATTTATGACTAAAAGTATCTTTGTCTGGAGAAGATGTACTGATGGCAATTATGAAGGCAGACATCGCCTCATACATTAGTAAACATCTAGCTATTTCAAAGGTCATCATCTGAATTTGATTCGATTTGGGTCATCGTCGACAGACTGACCAAATCTGCAAATATCATTCTCGTTAATGATAGAATCCTGATGAAGAAATAGACTCTTTTATTTAAAGGAGTTATGTAAACATAGTGTGCCTGTATCGATCATCTATATATCAAGATCCTCGCTTCGCATCGAATTTCTAGAGATTTGCTCAGAAGTCATTGAGAACGAACCTTGATGAGAGTAATATGTACCACCCCAATCGAAGGGACGAGGTAAAGTAACGATACAAAATACTATAAGTGCTGTTTTATGTTTGAATGATTGACCTTTGGTAATAGACCGTATAATCGTTTTCCTTTGGAGAGATTATCCTTAATAATTATCGTATTAGGATCGAGATCGAATCTTGTTAGGATCTGAATCTTAGAGCATCTGTAAGCAGGAGTTGAGATGAAGACATCCGACATACACCCATTGTGAGTTGGACATGTCTTTTAGGTTTAAGGTTTCCTATGATGGCAAACCTAACCTTGCAAAATACCTGACCCGCGAGATCTGAAATGATTATTGAAATTAGGATCTGATTATTGACAGCCGGTAGTGGGCAAGAGGTTATGTGAATGTGAAATGTAGATCTTGAAGTGCCAAATGGGTAGCGAATTTATGCCACAATTTTTAACCTTGGAAAAATGAATTCATGATCTGACAAATCATGGGATATAAGTCCCCGTTGTATGGGACCATTGAGATGATGTAAAAGTTGGGATTGAAAGGCATATAAGCTGGATCTACCCTAGGACTTCAAGAACCGCGTGAATTATGTTTCGTAAATCGAACTTGATGGAATATCTATCAAGTGAAAATCTGAATTCTTCTTAGTAGAGCTTAGATCGGCGAAAAGTTGCATTCATCAGAAACCCGTGAACATCATGGATAGAGAATGTAAGTCAACATTTAGCCTGATCTTATTCCCGTAGTTATGTTTGATGAAACTAGCGTATTATAATGGAATACACTTGTGAGAAAAGACCGAATGTGGAGGAAATACCCACATGGCTTTAACTCTATAAGAAGCGAGTAGTAAGATGATCTTTGAGGACAAAGATCCTGTTTAGGGGTAAATGCTGTGACAATCCGTCAATTTATGGTTGATATTTTATCTCAAATATTATTTGAAAATATTATTTTAATGATACAATATGAACTCACTTATTTTTGGGAAGAAATTTGGATTTACGTCTTGAAGTAGCATCGACTACGTCTAAACCGGAGGATTCAACGTTACGTGCTTACGTTTACATACACCGTCCTTGGTGACAGTCCGACATTTCAGAAAATAAATTTATCCATGAATATTATTTTGGAGTTTTAAATTTGTGTTGGTTCATAAACTCACAAATTTACGAGAAGAGATTGGGACTTACGATTTTATTTTAACGTCCTTTACGACTAAACCGGAAACCTTAGGATTACGTATTTACGTTTTCGAACTCCGTTTTTGATGAGACAATTTTTATTGGATTCGTTTTGTGACGTTGATTCATAATTTATAAAAACGTTTTTCGTAAAACGACCTGAGGGCACGCAAATCGAGAAAACTAGAATCGAGAAATACCCGTAAACTAGTTAGATGGGACAAAACACATTGTCCCACCCCACTAGCTTACGTTGGACGGCAACTTGACACCACAAAATGAAGGTGGCATCAAGTTAGCTAACTTACAACAAGTGTAAGCTTAGCTTACACCTTAAGCACTACTTTCCCCACTAACTCTCAAAACTAGCTACTAGTTTTCACTTCCACCATTTCATACATGCAAACCAACATCAAACTCTCTCAAACCACTCCCCCATTTCCGTCCAAAATTAAGCAAAAAACACCCTCTTTGATCTCTTCTAGCCATGAACCATATGTTTACTAGCTCTATTAAGGAGTCCTCTTGAAGCCTTGCTCATTTGGTGGCCATATTAACATCTTTGGAGGTGATTTGCTTGTGTCCTAGGGCTGATTTTCCAACATATGTTCTTGATATTTGATGGTCTTGGAGATACTTGTTGTATTCATCAAGTCCTTGTCTTCCAAAAATAAGGAAAACACTTGGTTGGTAAAGAAGATCATCCTCTCCATTTTTCTCTTGTTATTTTGTAAAGAACAAATGTATTTTCTTTCATTTTGTATATGTATATGATGTATATATGATGATAAAAATGTTGTGTGGGGATCAAGTGTTGATAGATATGCTTAAAAATGTTAATAACTATAAGAAATGAGGCTAAAATCTTGATTATTTAGTTGGCTGTATAAAAACAGTATAAAACTAAAACAAGAACTGATAAAATTGCATGGTATGATCCATTTACAGTAAGTACAAGATGTTATACACATGTGAGAGTTGGACATGCAATGGAATCAAAATAATGAGTGAGATATGATCAAAACAAGTTAGGAGGTCTAATCTGAATAAGCAGTTTTGTAGGGACTGTTAAGGCATGATAAACTTAAAATGAGCAGTAGCTATAACTAAGTTAAATGTAGCACATAATATGAAGAACATGTCACCCAAAAATGAGCTTCTAATTCATTATAGAACTCTAGATATGGTAAAAATGGTGAACATGAAGATAAAAATCAGATTTTTGGAAATAATGTTTATTATTATTATATAAGAACTCACATTTTAATGTATAAAATGTAAAATAAAGACCCACTAACTTACAAAACTTATTTATATAAACATATAAAAGGTTAATTAAATGGATAAATTATATAAATGGTGGTGAAATAATATTTATAAGTAATAAAAACTATAAACTTGATTTTTACGACTTTTTCGGCTATCACCGTAAAATTAACGTTTTTCGCCAAATAAAACTTAGACGACCAAACCCGTCTAATGTAAAGTTTATAAAAATCATATACTGATATATAAGTATCTAATACAAGTAAAAACAGATAAAACCCGAACTATAAGAAATACGGACATTTACGAGCTAATTAAGCATATTGGACTAATAATTGGACTAAATAAGATAAAAACTTGTAAAAAGAATTTATTGGGCTTAACCCATTAGGCCCAACTTGTAAAATATAGATACTGATAATATAAGTATAACATGGATTAAAACAAGTTAAAGAACTTATAATAAGTTTATTGGACTTAAAACACGTAAATGGGTAAAACTAGTAAACTAGTATAAAAGCTATCGACATATAACACTAAAATGAGTAAACGAGAATATGTAAAACCACTTGATCATCATATATATATATTCATCATATGTATACATAATTGTTATTTTTATAAAGTCATTGGACATGAGTCTAAGACGAGTATTATTTGTCTAGGTTTCCGTGATTGAAGCACGTACCGTACGTCCGAATCGCCGATAACCCGCCTTCCCATATCAACGTGAGTTCAAAGCCTCGCACTCTTTTAAATGTTTTTATAAATGTTTTATAAACCCGTGAGGGAGATAACATGTTAGTTTTTATAAAATAGGACACCATTTGTCCCGATTGTTTGCTTATTGATTTTGGACCCAAATGATTGAATGACCCGATTGTATGACCCGATAAATGATTAAAGGACCCGATAGATGAAATAAAAAATGGATTATTAAAGTTAGGTTATGTAGCTAAAAGTCCCATTAGTATGAATTGTGAACTACCGGGATTTGGTAGACGCTTATGCATTTAATAGTACTATTTGGGGACGATCACCCCAGTTCGCGCCTTGACGGTTGATCCCCGTCGTGCCACATTGATTGGTAAGCGAATTTATGTATGAGAAGATTTCCATAGCGTGACTTTTGTGACGACACGCTACTTTAGATGGGCAAAATTGTTATCGGGTTAGCTACCCGTTGTTGGTTTAGTAAGGTAAAAATGTCATGCGGCTTATAATAATCCAAAACTAACGAAATACTACTAGACGCTTCGAGTTACGATGTATTGCCTGACTAGCAATACAGGGTCATACTAATGATATTATGTTTGTATTTTGATTTTCATAACCATATTCATATAACGGTTTTTATTTTCATACAACGTCATAAGACGTATTGTAGGATGTTTTTACGACATTGGCTCGTATAATGATTTTTAAGGCAAATGCCTATATTATGATTTTCGATAAGGAGTTGTATAAAAATGACTTTGGCTATTTTATGGCCTATTACAAAGATTTGTACAAAACGATTTTCATTAATATTTTATACTGATATTATATTGATGGATTTTACTAAACTCTATGAATTCACTCGGCGTTATCGCTGACCTTTTCTTTTAACATGTTTTATCTTAGGTACTTGAAGGTAATTCTCGGGAAGACGACAAGAATTCATGGCCCACACTTAAACAATATTTTCCATTCAAACACTTTGTAAAACTTTGTATGAAATGTAATGACTTGGGACCGATGTAACTTTGATGTTTATGAATGGAAATGATTTATTATTAAACGACGCGATTTTTATGCGTTGTCTATGATGTGAGTAATGTGCTATCCCGTAACACCAACTAGTCTTCCGCTGTACTGAGTTGTATAAATTTGGGGGTGTTACATTATTAATCAATCCAAATATGCTCTAGAATCAATAAAGAAATATAACTTTGAAAATTGTGACCCCGTGGATACTCCAATGGTGGAGAAATCCAAGTTAGATGAAGATAGGAATGGGATTGCTGTCGATCCGAAACTCTACCGTGGGATGATCGGCACCCTTCTTTATCTGACTGCTAGCAGGCCTGATTTGCAATTTGCCGTATGCATGTGTGCCCGGTATCAGGCTCGGCCTACCGAAAAGCACCTACATGCTGTTAAAAGGATCTTTCGGTATCTCAAAGGAACACTTCATCGTGGTCTATGGTATCCAAAAGATTCCTCTATTGATTTAATATCATATGCAGATGCCGATCATGCTGGGTGTCAAGACACTAGGCGTAGCACTTCTGGCTCTGTGCAACTCCTTGGAGACAGATTGATTAGTTGGTCTTCAAAAAGGCAGAAAAGCGCTACAATTTCAAGCACGGAGGTTGAATACATTGCCATGTCCGGTTGTTGTGCTCATGTCCTTTGGATGAGATCACAACTAACTGACTACGGTCTTGGATTCAACAAAATCTCGATGTATTGTGACAACAAGAGCGCCATTGCCCTTTGTTGCAACTACGTTCAACACTCCCGGGCCAAGCACATTGACATTCGCTACCATTTTATTAAAGAGCAAGTGGAAAATGGAGTGATCGAGCTGTATTTTGTCACCACTGAGTATCAGCTGGCAGATATGTTCACAAAAGCCTTAGATCGAGGACGAATCGAGTTTTTGATCGACAAGCTTGGCATGAAATCCTTCTCTCCAGCGACTCTCAAAGAGTTGGCAGAAGAATCAGCAGAATAGTGGTGGTAAACTATTCCTGCGTATCCTTTGATCGTGATCATGTATATTATCGTATATATATAAACCACAAAAAGAAAAATACAAAAATATAAAACCTACAAAAACCATAAAAAAATATAAAACCTACAAAAACCATAAAAAATATAAAACCAAGAAAACCCAAAAATATTTTCATCTTTTAAATCAGGCATGTCTTTTAGTACGGTAATATTTACGGCCTTAGAAATGTCTATCAATATTGACACGGCGCCATAAATAGAGTCCGTATAAAAGTTGTACATTTTTAAAACATGCCCATTATGGCTTGTAGTTATTTCAGACTGCAACCCGTTTTTCGCATCAAAGTCACGTATTTCCTTGGAAAACGTTGGCTCACAACGGGAATTAATTTTCTCGGGCATGGTTTACAAGCCAAATCATGCAAAGGGATCAAGTTTACTTTATAACTTGGTCTAACACGAATTAGTGTACGTTTCAGTGCATTATTTTGTTTAAATAAGAGAAATATTATTGCCACCACGAATCAATTTTTCTAAGACATTAATTGGAAAATTCTTTCTTCAATATTTGACTCGTTAAATAATGACTACAGCTCTTTGAATAGAAATCGGGTCATCGTTTAAGGGGGAGAAAATATTAAATTATCTTCGTCATCAAAAAGGTTTTCAAAAGTCTTTGAGGAAAATTGGCTAAATGGTTAATGTCTGGATTTGCTTTTGAATACGTCTTGTGATTGTTCGTGATTTGTCGTAAGCTATAAGTTTTCGGATATGTGCTTTTAGTGAGTGTTTAGGTTAACGATTGTTAAGTAACTAAAAGGAATAGAAAAGTTTAGTAGGGGGATTAAAAGTCAAAAGTTAAGTTGGGGGATTAAAACTGACAAAGGGTAAAAGTTGTAAAAGTTGTAAAAATTTGACCTAAGTCAAACTTCCCCCCCCCTCCCGTCTCTTTTCTTTCTTATCTTCTTTCTCTTTTCTGTAACCGCCATTAACACACACTAAAACATACACTCAAGCTTCATTATAGCGTTTTTTATTGATCTCTAATCTGTCTCATTCATCTAGCAAGGTACAAACTTCATCTAATTAGTCTAATTCATTCCTTTTATCCAATCAGTTAAATCGTTTTAATTAAAATCAATCAAGTTAGGGCGTTTGATTTAATTAGGTCAAAATTGATTAGGGGATTAGCTGGGTTTCACTTGGAATAGGATTAGATCGAGTTGTGTAGCCTTTAAAATGCTTAAAACACTCATATAAGCTTAGATAAATCTATTATAAGGTGCGTTTAGGTTATTCCGGATAGATGGATTTTTTCTAAGAGTATTCCGGATGAACCGTTTTGCAAAAACATTCCGGATGAACCAAAGCTTAAGATTATTCCGGATGAATCGTTTTATTCCGGATAATCCGATTATTCCGGATAAACCACTTATTCCGGATAGACTGTTTATTCCGGATAGACTGTTTATTCCGGATAGACTGTTTATTCCGGATAGACCATTTTATTCCGGATAGCCCATTTTATTCCGGATAGACTGTTTATTCCGGATAGACTGTTTATTCCGGAGAGACGGTTTATTTTGGATAGACTGTTTATTCCGGATAGACAATTTATTCCGGATAGACCATTTATTCCGGATAGACAAATTATTCCGGATAGACAATTTATTCCGGATAGACCATTTATTCTAGATAGACAACTTATTCAGGATAGACCATTTATTCTGGATAGACAATTTATTCCGGATGAAACAATTATTCCGGATGAAACAATTATTCCGGATGAAACAATTATTCTGGATGAAATGTTTATTCCGGATGAAGTGTTTATTCCGGATGAAGTGTTTATTCCGGATGAAGTGTTTATTCAGGATGAAGTGTTTATTCAGGATGAAATGTTTATTCCAGATAAAATGTTTATTACGGATGAGATGTTTATTCCGAATGAAGGTGTTTTTGCTTAATAACTTGTTAAATGTTTGAGTGTTGTAAATGCTTAAGGTTTTATGTTATATGTTTAATGCTTAGGTATATATTCATAATGGTATTTATATATGTGTGTATCAACCTTTATGTTTTATCTTAAGCCGAAACAATGACTAACCCAACCGTGCAACAAATACAAAACACTAGAGCAGCAACCATTGAAGAAGCCAAAACCCTCAAGTTCATTCCAAACAACTACCGGTTGAAGGAGGTCTCTAACTCCAATCACAATGGATTCAAGGTAGCTTCAGCCATTCTTGACAATTCTCACTTCAAGAATGCGCTAAGGGGTAGTGCTTCGGTGCCCTTCGACTACATGTACGAATTCTGGGCAACCAAAGAGAGGACGTCAAACAGGATCACATTCTTCCTGGACAACAAGCAACAGACTCTCACCGTGTCAGACTTTCGCAAGATCTTTGGTTTTCGGGAGTCACCCAAAGGTACAACATTCTCAGCGAACCCGACCAAGAACGAGCTCATGGCGATGTTCTCTGATATTGGATGTACGGACTTACGAATAGTGTCCGATTTTACCACAGCCAAAGTGGGTCAACCTTGGAGAGCGATTTTTGGTATTCTCAGCCGATGTCTCACACCCAAAACGACTGGGTATGATGTTGTGCGTCCGCCAATCATTAATATGTTCTATAGTATGTTCAAAGGTATTAGTATTGATTATGCATCATTGTTGTGGGACGAGTTTACTTATCAACTCTTCACAAACACGAAGACTAAGGCTAAAGGTTACCAGTACCCTAGGTTCATAAAGCTAATCATACATTATTTTATGGAAAACGATGCGTCTATTGATAAGCGTGCAGGTAGCCGTCACCACACAAAGGATGCTGATGATCTGGTGGACCTAAGGCAAGAAAGTCACTCCAATGTTATTATCCCAGGTCCTATTCCCGGTCATCTCCTGACAGATAAGATTATAGCTTCTGCTGATTACAAGCGACTGCTAATAGAAATCAAGAACCAACAAGCAAGCATTCAGACAGGAGAAGACTCGTCTACTACGGTCAAGAGTAAAGGTAAACGCAAGCAAACAGTTGCTTTATCTGAACCCAAAACCAAGAAGACAAAGACTGAGGCTAAGAAGGGTAAGAGCACGGCTGACAAGCTTGTTCTTCACGATGAAGAATATGTTGATGACGATCCTACTCTCGAGCTAACTCGCAAGACTGAGAAAAAGTTAATGAAGAAGGCTATTGAAAAGATTAGGAGAGACACAGGCGGTAGTGGTTCGGGTGCACAGATAGATGTTGAAGAAGAATACGAGGAGCCACATGACATTAGAGAGTTTGGATCACCCGAACGTTACTCAACATCGAAGGAGACATCCATTGCTGATACATCAAGTGTTGAGAAGGAGTCCGGTGCTACAACAATCATTGTGACTACACAGCCTATCGTAACTCAACCTCCACCAATCCAGCCTTTACCAACACGACCGGTGCCAACACCACTACCATTCCCTCCACCTACTTTCGTCCTCAGTACTATCATCACAACCGTGCCTAATCAACCGCCCCCGATTAGCCCTGTGCCATCTACATTTTCTGCACTCTTCCTGGCAGAAATGTTGGATAACCACACGGAAACTCAAAGAAAAGAGATGGCTCAACTTCGAGAAGAGCTATTTCGACGAGTGCAAAGTGAAGAGGCATCCAAGAAAGCCCAAGAAGAGATGCTATCTAAGTTCACTGCATCATTGTTGTGGGACGAGTTTACTTATCAACTCTTCACAAACACGAAGACTAAGCCTAAAGGTTACCAGTACCCTAGGTTCATAAAGCTAATCATACATTATTTTATGGAAAACGATGCGTCTATTGATAAGCGTACAGGTAGCCGTCACCACACAAAGGATGTTGATGATCTAGTAGACCTAAGGCAAGAAAGTCACTCCAATGTTGTTATCCCAGGTCTTATTCCCGGTCATCTACTGACAGATAAGATTATAGCTTCTGCTGATTACAAGAGACTGCTAATAGAAATCAAGAACCAACAAGCAAGCATTCAGACAGGAGAAGACTCATCTACTACGGTCAAGAGTAAAGGTAAACGCAAGCAAACAGTTGCTTTATCTGAACCCAAAACCAAGAAGACAAAGACTGAGGCTAAGAAGGGTAAGAGCACGGCTGACAAGCTTGTTCTTCACGATGAAGAATATGTTGATGACGATCCTACTCTCGAGCTAACTCGCAAGACTGAGAAAAAGTTAATGAAGAAGGCTATTGAAATGAGTAGGAGAGACACATGCGGTAGTGGTTCGGGTGCACAGATATATGTTGAGGAAGAATACGAGGAGCCACATGACATTAGAGAGTTTGGATCACCCGAACGTTACTCAACATCGAAGGAGACATCCATTGCTGATACAACAAGTGTTGAGAAGGAGTCCGGTGCTACAACAATCATTGTGACTACACAACCTATCGTAACTCAACCTCCACCAATCCAGCCTTTACCAACACGACCGGTGCCAACACCACTACCATTCCATCCACCTACTTCCGTCCTCAGTACTGTCATCACAACTGTGCCTACTCAACCGCCCCCGATTAGCCCTGTGCCATCTACATTTTCTGCACTCTTCCTGGCAGAAATGTTGGATAAACACACGGAAACTCAAAGAAAAGAGATGGCTCAACTTCTAGAAGAGCTATTTCGACGAGTGCAAAGTGAAGAGGCATCCAAGAAAGCCCAAGAAGAGATGCTAGCTAAGTTCACTGCAGAGATGGAGTTGACACGTAAATCTCATGTAGAACAACTTGCTCAGGTCAAACAGGCTGAAGCTGATAGGAGCGAAGCACGATTTACAAGACTTCGAGCCATAAAGGATAAATATAAGGAGCAGAAAGAAATACTTGAAGCTTCCATTTTAGAGAGAGTGAATGAATCTGTTGAGTCTCTTATGCCAAAGCTGCGTGAAGAGATGAGGAAACTTGCGGCTGATAGGTTGATGATTAAGTCGTCCAACCCTTCCAAGTCAGCCTACAAAATTGCATATGACTTAACAGATTTTGAACTAAAGAAGATCCTTAAAGCTCGCATGAAGGAAGTTTGATCTTTTGACAAGTCTAAACTTCAGAGGACACTCTACAAAGCACTCAATGAAGCTATCTTTGAGGATGATCGGTTGTTTAAGACATTTGGAAGTATGGTACCTTACCACATCTTGGATGAGGAAGAAAAGGAAGATAGTGAGAAAGAGGAGAGTGATGGTGAAGAAGAGGGTGATGGTGAAGAAGAGGTTGATGGTGAAGAAGATGAAGACAAAGGTAGCGATGGTGATGATGATGATGATGGTGATGGTGGTGATCAAAATGAGGAGAGTGATAAGGGTAGCAACGGGGATGATGATGAGGATGATGGTGACAACGAAAATAGGGATAACGGTAACAATGACCAGCATGATCAGTCTGATGACGATGAAACGGGGGACAAGGTTACCAGCAAAAAGAAACCATCCAAGTCTGGTACCAAGTCTCAGAAAGATGATGCCCGAAAGGAAAAGTCCACATCTACGGAGTCAGGACGAACCAAGTGGCGCCATGAGGTGAATGCTGCTACTGCATCATCGATTCCCGGTACATTTGTTTCTGTTTCTATACCTGTTACCACTAATCCTGTTAGTTCTTTGGTTGCTCATGTGATTGTAGAACCAGTAATTCAACCTGAATCTGCACAACACTCGCCTGTTCATGATACCGCCGAAATGCTTGAATCTGAACCAGCAAGTGTTCATGTTTCTACTCCTCTGCAAAAAGAACCAGAATCTACTGTTCCCGAGTCAAGCACACGGGACTGGGCGGATACATTGGAGATTGATGAAACTGCACCGCCACAAGCTTGGATCACGGCAGCGACAAAATATGATCCAATCACAGACGCTGATAGAGATGTTCTATATCTCCGTATCCGTAGTCCGATAGACTTGTGTGCATTTTGGGCTCATGAGTTCAAATCTTCGGTCACTCCGTCTTTGGTGAAGAGAGCGCTAAAGGACAAGACACTTCACGCCAAAACCAGGTTAAGCCGCATGGAGTACGAGTATTATGCTGACGAGGTCCTGAAAGCTCTCAATACCGTTCAAAGGCCAGGCCTTCATGAGTCAGAAAGAGCCCCACCTCCACTTGATCCCTCTCAAGATAATCAAATTGCTCTTGACTTCTTTGTCACCTATGATCTTGAGTATCTCCTCAAGGGATCATCCAAGTATGCGACCTCCCTGACCTTGTTGAAAGCTGCTAATTGGGGAAAATACCTTATATCGAGGAAAAGGTCAACCGCCTCTGGGTTCCAAAGGTAAACCGTAATTATGACATGTATGCTGCTATAGGAGCATCACATTGGGACGAGCGAGTCCGAAGGGCGTACAGAGGTTGCTGCTTAGCCAACTCAGGAAGTATCGTCAGATCCAATCTTCGAATCACAAGTATCTTAGGACTGAAGATTGAACCCAAGAATGGCTATCATCATGTGACGGAGATTCGTCTAAAAAGGGAGGATGACAAAGAATACAAGATACAGCAGTGAGATTTTTCTATCATTCGCCTTGAAGATATCAAAGACATGTTTCTTATGATGACCCGTGATCAAGTTACCCATCTTACTCGTGAAGAAATCATTGCCTTGAATACAGCCCTTCGTATGTTCACACGAAGCGTTGTTATCAAGAAACGAGTTAAAGATCTTCAATTGGGAGTTGAAAGCTACCAAAGGAAGCTTAACATGACCCGTCCAATGAATCAAGTTCTACCTCAACATGTCGAAAGATGTCCCTATACCGGCACGACCGTTCCAATGTGCGGGATTTTCTACATGAACAGTCGTGGGATCATGAAGTTTATGAGGGTATCTGAGCTTCATAAATACAGTGATGGGACTCTCATATACGTTAGAGGAAAATTGGAGCATCTCAATTCTGGCGGGACATTACCAAAAATGATTGAGGATTGGCATCCGGCTTATCAGCAGATGGTGACATATGTGATCAAGAAGATTGATGAAAAGCTCCGGGAACGTAGATTGATGAGGAGCTTAGAAAAATTCGTTGGTGGTACACCATATGGAGTGCACTATAAGTTACTACAACGATCCATCTAATGGGTCGTACATCTCAGGTCCAATCTATATTGGTTTTATTTGTGAATATGTAAATTTTGTGAATATTGTGCTTTTATGGCTTGATGTAGTGTTAAGGTTGATAATTTTTCAAGAATTTCTCACGAGATTCTAAATTTTTCAAAATATGTCATACTAAAGCACTACAATTAACCCTTATTAATTTAAGGGGGAGCATTAATATGTTCTATGGCCAAACATTGATTTCATTTTTACCCAAAGACCGGTTAATCCATTCAATATCCCAAATATTAATGGTTAACATTTTGGATAAGGGGAGAAAATGGGATTAAGGAGACTTAAACGATACTTGGCTAAAAGATGAAAAAGACTTAACGATAATCCAACTTAATATGTGTAAAGCACGTGTTAAGGGGGAGTGTTTTTTGTGGAACAAAACACTTAAGGAACAAAACTCTTGATTTCAATATCACAAGTACCTTAAGTGATTTTCAAGGATTTTTCATGGTGACTATACTTTCCTGAAACACGCTTAATTCATGACGGATGTGGTGACAAAAGGGTGGTAGGAATAGGTATTAGTCCAATGATTCATCAGAGCCGATGGGATCTTCCCAAGGACAATTCCCTAGATAGAATTAGAAGTCCTAGGAAAGATGGAGAAAGATTATGAACGTAGCTGAATGCCGACCAAGTACTTAAGCTAGCACTGGAACAATCACAACAAGGTGCTAGTGATGACGTATTGGTAAGCATTGAAGGGGTTGAAGAATGAAAAACAATTGTAAAGATAAAGGGTGTAAAGAAAGAAGCCCTCCTTATAACTTTAGGCAGAAACCGGGTCAATACATATGCTATTGAGATCATTTGTTAATGATTCTCGATATTGAAGAAAGACATCATGGACCCAGTGATGCAATGCACAACCCTTCCCAGCTAACTCAAATATCTCTCAAAAGGTATTTGTTTTAATCACACGGAGATCAACACGTTATCTATTGGTTTATTTACTCCGAATAGACTGATATTGAATAGGTGGCTCTCCTCTCCAGCCATCGCTCATTAAATCAAAACGCACTATCGAGTCTAGAGCCACGAGATCATCAAAAGTCTCATTAGGACACTTTCCATTTATTCCTTGTTTCTCACACACTGTAAAAAGTAAGAGATCTTTATGAGTCCTACGTAGTATTCTTGTAATATTGCCAGAACATCCGAGTGATACGTAAGTATTACAATGAAGATGGAAATCCTGCTTGAGTCAACATCAAACAAGCTCATGGTAGGTGACATGTGCGGTTCTTTAAGAACCAATCTTGTGAAAACTGGAGAGAAACAGTAGTTTAATTCTTAATTGAAATTAAACTCGTTCCAGGGCTCTACGCATTATCGTATGATCTTGCCAGAACACTCAGAGTGACACTCTTTAGTGTTCATAGTGACGAGTGGAAATCCTTCTAGTGTTAACATCAAACAACACTTGGTAGGTGACGTGCAAGATTCTTTATGAATCAAGCTCGTGATAACTGGAAAGCAACGGTGGTGAAAATCTTAATTGAAATTCACTTGTTCCAGGTTTCATGAATTGACGGCTTCAATCACAAGGATAATTTATCCAAGTGATTCACTCTTTATGTTCGCAGTCAAGCTTAGTGATCGTCGAATAAAGAGAACGGGTTTACCCGCGAAATCCTGTCAGGAAGTTACTTAATTGAAACTATCCGTCACAGGTACGATATCTAATATCGTCCAATGGTCTTCACCGACCGGAGGTAAAACGCTACCGATTTAGAATGAAATGTTTTAAGCCATTTCATTCGTGTCTTATTATGTTGTTGCGAAGACGGTGGCGTTGCGGTATACCAGCTAAAGTCGTTCCCACATGCTTATGTTTTTCTGCATCAAAGTTCAGCAAAATTCAAGAAAGTACAAAATGAAGTCTTCAGTTGTACCAAAATCTGAAGCTTTCAAGAATTCAACAAAAAACATAAGTGTGTGGAACATGGAGTCACGAGGAGGTAAGATTCACAAGAAGGCAAAGATCGCACGTGATTGGTCAAAAGAACAATGCTCTCAAGGCAAAGCCTAAAAGATCAAATCAACATATTCACATCAAAAAGAAAAGAAGAAAAAAACTACGAGCTGAAGAACGAAGACTTAGAATAGTATGCTAGGTTTAGAATTGTGTAACGTGGAGTGACCTCCCTTAGGGGGAGATTTTTAGAAATACGTTTTTAACGTATATTAGAAGTATCGGTCACTCCACGATATTATTGAATGTTGTATAGCTCGTAGTTAATGTTTGTTTACTTTGTTAAGTAAAACCGGCCCATGGGCTTGTCATGGGTCGGCCCAAGTCCATTAGTGGCTTGGATATAAATACCCCTTTCCACCATGGAAAGGGGGTTGGTTGGTTGGTTGGTTGTTTTACTTTTGAGTTTAATAAAAACACACATTCTCTCTCACTTTCTCTCACTAACTTTCTCTCTCTAGAACCATCAACCCACCTTATTGACTCATAAGATTATCACAATTATTCAAAAGATGGCCCAAAGGCCATGACTAGTGAATAAGACAAGAAAAATAAGTTTGGTCTACAAAGTAAAGTTATTGTACGTTTTAAGATGACAGAAATAAGTAATAAGCTGTTGGTAGCTTATTTGGCCAACTTTGAACAAAACAATATAAAATAAAAACACCTTTGGGACTTTTACGAAAAAGACCCAAGGGCAGGATGGTTAAGGCTGTGTGGGAAGGGTAGGTTTTGGGTTCGAGTTCTAAACCTAACTTTTTGCTTCCTTTTTTATATGTTGGGTTTTTGGAACCCCCCCCCCCAAATAAGCGGTTGGCTTATTGGGGTTTTAGCTCAATGAAAAACAAAAATAAGTACAATTATCACACAAACAATCAAAATCAAGCAGAATAAAAAATCTAAAGTATAAATGGATTATGCTATAGTACTAGATACTAAAATAAGTTGGTTTTGCTACCTTTAGGCTTATAAATAATCCATAGAATAAGCTTTAAACCTTAAACTAACTTAAGATAGATCTAAAACTAACCCAAATCTATTTTCAATTCAAAAATTAGAATCTAAAACCTATGAATCAACCCTAGGTAGCTGTTGGTGTAGGTGGTTCCAAGACTTGGTATAAAATGACCAAGTTTGGGTGCATAAATTCCACCAAAGTGTGTTCTTTCCCTTAAAACCTATTAGAGGTATAATTTCCTCTGATAATAAGCAAATACTAAACACAAACAAAAAGTGACTTGATTACTTTACCGTACTGATTCTCTATTTGACAAAAAAGAAAGCAAGCAAACAAATTTTAATTTTTAATGAAATAAACTAGAGTAAAACTTGAAATAAGCTAGAAAGAATCCTCAAAAGCTGTTGCAATAAGCCTAAAACCTAATTCATTATTTTACAATAAGATCAAGCTTAATCCAAACACCCATTTCAGACGTAATTTAAAGATTTAAGATACAACTACTAAAATCAATGCAAGAGATTGTACTTAAAATAATAAAACATGAACACCAATATGTAAGGACTGAAAATAAGCAATGTAAGCAGCTAAAACAGAAACTAGAATAAGCCATAAGCAATTAAGCAAATTAAGTAGTTAACAAAGAAAAATAAGTAAAAGGGTAGAAACTAGCTCACATTGAGTTGACTAACTTTCCAAGCCAACTAAGCTTACTTCAAACAATTAACAACACTTTTGAGATTATCAAACCCTCCCAACAGCTTATCAACTTAAGCTTATAAAGCTTATGATCTACAACATATCAAAACGGACTTCGGATGGAGTAACTTTTCTTCTTTGTGGATCCTGAAATAAGTGAACGAACAACAAGAACTAACAAGAAAAAAAAAATAAACTCAATAAGCTCAGCTTATTGGGCTTATGCTATAGTAAAATTTTGGAAAAAAACGTTTTTGTAGAAAAGAAATATGTTTAAAACAAAGAACCAACACAATTTTAACAAAATAAAGGTTGTTTCTATCTTATTTATCAAATAAGATAAAAACACTTACTCTACTTCAGATCTCCATAGAAAAACATTTTAAGCTAATTTTTCTTGAATAAATCTTGAAAATTAAATTTATGAAAACAAAGATGCAAGTAATAAAAAGATATGGAAAGTAAAATGGAACTCAAATCTTTCTATTCATTAAAATTCGTATTTCATTAGAAATCAACAAAGAAAAAATTTGTAACACTTTAGCTGCTACTTCTAATGCTACTATATATACAACAACGTGAGTAGATGCTTGATTTTTAAATCGAATTCTAGATAATTCTTGGCTCCCATGTGTTGTTGCAAAAGGTTGAATTTATCTTGTTTGTTGATTTGTTCTTGTGCCCATGTCTTCAAATCAAAATCATCCAATGGTATACCAACTCTGCCAAAATAAGAAACCCGTGACTTGTAGAATCTTGGGATGGGACCATTGCTGACGTGGAGTCTAAGTAAGCACATGGGTTGCAATGTACTCGTACTTAGCTTCAAAAGCCCTCAAAGAATTTATGTTAGCCCTTTGAATTTAGTTCAATTGTTGCTGGGATGAACCAGGGTTCATGGTGGCTAAATAGTTGCTTTTAATCTGTTTTGGGTAATTAAAAAGTGTTTCCCACATTTTTATTTTTAAAAAATGTTTTAAAGGGAAAGGGTTCAAATAGATGGATGATAGGTCGTTTGTTAATTATGGATTGGTGGTATTACTTAAATACTTTTGAAACTTTACCCAAAATCCCCCTCTGAGTACTTTCAAAAAATGACCAACCGACCCGTCACATTTGTTAACATGCATTAGGGCTTGTTAACATGCATTATAACTTTCATAAATGATATTTTGGTCCCTCAATGCTATATTTACCATTTTAAGGACCATTTTGCAATATTTTAATTCTTTAATAGCTTAAATGATATTTTGGGAATAGTGAACGGTGTGAAATGCAAACTTGGGAAAGTTGAGGGATATTTGGTAATATCTACAATCTTCAAGGGCAATTTGGTAATTTAAGAACTTTAGGGTTTCAAAACCCGTAAAACAACATTCGAATTTGGTTTTCTTGTATGACTTCGTTCCTCATGTCCGTTTTTACTTGTTTTGATTATTTCTAGGTGATTTCTCGATATCCGTGCCTGCACATACACAGACAAAGAAAAAAAGCATATATCGTGCACATCTAATGATATTTTACTCATTTCTAAGCCCGTTTTTTGGTACGAAAAGATGTGTATATACATTCACATCAATTCCTCCATACTAAACCATTGCCGTGTCCTCGCGCAATGCTAGAATTAAATATCATAGCACCTCCAAGTTTCCTTTTTATTCAACTTTTATGAAAGATAAACTTAACTAAATGTGTTTATGAAATAATGTAATGTTTTCGTCACTCGTAAATGACTTTTAGGATTACGGAATAAGAACACGTGTATGCTTCATATAAATAATTTCGTCGTTCTTGATTTTCACCGATTCCATGCTAAGCGTGAAACGAGATCATTGTCTTTTATAAGTTAGTAATGCTAACATTACTCATATGCCTTAATCATGAACTTAGGATCCCTTATTCCTAATCGATGTCTCGAGATTTTACTTTTTTCATGATGATCACGAGTATTCATATTTGACTTATGTGAATAAGAGATTAGGCCCAAAATGTGACAATCCGTCAATTTATGGTTGATATTTTATTCTCAAGTATTATTTAAAAACATTATTATAATGTTATATTATGAACTCACTTATTTTGGGAAGAAATTTGGATTTACGTCTTGAAGTAGCATCGACTACATCTAAACCGGAGGATTCTACGTTACGTGCTTACGTTTACATACACCGTCTTTGGTGACAGTCCGACATTTCAGAAAATAAATTTGTCTGTGAATATTATTTTGAGATTTTAAATTTGTGTTGGTTCATAAACTCACAAATTTACGATAAGAGATTGGGACTTACGATTTTAATTTAACGTCCTTTACGACTAAACCGGAAACCTTAGGATTACGTATTTACGTTTTCGAACTCCGTTTTTTATGAGACAATTTTTATTAGATTCGTTTTGTGCCGTTGATTCATAATTTATAAAAACGTTTTTCATAAGACGACCCGAGGGCACACTAATCGAGGAAACTAGAATCGAGGAGTACCCGTAAATTAGTGGGATGGGACAAGTTTTACACTTGCCCACCCCACTATGTGTGGCGTCCAACATAAGCCAACACACCAACATTGGTGTCAAGTTGTAAACAAAGTTACTTACACTTGTCCTAAGCTTACAAAGTAAGCAACTACACATCAAAACCACCATCTCTAAACCACTAACCTCATTTTCATTACATGCAATAACACACAAATCCTCTCATCTCTCCCTCTATGTGCCGTCCACCACTATATCCACCACAACACCATCATCATACAATTTTAACCACAAACTATTGTTATAACTTACATATGTTAATCTCCTTCAAAAGAGATGAAGATTGGTGCAAGTTTTAACATCTAAAAAGGAGTTTTCAAGAGAAGTAAGGGCTGATTTATACAAGAATTTTACAAGTATTGGTGTCCATGAAGATTGGTGTTGATCTACCACAAGTTCTTCCATCAAAATCCATGTCTTAATCACAACCTACATCATCTTGGTGGTATAAAGATTGTTCTTCTGATCCTCTTGTTATTTTGATTATGTAATCATGTATTTTCTTTCTTATTGTATATGTATATGATGAATATATGATGATAAAAATATTGTGTGGGGATTTGGTGTTGATAAACATGGGTAAAAAGATGAAAAACTATATGTAAAAGTGGTTAATTTTGCTTAATTAAGTAGGCTGTATAAAAACAGTAAATAACCATATGATGAACTGATAAAATGGTATAGATGAATTGATATACAGTGAGTATTGAGACTTATACACATGTGAGAGTTGGCCATACAATGGAATCATAAAAATGAGTGAGATATGATCAAAACAAGTTTAGAGTGCAAATCTGAGTACACTGTTTTGGACGAATTTTATAAAATACTTAGAGGTTGATTCATCAATAGCTATAATGGAATAAAAGGAAGCACATATCATGTAATTTTTGTGATAAAAATTTGGAGTTCTATCTCCATGTAGAACTCTAGATATGATCATTTTAGTAAACTAAATATTTAGGACTGATTTTGTGAAATTAATGTTTAATATTATTATATAAGCACTCAAACTAATATAGTATAAAATGTGAATTAAAACCCACTAACTTATATATTTCATTTATATAAAAATGCATATGGATAAATAAATGGACATTATATAAAAATGGTAGTTTGGTAAGTTTTATAAGTTAAAAAACTATATACTACGTTTTACGTCTTTTCGGCTAAAACCGAAAGATTAGCGTTTTTGTTAAATAAAACTTAGACAGTTGGACCCGTCTAATGTAAACTTTTATAAACTCACATACTGATATATAAACATATATAACAAGTAAAAATAGATAAAACCCGAGCTTTACAACATACGGACATTAACGAGCTAAGTTAGCATATTGGACTAATAATTTAACTAAATAAGTTAAACACTTATAAAAATTACTTATTGGGCTTAACCCATTTGGGCCCAACATGTATAGTATAAATACTGATAATACATGTATAAAATGGATTAATACAAGTTAAAGAACTTATAATAAGTTTATTGGAATTAAAATATGTAAATAGGTAAAACTAGTAAGAAGTTACCAACAAATAAACACAAAAATGAGTAAAAATGTATAAACCCACTTGATCATCATCATATATATAAAGTCATCATATATATAATTTTTATTTTGATAAAGTAATTGGAAAAAAGTCTAAGACGAGTACTATTTGTCTAGGTTTCCGTGATTGAAGCACATACCGTACATCCGAATTGCCGATAACCCGCTTTCCCACATCAACGTGAGTTCATAGCCTCACACTCTTTTAAATGTTTTTATGAAATGTTTTAAAAACCCCCGAGGGAGATAACGTGTTAGTTTTTATAAAATACGACACAAGTTTTCCCGATTTTTTGTTTATTGATTTGGACCCGAATGATTGTATGACCCGATGAATGATTAAATAACCCGATATATGATATGAAATGGATTATTAAAGTTAGGTTATGTCACTAAAAGTCCCATTAGCATGAATTGTGAACTACCAGGATTTGGTAGACGCTTATGCATATAATAGTACTATTTGGGGACGATCACCCCAGTTCGCGCCTTGACGGCTGATCCCCGTCGTGCCAAATTGATTGGTAAGCGAATTTATGTATGAGAAGATTTACACAAGCGTGATTATTGTGACGACATGCTAATTTAGATGGTCAAATTGAGTTTCGGGCTAGCTACCCGTTGTTTGTTGTAGTAAGGTAACAATGTCATGCGGCTTATAATAATCCAAATAACGAAATACTGCTATACGCACTAAATTACGATATATTGCCTGACTAGCAATATGGGGTCTTACTATTGATATTATGTTCGTGTTTTGGTTTTTCATAACCATATTCATGTAACGGTTTTTATTTAACTCTATACAACGTTATAAAACGTAATGTGATGTTTTTAACAACAATGATTCGTATAATGATTTTGAAGGCGAAAGCCTATATTATGATTTTTCATAAGGATTTGCATAAAATGACTTTGGCTATTTTATGGCCTATTACAAAGATTTGTACAAAATGATTTTCGGTAATAATTTTATACCGATGTTATATTGAAGGATTTCATTAAACTCTATGAATTCACTCGGCGTTATCGCTGACCTTTTCTTTTAACATGTTTTGTCTCAGGTACTTGAAGGTAATTATCGGGAAGACAACAAGAATTCATGGCCCGCACTTAAATAACAATTTCCATTCAAATCTTTTGTAAAATTGTATGAAATGACTATGACTTGGGACCTATGTAAATTTGATATTTATGAATGGAAATGCTTTTATTATTAAACTTCGCGATTTTTATGCGTTGTCTATGATGTGAGTAATGTGCTATTCCGTAACACCAACGAGTCTTTCGCTGTATTGAGTTTTATAAATTTGGGGGTGTTACAGTTTGGTACCAGAGCTCTCGTTATAGAGAACGAAACATTTTTAAAACCAAGGTTTTGAATAAAACATTTCAAAATCTTTTAACTATTAACATTTTGCTCAAAATATCTAAAAATCTTTTGACTATAACGGTGCCGAAGATTTCCCGATTTACCGACAAGGCCAGACTGAGAAGTGTTATTTTAATATGTATATATAACTTGGATTATATATATACATATATGATGTAATTTTATTACATGATTGTTTGATGATTATTTTGATATTTATACGAGGTATTTATACGACGTAGATTGTCACAAGGAACCCTAAATCCCCTAGTAAATTAATCGAAGCTATTCTCGTAGGAATTCTAGCTATCCTAGATCTAAACCAAGTTGTGGATATTTATGATCCCAATAAATGGTTGATATTCGTAGAAATGTTGATATTATTTGATTGTGATATTAAAGAAGAATTGGCGAGATTAAATCTGATATCGATGTCATGACGATCTTTCCTTATAGAGTGGAGTTTGACAAAACGTTACCACCTGGAAAGGTGTCATCTGATTCGTTTTCACCCAATTCTTAAATTGAAATCGGAAGGGTGAATGTTGCACTTAAGGCTGTAATTCGAGCCTTTACCCAAAAGCCTCATGCCACTAGTACCTTTCCGAGAAGTCTAATTGAATGTGTGATTCGTTTCATACTAGTGACTCATTTGATAACTATTGATGAAGGAGCTATAGGATTTGAAATTAAGTGTTATACATATTGAGCTTTTATTGCCCTATTAAGGCCTAAGAATAAGATTGAAAGTATTGGAGAATGAAGTAGGATATTGCATTGAGTATAAGTTGATTGAAAACTTGAATAAAGTAAAATTTAACTTTTATGGAATATGAGATTGATAAGAGGAAGTCATTAAGTTCTGTGATGGAATTATTAGGTTTTAAATGATTGTTGGTTCGTGTTAAGGGTTGTTCCTAGACCATTGTCCACTAACGAGGATGCCCAGTGTCCAAGAAATAAATTGAAGAAATCTTCTTCTGAATTGGGACCGATGGATCTTCAGGGACAGGTGGAACACCTAATGACTCTTGTAGATTAGTATTCATTGTGGTATCTTCTAAAAATAATCCCTAACTTAACTGAGACATCAGTTGGTAGGATGAGTTCTTGGAATTGTATGACATAGTGACACATAATGTGTTACGGTACAATTTTGACTTGTTTGTGATTAACGAAAAGACTACCTTTGATTACTAAATTCTATCTATCTTTTCTTGCTTCTTCCTAATGTTCGCATTAGTGATGCAACCATTGAACAAGTACTCATCTCGATTTGAGTTACGTTGTGGATTATTCTTTTTGAGTGCCATCGAGGTCACGAACCTCATGATTAATTGGCTAAATTCATTTCCTATTATATTGTAGTTAGTTCTTGGTGAACAACTCTTCATCACTCTTTTGCAGATCACTCATTGTTTTTATAAGATAAAACAGTATCCTTTGAGAAAATTGAATTTTCATCACTATATGGAAATAAAGTTGTTTATGAAATACCTTGGAAAACATAATTGTTTTCATAACAAAGGAAATCTTTGTAAATTTATTTTTGATTCTTATTTAAGAATTAAGCATGAAAATGTTTTTATTATAAACATGATGATAAAATTTTGACGAACTGAGTATTGCATCGTTAATCTTGAAATTGTATATAGTTGCGCACCTACATACAATTTGGAATGGACCATGCAAGGCTGATTAGTAGTCACCATAAAACTGATTAATATACACTACATTTTCTTAGAAGATTGTGAAAAATTAAATTTTATGAGATCTGCAAGAAGTGAAAAATAGGGACATAGTGTTAGGGACACCTACATATGTGCCCGTACCAATTATTCTTCTGAGTCGAATTTACTCATCTGTGGAATTTGTCTTATTTGACAATTGATATTTCCTTCTTGTCCAATTCTTCCGTGGTGAGATTCTTAGGAAAAGTATTTGATTGCCGAATGTTGATACCCGACTGGATGTATCGACGTTCCTATCATTTCTTTTGATTTGATTTCATTTGAATGACCTAGGTAACGATCTGAGGAGCTTTCGAATGCGTACTCAAATTATGAAAACATAGGATATATTCATATTCATTAAAGGTTTTCGTCTTGATCTGATTTGAAATTTTCTCGCGTAGATTATGCGTTAACCTTACTCTTTTAAGGTTAGTTATGTATCCTAATATCCTTGAATCAGTGAAGGATTATGAGTTATTATTAGTCTTTTGAGAAGTTCACATCTTATCGACGACAATAAAACTGAAAAGTTGATAGTGCCAGTAGAATGGATTGATTGATTATTACATGACGACATTGTCTTAATTGATGGGAACTTGAATAGAATTCCCCTAAATGATAAGATGTTGATTATCAAAAATGATCTAAATAATTCTTGATGGATGACCATATCCTGCATTTAGACTTGAAATTATACCGTGAATGGTTCTGAATTAGTCATAGATATTATAATCTAGAAAGAACTTATAGAAAATTTATTAAAAGAGGTACATGTTATCTGAAACTTTAGGAGGTATTTGCTGGTAAATTACCTATACCTTCGCCATTAAGGAAAGTTGAAATTGGTATTGATTATATTCCCGGTGTTACACCTGTGGCTTGTGCACTTTACGTCAGCACCATCTGAATTAAAGGAATTACCGTACAACTGAGAGAGTTGTCGGAGATAGATTTTATTCTATCGAGCTCGTCATCATGAAGAGCTATGGTGTTATCATTCCTTATGTTTATTGATTACCGTGAACTATGTAAATTGACGATTAAAAATCTATATCCACTACCCAAGATGATAAATTGTTCGATCATTTACAAGGTTCTCGCGTATGTTCTAAAAATTTGATCCACGGCATGGTTATCATCAACTTCGCGTCCGCGAAAAAGATTATCTATTCCAATCACTACACCCAGAACTTGTAATGAAAATTACGAGTTTCATGTGATGTCGTTTGGATTGACTAATACACATGTAGCATTCATAAATTTGGTGAATCACGTGTGTAGGCTGTAATTTGATAATAAATTCATGCTTGTCATCATTAAGGACTATCTATTTATTTATAAGAATAAGAATGAGTTAATAATTATTTATAGAATGCCCTGAGTCGGCCGAGTAGTGAAAACCTGTACCTTGAATAATTAACATGTGATGAAAGACTTAATCCTTTACATTATTTGACCGTGTGATTAATAGAAAATGGAATATATTGACTTTTCAAAAATTGGAACCATTAAGGCTTTAGGTTTTACCAAAAAGAAAATGAAAATATGTTTGGACAAATGTTTTAACAAAGGATTTTTAAGGGATTATTTCCTTATACACAAATCATTTAACTAAACTTCTGTTTAGGGGTAAATGTTTGTGTATACCTCAAGACAACCTAAAAGGGATTGAGGAAACCGTTAAACCATGACTTAAAATTTGAAACGACAATTTTTGCTTTTCAGCTAAGAAAATTTTGACCAAAGTATAACCAAAGATTTTCGAACATTTACGAATCTTAATATTTATTTTAAATTTATTTTGAACATTTTTCTATAATTAGATGAACTGAGAAAATTTAAAACTTATACGTTTACGTTTCATAAAAACTAAACATTTATTATTTAATTATTTGAAATATTTAACGATGCTTTAAACGTCGAATCGAGAAAAACTGATAAAAATGATAGTAGAGACGAAAATAAAACTTAGAAAATATGAAGAAAGAAATCCTGAGTGAATTGTGGTCATGATAATTATTTTATCAGGAAGGTGAAGGTAATTACTAACATCTTATGTAGAAAGGATAAAGAACCAATTAGGATGTGTTCCTTAATAATGATTGTGCAAAATAAATTGCCGAATATTTTAGAAATAAATGATGCTTGTAAAAAGGATAATATAGATAATAAAAAAGGGTTCGCGGCTAATGTGAACTATTAGAATTGAGAAGCCGATGGCGTTAAATGTTTAAAAGGCCGCTTGTGATTGCCTAAATATAGAGATTTAGAGATTTAGTTATGTTGGAATCTCATAAGATTAAGTATTCTATTCATGCTATTTCTAATTTAGTGTATTTTTATCTAGAGAAGTTGTACTAATGGAAAATTATGAAGGCGGACATCGCCTCATACATTAGTAAACCTCTAACTATTGCAAAGGTCATCATCAGAATTTGATTCGATTTGGGTCATTGTCGACAGACTGACCAAATCTGCTAATATCATTCCTGTTAATGATAGATTCTTGATGAAGAAATTGACTATTTTGTATTTAAAAGAGTTGTGTAAACATGGTGTGCTTGTATCGATCATCTCTATCAAGATCCTTGCTTCGCATCGAATTTCTAGAGATTTGCTCAGAAGTCATTAAGAACGAATCTTGATGAGAGTACTGTGTACCACCCCAATCGAAGGGACGAGGTAAAGTAACGATACAAAATACTATAAGTATTGTTTTATGTTTGAATGATTGACCTTTGTTAATAAACCGTATAATCGCTTTCCTTTGGAGAGATTATCATTGATAATTATCGTATTAGGATCGAGATCGAATCTTGTTAGGATCTATATTAGAGCATTTGTAAGCAGTAGTTGGGATGAAGACGCCCGACATACACCCATTGTGAGTTGGACATGTCTTTTAGGTTTAAGGTTTCCTATGATGGCGGACCTAACCTTACAAAATACCCGACCCGCGAGACCTGAAATGATTGTTGAAATTAGGATCTGATTATTGACTGCCGGTAGTGGGCAGGAGGTTATGTGAATATGAAATGTAGATCTAGAAGTGCCAGATGGGTAGCGAAGTTATGTCAAAAAATTTTACCATGGAAAACTGAATTGATGATCTGAAAGATCATGGGATATAAGTCCCCGTTGTATGGGACCATTGAGGTGATGTAAAAGTTGGTTTGAAAGGCATATAAGCTGGATCTACCGTAGGACTTCAAGAGCTGTGTGAATTGTGTTTCGTATATCGAACTTGATGAAATGTCTATCAAGTAAGAATCTGATTGTTTCTTAGTAAAAGTTTAGATCGGCGAAAAGTTGCATTCATCGAAAACCCGTGAACATCATGGATAGAGAAAGTAAGTCAACATTAAGCCTGATCGTATTCCCGTAGTTATGTTTGCTGAAACTCGCGTATTGTAATGAATTACACTTGTGAGGAAAGACCGAATATGGAGGAAATACCCACATGGCTTTAACTCTATAAGAAGCGAGTAGTAAGATAAGATGATCTTTGAGGACAAAGATCCTGTTTAGGGTTAAATGCTGTGACAATCCGTCAATTTATGGTTTATATTTTATTCTCAAGTATTATTTAAAAATATTATTTTAATTTTATATTATGAACTCACTTATTTTGGGAAGAAATTTGGATTTACGTCTTGAAGTAGCATCGACTACATCTAAACCGGAGGATTCTACGTTACTTGCTTACGTTTACATACACCGTCTTTGGTGACAGTCCGACATTTCAGAAAATAAATTTGTCCGTGAATATTATTTTGAGATTTTAAATTTGTGTTGGTTCATAAACTCACAAATTTACGAGAAGAGATTAGGACTTACGATTTTAAGTTAACGTCCTTTACGACTAAACCGGAAACCTTAGGATTACGTATTTACGTTTTCGAACTCCGTTTTTGATGAGACAATTTTTATTAGATTCGTTTTGTGCCGTTGATTCATAATTTATAAAAACGTTTTTCGTAAGACGACCCGAGGGCACGCAAATCGAGGAAACTATAATCGAGGAGTACCCGTAAATTAGTGGGATGGGACAAGTTTTACACTTGCTCACCCCACTATGTGTGGCGTCCAACATAAGCCAACACACAAACATTGGTGTCAAGTTGTAAACTAAGTTACTTACACTTGTCCTAAGCTTACAAAGTAAGCAACTACACATCAAAACCACCATCTCTAAACCACTAACCTCATTTTCATTACATGCAAAAACACACAAATCCTCTCATCTCTCCCTCTATGTGCCGTCCACCACTATATCCACCACAACACCATCATCATACAATTTTAACCACAAACTATTGTTATAACTTACATATGTTAATCTTCTTTAAAAGAGATGAAGATTGGTGCAAGTTTTTACATCTAAAAAGGAGTTTTTAAGAGAAGTAAGCGGTGATTTCTACAAGAAGTTTACAAGTATTGGTGTCCATGAAGATTGGTGTTGATCTACCACAATTTCTTCCATCAAAATCCATGTCTTAATCACAACCTACATCATCTTGGTGGTATAAAGATTGTTCTTCCCATCCTCTTGTTATTTTGATTATGTAATCATGTATTTTCTTTCTTATTGTATATGTATATGATGAATATATGATGATAAAAATATTGTGTGGGGATTTGGTGTTGATAAACATGGGTAAAAAGATGAAAAACTATATGTACAAGTGGTTTATTTTGCTTAATTTAGTAGGTTGTATAAAAACAGTAAATAACCATATGATGAACTGATAAAATGGTATAGATGAATTAATATAAAGTGAGTATTGAGACTTATACACATGTGAGAGTTGGCCATACAATAGAATCATAAAAATGAGTGAGATATGATCAAAACAAGTTTAGAGTGCAAATCTGAGTACACTGTTTTGGACGAATTTTATAAAATACTTAGAGGTTGATTTATCAGTAGCTATAAAGGAATAAAATGAAGCACATATGATTTAGTTTCTGTGATAAAAATTTAGGGTTCTATCTCTATGTAGAACTCTAGATATGATCATTTTAGTAAACTAGATTTTTAGGACTGATTTTGTGAAATTAATGTTTTATATTATTATATAAGCACTCAAACTAATATAGTATAAAATGTGAATTAAAACCCACTAACTTATATATTTCATTTATATAAAAATGCATAAGGATAAATAAATGGACATTATACAAAAATGGTAGTTTGGTAAGTTTTATAAGTTATAAAAACTATATACTAAGTTTTATGTCTTTTCGGCTAAAACCGAAAGATTAACGTTTTTGTTAAATAAAACTTAGACGGCTGGACCCGTCTAATGTAAACTTTTATAAACTCACATACTGATATATAAACATATATAACAAGTAAAAATCGATAAAACCCGAGCTTTACAACATACGTACATTAACGAGCTAAGTTAGCATATTGGACTAATAATTTAACTAAATAAGTTAAACACTTATAAAAATTACTTATTGGGCTTAACCCATTTGGGCCCAGCATGTAAAGTATAAATACTGATAATACAAGTATAAAATGGATTAATACAAGTTAAAGAACTTATAATAAGTTTATTGGACTTAAAATATGTAAATAGGTAAAACAAGTAAGAAGTTAACAACACATAAACACTAAAATGAGTAAAAATGTATAAACCCACTTGATCATCATCATATATATAAAGTCATCATATATATACATAATTGTTTTTTTGATAAAGTCATTGGACAAAAGTCTAATACGAGTATTATTTGTCTAGGTTTCCGTGATTGAAGCACATACCGTACATCCGAATTGCCGATAACCCGCTTTCCCACATCAACATGAGTTCATAGCCTCGCACTCTTTTAAATGTTTTTATGAAATTTTTTATAAACCCGAGAGGGAGATAACATGTTAGTTTTTATGAAATAGGACACAAGTTGTCCCGATTGTTTGTTTATTGATTTGGACCCGAAAGATTGTATGACCCGATGAATGATTAAATGACCCGATAGATGAAATGAAATGGATTATTAAAGTTAGGTTATGTCACTAAAAGTCCCATTAGCATGTATTGTGAACTACTGGGATTTGGTAGACGCTTATGCATAAAATAGTACTATTTGGGGACGATCACCCCAGTTCGCGCCTTGACGGTTGATCCCCGTCGTGCCACATTAATTGGTAAGTGAATTTATGTATGAGAAGATTTACACAAGCGTGATTATTGTGACGACACACTAATTTAGATGGGCAAATTGAGTTTCGGGCTAGCTACCCGTTGTTTGTTGTAGTAAGGTAACAATGTCATGCGGCTTATAATAATCCAAATAACGAAATACTGCTATACGCACTAAATTACGATATATTGCCTGACTAGCAATACGGGGTCTTACTATTGATATTATGTTCGTGTTTTGGTTTTTCTTAACCATATTCATATAACGGTTTTTATTTAACTCTATACAACGTTATAAAACGTATTGTATGATGTTTTTAACGACAATGATTCGTATAATGATTTTGAAGGCGAAAGCCTATATTATGATTTTTGATAAGGATTTGCATAAAATGACTTTGGCTATTTTATGGCCTATTACAAAGATTTTTACAAAATGATTTTCGGTAATTATTTTATACCGATGTTATATTGAAGGATTTCATTAAACTCTATGAATTCACTCGGCGTTATCGCTGACCTTTTCTTTTAACATGTTTTGTCTCAGGTACTTGAAGGTAATTCTCGGGAAGACAACAAGAATTCATGGCCCGCACTTAAATAACAATTTCCATTCAAATAATTTGTAAAATTGTATGAAATGACTATGACTTGGGACCTATGTAAATTTGATATTTATGAATGGAAATGCTTTTATTATTAAACGACGCGATTTTTATGCGTTGTCTATGATGTGAGTAATGTGCTATTCCGTAACACCAACGAGTCTTCAGCTGTATTGAGTTGTATAAATTTGGGGGTGTTACACAAAAATAAAGTTATAACGGTATAATTAAAAACATCAATTAGTAACCTTTCCTAATAGTAACAGTGTCAAAAAAATAAGCGGTCAAGAAATATCGATAAACACAGTTTTATAACGGATTTAGCCATTTGACTTGTTGACCATGACCTTAATATCCCCCCTAAAAGAAGGGTTTTATTGTCATGGATTACCTCGGCCTTTTATTGAACACCGTCATGGTGAGTTTATTAGCTCCGATCTTGCCTTGCCTTTTATTGACCCCCTTTCGGAACGGTTTTATTATGGGTAAAGACGTATATATTCATCCTCGAAAGGAAATTTTGGATCTTTAAAGCTTTAAGGATTTAAGACATTAACTTAGATTTCGCATCAATTTTATCCTTGTGAGGTTAGAATTTTTGCTAATTTGGGTGACATGAACTTAAAAATTATTGTTGGAAAACTTTTGATTATTCGGGGTGACAATACTTCAAATCCGTAACGATGGCGAACCTTTAATGTCTTCCAAATTTAATTTCACGGAAACTATGAGAATTTGTTCAAAATCAACAATGATGATCAGACTACTAAAACAATTTATTTATATACAAGCGATAGGAGAAAAACCGCACAATAAAACACATGATTTTTTGTAAGAATACGAATACTCTACGTTTAGTATAGTAACTTATAATTGACTCTATCACTTCTCATCCTCATTTCAGAGACTTAGCGTAATTTAGTTAAGGAACAAAGCTAAGGCTCAACACGCCCGGTCAAGTCAAAAATTACTCTTATTCTCACAAACGGAAAACCTACATCGTGTCAAAACACTTATGAAAAAGATGAAATTTTTAAAATTTGGTCAATTTTGCCCAATTATTTATAACAAAACGGACAAAAATAAAGTACGTGAAGATTAACCAAAGGAAGTATCTATTTACCCCCATACTAAAATAGAAAATTGTCTTTACTTTTTAAAGTCTAAAGGTGAAACACCCCTATACTAGAGGTGAAGAGTCGAATGCTAAATCCTAGCATGGGAAAAGGTATAACGAATGCTCTTAAGTCGTTTATGAATTATGCTAAAAGATAAACGTTAGTAAACAAAAGTATATCATCGGATATTGGATTCTTCAAAGCAAACGATCGACCCTTGAGTGATGGTGGATAAAACGAACACGAGAGCCTTCGAGAATGATGAATCCTAGATAATCACATCACAAACAAACACGAAAACCAAGTTTGAAGAGCAAAAGTCTCCTCATATTACACTATTAGAAAGCTATAATATGTACAAGTATAAGCATGAGAATCCCCCACGAGGCACCTCGTTTTTTATAACCGAGTCATAAGCTCGACTCGAATCCCCATAAATGTGTTCATTTAGGGATAATGATGACATATAGTTCCTAATCGGGTTATGTACCCCCATCCGGACCAGCAAGTATGGATTAGATAAATGTTGCCTTGGGTTCATGAGGACCAATCGGTGATGGCCGCACACGGTATGGTGTGGACCGTGTTCTAGCCGTGCGCGGGCAATTAAACAGAATCACAACGTAAGTGGGATTGTGATTCACCTAAAGCAATTGGATATTCGCAGTCCTTATTTGGGAGATAAAGATCAATACCTATATGGTAATTATCCCTTGCTTGAGCCTCAAGATTTGGTAAAGCCAAAATTAGGGTTTTACTGCCTATATAATGAACCCCCAAGGGTTCCACAATGATACGATTCATCACATAATCTTTACCCTCACCGATTACTCAAAACCTAAACCGATTACTTACTCTCACGCCGGAGCCTAATCGTGGGAAACAATTCCATGGTATGCCTTACAATGTGTTATTTCTTAGTGTGTAGGGTCTCGCTAGAATTCACTTGATACGAGAGCCGGAGCCCAAATACCCAAATAAAGCCTAATTCGAGTTAGAAGAGGTCCATCCAACTTTTGTTTCAACAATTTCGCGCCATTCGTGGGACCTTACACTAAAATCTACCATGACAAAAGGCAGTTTGCATGAAAATCAGAAGAACGCCACCCGGAATACATTGATGTTTGATGCACAAATCACCTCCACCCAATCACTCTCTCAGTCTGCCAGTGGAGCGAATAGTCGGAATGTGACGAATCCTCTCCCGCAAGGAGCCAATTCTCCATTTAACACTCTCGCACCAACATTGGATCTAAGCAACCCTGATCCAGGATCAACACCGCCTCCCCCTGAAAAGGAGGCGCAAGCACAACCCAATGAGGGAACAGCTGACGAGACGACTGTCTCCATCGATGAAGAAAGCATCAAAGACTACGTCGCTCAAATTCTTGACACTATTTTCCCTCTTATCATGGAAGGGCCAAGAGCGAGTCAAAAATGGAGTTTGTAGTCCCGACTCAATTTTCATGTTGTGGCAGGAGATACGCCACAATGTGCCCATGCATGAGACGAAGAATCGTCGGGTTGAGGGAAAGCCTCAGCCCACGCATCGAATACCTATAAGCGAAGAGGGAAACATAGGACCAGTTCTCCAGCTAATAGAAGGTATCCAACCCCAGAACCCCATGGACGGACCTCAAAGAGAAGCCGACGAAGCCAACTAGGTGAGACAAACGCTCGCCTAGTGATGACTCATCCAGTTCCGACTCGGATGAGCACCACCCAAGGCGCCGCAGATCAAGGTACACTTCCTCGGTTTCTTCGGATTACGAGAGAGAACACCGTAGACATTCTCATCGCCAGTTCCAGCATGAGAAAGAATATTTGTCTCTCCCATGTTGTCGAAAGAAGGTAGACGTGTTCACAAGTCGTATATGAAACTACTTGGAGGACAAGAAACGACGGATGCTGTCAAATGTCAAGACGTATGACGGCACAGGAGCCCCGGACGACCATTTGAAAGTCTTCGAGCTGCAAGCAAAAATCGCGCAGTGGCCAATTCTAACACCACCAAATTTACCACGCAACAGAATACCACATTTGGGTGCTAGTCAAAGAATCATCACACAAGCCATATCGAACGACTCAAAAGAGACGTTTCAAATTAAACAAGATTTAAAATAATGAAGTTACAAAAACAAGTCTAAATGTTTTCAACCCCAAAAGTTACAACAGGGTAGTGTTAGGTCCCCATGAACCTCAACTACATAAAACCATTTTTGTGCAACAAGAGAATTTAGACAAATTAAGCATAAATTGTTTATAAGCAAAAGGAAGGAAAACAAGTTTAGACTGCTCAAAGCCACAACAACAATTCATAGCATGCTCCGCCACACTCAGGCTCGATTACCTGAAACACATGCTTAAAATCGTCAACAAATAATGTTGAGCGAAATCTATAGGTTTATAAATCACAATTTGAACATAAGTATAAAAATCATTCACGATTATTCAATAGAATGTTGATCATTACAAACTATTATTCTGGCATTTCTCGTTATAGCATAAGCTAATTAATTATGTTTAAGCTCATGACACCGACCCCATAAACTAATCACCCGCCGCCAAATTACCGGCGTGATTTAAGTAAAGTCATTACCCCTATTAGGTATTCGTTGCAAATTATACCTTTTCTAACACAAGTTATCCATACACAGAGGGTACTCAACGTACTAGCTCTCGTCTAGGATAGGGTCGTCAAACCAATAGTAATATCAATTGTTTAAGCGGCTATTTGAAATCCACACAATGATTAAACAATAGTTAACGGTTCATGAATTTAGGGCCTTTTAGCAACTAGCTACTTAACATTATTTAAGGCATCATTCGGGTCTAAATAATCATTTACGACTCATGTTCCTTTTTATTTAAATAGCATGTATCCCCCTCGTGGGTAGAATAATTTGAAAATAATAGAAAGCGAGGCTATAGACACACCTTAATTAGTAGTGGTAGTATTAGTAGCGAAGACGACAATCACCGACGATGAGGATGCCAGGGAATATCAAAGACATCACCTAACGAATAAAATGTGAAATGAATCAGCTCATTCAAGTACTAACTTGTACTTAATATAAATAAATAAGTTTACTCAAAACTTGTATAAAATCACATTAAAAATCCAAAAAAGTGATATTTACTAGACATTTACATTTTTCTATCCTATTAGAACAAACACTCTTAAAACAATTTTGCCGGTACGTACCAAATGTACGGACTGAATTCCCATACTTAAACACCACTAATTTTCACGAAACTCGCTGGGGGTCTCACTTACATCATGTAGAAAGCTCACAAAATTTTTCATAAAAAGATTTTACTCTTAAGTCTCGTTGCCCAATACATTTCCATCCTTGAAAATCCGGGCAGATTTGTACCGTTACGTTGTAAAACCATTTTGACTCACTTAACCAATACCATTTTCAAATCCGACTCCTAAGTTTGAAAATAGAATCAAGACTCCAGGTTTAGAGATAAAGAATCGCCCTCAAAAATTTTTAAAACTCCACTTATAGTCCTCGAGATTTGACCTAATATCGAACACAAATTCGGATTGTGTCGATACGCGCCTCTTGGTACACGAATATTCAAACCTACGTAACTTTTGACTCGTTTTGACCTAGAAGCTCTATCTTATACCAAAACGAAGCCTGAAAGAAGCTATACAACGATATCCTATAGTCCCAACCTGTTTTAGTCTTAAGACAACGAAAATAAGTCTTAAAGAATCTGGTCTAAATCACCTCTTTACTAATCATAACAAATCACCTTTCCAATCAATTTCATCACTTCCTAGACCAATTATAACATCAACCAAACATCGTAAATCAATCCTATTACACCTAATAACTTGTATGGACAAATCTTAATAAATCCCATTTCATAAATCAAACTTGTAACATGATTAAATAATTTTAAAATGATGAAAACATAAGCATAAACACATACCCAAACTCAAAATAGATCAAAATCTAAGAAAACCAAACACCCCTTTGGGCCGTTGGTTTGGGGAAGCAAGAACACCAAGAAAAAATTGATTCCCTACTTGTTTAATTGATTATCTTCAATCCTAAACACAAGATTTAAACATGCATTAAGAAAAATTAGATCAAAACCTATTTAATTATGAACAATATTTTTTGAAAAATTAAAGATGTTGCATGTTGGATTTGGTTATGTTAGAACACTTACAAGATGAAATGGAAGGTTGGTCTTTGATTTGTTTCTTTAAAAACCCAAGAAAAATCAATGGTGGTGGTGGTTTGGTAGTGTGGGTTGCGACGGCTAAAGAGAGAGGGAGAGGGAGATGAGAAATTTTTTTGAAATGAAAATGTGTGTGTGTGTTTGTGTGTTCGTGTTCCTTTTTGTAAAAATGGGAGGGTAGAAAGTGGTAACTTAGCTAATTTTGGCCTTAGTAACAAATCAATTTTTAAAGAGCGGGAATTTGGCCTACTAGTCGATTTTGAATTTTTGCGGGTGATATAGTGTTTTTTTTCTACCCTTTAGGAAAAGGAAGGTAAAATAGTGGTAAGCGTTAACGAGTGATTTAGGAAAACCACAAGTTATGACCCTTGATGGGAATCGTTCTCTCGAGGAGGCACGTGTGTTGTGTAATGAATGATTGATTTATGTTTTTGATTATTAATGAGAAGAAAGGAGAAGAGAAAATGACGAAGACGAAAAAATAGAAAAATAGGCAAAAACACTACTAGAAAGTTACGACGTAGAAACGTAAAAAGCACAAAATTTAAAATTTTAATCTAAAAATTCCTAAAAATTACTAAAAATTCACAATAAAATTCTAAGAGTTTACAAAAAATCAAAACTTGCCAAAACCTTTTAATTAATTTAATAATGACTTTTTAATGCTAATTAAAGCCCTAAAAATCACTTTTAAATATTAAAAAGCCCCCAACAAGATTTAATAGTTTGAAAACCTCAAAAATGTCCTAATTAAGCTAAAAACTATTTTAAAAATTTTAAAACCAAATTAAACTATTTTTAAACTCCTAAAAACTATTAAAATCTATTAAATCTTAAATTAATTCTACAAATTAATTGAAAAGCCTAAAAATTAATTGGAAAGTGACAAAGGTCCTATTTTAATGTCTAGAATCTAGGAAAAATGAAAAAAATTAAAAATAAAACTTTTTAATTTTATGAATTAAATAATAATAAAATAATCCAAAAAATTAAAAGTTCAAAAATAAATTCTAAAAAATTCTCAAAAATCCTAAATATTCTAACTAAGAAGAAAATGCAAATTAAAGATCTTAAAACCTTTTAATTAATTTTATAGTAACACTTAAAGTTTAATAAAAAACCTAAAATCAAATAAAATCAAAAATTAAAGTTTTTGAAAACTTTTTGATTTGTAAACCTCAAAAATACAAATTAAAACCTAAAAACTATTTTTCCTTAAAATTAAAACACTTTTAACTATTTTTTAATTAATTAATAAAAAACGTCTAATAAATAAATGATAAAAAATAAATTAATAATGGGAAAAATATGAAACCTAGCTAGAAAAATCAACAAACCAATAACAATCCTAAGAAAAATGAAAAGAAACCCACAAGCTAAACAAATAAGCTAGAATGAGCTTATTAGGTCACGGCTTATTAAAAATAAGTAAAAGACAAGTCACCTTATATAACTATTGAAATGAAAGGTTAACAGAAAAACGCATCTAGATCACTGGTAGTACCCCTTAGTCCTGAGCTGCAGGTCGGGGGTTCGAGTCCGGTGCGGGTGACGTTTTTGCTTTTTATTTTCTTTTTTTTTCTTTACATTCCAAATCAATCTGTGACCCTTAGACTTGCTTGTAACACAAACCAAAACCCTTTTTACACAAGATTTAACCAGATTAAGATCCCAAAACGTAACAGTTGGATTTTGAAGAACACAAGCTTTATGCTTGTTTCTTCACTGATGCAAAAATGTTCCAAGAGGGCTTGGATTGCTTTTCTTGTGGATAATTTTTGGAACAAAGGCACCCCTACACTCTTTCTGAGTGTAGGGAGTCAAGAAAGAGCAAAAAACAAGCACTTAGCACTCAATAATTTCACAAATAAGCACACACAAGCCAAACCATGTTGCTGAGGTGTTTAGTATGGGTCTGTGGGTGTATAACAGCTTAAGACAAGCACTCAAATGAGATTTAAACTTCCAAACTTTGCATACAAACTTACAACCTAGCATACAATCCAACTTTAGTCCTATAGTACTCTATATCTTAACAGATTTCAAGATGTAAAGCTCAAAATTCGACAAAATTAGTCACAATGGCAGATTATGGAATTTTTATGCTAACTTTTCACTTTTAAACACACAACTTGTTACAAATCCTTTACCAAAATAAAAACAAACTGGCTTACAACTAAATGCAACCCTAATGAAGTTTCTTAACAGGTTTTGAAACCAAAAACCTAACAAATTACTAGTCTAAAATACTGATCCAAACACTCCCTTATTTCAGAAAAAGCAATTTTTATGAATCAAAACACTTCAACACTAATCCAAACTGATTGCAGAAACATCTAACATGCATACAATCCTATAATCACTCAATTCAAACAGTCTTAACCACAGATTACACCTTTGTCAAACAAGATCATATAAACTTCATATTTTTCTGAAAATAGAAAAAGGGAAAAGAATCCTTTACCATAGAACCCTACATCCAGGGTTCTTTGTGGATGTAAAACCACCTCCTATATGCCCGGGCATATGCTGAACCTTAATCAACACAATCTCCAAACCTGTTTAGAAAAGAAAAACAGAAAACAAGCACAAGATATGCAAAATCTGATTTTTCAAAACCTTTTTGAAAAAACTCTAACACAAACCTTGAAATCTTTAATAACACGTTTTAAATCAACCTCAAACTTCACAAATTAACCTTCCTTTTCCACTTTCACTTCAAAGAAATTAAATTTGTGAAATTTGGACTAAATTTAAAACCAGTTGAGTAAACTTTTGAAAATCAAACACACTTTTGAATTGGAACTCAGTTTCTCTTCTCAATTAATACCAACTTTAAATAAATATTAAAAGGAATTAAATTGCTCAAAAACAAACACCAAACTTTAATTTTATATAAAAGGAATTACAAAATGTTTTTGAAGAAAAACTGGAACAAAATGAAACTAAAGCTTAGGTTGCCTTATATATTGGCTACAAGAACTGTCTAGAACACTTAATTAAATAATGCAAGAAAATTACAATCCTAAAACCCTAATATGGAAATGCCAGAAAAGCCCTTGAGTTCTTGGTCTTCAAAATCGGTCAATAGTCACCCATGTGATATGCCAGCTGTGGGAATGAATCTTGGACGTAGGATTCAACTTGGGGACCAAGGGGATGATCTGGGGTGTTAATTTGGTCGGGACATAGGGTTTGGGGGAAAGTGACATGAGCAGGGGAGTGCTTGGGTGAGGACCACAGGCCACGTGGCGAAGTTTTAAGAGGTGGGTTATGGTGAGGGTTTGGTTAATTTGTGATCTGCACAGTTTGGGGGGATAACCCTTTGGATTAGGGTTTAATTGACCTGGGGTGGTGATTAGGGTTCTAATGGATTAAGGGGTCTGTTTAATCCAAAATAGGGGTTTAGCAATTTTAAATATGTGTTAAGGGAGGGAAATGGGTTAAGTGGGAGGTTTGACTATTTGACCAACTTTAATAATAAAACCGGGTATGGATGTGGGTAGGGTCGGGTTTTATGGGTTGGTGGGTGGGTTTTATGACGTGTCACATCCTGAATGGGTGGGAAGGTTTGGTGGTTTGGCAGGACAGGTCCCCAAGTTTGCACCATTCTTTCACTTTGTTTTAAAATCCCATCAGTGCTTGTTTTACACTTGACAACTTTGGCCAAGTTGTCAAATGTGGCACATAAACTTCCAAAGCTTTTTCCAAGGGCATTAAATGTATATTCTTCATATTTCAAGGGCTGGTCTTGTAATATCTTCAAACAATAAGGACCATACTTGTACAATTGACAAATGCAGGGTCAATTGTGACAAGTTCTTCAAAGATGAGGGACCAAAATTGCCAATCTTCAATTCTTCAAGGGTCTTTTTGCAAAATTCCAAACTTGGGCCCGGTTCATTGTGCGGCTTCGTTTCCCGTGTTCGTTTTTGAATGATTCTTGTGATCTTTTGCCAATTCCTCAATATCCGTACCTAAAAATACACAAGTAACAAACACGAGCATATATTTGGTATAATTGATGATATTTTATGCATTTAAAGGCCGTTTTGGACGATGAGACCATGTATAAAAGCAGTCTCATCACTCCCCCATACTAAACCATTGCCGTGCCCTCACGCAATGCTTGAATAAAGTATCAAAGCACTCCTAAAATTTATTTTTATTCACTTTTATTGAAATGATAAACTAGCTACACTACACTATTGCTACTACTTGCGTTTTAGACATAATGTATGATTTTTATCGCAAAATGGGACGTTTAGGTTCATAGAACAAGAACACGTGAATGCTTCGTTAGAAATAATTTCGTCGTCCTCGATTTTCACCCTAATTCCATGCCAAGCGTGCAACGAGATCATTGTCATTATAAGTTAGTAATGCTAACACTACTCATATGCCCTAATCACGTACTTATTCTCCCATTATTCCTAAGTTGTATCTCTTATATTTTATTTTGTCTTAATGATCACGAGGATACATCATTGACTTATGCGATAATAGAGATTTAGGTCTAAAAATAGAGTCTTAACGGTGTAACTAAGACCATCAAATCAATAACCCCTCCTAATAGACGACGATGTTAAAAAAATTAAGTTGACAAGAAGAATCGATAAACACGGTTTTATAACGGTTTTGAACATGAGACTTATTACCAAGACTTTTATACGCCCCCTAACGGAAGGGCCTTATTATCTTTGGTTTACCTCCATCTTTTATTCAACTTCGCCATGAAGCTTTTATTATGACTTCGGTCTTGCCTTGCCTTTTATTATCCGCCATCATCGGTGGTTTTATTAGCCAAAGACGTATATCCTCACGCTAAAGCGAATTTTAGATCTTTAAAGCTTCGAAGATTAAGGCTTGATTCACTTTCAATTTTGCATAGATTTTAGGCCTTGTGGGGCTTCAAATTGTTTGCTAGATTTAGGTGAGCACTTGAAATCTTATTGTTTGGTGAAGCTTTCGATTATTCGGGTTGCCAATACTTCAAAACTGTGACGCTGGCGATACCTTAATGTCTTCCCAATTTAATTACACGGAAGTTACTAGAAAAGACTAGAAACCCAACAATCCTAACTAAACCGCTAAGTCAATATTTATTAAGCAAAAAATATTTACAAGCGAAGGGAGAATAAGCAAACAACGAGAACACATGAGTTTTTGAAAGAATACGAGTACTCTACGTTTAGCATAGTAACTTATAATTAACTCTATCATTTCTCGTCCTCATTTAAGAGACTTAGCCTAATATAAGTTAAGGAATCAAAGCTAAGTGCTCAACACGCACGGTCGAGTCAAAAATTACTCTTATTCTCGCCATCGGAAAATCTACATTCGTGTCTTCAAACACTTATGAAACATGAGAAAAAATTTTAAAATTTGGCCATTTTTAGCCTTATTTTGCAACAAAATGATAACAAAACGATAAACTTTGGAAAGCGTGAAGGTTTGGCAAGGCAAGTATCTATTCACCCCCCCCCCATACTAAAGTTAAACATTGTCCTCAATGTTTCGAGTCTAGGGGTACAAACACCCCCATACTAGAGACGTAGTCGAATGCCTAATCTAGCATGGAAAGGGTGTAACCAATAAGTAATAGCCGTTTATGAAGTGTGCTAAAAACCTAAGGTTAGAACATAAAAGGATATATCATATGGATATTGGGAAAGGCCTCCAAAGCAAACGATCGAGTGCTCCCATAAACGAACACGAGAGGCTCCAATCGTAAAGATGATGATCTAAAAACCACAATGCACAAACAACCACGGAACAAAGGTTGGAAGGGCACAAATCCCCTCACATACTAATTAGAAAGCAATAATATGTACATGGATAAGCATGGGTCTCCCCCACGAGGCACCTTGTTTTTGATAACCGAGTCAAAAGCTCGACTCGAATCCCCATAAATATGATCATTTAGGGATAATCATGGTATGGTCAATTTTTGGTGGGGCTTACATGATAAACAAGGCCCAAAAGCACGTGGAGTACTTTAAAAATCCGATAAACGTATACCGGGGTCAAAGATAGCGTCCTCGTTTTCGGATGAAAGACGAGACAACACAACTCCAACACAAATCCCAATGGGATAGAAGAAAATAGGAGAGAAGAAATAGAAGGGTGGGACAATGGGTAAGGCAAAACATTGAGCTACTCGAGGTAGACTCGCACCAATCAAATGAAAAGGTTTTCCATTTATTGCATCGGTGGAAGACCGAGATTTCCCTATATAAGCAATTCCAGGATCAAATATCTCGTCCTCGGTGGAGAAAGGGGAGGGAACATAAGGGGCTTCCCCCACACTAGATCCACACAAAGCATCGTCAAAAGGAGAAGACGAGCTTGTAGTACTCAATAAACGCGGTGATGACGGAGTTAGAATTGTAGAAAAATCTTTTAAATTAAATTCAAAATCTTTTCCTTTACACTCTCCTTGTGAAAACCCGATTTAATTATGTCAAAAATATTTGGTGTATCTAAAACAATGTTAGTCACACTAAAAATTCTCACATTTTGAAATCTTTTTGGTTTAGGTGGTGGCAAGTTTTCAAATCTTTTGTCAACAAAGAAAACCTCCCAATCGGGATCAACGTATTCATCATCCGAAGAATCACTCGAGATTGGAATCATAGGCTTAACACTCTTAACCTCCATCGGCGGAGGGGACGGAACTTCATTTTTCTCAACTACTCCTAAAACTCTATTTGAAATCTTTTGACAAATGTTTTTGATGGGATTGACATTGTACAAAGATGTGATAGAATAAACATGAGAAAGAGTGGAGTTTTGGGTTGCATTAATGACGAGTTCTTCCTCATTGAAACGAAGAGTGATTTTTCTTGCATGCACATCGATAAGTGCTCTCGAGGTATCCAAAAAAGATCGACCTAAAATTAACGGAACTTTAGGATCGATGGGAATATCAACAACAATGAAGTCTACAGGGTAGTAGAACTTTCCAACTTTCACAAAGACGTCCTCGGCAACTCCACAAGCTAGAATCGTAGAATGATCGGCCATTTCGATTGACATTCTTGAAGGAGTGAGATTTGGAAGATTGAGCGATTTAAAAATCTCAAGAGGCATCAAATTAATACTAGCACCAAGATCGGCCAAGGCGTAGCATTCTTCCATGTCTTGGATAGCACATGGGATTAAAAACTTTCTAGGATCACCGACTTTTTGAGGTATGCGGCTTAGAAAAACCGATGAACAACTAGACGATTTTTGCAATTTCTCTTTGTTATTCAACATACTTTTGAAGTTCGCGGCAAATCGAGGCATCATGACTAAGGCGTCGGCAAAACTTATATTAAAATGCAAGTCACGAAACATTTTCATAAAGAGTTCAAATTTATAATTATTTCGTTCTTGTGCCTTTTCCTTGTCTCGTCTTGATGGGTAGGGTAAAGGTGGTGTGGGTTGGGGCAAATTAGGCATAGGCATCGGCCTTGGAATCTCGGGTTCCATAATGGGTATTGGTTCAACCGTAGGTGTGGTTTGAGCGGTACTTCGTGTGCTTGTAATTTGCTCCTTTTCAACCACAACCTCGGGTTCTTTCTCTTTTTCCTTCTCCATAGAAGTACTTGGACGAGAAATGGGTTCTTTGAAAGTTTTACCACTACGAGTGGCAATAACCTTCAATTCTCCTTTCGGGTTCACGATGGTATCACTAGGAAGACCACCCGAAGAAGAGGGCTTACACATGATAGCTTCAAACATTTTAGCCATTCGGTCTTCAAACTTAGATTGCCTAGCATCCGCTTTTAACAACTCTTGCTTAATCTCATGTTGTCCTTGCTCCATTTTTTGTTGATTTTGTTGGAGTCGTGTGACATTTCCTTCCATTTTATTAGCATGAGTTTTAAGTTCATTAGCAAGTTCGTTTTTTAGCTCGTTTTTCAATTCGGACCTTAAGCTAATCATCTCACGTTGCATGTTATCAAACTTAGCATCATTAGCCTTAGCATAATCTAAAAATTCTCCTTGCAAATTTTTAGTGTGAGCATTTTGAAAACCTTGAGTAGGAGTTTGAAAATCACGGTTTTGGTTTTGGTTTGAAATTTGCCCATTACCACTTTGATAATTACCCTTGTTATAATTCCTTTGATTTCCTTGGTAATTTCCACCTTGATTGTTGTTTCGATAGTTATTAGCATTTTGATTTTGTGGAGCTTGATTTTGGCGGGAACCTTGACCGACTTGGTTATAAGTTCCCGTGGCTACATAAGCATTCGAAGTGTTACCATCCGCGGTAATGCACTCGGAAAGATCATGAGCTCCCCCACACGACAAACAACTGTTAGAAACCGCTTTAACCGAAGCGGAATTGGAAGCTTCTTGAGCCTTCCAATGGGACATAAGGTTAGCAAATCTATCGAAAAATCGTTTTTCTTCATTTGCTTCATCATGTAATGCATTGATACTTTGAGATGATGATGAGCCCCTTTTGGCAACACTCGGTGTGTGACGAGGGCTATAAACCTTAGACCTATTCTCGATTATGACCAAAGCTTCTTCAACCGTTTTACACAAAAAACTACCACCCGCGGCGGCATTTAAATAATATCTTTCATGATCGTTAAGTCCATTGTAAAACGTGTCGATTTGGTGCAAATCGGAAAAACCGTGATGAGGACATTCATGTAACATCTCCTTAAACCTATTCCAAGCCGTAGAAAAACTTTCATTTGATTCTTGTGAAAATTTAGAAATCTCATTCTTCAAATGCGTAGTCTTAGAGGGCGGAAAAAATTGGTTCACAAATTTTGAAACGAGATCCTTCCACGTCAATATAGAATTGGGTGGCTCTTTCTCTAACCAAATTTTAGCGGGCCCCGCTAAGGAATACGGAAATAACATCATCTTAATCGAGTCATTCGAGACATCCTTGAATTTGCACGTGGCGGTAAGACGATTAAATTGGCGGATATGGTTGTGGGGATTGTCTTTCTCATCACCACGGAATTTGTTGTTTTGAATCATGGACAACAAACCCGTTTTCACCTCAAAATTCTCCGCAAGGATTGCGGGAATCACAATAGCTTCTCCATAACCCTCGGTGGGTGCTTGAAGTAACTCCATCATAGTTCGATTCGCCATGGTTGGTTCTTCTCGTACAATGGGTTCGTCAATAGGAGACTCCTCACTAGAATAAGTGAGTGATTTGTTTCTTCGTTTACGAGCACGTCTAGCTTTAGAGCGAGTTTGCATAAACGTCACGTACAACGAGAAGGCGAGCAAAGAAGATTCTTTTTGGTATTTTGTGTTTTTCAATTTTTTTTGTGGTTTTTGATTGTTTTTAACTTTTTTGGAAATTGGTGAATGTATTAAGTAGACAATGAGTCCACAAATCTCCTCACTAATCAAATCTCTTGATTAAAAAGGCCTCAAGGAATGAAAACGATCACGTGGAGTGAACGCCTTCGATGACTTTAGAACGATGGTGGAACACCAAATCGTTCAAGAGGGTTTAATCAAATAGAAACCAAGAAAATATATATGATATGTAATAATACTTTGGGCGGAAAAACCCTCGATTCACTCTCAAAATCAAATACGCACAAGCAAGCGGAGGAAACGAGGCGGCGCGAAGCACTTAAGAGCCTTTTTCCATTAGGTTGTGAAATACAACCGCCTTATACCCACCTTATAGTTTGTATTATCAAGATTAAGCTTCACGAAAGTATTTATCTATTTTTGCCTTTTTCTTTGGTTTGAGATTCGAATACAATGATCGAGTGATGAAATCCCGAATCAAGGTTGTGATTGCTCACGTATTTGGAGTACTTGTTTATTTATTGTTCTACGTATACAATATAGTAATAGTATTCACACAAAAACCGAAAAACGATAATACGTATTAATAGAGTGCTATTAATACAAATACTATTATGGCTAATAAAAAACAACAATTGTCAATCAAAACACAACACGCCTCCCCGGCAGCGGCGCCAAAATGATATAGTGTTTTTGTACCCTTTAGGAAAAGGAAGGTAAAATAGTGGTAAGCGTTAACGAGTGATTTAGGAAAACCACAAGTTATGACCCTTGATGGGAATCGTTCTCTCGAGGAGGCACGTGTGTTGTGTAATGAATGATTGATTTATGTTTTTGATTATTAATGAGAAGAAAGGAGAAGAGAAAATGACGAAGACGAAAAAATAGAAAAATAGGCAAAAACACTACTAGAAAGTTACGACGTAGAAACGTAAAAAGCACAAAATTTAAAATTTTAATCTAAAAATTCCTAAAATTTACTAAAAATCCACAATAAAATTCTAAGAGTTTACAAAAAATCAAAACTTGCCAAAACCTTTTAATTAATTTAATAATGACTTTTTAATGCTAATTAAAGCCCTAAAAATCACTTTTAAATATTAAAAAGCCCCCAACAAGATTTAATAGTTTGAAAACCTCAAAAATGTCCTAATTAAGCTAAAAACTATTTTTAAAAATTTTAAAACCAAATTAAACTATTTTTAAACTCCTTAAAACTATTAAAATCTATTAAATCTTAAATTAATTCTACAAATTAATTGAAAAGCCTAAAAATTAATTGGAAAGTGACAAAGGTCCTATTTTAATGTCTAGAATCTAGGAAAAATGAAAAAAAGTTAAAAATAAAACTTTTTGTTTTTATGAATTAAATAATAATAAAATAATCCAAAAAATTAAAAGTTCAAAAATAAATTCTAAAAAATTCTCAAAAATCCTAAATATTCTAACTAAGAAGAAAATGCAAATTAAAGATCCTAAAACCTTTTAATTAATTTTATATTAATTTTTAAAGTTTAATAAAAAACCTAAAATCAAATAAAATCAAAAATTAAAGTTTTTGAAAACTTTTTGATTTGTAAACCTCAAAAATACAAATTAAAACCTAAAAACTATTTTTCCTTAAAATTAAAACACTTTTAACTATTTTTTAATTAATTAATAAAAAACGTCTAATAAATAAATGATAAAAAATAAATTAATAATGGGAAAAATATGAAACCTAGCTAGAAAAATCAACAAACCAATAACAATCCTAAGAAAAATGAAAAGAAACCCACAAGCTAAACAAATAAGCTAGAATGAGCTTATTAGGTCACGGCTTATTAAAAATAAGTAAAATACAAGTCACCTTATATAACTATTGAAATGCAAGGTTAACAGAAAAACGCATCTAGATCACTGGTAGTACACCTTAGTCCTGAGCTGCAGGTCGGGGGTTCGAGTCCGGTGCGGGTGACGTTTTTGCTTTTTATTTTCTTTTTTTTTTCTTTACTTTCCAAATCAATCTGTGACCCTTAGACTTGCTTGTAACACAAACCAAAACCCTTTTTACACAAGATTTAACCAGATTAAGATCCCAAAACGTAACAGTTGGATTTTGAAGAACACAAGATTTATGCTTGTTTCTTCACTGATGCAAAAATGTTCCAAGAGGGCTTGGATTGCTTTTCTTGTGGATAATTTTTGGAACAAAGGCACCCCTACACTCTTTCTGAGTGTAGGGAGTCAAGAAAGAGCAAAAAACAAGCACTTAGCACTCAATAATTTCACAAATAAGCACACACAAGCCAAACCATGTTGCTGAGGTGTTTAGTATGGGTCTGTGGGTGTATAACAGCTTAAGACAAGCACTCAAATGAGATTTAAACTTCCAAACTTTGCATACAAACTTACAACCTAGCATACAATCCAACTTTAGTCCTATAGCACTCTATATCTTAACAGATTTCAAGATGTAAAGCTCAAAATTCGACAAAATTAGTCACAATGGCAGATTATGGAATTTTTATGCTAACTTTTCATTTTTAAACACACAACTTGTTACAAATCCTTTACCAAAATAAAAACAAACTGGCTTACAACTAAATGCAACCCTAATGAAGTTTCTTAACAGGTTTTGAAACCAAAAACCTAACAAATTACTAGTCTAAAATACTGATCCAAACACTCCCTTATTTCAGAATAAGCAATTTTTATGAATCAAAACACTTCAACACTACTCCAAACTGATTGTAGAAACATCTAACATGCATACAATCCTATAATCACTCAATTCAAACAGTCTTAACCACAGATTACACCTTTGTCAAACAAGATCATATAAACTTCATATTTTTCTGAAAATAGAAAAAGGGAAAAGAATCCTTTACCATAGAACCCTACATCCAGGGTTCTTTGTGGATGTAAATCCACCTCCTATATGCCCGGGCATATGCTGAACCTTAATCAACACAATCTCCAAACCTGTTTAGAAAAGAAAAACAGAAAACAAGCACAAGATATGCAAAATCTGATTTTTCAAAACCTTTTTGAAAAAACTCTAACACAAACCTTGAAATCTTTAATAACACGTTTTAAATCAACCTCAAACTTCACAAATTAACCTTCCTTTTCCACTTTCACTTCAAAGAAATTAAATTTGTGAAATTTGGACTAAATTTAAAACCCGTTGAGTAAACTTTTGAAAATCAAACACACTTTTGAATTGGAACTCAGTTTCTCTTCTCAATTAATACCAACTTTAAATAAATATTAAAAGGAATTAAATTGCTCAAAAACAAACACCAAACTTTAATTTTATATAAAAGGAATTACAAAATGTTTTTGAAGAAAAACTGGAACAAAATGAAACTAAAGCTTAGGTTGCCTTATATATTGGCTACAAGAACTGTCTAGAACACTTAATTAAATAATGCAAGAAAATTACAATCCTAAAACCCTAATATGGAAATGCTAGAAAAGCCCTTGAGTTCTTGGTCTTCAAAATCGGTCAATAGTCACCCATGTGATATGCCAGCTGTGGGAATGAATCTTGGACGTAGGATTCAACTTGGGGACCAAGGGGATGATCTGGGGTGTTAATTTGGTCGGGACATAGGGTTTGGGGGAAAGTGACATGAGCAGGGGAGTGCTTGGGTGAGGACCACAGGCCACGTGGCGAAGTTTTAAGAGGTGGGTTATGGTGAGGGTTTGGTTAATTTGTGATCTGCACAGTTTGGGGGGATAACCCTTTGGATTAGGGTTTAATTGACCTGGGGTGGTGATTAGGGTTCTAATGGATTAAGGGGTCTGTTTAATCCAAAATAGGGGTTTAGCAATTTTAAATATGTGTTAAGGGAGGGAAATGGGTTAAGTGGGAGGTTTGACTATTTGACCAACTTTAATAATAAAACCGGGTATGGATGTGGGTAGGGTAGGGTTTTATAGGTTGGTGGGTGGGTTTTATGACGTGTCACATCCTGAATGGGTGGGAAGGTTTGGTGGTTTGGTAGGACAGGTCCCCAAGTTTGCACCATTCTTTCACTTTGTTTTAAAATCCCATCAGTGCTTGTTTTACACTTGACAACTTTGGCCAAGTTGTCAAATGTGGCACATAAACTTCCAAAGCTTTTTCCAAGGGCATTAAATGTATATTCTTCATATTTCAAGGGCTGGTCTTGTAATATCTTCAAACAATAAGGACCATACTTGTACAATTGACAAATGGAGGGTCAATTGTGACAAGTTCTTCAAAGATGAGGGACCAAAATTGCCAATCTTCAATTCTTCAAGGGTCTTTTTGCAAAATTCCAAACTTGGGCCCGATTCATTGTGCGGCTTCGTTTCCCGTGTTCGTTTTTGAATGATTCTTGTGATCTTTTGCCAATTCCTCAATATCCGTACCTAAAAATACACAAGTAACAAACACGAGCATATATTTGGTATAATTGATGATATTTTATGCATTTAAAGGCCGTTTTGGACGATGAGACCATGTATAAAAGCAGTCTCATCAGCGGGATTCAGGGTTCGTCCCGGCTACCTCAAAATACTTTTAAAAGATTTTAAACGGACACAAAACAAAGTGAAATGGTTCCGAATCGACTTAACACGTAAATGAAATAAAAACTTCGAAAAATTCAAATATCGATCAGTCGATAATAAAAGATAAATTTTTGGGCATCCGCCGGTATCGTATTCGCCGTCGGTTCTTCTAAATCGTCAAACGTAAAATATACGACCTCAAACATCGATTTCAACTCAAACCGTGAAACATATTACCAACAAACTTTTTTAAAAATTTCAAAATTATACATAAATTAGGGTTAAATAATGACCTCAGGTTCTGTGTATCACACCCTCCCCTCCTTATACTCACATTTTCTACCACTAGAACAAATGAGGATACATTTCCTTAAAGAAATCCTCACGTTCCCACGTGAATTCCGGTCCACGTCTAGAATTACATCGTACCTTTACAATGGGAATCCTAATATGCTTCAATCTATTAACTTCTCGGTCCATAATCTCCACTGGTTCCTCCATAAAATGCAATTTGACATCAAGATGTATCTCATCCAAAGGAATCACCAAATCCTTATCTGCCAAACACTTCTTCAGAGTGGACACCTGAAACGTGTTATGAATAACACTAAGCTCATTCGAAAAATCCAACTTATAAGCAACCGGTCTAATTCGTTTAATGATCTTGAATGGTCCAATATACTTTGGACTCAACTTTCCTCTCTTCCCAAAACGAATCACACCTTTCCATGGCGATATCTTAAGCATAACCATGTCTCCGATCTCGAATTCCAACGGGTTCCTCCTATTATTGGCGTAACTCTTCTGTCGGGTTCTTGTAGCAAGCAATCGGTTCTTGATTTGCACAATCTTATCAGTAGTCTCCAAAATCATCTCGGGTCCAGTCAACTCACTCTCCCCTACTTCACTCCAACATACTGGAGACCTACATTTCCGCCCATAAAATGCTTCAAACGGTGCTGCTTTAATACTCACGTGATAACTGTTGTTATACTAGAATTCCACTAAAGACAAATGATGTTCCTGATGAGACTACAATTATACATAGTCTCGTCGTCTAAATCGGGCTTAAAACGCTTAAAATATCATAAAAATACCCAAAAATATGCATGTGTTTGTTCATTGTGTATTTTAGGTACGGATATCGTGAAATCAACAAAAGATCACATGAACCAAGCAAAAACGAACACGGGAAACACAGCCGCACAAAGAACCGGACCCGAATCATGATTTTCCATCGAAGTCCTTGAAGTTTGAAGATTTGGCAAGATTGGTCCTTCATCTTTTGAAGACTTGGTAATTTATACCCTTGCAAAACTCACTAATTACATTTGGGTTACTAAATTATCAAGATATTACATTGATAGCCCTTAAAGAATTCATAAAGTGCATTAAAAGTCCTTGGAATATGTTTGATAAACCTTTTGTGGCAGAAGTCTAAAAAACAAAAGTTATTTACAAAGAGAAATGCATTGTTGGCAGATTTAAAACTGAATTGACTAGACAATGGGATTAGAGGGGCCATTCATGGGAGACAAACAAACTTCAACACCCAACCACACCATGCCACATCACCCTCTACACCACCCCAGCCAATAACATCACTCCACACGCCCACGTCACCCCTCCACTCACCAAAAACCTAATTAATCATATATAACTCATTTAAACGAGTTATTATACTAATTAATTTTCCCTCTAAACGAGTACTATTCACATCATCACCCCTAAACACCCCATAGTAAACCCAGCTATGAGCCATAAACCCTAATCCCTAATCACCCTTAAAACGAAGGGGTTTTTATTGATTATTTCTAGATCATTGAATAAGCTATATCTAAACCAAACCCACCCCTAAACTCACTCACAAATTAACCCATGTGTCCTATGGTCCCCTCCCCTGCTGCGTCACTTTCCTCAAAACCCTAGCAGGGGACAAGATTAAGGGTGGGATCTTATTCCTTGGTCCCAAAGTTTATTTTAACGTCTAAGATCAAAAGTGAAAGTTGGACATTCACATGTGACCATGAAGACAAATTTTGACTGAGAATCAAAGGGCAAATAAGGAACTTTCAATATTAGGGTTTACCTTCATTGTATTTTTCTATTAAGTTTCTAGTATCTTCCTTTAGGCTGTATAAATACACCCGTATCTGGGTTGTATTTTCTTTGTTCCAGTTTTGTAAAAATATTTAAATTATTAATGAAAATGAAAGTTTTATCTTTTGTGCAATACTGAGTTCCAATTTATCAGTTTTCTTACTGTAATCATTTCTCATTCAATTGCAAAATAAGTTTAAAGGTTTATAAAGCTTTCTTCATTTCATAAAGATTTTCAGAAAACCAGTGTTTTTGAAAGTTTTTTGACCCAAGCTCAAGTTTCTAGGGATTTATTGACGTGACAACTGAAATAAATCCCTAGGTTTTTGAACTTGTTACTCTTTATTGCATGTTACTCTCTCATTATTTCAAAAGTTTAGTGTATCAAAAGGGTTTTCAAAGATTTTTCTAAAATCTTTCTTTTTCTTTTTATTTACTGATTTCTTACTGTAGCAAAAGCTACAAGCCTTCAGCTTGTATCCTTTTGGTACAAGCAGTGTCTTTCTTTGGTTGTTTGTGTATGTGTAGTGTTCCAAGAATAAGGCCATCTCGTTTCCTTTTTCCATTCATTTTATCATTTGAAGACATTGGCAACCCTTGGGTCTTTTATAGATTCCAACAGCAGGGTATCTCTACACCTCCTATAAGCTCTCAAATGCCTAGAGAAGGACCATTATAAGGCATCCACCAAGGTAAAAAGGCTTGAACCCTATTGGTTTAAATTCCTTGTGTTTATGTAATTTCGTGGACTATTTGTTCTATCTGCTTATATGCTAGTTTAAAAGTTTGTTTCTGTTTATTTGATGATTTGGTGCATGTTAGAATAGGTTTAAACCAGTTTGTTGTTGATTTGTTAAGGTTTGTTTGTAAAATTTCGATAACCTGTTTATAAGGGGTGTTTGGGTCTGCTGTTTGACCAATCTAGGGTGACACTAGTTTGGGTTATAATAGTCTAAACACACTTGATAAGGTTGTCATAGGTAATATAGTTCTTGGTTTTGAGTTTGGTAGGTTTAAAATCAGATTTGAATGCTCATTATTGGTAAAAATAGTTTAAAACATTCAGGTAGCCTTAATCAGTTTGTTTTTGTAATTTTGTCTTGAGTCTTGGAAATCTGTTAGGTTTAGGTTACATCTAGGGTTTGTGTTTTGTTACGTGTAGTTTGGGTGTGTCTAGAGTAAGATTGGCTTGTTTTAAAGTTACTAAAGTGGTCAAACAGACCAGTCACAACACCACCAGACCCCTACCCACATCAGTGAATGAACTATGTGCATTTGTGTTTAATTTTGTGATTAGCTTTGGTGATTTTCTGTTATTACTGAATCCCTATACTCAACTGAGTGTAGGGGTTCCAATTTTGCCCAAAGAAACCCAAGCAACAAAGCAAAACGAACAAAAATCACGTCCCATAGCATTCAGTGATTTTTGTGAGGTGTCAGAGAACGATTTCCTTGTTTTTGTTTATCGGACAACATTATTTTTTTTGATAATTCATTACTGTTTCATTTTCTTATTTCTGGACACGTTTTTGATCTTCATTTGAGTTTTTATCTTGTTAGAATTAAGTTTGTTTTTGTTTTTAAGTTATTTTGGATACCAGTATCAAGTGTGGTTAAAAAGAAAAAAAAATGTTACAAAAAGTCTTGGCTAGGACTCGAACCTGCGCCATTCATACCACACACCAACACCTCAACCATACGCGCCCTAGGGTCTTTACTTTCAAGGTTTCCCTAGGGCTAATATTTATGGGGTGCTTTGTTTTTGCTTATAAATTAAGTTCGTGTGTATATAAGCTTTTTTCATCTTATTAGATAAGCACTTTTAGCCTTTTTACATTCTTCTGTGTTTGTTATTAAGTTTAGGACTTTTTGAATTAAAAAGTTTATTTTTAGCATTTATAATTAATTTTTTATCATTATTGTTGGGTCCACTTGATGTGGATCTTGCAGCCTGGTAGGAACGGTGAACGACTTCTGTAATCACAAGTCTATTCACAGAGAGACTCTATATAAATCAAACAGTATAAGTGCGGAATACAAATACTATGAACAAGAAGAACATAATAACTATAATGACTTGATCCTTTACTAAGGATTTCTAATCTTAATATGAAGGTGTGTTCAACCCTTCTGAATAAGGTTCCTTTTATACTACAAGGAAACCCTAATACATCATTAAGCCAAAATGTGTAAAACTGATATGCATATCCTTTCCTAACATATCTCATGCATATCCTAACAGAATAATCTCATGCATATTCTATAAGACCAGGAGCACGCCTTGCTCCTACTACTACTAGGACCAGGAGGAACTACATACCTCCTAGTCTACCTATTACAAATAACTATTCCAAAGGTCCTAACAATCCTCCCCTAAACTTGAATTTGACCTGTTGAGTTCAAGTTTCCTGGTAAATCGTGCAACATAGCTTGAGGATTGGAACAACAAAAGAAACAACAGCATCACAACCATCAGCATAAAGAACATAAGAACTACTGCAACAAAGAACACCTAGAAGCTTCTTGAAAGTTTGAAACAAATCTGCATCTTGTTGAATATTCACAGCAACATGAGCAGATTTTATGAGCCTTTACCAAGTAGCTGCTCACTCTTGGGCTAGCCAGTCTTTATGGTGGAATAAGCATCACCCTGGGAGACCAGAACCCAACCCAACTCTTAGAACGTGAATCAATGGTGAGTGGGGGTACCCTGATGATTTTAGGCAAACCATCACAGCCGTCAACGGATTTGATATGTCTTTACCAGAAGCCGTAGCCTTCTGGACTCGCCAACTCTTAGCAATGAAGCATCGGTGAGCTGAAAACCCTATAGATTTAAGCAAGCTATTATAGCTATCAACGGATTTGATAAAATCTTTACCAAGAGTCGTACCCCCTTGGATTAGCCACTTTTCAGTCAATGACCATGGCAAGTGAAAACCATCAAGTTTTGGGTAACCTGGCAACCATCAACGGATTTGACTATCACACTAGAGCCGTACCCTCATGGTGAATCAACTCTTTCTTGTCGGTTAGATATGGTGAGTTGAGCACCATTTGTTGTGTGGACCAGGTCCAACACCAGATGTTACTCCAAACCAGCACAAGTGTGAAACAGTCAAATGAAACCCAATGTATGATGGAAAAGTAGAAGCAGATATTATATTATGTACAAGTGTGTAATCCATCATTAGTTTAAAGTATAAGCAGATATTATATAAAAAGTATTTTTTTAATGCTGTTTTTTTTAACTAGAATGTAAGTCACCAATCACTGTACATATTGGTGAAAAGAATGTCAGTATAATCACAAAAACATAAAAACATACCCATCACATAACAAACGCTGCCACCTTGTCAGCTTGCAACCGAGCTTGGATCCCTTCCACCAAAGTAGTAGCCATGGAAGTCTCATTCCCTGAAGGGGCATTGGAGATCTGCAAATGACACTCTAGCATGGCCTCCATAGTAGCAATCGTCAACGGATAGTCCATATCCGTAAGCAAGAACACTATGGCACCAGACTCCAACTCCAAGATATGAACCCCACAACCAGCATAAAGCTTCCATCGCTTAATCACCCAGCATGGCTTGTCTTTCCAGACACCAGAATGTGGAGCATTAGGAGGAGAGTCAAGCATTATCTTCAAGTCACCCCACATTGTCAGACTAGGCCAGCTGGCCACCTCACTAGGATGTTTAGGAATACCAGCATCCACAAACCCATACAACGACATAAGATCTCGACGATCCGCCCAAGTCAAAACACCTTGCAAACCAGAGACATAACGAACATAACCATCACTGATGGAAATCTGGTGGGTGAATGTACCAACAAAATTCGTGGATGGCTTAACCATCCAAGCAGTAATAAAACCCGTACCCATTGGAAACTCTATGTCACTGTCCGAAGCTGCATCAATAAGGTTCTTAGGAGCACGCTTCTCATATGGAACAGACTTACCACGTCTAGCCTTCTTCTTTCGAATGGAACGACGAGGTGTAGGAACACCAGAAGAAGATTCAACCTTTACCTTCCCAGCAGCAGGAATATCAGCATGAGTAGAATCAAAACCTTGACCAACCAAAGGATCAAAGGCGGCTGCACTAGTAGAAGGCGTAGGGTGTGGTTCAGTCACTGGTGGTGAGGAGTGCTCCATAGCAGGGGTAGCAGGGGTGGTAGTAGTAGCATTGGTGGTGGTAGGACCCAAAGATGAAGCAGGATGAGCAACCGAAGGTATGGTTGTGGAACCAGCAGTAGAAGTATCAACAACAGATGGTATACCAGTAGAAACAAGAGGAACACCAGATGAAGAATCAGGAGCAACAGCAGGTTGAGAAGTGAAAACCACTCGTGGAGGACGATGATAGATGAAGCGCTCAGGAACCGGTGTGTTTTGACGCTTTATCATCCTCTGATATAGACCCTTAAGATCGTCAAAAGACAATCCCCTAACCCGATCCCATGTCCAACCAACAGTAAAGTGAGCACCCGACTGATATTTGACATACCGCTGCATTAACTTCCTCTCCTCGGTTCTTGACAAAGGTCTGTTTCGATGCTTTTCACATAGTTGAGCAACAAGAGACAATTGTTGTTTGCGCATTAATGCCATTGCCCAGGGTATACAATTTTGTTCATTCACATCAGCACCCAAAAGATCAGTAAAATGCGAGTAATCAGATGTAAGAATAGTAAGCACCCGCATCCAATCATTATCATCCCAATGCATAGCATCATGCTGCAACTGCTCACGCCTCTGTTTGTGAAGAGCTTCTTCTTCAGCCCTAGCAGCTTGACCAATCTCCGCCTGCATTCGCTATGTAGCTTCCTCCCCTAACCTGTCTTCCTCAAGTTTTCTGCGGGTACGCTTCCTTGGAGGTGAGGGTGCATCAGTCATAGGGGCTTTCCCCTTAGGATCATGTGACGGCCCAGCAGATGGATCAGCAGTAGTACCAGCAGAAGAACCAGCAATATCCTCCTTTGGTCTAGGACTAGCAGCAGCAGGAGGGATGCTTGAAGGACTAGGAGGAACAGGTAAATCAGCATACAACTTATCAGCAAATGCAGCCTTCGCCAACAAAGTCAACCCATCCTCCGCAAGATCCTCAACATCGTCATCAGAATTAGAATGAACAACATGCTTCTTTCTCCTCCTCTGCTGTGTCTCCAAAGCCTTAATCCGATCTGCCATTGGAAGAACAAATTCCCTGGTAAGCTTGCAATGCTGATTCAGATCTGTCTCCAAAGAAACAAGCCTTGCATAGTACATGTGCATGAGATCAAGCAAAGAAGTGAGTGTAGCAGGTTCCTCCGCTTCCCCACCAAGAGGACTTAGATCAGGGAAAGCTTCATTAGAACCAGAAGCAATAAAGGGGTCAGCATTATGAGCACGAGAACTTGAGGGATTCTCAGCAGAATGAGGTGTTGGACTAGAAGGGGGAGTATCCACAAATGGGGACTTATTTGGCAGAGAAGAGGGGGCAGCCTTGGAAGTGGATGGCATTTCAACCACCACTTCCTTAGATGGCTCTTCCACCACCACACGAGGCTCACCACCAGCAGGATGCTCCTCCTCCATAGGATCATCTTCTAATGGAAGTTCCTCCTCAGCTTCAGCAGCTGGAGGAATAACATTAGGAGGACCTTGGGCAAGGTCCAGCATAACATCAGTAAGAGGCCTCCAAGCCCCTTTAAACCCAAGTGCCATATTGGAGTAAACTTTAGACCTAAGCTTGGGGGTCTCATACTCCTCCCTATTACGGGGTATGCACATAAGTATCTGCTGCAAGAACCTAGGATACATTAAAACTTTATTCCTAGATCCAGTAATACTAATATTGCAAACCATCCCATCAAATAAGTAACGAGAAAAATTAAACACTCGACCGTATGCTATGAAGATCAAACTAGTAGCCAAAGGATGGGAAATGCATCCCAACTCCTAGACTTTAGGCTTAAGCAGTGAATAAAAAAGTGCACTAGAAGCTTCCATTGGTGGGAAAACCTATTCTTTTGGAAGTTAAACTTCCCCCCATGATTATAACCAAGATCAGCCATCCCATCCAATACCTCAGAATTGGGGATGGAAACAACACCACCTTCATCTTGAAGATGAAGTGCACTCCTAATAGAAGCTTCATACACCACATAAGAACGTCCATCTATGGTAACATGGAGTTCAAGTGGGCGTCCCAAAACATCCACAAGATGGGCAGTGGCCCAAAACTGGCGAATGACACTATCATAGACAGTCGGGCAAACAGTAAAAGCATACCTGAGGTTAGAATCCTCAATGAACTTGATGATTTCTGTGAACTCGTCACGTTTAGGACCATCTCCTAGATAAGCCACCTTATTGTGTTCGGGTTTGTAGAACAAAGCAACCATGGATGATGATTGGAAGTGATGGAAGGTGATTGATTAGAGATTGAGAGAGTATGAGCGTGTGTGTGTATTATGGTTGTTATGAATGAGTCAAGGGGGTATTTGACCATAAATAATGGTCTTGTACCTGTTCATTGACCCTTAATAATATGGGTTGCCCTTTCATATTAGGCAGTTAATGCAAAAGTAACCACATGCTCCTATTAACTTGATTTGTAAATCCCAGTTACCAAAGTAAAATAATATCATATATACCAGAAGTAACTTGCGTTGACTAAAAGTCAAAGCGCATAAGGGTCAACACTAGAAGCACAATGTGGTCAATGAAAGTCAACGAAGTGAACAGTGACCCAAACCAAGACTAGAAGCCAACCATCATTGACAAGGAAGGATTTTTATCCACTAGAAGTTGAAGACTACCACCAGAAGTGGCCAAAATCCTCCACTAGAAGTAGCACACACCACAAATACCCATAAAATCTGTTGTTAAAAACTACCAATATCTTAGTATGTGCAAAGAAATATGTACACTAAGCCTCCCCTTAGGCTTAACCTCCCCTCAATCCTAGGTCTCAAGGATTAACCATTCCAATGTGAACCACCAAGTGGTTGAACCGAGGACCATCAAAGGATTTTGTTAATAAATCAGCAACATTATCATCCGTATGAACCTTAAGAACCTGTATCAACTTCTTCTCATTGGCATCCTTGATAAAGTGGTGCCTAATTTCAATATGTTTAGTACGTTGATGAAAAATAGGATTCTTCACAATGCAGATAGTGCTTTGATTGTCAATGAAAATATTGGTGTTCATAAAGTTGAACCCATAATCAAGCATCTGATTTTGTATCCACAAGACTTGTCCACAACAACTAGCAGCAGCTACGTATTCAGCTTTTGTTGAAAGAAGTAGCTACTATCGTCTGTTTCTTACATTGCCATGAGATAAGTCGTCGACCCAAAAACTGACAACCACTAGTAGTAGACTTTCTGTCATTATTAGCACCTGCATAGTCACTATCACTATATGCTTCAAGAAAAAAAGGTGATTCTCTAGGATACCACAAGCCTAGCTTGGGTTGAGCGTTGATGTACTTGAAGATCTTCTTGACTGCATTCAAGTTAGAAACAGTTGGAGCCACCTGATGTCTAGAACAAGCACTTACTGCAAACATAATATCCGGACGTGATGCAATCAAATACATGAGTGAGCCAATCATGGACCTGTACATGTGAACATTTACCGGAGGATCTGGCTCAGTCTTGAGTTTGACCTTAGTAACTTCATAAGGTGTTGCTGCTGGTCTAAGAGGATCCATATCAAACTTCTGAAGGATCTCATGAACATATTTGCTTGACTTATGAAGATTCCATCCGACTGTTGCTTGACTTGAAGACCAAGGAAAAATGTAAGCTCTCCCATAGCACTCATCTGAAATTCGCCCTTCATCAGTTGTTCAAACTCATCACACCATTCCTTCTTAGTAGAACCAAAGATAATATCGTCCACATAAACCTGAACTAGGATAATTTCCTTGGTATTCCTCTTAAGAAATAGTGTTTTGTCAATCGTGCCTCTTCTATAGCCGTGTTTCAACAAGAAAGTGGAAAGACGCTCATACCAAGCTCTAGGAGCTTGATGAAGTCCATAGAGAGCTTTGACCACCTTGCAAACTTTCTTGGGATGAAGTGGATCCACAAAGCCCTTAGGTTGAGTGACATAAACTTCCTCATTAATCTTTCCATAGAGAAATGCACTCTTGACATCCATCTAAAAAACCGTAAAGCCCACATAAGAAGCAAAAGCCAAAAATAGACGAATGGCCTCAATCCTAGCAACAGGAGCAAAAACTTCAGTGTAGTCAATGCCTTCAAGTTGTGTGTGACCTTGTGCAACCAACCTTGCCTTATTTCTCATCACAATACCCCTTGCATCTTTCTTGTTTTTGAGAATCCATTTGGTACCAATTGCTGTCTTTCCATATGGCAAGTCAACTAGGATCCAAACATTCTGAAACAAGAACTGCTGCATCTCCTCCTGCATAGCCTCCACGCAACTTTGATCCTCAAATGCATGAGAGACTGATCTAGGTTCCACCTGTGAAAGAAAACAAGCAAACAAACAGTGTTGAAAGTCTGTATGATTATTACGCTTTTGGTCCTCAATATAGCTCACAAGAGCATGATGATCAGACGTTGCTTTCTTATGCATTCTGCGACTCTTGACAGTAGAACCAGGATCTCTAATGATTTGAGTAGTAGGATGGTCTTTGTGTGACTGTAGAACTTGATTGGAAGCTACTTCCAGTTCTGGAGCCAAGTTATTAAGATCCCCAACAAAGTCATCATCATATGAAGTAGAGTCGAAAATGCCATCTATTGGTTGCTTATGAATATCATCCAGCTTAGTAGAAGACTTCTTTTGATAGTTTCCTAGGTCAGAAGGACTAGAGAATCTAGTAGAGGAAGTGGGATCACTAGCCGGACTACCAATAGGTGTTAAACTAGCACTAGGAGTAACAATTGGAGTACTAGGAGTAGCTTTGTCAGCAGATGTATTCAAAGGAAACTCAAAGCCACCTTGAGCAGCTGCTGTAGTAGCATCTAGTTGTTGCTTGAGGAATGTGTCAAGATCTCCTTGTGAGTCCAAAATGTCTGATGGAGTAGTATTACTAGGAGTAGTATTGGCAGTAGGAGAGACTGTGGTGGAATAGGATGGAACAATAAAAATATCATCCTCTTCATCTGAGTCTGAAAAACTAGAATGAGCACCTGCACTAGAAGTTACAAACACTTATGGACCTGCATCATGGTTAGTTTTGAAACGAAAATATCCCAATGAATCACTAAGATAATCAAGATCAAGATACCATTCAGGACCCTTGCCTTGTATGTTTGACTTCTCCTCAAAATACCTGAGATTAATAGTTTCAATTACTCGCTTGGCTTGGAGATTGTAGACATGATAAGCCCGAGAGTGAGCTGAATATCACACAATGTATCCTTCATCTGCCTTGCCATCAAATTTCCCCAAATAGTCACTAGTATTCAGAATGGTGACAGGACACCCAAATGGCTTCAAATGAGCAATTTTTGTACTTTAGCTGTGAGTAGCTCACAGGGAGTCTTCTTGTGAGGATTAGTAATTGAAACTCTATTCAGGACATAACTTGCAGTATTAACAGATTCTGTCCAGAACATGGTTGGAAGCTTGGAATCGGCAAGCATTGTTCTCGCAGCTTCTATTAGAGTCCTGTTCTTTCTTTCTGCCACGCCATTCTGTTGAGGAGTTCTTGCTGCACTATAATCTCTTTTGATACCTTTAGAATTACAAAGTTCTATGAGGTCTGCATTTTTTAATTCTGTTCCATTATCACATCGGATACCTTTAACCTTTTCGGACAACTGATTCTCAATTAGTGTAATAAAGTCCTTGAGAATTGAGTAGGTCTCACTCTTGGCAGCCAAGAAGAAAACCCACGTGAACCTGCTATACCCATCAGTTACCACAAGGCAAAATTGTTTGTGGTCAATGCTCCTAATAGAGGTAGGACCAAATAAATCCATGTGTAGTAGATGCAATGGTTCAGTTATAAGACTGAGAGCAGTAATGGCCTTGAAGGATGCTTTATGTTGTTTGCCTTTGCTGCATGCAAGGCAATTGATATCGTTTCTGAAAGTTTTGGGAGGTAAACTAGAGACCAAGTTCAGGTTTGCTAATTTATGAATGTTCTTGAAGTTCACATGTCTCATCCTTCTGTGCCATTTAGTGGCTTCATCTTCTGAGGCTTTACCAACCAAACATGCGAGTTAACCAGTAGGATTGACTTCATTCAGCTTGATACTATTGAGGTTGTGTCTTCTAGGGATTCTGAGTAGAACCTGTGAGTCATCCGGGAGTTTAAAGTCTTTGGATAACACTAGTGCATCAGTATCCGTAAAGAGGACAAACTTCTTCTTGTCACAAATCTGAGAGACAGAGATCAAGTTGAAGTGTTGAAGTGCTTCCACATAGTACACCTGCTCAAAGTTAAGATTAGGCGTCTGAATCGTTCCTTTGCCGGTGATCCTGCGTTCACCACCTCCAAAATAGACCTTTCCGCCTTGAAATGGTACAAAGTTAGATAGAAGACTTTTATTTCCTGTCATGCTCCTAGAGCATCCACTATCAAAAATCCCAAGAGTAGGATCTTGGTATAGAGTAACCTAAAACAACAAGAAAAGATATATGCAAAAGTTAGTGACTTAAGGGGACCCAAACCTTTTCAGGTTTGAGCCTGCCTTGTGGATCTTTAGTAGATAGCCATGAAGATTGATGAGATCCACTGTTGTTCTTAGGTTGCCTATTCATAATACGGGTGTTATTGTTTGACCAAGAACAACCTGTTGAGGGCTTAACAACAGTACCCAGATTTCCCAACCCAAAATACATTTGGTCTAAACTAAATGCATAATTTGGATTAAAGTTCTGAAAATAGTTGCTGGTTGGTATATTTGGTAATAATCCAGTGTTTCTCCAATGATCAGAAGTTAATGGAGAGGTCCTTCTAGAAGAAGAAAAAGATTGGGCACATGGGTTTAGTCTTCTAGAAGAATATGGAGCCACTCCTGGTGGACCAGGAGCAGGAAATGCTTGATAAACAGAAGGATGTTAGTCATAAAAATCACAGTATTTAATCAAATGAAATGCACTCCCACAAAAAAACATGTTTTAAACGACCTTTTATTAGAATGACATTGTTTCATACTACTAAATTTATTACACACAATTCTAGGAGAAACATTATTCTTAGGACTCAATAAACCAGAACTAGACACAACTGAAGTATAAGAAACTCTCTCTTCACTCTTTCTAGCACTAGTAGCAGCATGGTCATTTGACTTGGAGCTTGTAGGTCTCGACTCTTCACTTGAACCACATGATGCAGAGTCACTGGCTTTGTCACTGAAAGTACAAGAGACAAAGTCATTAGTATTAGTAGAACTTTTTGGGGACTCATGCATCTGTGATCCATCCAAGTCATTATGCCTAGTAATGGGCATGAAAGTTCCTGTAAGAGGTGGAGGGACAGCATGCATTGCTGCAGCTGGTTTAAACCTATTGTAGCTAGGTGTTCCCTCTTCCTCCTTGTCAGGATCAAAGACACTTGAAAAAGATAAATCAAACACATCTTCTGAATCAATATATTTATCAAAACCTAACCCTCTTTTAGTCCTACCAGACATACTACTATCAATTAATTTGGAAAGATTCTTAGGTGCCTTTTGCCATTTTTCAAATCTTAAAAGTGTAGCATCTAATTTTTCCTTCATGTCTTGTTTATCTTTGATACTGTCATCTTTAACCTTTTCAGTGTATTTAAACATATATGTTGTGTTTTCTAAATAAATGTTCAGAATTCTAATTTTATCCTCATACTCTCGTTGAGTATCTTGAAGCCACCTCTTTTGTTGTTCCAAAGTTTTTAAAGAATTCTTATATGCTTGAACTTCTAAAAAATACTTATCATTCTAATATTTTAAGTCATTATATTGAGACAACAATTCTGAATATTTATCATGACAACCAAGAGGACAGTGTTGTACTTGAGGTGAGATGCCCATAAGAGAAAACTCTTCTACTTCCTCGGCATCAAACAGATTCCCAGCAATCATTGCAAACACATCAGTTGAAGGTTCAGTTGTTTCCAGGGCAGCATTCTGATGATCATTCCAGTTGACCATAGAGTCAACAGACACCAAAGCCTTCTTTTCATCCTTCACCTCCTGAATCTTGAAATCTGAATACCTACTCTTCTCCTGGTCATGCTTGTTAGAGCATTCCCTAGCAAAGTGACCTTGCTGCTGGCAGTTATAGCATCTAACCTTTCTTCTATCAAACCTTGCTGGCTCTCTTAGGTTGTAGTTAAATTTTCGACCGGCTTTCTTCTCAAACTTGTGAACCCTAAGAGTGAGCATGGCCATCTGCCATTTGAGATCCATTTTATCCACGTCAAGTTTATCAACCTGTTTGAAGTCATCAAAAGCAAGTTGCTGTTGAGGATCAACGTCTGTAACAAAAGAGTGAAGAACAGCTTCTACCATGCTACCAGACTTGGCTTTTAGTTCAGGAGTAGAAGTATGCTGAAAAGTATGTTAAGAAGACACAATATTGCTTGGGCTACTAGCATAAGACATGGGACTAGATCCCATAGAACTCACAAAGGCAGAGTTAGCAGGAGTAGGAAAAGAATCACTTGAGTATCCCCTCACATGAGGCTTAAAGGTTTTGAGCTTATGAAACAAATCATCAAAATTAAGATAGTCAAGCCCACCTTTTGCTTTGAGAGAGATTACCACATGATTCCATGAGTAGGGTAAGGCTCTAAGAAACCTTGCATTGATATCACCATTGTCAGGTTTCGACCGGAGTTGATTCAACTGGCTTAGTATCTTTTAGAGCCTGTCATACCCTTGATGGATACCTTCAGTTTCTGATATCTTGAAGTCTGTAAATTCATCTCTCAGCATGGATCTTCACATTTTTTTTGACACCTCATTCCCACCAAACCTTGCTTTTATTCAATTCCAAATTTCTCTAGCACTTTCACCCATGTGATCATCAGGAAGAGACATAAGCAAAACAGCTTTTGCTTTGATCTCCTTCTGAACAGCTATGATTTCTTCATGAGTTTTAGGGTCAAGAAGAATAATACTACCATTCTTGTCTCTTCTATTCAACTTATTGCTGTTTCCATTTAGAATAATCTTCCAAAGATCTTGATCAGTGTTGGTGATCCAGCATTCCATTTTCATTTCCCAGCTATCATACTCATCCTTTTTCAGAAGAGGAAACTTACCATTTGTGTTGGAAACCGTAGCAATGATCTGCTGAGGTTGTTGTGTTTTAGGGGTACTATCTTCTCCGGTTTGAGTAGAACTTGAGGCAGATATAATTAAGCAAAGATGTTAGTAATAAGAAAAATTGATTCTTCTTGTACAGAGACTCTCCCGGGCTCTGATACCACTTGTTGGGTCCACTTGATGTGGATCTTGTAGCCTGTTAGGAATGGTGAACGACTTCTGTAATCATAATTCTATTCACAGAGAGACTCTATATAAATCAAACAGTATAAGTGCGGAATACAAATACTATGAACAAGAAGAACGGAATAACTATAATGACTTGACCCTTTACTAAGGATTTCTAATATCAATATGAACTAGAATTATGTTTTATGAAGGTGTGTTCAATCCTTCTGACTAAGGTTCCTTTTATACTACAAGGAAACCCTAATACATCATTAAGCCAAAACGTGTAAAACTGATATGCATATCCTTTCCTAACATATTTCATGCATATCCTAACAGAATAATCTATAAATAATAAAGTTTGACTTTCTATAAGACCAGGAGCACGCCTTGCTCCTACTACTACTAGGACCAGGAGGAACAACATACCTCCTAGTCTACCTATTACAAATAACTATTCCAAAGGTCCTAACAATTATTTTTAATTTTAACTTTTTAAAGTAATTAAATAATAGAAAAAAGTGTTTTAAAAATTTGGAAAAATAGTTTTTAAGTTTCTAATAACATTTTTGAGGTTTGCATTAGAAAAAGTTTTCATTTTCACTTATTTTTAATTTTATTTAATTTTTAGGTTTTTTATTAAACTTTAAAAATTAATATAAAATTATTAAAAAGTTTTTTGAAAATTTGGTTTTCACTTTTGTCTTATTTGCATTTTTCTTAATTTAAGTTTAATTTTTGGTAATTTTTAGAGGACTTTCGTTTTTTGTCGAGTTTTACGGTTTCACGTTTTTCACGTCTTAGGTTAATTTTTAGCGTAACCCGTCTAATTTTTCCTTCTTTTCTCATCCAAAAACGACACTAACCCAAATTTTGATTATATATAATTGGCACACAATTCACACCTCCGCCGAGAGCGAACTCGCACTTATTCGGTTTTGCGTTTTTCCTAAAACGTAAGACTTAATACTTGCCGCTCATACGTGTGTTTCCTAAAACGTGTATGAAAATCCTACATCAATTTTGGCGCCGTTACCGGGGAGGTGTTCTTGAGTTGCCATTATTATTATCGTGTTTGTGTGAGTAGTGCATTTTTGCTTTTCATTTTTGGAAAGCGTATATAACGTACATACTTGAACCTCGGATTTTTAGTCCTTTTTAATGCAATGAATGTTCGTTTTCCTCGATTCGACTCGAATTTGATTTCGGGTTTAACGTTTTGACTTAACTCGTTTTTGGTAAAATCTATTTTTGGGTATTTTTAAACTAACTTAAATCTATTTAATTAAATGAAAACTATTTTAATTAACTATTTAAACTATTAATTTGAAAATAAACTTTAACTAATTAATAAAACCTAAAACTTTTAATGAAAATCTATTTTTAAACAAAATTTAATAAATTGAAAACTTATTTTAAATCTAAAATTTAATTGATAATTGAAAACTACTTTTAAAAAAAACCATTTAAATTATAAAAGAAATATAAAACTAATGTAAATTTATAAAAGTAATAAAATTAAAATAATTTTTTATCCTTTTTATATTTTATAAAAATAAACTGAATTTAAATAAAACTATTTAATTAATATAAATAAAACTAAACTTTAATTTAACTAATTTTAATCAAAATAAACTGCCAACAAGTTACTTTCCTATATTACTCTAATGTTGCAAATCAATTCACAAAAAGATGCCTAGAGTAATGGTTGGGGCGCTGTGTAGTTGAACGAGGCGTCACTGGTTCGAATCCAACCAGTGACAAAATTTGTCAATATTTTTTACTATTTTTTGGAACTTGTTATTGGACAGAAAGTCAAAACTGAACAATTGGTTCAGTTTTTTTAAGCAGTAAAGTTCAGCGAATAAACAAAAAATAAACGAAACAGCCAGAACAATTAAGCAGTGAAAACCACTTTAACCAATTAAGCAGTTTAAACTTATAAGCTAAAATAATATTAACTAATAGGCTGAAAACAAATTAAGCAGAAACCAAATAAGCTAACTCATAAGCTAATTACCCAAATAGCAAAGACTAAATAAAAAATAAGCTAATGTCTAATAAGCTAATCTAAACAACCTTAAAGCTTGCATCAAAACAGACAAATACCAACTTAAATAAGCAGATCCAAACAGCCTATGAACTGAACAATAAGCAGTTATCAAAATAAGCTGAAAAAAACTAAACAGATATGCAGATACAATTAAAGCTGAAAATCAAACAGGCATAAACAGACATTGCATACGAACCAAACTAAACAGAAAATACCAAATCCTAAAACCGAATACCAAATAAATTCAAACTATAGCAGATTATCAATAAATTAAAAAACTTAACATAAAATTAAAGGAAAATCAAACCTGTTTGGCGAAAACCGTGGGGAAGAAGACAAGCACTGAGCCGTCTTATCAACGAAACCAAACACCACCGTAATCAACCTCCGAACAATCAACAATAGGATCTCGAACCAAAGTATTTGAATTGAAACTGACAGAACAGTAACCTTTGAAATCTTCCAGTGGGGAAGATCTTATCACTTTCCTTTTTTTTATATCATAACAATAACTAGAACAGTAACAATATTTTTTAAATAGATTAAAAAAAGAAACAGTAACTAGAATTTAAATTGAGACGGGAATTCAAACGAAATTTAATTTTTCATTAATTAAATAAGAAATTACAAATACTGGAAAAAGAAATTACAAGATTTAAAACCTATCAATCTATTTTACTGAAAATTAAAAAATAAAGAAAAGTTACAAATTACATGATAGAGGGGGGTTTTTATAGGAGAACCCCCAGAAACCCTAATCTTGGCTTCGTTTGTAAGCAATCAATCTCAATCGTTGATCCCATCATTCTTCTTCTCTTTCTTTAAGCTTCTTGATCCTACGGTTGAAAACTGCCCTTGTAGCCACGGATTGCCCTCGTGTCAGGATGTGTGCTTCTTGTTTTTGTTGATTGGTGATGTGGAATGATATAAGTGGTTGATGGATGTATGGACGTGTGTTTCCTCCAATCAAAATGGGAGAATAGGCCACGTCGGCTTATGATTTGAGGACCACTAGGTGGATTGATCCGAAAATTGGGGGGATTTATTTCTTTGGGTGTTAATTACCCATTGAGGGTAAAACCCCCAAATTTGGTTGATAATTTCTTGGTGTAAAAATTAGGGTTTGAGGGGAGGGAGTTGATGGTGTCTGCGTAAGTTTTGGAGAAGAGAGAGTGTCTAGGTTGTAACGATTGATAAATGGGGTGTGGGGTAAAAAAAAAGTTATTTATTTGGGTTGTGGGTAAAGTGGAAAAACACGTGGGAGTTGTTTGTGGGAGTTGACTTTTTGATTGACCAAGAAAGTAAATATTTTCACCAGCTTTTAACCGTTCACTCATTTTCTTGTGTCATGGGCTTTGGCCCAAAAAGCTCCACTTAATCACTCTTTTGGGCTTGATTTATCCGTCCACTAAAATAGATTTGGCCATTTGATCCATAAGCATTTTTAACAACTTCTAAAACGGGCTTGTGGGCCCATTAAGCAAATGTGGTGCCCACAAAGCTCGAATACCTTCGAAAAGATTAAATTCGATAAAATCGAGCTCGATTTCGGTTTTCTTGATCATTTCTTCAAATTAAGTGGACTTAGCCGGTTTTCGTGATCTTGGCACACTTTTGGTCTTTTGATCTTGTCTTTGACTCTTTCTTGACTTTTCTTCGACATTTGACCGTGAAATCCCGTGTTTTCTCTTCTTTTGATCATTTGTACCTATTTAACACAGAAAACACAAAACCACGCGTAATTCCGACATTTATGATAATAAACACATGATTCGGACTTGTTTTTCCTTGATTTTAGTGGCAAAAGGATAAGTGTTTACACACTTATTAAATCCCCTACACTTGACCATTGCAATGACCCCATGCAATGCATAGTTTTAAAGCATACGTTACATTTTTCTCATAATCAATCCATCTCGGCCTTTATTACTATTAATACTACTACTACGACGAAAAGATAAAAACTTAAAAGGAAACAAAAGTTATAATCATTTATTAACTTGGAAATTATTTGATGGAAGAAACTCGTAAAGAAATCTAAGACTTGAATTAGGGCTTTGGTGTCATGAATATTAATCACCCTCAAGTTTCACGTTCCTCATACCAAGCTTAAAAACGAGATCATTGTTATTACAAGTTAGCACAACTAATACTTGCTCATGTGGTTTAGTTAATCACTTAGGCCCCCTTATTCCTATGGTGTATCTCTTGTATTTTATTTTTGTCTTGAATGATCACGAGGATGCATTTTTGACTTATTTCGATAATTTATTACGGCCGAAAATAAAGTGGGACGATTTAATCAATAGTTAGCTAAAGGACAAAATCTTTTAAAACTGCTTCTCGAAACCTCAAAAAGTTCATATCTTGGCATAACTCGTTTCACGATTTGAGACCTTTCTCGGACCGATATTTGGCTTGTACTTCAAACTTCAAATCTTGAGAGACGATCTTGAAATTATGTTATTCTCTTCATTTTTGTATACATCTTCATAAGGAGTGAAAGATGCTTCAAAAGTTCACCACGACTTCTTCATTTATCCTCTTCTTTATTTTGGATTTTGATATACAACAATCCACCTCCTTTTCGGACTTGGATCTATTTATCCTCATACCTTGTTAGGGTCTTTTTGGATAGACTTCTCCATGATCTTTAGGGGAGTAATTGCTTCTCGTCGTGTGTCTTGATCCTTCATATTGATTTGGATTATTGATCTTCACATCATTTTAGGATCTTTAGCAAAAAGTGAATCCTCATGCCTTGTGAGGGCCTTTTTGGACTCGGGTATCCTCATGCCTTGTTAGGGCCTTTTTCGATAAGCCAATCTTCGCGTCCCGCTTCAATAAGTTATGCCTTGGCTATGAACTCTAATTAATACCGAGCAACTTTTAAACGATCTTGTGCTAGAAGCTAAGTAACCTTTTAAATCGTACAACTTTATTTATTGCAAATATATTTATTAACAAGCGATGGGAGAAAAAACTCATAACTAACTCACATAAGTTAATGAAATAATACCAAACTTATAATTAACTCTATCATCTCTCGTTCTCCACAATTTAAAATCTCAAGTAATGAGACTCGTGGATGCTTAGCCTAATAAACCAATTAAGGTCCATATGGTTAAGGATACTAGCTAGAGTAAACTTGGATAAGTAAACTCGGGTTGAGTCAAAATATTCACGACAGGCCTAATATATCAAAGATATCTAAACTTGTTAAAACCATTTTATTTATTTATTTCATTTTTGACTTTATTCTTGAAATGGAAATTATTACAATGCGATAATAAAAGGAAAGAAAATAAATAAAAAATACTACTAGGCCAAAATAGATCAAAAATTTGAAAAACATTGAAAATTTTTAAAATTTTCCGGTTAAATGGGGTCAAATTCATGGAAAAGCCCACTATGTTTAAGAATTGTCCTCAATGTTTAAGCATGTGGGTGAATAAACTCCCCTACACTTAGGACATTGAGTACGTTGTTTAAAATCGAGCTAAGGAAGGGACAACTAAAGTGATTGCATTTATTCGTTTTATTTATATACAAGTATGAATCACAATAGTTTTGATAGAACCGGGTACACGGAAACACGGGATCACGGGTCGCGTCAAAAGTACCAAAAGTGGATCATCAAAGCACATGTCCCTGCACACAATCACAACACACAAACAACCTACTTGGCTCCCCCCTACACTTATTGGTGGAAAATGGATGAAGGTGAAAAAGGGTGGAAAGGATGGTAAAGGTAAAAATCTAACCTAGTTATACGATGCTTGATTTATTTATCACGAGTCTCTAGCTCGACTCGATTTCCCGATTAATTCAAGGGAAATGTGGAGAGGGATGGAATCATCTCGTGAGAGATGTCCTCTCCATAGTACAACTTAACCCGTTGGCCATTCACCTTAAAGTTGGGCCCATTTGGTTGGGATAACTCAATGGTGCCATAAGGGAAGACATGGGCCACGGTGAATGGACCGGACCAACGGCTCTTAAGTTTACCCGAAAAGATTTTCAACCGAGAGTTAAAGAGTAAAACTTGATCACCAACATGGAACTCTCGGTTTTTAATCTTGGAATCATGAATGAGCTTAGTCTTCTCTTTTTAGATTAATAAATTTTCATAATCCTCATTCCTAAGTTCATTGAGTTCATTGAGCTGGATTTTCCTATGATCACCGGCTTTGTTAATATCAAAATTAGCCCATTTCAAGGCCTAATAAGCCTTATGCTCCAACTCAATGGGGAGGTGGCACGCCTTTCCGTACACAAGGCGATAAGGGGTACAACCTATAGGTGTCATATAAGCGGTATGGAAAGCCCACAAAGCATCATCTAATTTATCGGCCCATGAGGCACGATGCTCTCCCACGGTTCGCTCTAAGGTTCTCTTAAGACCACGGTTAGAAACCTCGGCTTGTCCATTAATTTGAGGATGATACGCGGTGGAAAGTCGGTGATTGACACCATACTTAGCCATGACTCGTGCAAATTGATCATTGCAAAAATGAGTCCCGCGATCACTAATAATAGCACGAGGCACACCGAATCGAGCAAACAATTGTTTCAAGAAGTTAACAACCACCCTTGCATCGTTAGTAGGTAAATCCTTTGCTTCAACCCATTTTGACACGTAGTCAACGGCTACGAGGATGTACTTGTTTCCCTTCGATGACGGAAACGGCCCCATAAAGTCGATGCCCCATACGTCAAAGATTTCACATTCTTAGATGAAATTTTGAGGCATCTCATCTTTATGTGTGATCTTGCCTTGCCTTTGGCAAGCATCACAATGTTTAACCATTTCATGTGCATCATGATAAATGGAGGGCCAATAAAATCCGGAGTCGAACACTTTTTTAGCGGTGTAATTAGGACCAAAGTGACCATCGGTAGGTCCTTTATGGCAAGCTTCAAGGATTTGTAAAGCCGCCGGCCCATCAACACATCGACGAATGATTAAGTCCGCACATTGCTTGAAAAGATAAGGGTCGTCCCAATAGTACGTTTTAACGTCCTTGAAGAATTTTTTTCTTTTGTTGGGACGATAACCCTTCGATAAGAACACCACCCGCCAAATAGTTTGCAATGTCCGCAAACCATGGGGTATCATCAAGATTGGAATTAATAGACATTAAAGTCTCAAGGGGAAAGGATTCATTAATCTCTTGATTTGGAGATTCCCCTTGATAAGGATCCTCAAGTCTACTAAGGTGATCCGCGGCTAGGTTTTCCGCTCCTTTTTTATCACGAATTTTGATTTTAAATTCTTGTAGGAGCAAAACCCAACGAAGGAGTCTCGGTTTAGCATCTTGCTTGGTCAACAAGTATTTCAAGGCGGAATGATCGGTGTAAACGATGGTGGTGGAAAGCACAAGATAGGGGCGGAATTTCTCAATAGCATACACTACAGCTAAAAGCTCTTTTTCGGTAGTGGTATAATGCAATTGAGCCCCCGTCATTGTCTTACTAGCATAATGAATGGGTTGGAAATGTTGTTAACTCGTTGACCTAAAACCGCTCCTACCGCGAAATCACTAGCATCGCACATGAGCTCGAAAGGTAACTCCCAATTTGGAGAGACTAAGACCGGTGCCTTAGTTAATTTACCTTTAAGAAGTTCGAAAGAGTCGAGACATTCTTGAGAGAAGATGAAAGGAGCATCCTTTTCTAAGAGATGAGTCATTGGACGAGCTATTTTCGAGAAATCTTGGATGAAACGTCGATAAAATCCCGCATGGCCTAAAAAACTTCTAACTCCTTTGACGGTGGTAGGTGGAGGTAACTTAGCAATGACGTCAACTTTAGCACGGTCGACTTCGATACCGGATTTGGAAATTTTATGACCGAGGACGATGCCTTCTTTTACCATGAAATGGCATTTTTCCCAATTAAGAACGAGACGAGTGTCTTCACACCGTTGAAGCATACGTTCTAAATTAGCAAGGCAAGAAGAGAAAGAATCACTATAGACCGAGAAATCGTCCATAAAGACTTCCATAGTTTCTTCAACCATGTCATGGAATATCGCCATCATACACCTTTAGAAAGTCCCGGGAGCATTGCATAAGCCGAAAGGCATTCCTTTGTAAGCAAATGTTCTATAGGGACAAGTGAATGTGGTTTTCTCTTGGTCTTTTGGATCGATAGGGATCTGAAAATATCCGGAAAAGCCATCTAAGAAACAATAGAAGTCATTACCCGCTAAATGCTCGAGCATTTGATCCATGAAAGGAAGAGGGAAATGATCCTTAAGAGTGGCATCATTGAGCTTACGATAGTCGACGCAAACTCGCCAACCCGTTACGAGTCGAGTAGGAATCAACTCGTTGTTTTCGTTGGGAACAACGGTGATTCCGCCTTTCTTAGGCACACAATTGACGGGACTAACCCATGGCGAATCCGAGATAGGGTAAATCATTCCGGCATCTAGAAGTTTGATAACTTCTTTCTTAATGACTTCATGAATTTTTGGATTAACCCTTCTTTGATTTTGGATTGCGGGTTTAAAGTCATCTTCCATGAGAATTTTATGAGTACAAAAATTAGGATCAATTCCGCGAATGTCGGAGATTTTCCAAGCAATTGCTTTCTTATGATTCTTAAGCACATCGATAAGTCGGGATTTTTCATCTTCTTTTAAGTCCTTAGCAATAATGACGGGCAACTTATTATCCTCCTCTAAGAAAACGTACTCTAGATGAGACGGTAAATCCTTAAGCTCTAAATCCGGCGGATTGTCAATGGAAGGCTTAGTCAAAGTAGGATCATCGTTTGTAACTTCATTAGGAGTAGGTGGAGAAATATTGTCCTCATTGATAAGTCTCTCAATAGTACGAATGTCTTCATCCCAATTGGTGGGAGAATTATCATAGTTAATATCGAGAGGACCCAAGCTAGCTTCAAAATCATCTAAGTCACTTTCTCCAAATGGAGTCAATGAAGGAGCAATAGAAGCTACGGTCTCAACATGAGGTAAAGGAGAAATCCCGCTCTTACAAGCCTCGTGAAAATGTTCTTCGCATGCTTCGTCGAGCACATCGATGAAATTCACGGATTCGGGCTCATCGGGAAGTTTGGAAAGTTTACCCATGTTAAAGACGATTTTGTCATCCCCGACCCTCATGATAAGTTCACCCGCGGCTACATCGATTAATGTACGCCCGGTTCTAAAGAAAGGTCGTCCCACAATTAAGGGAACACGGGGATCCATTTCATAGTCGACGACGACGAAATCGGCGGGGAAAGTGAATTTGTCGACTCCTACAAAAACATCCTCGGCTATCCCCACCGGATAAGAAACCGTACGGTTAGCTAATTCCAATGTCATACGAGTGGGGACTAGCTTGGGTAAAGATAATTGTTTCCACACGGACAATGGCATGAGATTGATACTCACTCCGAGATCCGCCAAGGCCATACAATTTTCAACACCCGGAAAATTACAAGGAATAAGGAATCGACCGGGATCTCCTAACTTAACCGGTAATTTTCTCAAAAGAACCGCGGAACAATTCTCATTCAATTGGGTATTGGCAATATCAAGCAACTTTTCCTTATCACTTAAAAGATCCTTAAACATTTTAGCGTACTTAGGCATGTGAGCGAGCGCCTCGGCAAAGGTGATATTAAAATTCAATTGTTTGAACATTTTTAGGAAGTTCGAAACTTGAATATCATCCTTATTCTTCAATTTCTCTTTCCGCAACCTTGAGGGATAAGGTATATTGGGTTCAGATGAAGGCTTTGGAGTGGATTGCTCACTCACATCCTTTGGAGGAGGAGGAGGAGGAGTAGAAATAGAAGGTGAAGGAACCGGTTTTGGAACCGAAGGTGTGGTAGAAAATTTGGGTATCGGTGGAACATAAGGTGTAGACGAATGCATAACGGGAGGTATGTCACAAGTGGAAGGTTCTACGGTGGTCTTACCGCTCCTAGTAGTGATAGCATTAACATTAGCCCTAGGACTGGTCACGGTGTTCGAGGGAAGGGTACCTTGGGGACGAAAGGTTTGAATCATGGTCAATAATTTCTTATCGGTCGATTCTTGCATTTGTCGATTATGTTCTTGCATCTCTCTCATCATTCGTTCATGGTCAGATAATTTTTGTAAAACCAAGTCCATTTGAGGATTATGCATGTTCATTTGATTATAACCTTGATTAGGAAAACCTTGGTTTTGATATTGATTAGAACCTTGATTAAATCCTTGATTTTGAAAACTTTGGTTATTATATCCTTGATTATTTAACCCTTGGTTTTGCCCTTGAAAATTCCCTTGATTTTGATTAAAACCCCGTTGATTAGTATTTCCTTGAAAATTACCCCGTTGAGGACCTTGGTTCCTATTTTGGGCGGGTGGGGTGGTCTTTGTGGTGCTACAAAACCCGGGGGATCCAAATAGTTATTAGACTTGTAAGACAAATGGTTAACATCAACATTTGGTTTGAATTGAATCCGATCAATTTCATTGTTATTATAAGCATAAACTTCTTGTTGATCATTGTAAACCTTGTCACAATTAAAGTATGAATGTGGTCCACCACAAGTCTCACACGTTTCACTTTTTTCTTTCACGGCATGCACATGTGTAGTGAGGGCGTCGGTTTTTAGAGCGAGTGTCTCAACAAGCGAAGTAAGTTTATTAATTCGATCATTCACCTCATTATTACTCGTACTAGCACTTGCCATATTAGCCCTAACACTTTTGGTTTGCACTTTTGGTTTACACTTTTGCCTTGTTCTCAATAATGGCCCAAGCCTCGTTCATGGTTTTCACAAGAATATTTCCCCCCGTGGCACTATTAAGTGAGTCTTGGTCGTTTAGAGTTAAACCATTATAAAACGTGTTGATTTGATGAACTTTAGTAAAACCGTGTTGTGGACATTTTCTCAAAAGAACTTTAAATCTATCCCAAGACTCACTAAACGTTTCCCCATATTATTGCTCAAAGTTGATTATTTCATTCCTTAAGGAAGTGGTCCGTGATGGTGGGAAAAAGTAGTTAATGAACTTGGTCTCTAAGTCGATCCATGTGGTAATACTTTGGGGTGGTTCCTTATCAAGCCAAATTCGGGCTTGTCCCTCGAGGGAAAAAGGAAAAAGTTGGAGGCGAACGGCCTCTTGGGGCACCTCATTGTATTTGACGGTATTAGCTAATTGGATGAAACGTTTGATATGAGCGTGTGGGTCATCATTAGTACGGCCTAAAAATGGTGTAGCGGAAACCATTTGAATAAAACCCGATTTAAGTTCAAAATGATTAGCTCCAATATTCGGCACCACAATCGCGTCATCATTTCCTTCAACGTGAGATTGTAGAATCTCAATCATTGGTCGATTATCCGTTGCCATCGTATTGTCGAAAGCTCGATTCTTGGGATCGGCTTTAATGACGGTCATTTTGATTTTCTTCTTCTTCTTTTTAGAAGAATTAGAAGTATTTGGTACACCAATCGGTATGTATGTATGCGCGCGAGTGCGCATACAATTAAAACTTTGGAATGAGGTAGGTGACCTCGGTCGAGTTTGAGAGGAAAAGGATTTTCCCTCTCGAGGAGCAATATGAAAAAGCTACAAAAATATATACGTAAATACTACTTGAGTTGGCAAACCAATAATCGGTCGTCCCTCTCAATATACGCACAAGCAAGTGGGGAAACGAGGTGGCACAAAGCACTTAAAAACCTTTTTCCTTAGACGGCCTTTTATAGCGCGTCGCCTTATACCCACCTTATAGTTTGTATATATCGAGTTCAAACGTCTTACTAGTATTTATCTATTTTGCCCTTTTTTCTCGTTATGGATTCGACTACAATAGTTAGGTGATGAAATCCCAACTAAGGCTTATTTGAAAAGTAGGTAATTTTATTGTGCTACGTAATATAATATAATAAAATGAAAAATCTTTTTGTATTTTTTTTTTAGAAAAATATATATTCACAAGAAAAATCGAAAGAAATCGAAATAAAAATTAACACTAATACGTAATATTTTTGGTGTAATACTTTTAGGAAAAAGTATTACTTTTGATTTTTTTAATTTTTTTGGTGCAATTCTTAGGAAAGAAATTGCTTTTGTGATTTTTTTAATTTTTTTGTATTTTTAAGTTTTTGATTTTTTAGATTTTTGATTTTGTTGCAAGAAACGTAACGTTCAAAGGATGAACGGATCCCAAAATCCAAACGTCTTCACGAAAAAATCGTCAATCGTACGAGCGAAGCGGCAGCGGGGCCAATTTGAAACTCGGATTTTTAGTCCTTTTTAATGAAATGAATGTTCGTTTTTCCTCGATTCGACTCGAATTTGATTTCCGGTTTAACGTTTTGACTTAACTCGTTTTTGGTAAAATCTATTTTTGGGTATTTTTAAACTAACTTAAATCTATTTAATTAAATGAAAACTATTTTAATTAACTATTTAAACTATTAATTTGAAAATAAACTTTAACTAATTAATAAAACCTAAAACTTTTAATGAAAATCTATTTTTAAACAAAACTTAATAAATTGAAAACTTATTTTAAATCTAAAATTTAATTGATAATTGAAAACTACTTTTAAAAAAAAACCATTTAAATTATAAAAGAAATATAAAACTAACGTAAATTTATAAAAGTAATAAAATTAAAATAATTTTTTATCCTTTTTATATTTTATAAAAAAAACTGAATTTAAATAAAACTATTTAATTAATATAAATAAAACTAAACATTAATTTAACTAATTTTAATCAAAATAAACTGCCAACAAGTTACTTTCCTATATCACTCTAATGTTGCAAATCAATTCACAAAAAGATGCCTAGAGTAATGGTTGGGGCGCTGTGTAGTTGAACGAGGGGTCACTGGTTTGAATCCAACCAGTGACAAAATTTGTCAATATTTTTTACTATTTTTTGGAACTTGTTATTGGACAGAAAGTCAAAACTGAACAATTGGTTCAGTTTTTTTAAGCAATAAAGTTCAGCGAATAAACAAAAAATAAACCAAATAGCCAGAACAATTAAGCAGTGAAAAACACTTTAACCAATTAAGCAGTTTAAACTTATAAGCTAAAATAATATTAACTAATAGGCTGAAAACAAATTAAGCAGAAACCAAATAAGCTAACTCATAAGATGATTACCCAAATAGCAAAGACTAAATAACAAATAAGCTAATGTCTAATAAGCTAATCTAAACAACCTTAAAGCTTGCATCAAAACAGACAAATACCAACTTAAATAAGCAGATCCAAACAGCCTATGAACTGAACAATAAGCAGTTATCAAAATAAGCTGAAAAAAACTAAACAGATATGCAGATACAATTAAAGCTGAAAATCAAACAGGCATAAACAGACATTGCATACGAACCAAACTAAACAGAAAATACCAAATCCTAAAACCGAATACCAAATAAATTCAAACTATAGCAGATTATCCATAAATTAAAAAAACTTAACATAAAATTAAAGGAAAATCAAACCTGTTTGGCGAAAACCGTTGGGAAAAAGACAAACGCTGAGCCGTCTTATCAACGAAACAAAACACCACTGTAATCAACCTCCGAACAATCAACAATAGGATCTCGAACCAAAGTATTTGAATTTAAACTGACAGAACAGTAACCTTTGAAATCTTCCAGTGGGGAAGATCTTATCACTTTCCTTTTTATTTTATTTTTATTTTTTTTATTTTTTTTATTTTTTTTATATCATAACAATAACTAGAACAGTAACAATATTTTTTAAATAGATTAAAAAAAAGCAACAGTAACTAGAATTTAAATTGAGACGAGAATTAAAACGAAATTTAATTTTTCATTAATTAAATAAGAAATTACAAATACTGGAAAAAGAAATTATAAGATTTAAAACCTATCAATCTATTTTACTGAAAATTAAAAAATAAAGAAAAGTTACAAATTACATGATAGAGGGGGGTTTTTATAGGAGAACCCCCATAAACCCTAATCTTGGCTTCGTTTGTAGGCAATCAATCTCAGTCGTTGATCCATTCTTCTTCTCTTTCTTCAAGCTTCTTGATCCTACGGTTGAAAACTGCCCTTGTAGCCACGGATTGCCCTCGTGTCAGGATGTGTGCTTCTTGTTTTTTGTTGATTGGTGATGTGGAATGATATAAGTTGTTGATGGATGTATGGACGTGTGTTTCCTCCAATCAAAATGGGAGAATAGGCCAGGTTGGCTTCTGATTTGAGGACCACTAGGTGGATTGATCCGAAAATTGGGGGGATTTATTTCTTTGGGTGTTAATTACCCATTGAGGGTAAAACCCCCAAATTTGGTTGATAATTTCTTGGTGTAAAAATTAGGGTTTGAGGGGAGGGAGTTGATGGTGTCTGCGTAAGTTTTGGAGAAGAGAGAGTGTCTAGGTTGTAACGATTGATAAATGGGGTGTGGGGTAAAAAAAAGTTATTTATTTGGGTTGTGGGTAAAGTGGAAAAATACGTGGGAGTTGTTTGTGGGAGTTGACTTTTTGATTGACCAAGAAAGTAAATATTTTCACCAGCTTTTAACCGGTCACTCATTTTCTTGTGTCATGGGCTTTGGCCCAAAAAGCTCCACTTAATCACTCTTTTGGGCTTGATTTATCTGTCCACTAAAATAGATTTGGCCATTTGATCCATAAGCATTTTTAACAACTTCTAAAACGGGCTTGTGGGCCCAATAAGAAAATGTGGGACCCACAAAGCTCGAATACCTTCGAAAAGATTAAATTCGATAAAATCGAGCTCGATTTTGGTTTTCTTGATCATTTCTTCAAATTTAAGTGGACTTAGCCGGTTTTTGTGATCTTGGCACACTTTTGGTCTTTTGATCTTGTCTTTGAATCTTTCTTGACTTTTCTTCGACATTTGACCGTGAAATCCCGTGTTTTCTCTTCTTTTGATCATTTGTACCTATTTAACACACAAAACACAAAACCACGCGTAATTCCGACATTTATGATAATAAACACATGATTCGGTCTTGTTTTTCCTTGATTTTAGTGGCAAAAGGATAAGTGTTTACACACTTATTAATACTCATTTTTGTTATTTTTCTCTACTATATTATAATATCCAAATAAAACGTGTTTAGTTTTCCTAAATTAAACACAAAACAATCATTTACTATATTGTAGATATCCCATTATCGTTTCCGTTTTTCTTTTTGAATATTATTAATATATTGTATTTACGTATCACAATAAATATACAATATCTCCAAAAGCGTGAAAATGCAACCTTAATTGGGATTTCATCACTCAATTATTGTATTCGAATCCGATGCAAAAGTTTAAAGGCAAAATAGATAAATAATTTCGTGAGGCTTAATTTTGATTAACACAAACTGTAAGGTGGGTATAAGGCGGTTGTATTTCACGACCTGAGGGGAAAAGGCTCTTAAGTGCTTAGAGCCGCCTCGTTTCCCTCGCTTGCTTGTGCGAGTTTTGAGAAAGAGGGATAATCGAGGGTTTGCCGCCCAAGTATTATCTACATATACTATATTTGCTTGTTTTCAACATTAAACCCTCTTGAACGTTTTGGTGTTCCACAACGTTCTAAAGTCATCTAAGGCGTTCACCCCACGTGATCGTTTTCATTCTTTGAGGCTCCTTTAATCGAGAAATCGATTCGAGGAGAGATTTGTAGATTTGAGTCTACGTAATATACCAAAAATCAAAAAACTTAAAAAACAATCAAAAACAAAAAAATTGAAAAAATCGAAAAACCGCAAAAATAATCTTCTTTGCTACCCCCATTATACGCTTAGTACATGCGCACTAGATCGAAGGATTATTCTAATTCTAGCGACGCTTCTAATCGACGCGATCGTAATAGAAGGAATCGACGACGTAGACGAGAATTAGAAACCGACGTTCCTAATATCGTTGTTGAAGAGACCGCAGACGAGATGGTCGACAATCGTTCCATGATGGAATTGTTCCAAGCGCCCACCGAGGGTTATGGAGACGCGATCGTAATTCCCGCTATCGAAGTAGAGAATTTTGGGGTGAACAACGGAATGCTTTCGTTAATTCAAGCTACAAAGTTTCGAGGTCGTCAGGCCGATAATCCTCACGATCACATTCGGAAATATGATCGTCTTTTGGCCACGAGCAAGTTTAAGAACGTCGACACCGATGTCGTCAAGCTTATGATTTTTCCGTACTCGCTCGATTGTTCCGCCCAGGATTGGTACGAGAAAGAGCCACCTAATTCGATAATTACTTGGAAGGATCTCATCTACAAGTTCGTTAATCATTTCTTCCCACCATCTAAGAAGACGTTTTTTTTAAAATGAGATTACGAGATTTGAGCAAAAACCGAATGAAACTTTTAGAGACACGTGAGATCGTTTTAAGGAATTGCTTAGGCAATGTCCTTACCATGGATTTTTCGAGTTGCACCAAATCGATACGTTTTACAATGGTCTTAGTTTTCAAGAAGAAGATTCGTTGAATTCCGCCGCCGGTGGCAACTTTTTGTGTAAGACTCCGAAAGATGCATTAATGATTATCTAGAATCGATCCAAGGTTTACCAACTCCGCAACGCACCGAGTATTGCAAATGTCGCCAATGTTAGTAATTCTCCCCGTGACATTGAGAGAGTTAATGCGAAAGTCGACAAGTTGACGAATGTGTTCACGTATTTTCTCATTGAGATGCAAAAGAAAGATGCTCCTGCTACGGCGAAAGCGGTTGAGGCATCGTGTACGTTTTGTGGTGGACCACATAATTATTACGAGTGTGCGGATACGGATGGCCAAACGTCGAGTGTAAACGCGTTAAACAACAATTTTCCAAATCAAAATCAAAATAACGTCGGTCCATCGCAACAAACAAACAACAACAATCAAGGCAATAATTTTCAAAACGGTAACAATTTTCAAGGAAATAATCATGGTAATCGAGGATATAATGAAGGTCAAAATTTGAATTGGCAAAATCGAGGTTTTAACAACAACAATCAAAACCAGAATTTTAACAATGGGAAAAATTCAAATTTTTCAAACAAGGCTAATCAAGGGAACAATTTTCAAGGGAATCAAAACCAAGCTTTCAATCAAAACTATAATGGCTCAAATGATTTTCAAAATTACATTAAATCAAATGACGCTAATATGAAGAGATTAGAAACGCAAATCGGTGATATGAAAAACGAATTTTCAAACACGTTGAGAGGACAAACAAAAAAATTAAACAAGGACAAATCAACATAAAAAAGATGTTTTCGGCTATTATGAACAAAGCCTCGGGTGCTTCATCGAGTTCGTTACCTAGTGACACCGTTTCAAATCCGAATGAACAGTGTAAAGTCGCCTCGTCTCGTGAGAAAAGTCGTGTGATTACCCCTACCCTTGATGGATTTCGAGTTGTTCCTTCTTCTCAACCCTCGACTTCTAAGACGCCTTCTTGTTCTAAATTCGATGGGGTGAACGTGGTGATCAAGGAAAAGAGTGCACACCCTCGTGTACCAAAAATTCCATCCACGGTTCAAAAAGAGAGTTTTATCGACCTTACCCAAGTAACCCTTGAAAAAACTTGTGCACCGATCCTTCTTAAAAAACTAAAAATGCAATTCCCGAGAAAGGAAGAGGATCTGGGCCAATTTCTACAACCGTGTGATTTTTCCGAGATTGAGGGATGTTTAGCCCTTGCTGATTTAGGTACTAGCATAAATCTCATGCCTCATTCTCTATGGAAATTGTTGAGATTGCCTTCACTTACCCCCACGAACATGACAATCGAGCTTGCAAATTGTACATCACATATATCAATTGGAATAGCCGAGGATGTCTATGTTAAAGTTGGAAAGTTTGTTTTTCCCGTGGATTTCGTCATATCCGATTACGAGTGTGATCCTAAATGTCCCATTATTTTAGGTCGACCATTTTTATCGACGGCTCGAACCGTAATCGATGTCCACGAAGGGAGACTTACTATGATATATGGGGAGGATAAAATGGACTTTATCCCAAGTTTCAAATGATCATGATAAAACCGAGGTTTCAAAACCCGATATTTAATAATTTTACAATATCAAAGCTCATACATTAGCCGAAAAAATGAGATTAGATGAATGTTTTAAAAGGATGAAAATGAACGGTTTTAAAGATGAGGATTTTAATGATAAAGAATACATTTACTTAATTCAAAAGGGCATTCGTAAACTTATGGATGAAAAATCATTTTGGGATATATTCGGTGAACAAAGTAAGCAACCAATTCTGAAGGGCGACGTTAGTGCCATCACAACAATGACAAATATGGACTCGTCTTCACCACCTTCGAAGGACCACGTCTTTGAGGCTTCAACTTCTAACTCCATCGAAGTGCCTCCATTTCCTAGCCCAACACCTGTTGAGGCTAAAGGTTTTATCGACATCGATCCACTCATGTTAGAAAAGTCACCTAAGCATAGCCCTATGGCTTGTAAGACCATGGTTGTGAGTGCTCACATCGACTCTTTCTTTCATGATGACGACGGCGATTTTGCCGAGATTGATCACGTACTTCAAAATCCACATGCCATTTTTGAGGATTCTCCCAAAAAGACCTCTTCACATGTGATGTACGATGATTATGAGTTCGATCCCGAGATCGAGGAAATTATCGAACGAGAGTTAGCTCTTATGCCTCCACTTCCACCTACGAGTAAGGTTGATTTTTCCAAGATCGACGATGAACTTAATGAGTTGGAACGTCTTATTTTCGATGACGAACCAACTCATGTGACCACCAAAAATCCCACTCTCGAGGAGTTACCTAATCAACACTCCTCAAATGAGAATGACGTTTACCACATTCGTGAGGATCTAACTTATCAACGATCCCCATAAAGGAATGATAGTTTTGTGCTTGATGGTGATCTCTTCGAGAGAGTTTCTAAAATCTTACAAGAGGGGAATGACAAACCTTGGTTTGACAAGCCTATCTATGATGAAGAAATCAATGAGATTCATGATCATGAGGATGATGAATATGTAGATCCCGAGGGGGCGGTGTTCTTTGTTGATCGACGTTTTGAGAACTTATACAATCCACCAACCCCTCACCGTGACTTAAATGTGATTATTTTTAGCGTGACCAATTTTGAATTAAAAACGCCAAATATTTTCCACATAATTCAATCGGGTTTCATAAAGAGTTTTTGAACGATGAAAAAGGAAAAGATCTTAAAATTGATTTAAAAGAATTTTCTACATGTTTAGCTCCGTCATCACATCGTGTTATGAGTGCTACAACCTCGGCTACTCCTTTTGACGATGGTGTGTGTGGTTTTAGTGTGGGGGAAGCCCCTTATGTTTCCTCACATACCACCGAGGACGAGAAATTCGATCCCGGAATTGTTTGTAAAGGTAAATCTCGGTCTTCCACCGATGGAATAAATGGAAATCTTATTCATTTGCTTGGTGTTAGTCTACCTCTAGTATCTCATTGTATTGCCCTACCCACTGTCGCACCCTTCTACTTCTCATCTCTTTTCTTCTACACCTTTGGGGTTTTAGCACGTGTCGAAGTGGCTTCTTTCGTCTTTCATCCGAAAATGAGGACACTATCTTTGACCCCAGTATACGTTTATCAGGTTTTAAAGTACTCCATGTACTTTTGGGCATGGTTTATCATGTAAGCCCCACCAAAAATGACAAAACCAAGATTATCCCTAAATGATCACATTTATAGGGATTCGAGTCGAGCTTTTGACTCGGTTATCAAAAACAAGGTGCCTCATGGGGGATTCTCTTGCTTATCCTTGTAAATATTATTGCTTTCTAATGGTGTAACGAGGGGACTTGTGCTCTTCCAACCTTTGTTCCGTGGTTGTTTGTGATTGTGATTTATTAGGTTCATCGTCATCATTGAAGCCTCTCGTGTTCGTTTTATGGATCACTCGAGCTTTGATCGTTGCCTTTGGATATTCCGATATCTGATGATATCCTTTTATGTTCTAACGTTTATCTTATTAGCATAATTCATAAACGGCTTTTAGGTTATTCGTTTTACCCTTTCCATGATCAAGATTAAGCATTGATAGGTGTGAAAACACCCATCCTTTTACCACTTAACTATAATAATAACCAAGCCAAAACGTGTATTTTATGTCGTAAATGTCGTAATAATGTGTGGTTTGTATTTTTATTGTGTTTTAGGACCAAAAGATGACAAAGGAAGAAAACACGGGCTTTCACGGGCTTTTATCGATGACAACGAGAAAAGACGAAGTCAAAAGATCAAGAGTGCAAAAAGAACGGAAATCGAAGGCCTATTCTGAAGATTTATCTAAGAAAAAGTCTAAAGACGGAAGTTTAATGAAGTCGAAGAACTCAAGTCTAATTATTGAAGAAATTATAAGACAAGTTCAAATTATATCGACAAATCCCGAGACGACGTCGAGAAAGACAAATAAATTAAATTCAGTCGAGACAAGAAGAAAGAGAGAAGAAAGCATCAACCATACTTTTACTCCTCTTATAAATACCCTCCTAATGTGTCATTAGGAAGGGGTTAGTTAGTTTAGATTAGGAGTAGTGTAGTTTTATTTTCTCTCTCTAGTTTTATACTTTCTCTCTCTAGTTTTCTTTAATGTTCTTCAAGCTTTTTCTTTAATCTTGTTTAAATCTTTGATCTTTAATCTTTTTAACTCAAGTTTTTAATCATCTTCTTCTACCTTTTTTATTTTGTTTATCTTTGATTCATGTTAATCTTTGATCTTATTTCATCTTAATGTTCATTTGATTAATAAGTTTATCTTTTTATTCATCTATAAGTTTTAATACGAATAAGCTTTGAGCTGGACATGCTTATTGGCTTATTTTGTATTTAGCTTATTGATTTAAAGTTTTCTTAAAAGTTTTGTCCTTTTTAAAGTTTGATTTAAAAGTTTTGCTTATTTAAAGTTTAAAAAGTTCTTATTCGTGCTTATTTAGTTATTTTCTTTAAAAAGTGGTTTAAGTCTTGGATAGTGCTTATTAAAACATAGCTTATTCGGTTTTGCTTATTTCCTTTTTGATTTCGTCTAAAAAGTTTTCCTTGTTTTACCTTTTGTATTCCGATCAAAGGCATCGGAATAGGGTTTCCCTATTCTGACCCACATTCCGATAAAGCAACATTTATTCCAATAGCATTCCGATCAAAGGATCAGAAAAGGGTTTCGGGGATTCCTATTGGGATTCCGACGGCTTAAGTTTACAAGTATTCCGACACTTGTTCCTTTTCCATATTCCGACCAGGATTCCTTTTTTCATTCCGATAGGACTAGTTTACTCATATTCCGATAGCTTTCTTTTTTGTCCTTTATTCCGATAACATTCCTTTTATGCATTCCAATCATATTTCGACGAGTACATTCCGATTGGGATTCTGATGGGGTATTTCGACGGGTTTAATTTCTTGTTTTTAAAAAGTTTTCAAGTTTTAAATTCATTACGTTTTAATTTCCAAAAATTGCACGCTTCCCAAAATTCATTACGTTTTCAAGTGTTTTTCTAATTTTAGAGAAAAAGTGACAGTTTTTCTAGTTTTGATTTTATCTTATTTTAATTACGTTTCGCATTTATTTTTTAATTAGTTATAGAAAACGACAACCTTTTTATTTTCCACCAAGAACGACTGAGTCACACTCTTAACTAGTAATCAATTCGAAAAGACTGGAACAACGAACTTTCATAACTGAGTAAAATCTAGTTATTAAATGGCGCCGCTGCCGGCTCTTTTCGTGAAAATTAACGGTTTTTTGTGAGAGACGCGTTTGATTTTGGGATCCGTTCACTCGTGAACGTTATTTTTCTTGCATTTTTCAAAAAAATTCAAAAATCCATAAAAAAATCAAAATTTTCAAAAATACAAAAATATTTAAAAAGCCATAAAAATCATCTCTTTTTCAAAGTTTTGCACCAAAAATATTCTTCTTGCTTATCTATTGTTCTTAATGAATTCGTATGTTGCTTGTGTTGTAGGGTGTGGAAGACGATTATATGGTTTCGAATCATGTGAATGGTGTTATTGCGAGCAATGCGGAAAAGATCTTCCAACCGTTTCCGACTCACAATTTTCCCATTTTGGATTTTTTCCATCGTGCAATTCGAGTAATTCATCCTTTTCTTCTAATCCACCTACTCTCCCCCTTGCATATATTGTGGAAGCGATTCTCATTGGCATGTTTCGTGTCCAATTCGATACCCGCCTCATGGCGAGCAAGAACTGGGTTACAATTACGACAATGGTAATAGCTATCTACAAGAAGCACCAGGTTTCCTTAATACTCGTATTGCAACAATTATGAGGGCCCTCACGATACTTCTTATTGTCAGCCAATGAATTATTATGAGCCAAATCCGTGTCCTCGGTTTTCTTCACCGATGAATTATTATGAGCCAAATCCGTGTTCTAATTCTTCTCAACCGATGAATTATTATTAGCCACATCCGTGCTATAATTCCGGTTTTCAAAATTTTGAGCCCTCACAACCTACCCTCGATCATCATTCCTCTCAGGAAGTTCGTTTGGATCAAACACTCACTAGTTTGGAAAACATTATTCAAAGTATGACTCGACTCCAATCTAAATTAGAAGAGGATCAACGACAAGAGCAAGTATCTAATCTTAATGATTATACTCCTCCTCTTGTACGTCCATACTACTATTATGATGATGACGAGGATGATATCTATGATCTCAACCCATCTTCTGAGATTACTACTCCTACTCTTGATATCCCTAATGCGTCTAAGGATAGTGATACATCGAGTGAGATTAGTGATTTTGGTCTTGATAAATTCTTTGATGAGGTTTGTGATGTCCCTACTTTTGCTGAGCTTACGGACGAGGTCGCTCTTAATGATGATGATTTTTCTCCATGCTATGAGAATTTCACTTTTGAAATTTCTCCTTCTCCTCCGGGCGATGACGGCGATGTTGATTTATTCTCTCCGACTTACGAGAAGTTCACCACTGAACTTGGTCTTGTAGATGAGGTGGAAGACATTATTCTTCGCGGCAAATTACTTAAAGTTCATCTTCTTATTGGTAAAATTGAAGCGTTGAATTCTGCTCCTATTTCTGAGTCTTTACCTCCGTTTATTACTTAAGTTGAGAATAATGATACAGCTATGGAGGAAATGGACATTCTCTCAATACCTCCGGGTATTGATGATGATGACACGGAGGGGATATTCTTTTTGATAATTTGATGCATGAAGGTATTGTCCCAAGTCCCCCTCCCGAGCACCTTTCATCCACTCCTTTAGACACCATTACGGAGGATGAGTGCTTTGACCTGGGAGGTGACATTGACCATTCGATGATTGACACCTTTACGGCTTTGCCGCTCAGTGATCATCCATTGTCTTTGGGGGATGACAATGTGCTTCCTTTACCCCCCCTCCCCCCACCTCTCGTGGATCATGGTCTCACATACTTTTCGTATGTTGAGAGGACTTTTCTACCCTTTAAGACATATCCTCCGGCCTCTCCTTTATTAATGTCCTCCGGGAATGAGGACAAGGTCTTTGATCCCGGTATTACATTCGAGGCTTCCCCATGGACCATTTAATTCGGGGACGAGTCAGGATCATGACTCGGTTAACAAAAACAAGCGCTTCTTGGGAGGCAACCCGATTATCTCTCTATCTTTTATTCTGTTTTTCTAATAAGTGTAGGGGGAGACCCTAGTATGTGTTTGTTGTTTTCTTTCTTATCATGTGCAGGGATTTGAGCTTTCAAAGATACATTCTTAATGACTTTTGACAACCCGTGATTCCGTGTACCCGTCTTCCTGGTTCTATCCTAAACTCTTTTGATTCTCTATTTTATATTCTTCAATATCAAAATAAGAATCACTTTAGTTGTCCTTTCCTTAGAAAGATTTAAACAAAGTGCACAATGTCCTAAGTGTAGGGGAGTTTCACTTCCACATGCTTAAACATTGAGGACAGTGTTTATATTAAGTGTAGGGGGACTTCTATCGAAGTTAAGTGGTCTTTTCCATGAATTTGTCCTCATTTTAACCGGAAAATTTGATTTTTTGACAATTTTCAAAATTTTTAATCTATTTTGGCCTAGTAGTTTTTCCTTTGTTATCGTTATTTACTTTCTTTGATAAAATAAAGTTTAATAAAGTGGTTTTAAATTTTTCAAAGTCATGAATATTTTGACTCAACTCGAGTTTACTTATCTAAGTTTACTCTAGCTAGTAGTATCCTTAACGTGTTTAAGTCAAGTTTGGCTAGGCTTTTATATAGGTCACTTTAAAACGCGAAAGTCTTAACTCTCACGGGTTAAGAACAAGAACTTTTCGCAAGTTCCTATAATTGATCATAGAAAGTCGTTTATCAAGGGATCTTTAAAATGATAATTCTAAACTTGAAAGAGTCTAAGAAGTTGCAAGATCCTATAGATGACTTGAAAACCCAAAACTTTGATTTAATTGGCTAACCATCCACGAGTCTCATTCCTTGAGATTTTAAATTATGGAGAATGAGAGATGATAGAGTCAATTATAAGTTTGGTATTCTTTCGTGAATTTATGTGAGTTGATTATAAGCTTTTTCTCCCATCGCTTGTTAATAAATATATTTGCAATAAATAAGGTTGTACGATTTTAAAATTTACTTAGCTTCTAGCCCAAGATCGTTTAAAAGTTGCTTGGTATTAATTAGCGTTCATAGCCAAGGCATAACTTATTGAGGCGGGATGCGAAGATTGGCGAGTCCGAAAAGGTCCTAACAAGACATGAGGGCTACATTTTGTTGCTAAAGATCCAAAGTGATGTGAAAAATCATTTATCAAAAATCAATATGAAGGATCGAGACACACGACGAAAAGTAAATACTCCCCTAAAGATCATGGAGAAGTCTATCCAAAAAGGCCCTAACAAGGTATGAGGATAAATAGATCCAAGTCCTAAAAGGAGGCGGATCATTGTATATAAAAATCCCAAATAAAGATTGGAGAAAAATGGAGAAGTCATGGTCCAAATATGAAGAATCTCTCAAAACTTCAAGTGAAGAAATTCCTATTATGAAGAGAAGACCATTATTTCATTAACGTCTCTCAAGATTTGAAGTATGAAGTCGTTGTTGATCCCAAACTTAGATCGACTTACCTTTATGTATACGAGATTAGATCAAGTAATACACGTAGAGAAACTTTGTGTATTCGACAATCTAAGTATTATGCGGAAACTAATACTCAAAACGAAGAACAAACAGAATATATGAATACCAAACTTTCACTTTGATTAATAATAACAATGAAAGATTACAATGAAAGTGTTATGAGATATGTGGAAGATGTGTGTGAAAAAGATGTGTCTTATGTCTAACCCTAAGGCCTCCTTTTATAGGTTTAAGGAGCCTTGTACAAAAAGCTAAGATAAACTATTTTAGGAAAAGACATAAGATAAACATAACTTATTGACTAAATCTTTTTAAACATTAAGAATATATTCTGAATTCTTATCTTCATATTTTGTCCACCAGATTAAAGAATTCATCATTGGCAGATTTAGTCCTTGTCTTTGTCTTAAGATTCTTCTTGTCAACTCCTAGATAGTTCTTATCAGCGTCTCACCTCGTTTACTCTTGTCAGCGTCCAATTTCCTCTTGTCAGCGTTCCAGTGACTTAGCTAATTTTATTCCCAACAATCCTCTCCTAAACTTGATATCTACTCTAGTAATCAAGTTTCTTATAAAATAAAACATACAGAGAGGATTCTTACAAACATACTTATCCCTGAATTTGAGTAATAATAAATCTCGAAAAGTCAATCACTCAAATCCCTTGTATAGTCAGCCTTCACTTTATCTTAATCATCTTCAGTACCTGTAGAGTCTTTGGAGCTTTCTTTATTACTTTTGTCACTCAAATTCGATTGCTCCTCCCCTTTTTAAGACTCCTCTCCAAGATCAATATACAAGGACAGAACTAAGAACATCCTCCTTGCATCAGTTTCCAAAACAACAAGTCTATCAGGTTAAAACAGTGATCCTTGACAATTTGTACCATTTCTGTATTATGCTTTTACAAGCTAATACAGGTTTTCGTCAATTCCATTAATGTCAAACGTTTCATACTGTCCTCATCCACATTCGGGAAATGCATCCTCAATGTTGATTCATAGGACATGGGGATGGACTTACTGATGATAAGACTGACTTGACCTGCATTAAAGCTAGTGACAATAGTCTCAGCCATCTCCATAACACTATACACCCTTGTGAAAGTGATCTCTGCTGCTACTAGATGTCAATCACTAAGAAAAACATCTCAATGATCATTAGGCTTCCAGATATCCAAAAATTTGAAAAATGAAAGGGTGATGAAACATTTTGGGTCTATAAAGAAGTTTAAAAATGACATCAGCTAAGATGGCATAGCATAAAATGAACTTAAGAATGCATAAAACCTTAGTTAAAACACAAACAAAGGTAATAATCCTAAGGAAATTAACTAGTCTCTAATAAGCAATAATGACAAACACTGTTCATACATACACTCATGCAAACGCATGATAGACACACATGAACTCTAGAGTCCTTTGTTCACAAACGCCCAAAAGAGAAAGTTAACTCATATAAAACCTTTGCAACTCCCCAAGTAACCCAAAAATATATCTACCCCAAGTCACCCATACGACCACACCCAATTCTAGGTCAAAAGTCTTGGCAGCATGCATAGTATATCAACTTTGCATGCTACAGTGACTCACGAATTAGAAAACTAAATCGTACTCACCAGTGGCCACAATCTAGAATTGTGCAAGAGTGCTCTAAGAGTACCCAAAAACCTAGAGGTTTACCTCCCCTTAATAGAAGCATACAAATCATTATATGTGAAGAAGCAAAATTTTATCTCAAGATAGGAATGTAAACACTCCAACCATCATAAATAAAAGTTTGCAATTCTGTATCCATCCAAATGTAGCTCCACATTCCTGCATAGTTAGATAAAAACCACAAAAACACACACCAACAGAGGCTACCCTATCCCATGATAATGGGTAGTGATAACATGTCAATGGATAAAAATAATATCAGTAGAAAGACCAAAAATGCATGTTCCTTGAGCATCCACTATCCCAATATCCTTGATCATTAACCTGCTTTTGGATAGGCTGCTCAAAAAGAAAACAAGTTAGTTTTCTTTGGAGATCCAAGCCTTATCAGACTTGGATCTATCTAGTTGTTCAACTAGAGTGGTCTTATTCTTTACCATAAATCCCTGTTCATCCCTTTTTGCCCTGAGTACCCAATTTGTTACAATGAGTCTAGTAATGACCTTCTCAAGATATTTAAATCTATTGCAAGTCATTGAAATACCATTAAAATTGGAGTTTTGCTCTTGTTTAGGTTTCCATGTTATGTGGGATGATGCTTCAGACCCTTGACCCTTATTAACCAAGTATCTTTGTTTATATGGTCTAAAATAAGGTCTCATACCAAACTTGGAGCTGTCAGCGCTGCATTTGTTCCTGTCAGCGCTGAATTAGTTCTTGTCAGCGCTGAATTTTTTCTTGTCAGCGCTGAATTTGTTCCTATCAGCGCTCATATTAGAGTTTGGTATAGGAACATACTGCCTGTTTGACCAAGCGTTGGTCTTTTGAAAGGGCCTTTGTCCATGGGTGTTAGCTGCCTTAGAGAAGAAAGGAGCTGGTCTAGTAGCCTGTGGTCTAGTGTGGACAAAAGGTCTATGGTTGACATTGGATGACCTATTGTCAGCGAATGAATTTTATTCACTCACACAATTATATGCCAAATGAGAGAAGCTCCCACATGAGTAACAAGCCTTTTTGGACACAAACTTAGGCTTAGACTGATAAAACCCTGTCCCGTTAACACTTGCTTGGCTTTGGGGTGACCTAGGTTTCCTATACATTTCAGCATATTTAACACTAGGTTGTTTCTTAATTAGGGAGCCAATATTAACAGCTTTTCCAGTGATAGGATTGGTCACAGTGATAGGTGTAGATACTACTAGACTCTCAATGGGTGTAGGCACAAATGGACTCTCACTAAGCATCCCACCCTTAACAAACAAAGTGGGGTTGGCCTTCTTCCACTCTTCTAGGTCAATAACCTTTTGTTGATATTCCTCAACTGTGGAAAGGAATCTAGGTGGAGGAATAAATTCCTCTTCTTGGAGTTCTGGAATACCAATCTAAGAGAGATCCTTTCTTTGGACACCATAGAAGTCCCCAGCTGGTGGTGGAACAACAGAATAGTCATTCATCCCAATCCCTGTCATATCCTTAGGATCCCTCTGTTTATTAACACATTCTCCTAGGGTTTGTGTGCCTTTATCAAATCTTTGAATTTTAAGACCTACATTATCCTTATTCTTGATAGCATCATCTAACTTAGCCTGTAGTTCAACATTGACCCTATTCATGATGTTTCTAATATCATTACTAGCATTTAAATCATGTTTTAAGATATTAATTTTATCTTTTAGGTCAAACTCCATTTTCTTATACTCAGCTACATTCTTTTCAGTTTGAGTAAGAGCAAGTTGATAGTTAGACAACTTGCATCTCTCAGTACTCACATCATCTAACAATCTTGAAACCTCTTTATTAAGTCTTTCAGTATTTAACCTACAAGAAGAGTCATTACATACCTCATTATCAGAACATGAAGAAGAATTAGAACTTGTGTAACTTGAAGTAGACGTGGCCTTAACTGAAAACATCATCAGATTCTTCTTCACCTTCTTCCTTAGCTTGGTTCACCTCACGATATTGGATCTCGTTCTTCAAATCAAAGTTTCTCAACAAGCTCTGATACCACTTGTTGATCCCAAACTTAGATCGATTTAGATTTTTGTATACGAGATTAGATCAAGTAATAAAAGTAGAGAAACTTTGTGTATTTGACAATCTAAGTATTATGCGGAAACTAATACTCAGAACGAAGAACAAACAGAATATATGAATACCAAACTTTCACTTTGATTAATAATAACAATGAAAGATTACAATGAAAGTGTTATGAGATATGTGGAAGATGTGTGTGAAAAAGATGTGTCTTATGTCTAACCCTAAGGCCTCCTTTTATAGGTTTAAGGAGCCTTGTACAAAAAGCTAAGATAAACTATTTTAGGAAGAGACATAAGATAAACATAACTTATTGACTAAATCTTTTTAAACATTAAGAATATATTCTGAATTCTTATCTTCATATTTTGTCCACCAGCTTAAAGAATTCATCATTGGCAGATTTAGTCCTTGTCTTTGTCTTAAGATTCTTCTTGTCAACGCCTAGATAATTCTTATCAGCGTCTCACCTCGTTTACTCTTTTCAGCGTCCAATTTCCTCTTGTCAGCGTTCCAGTGACTTAGCTAATTTTATTCCCAACAGTCGCTGCCAAATATCGGTCCGAGAAAGGTCTCAAATTGTGAAGCGAGTTATGCCAATATATGAACTTTATGAGGTCCCGAGAAGCAGTTTTAAAAGATTTTGTCCTTTAGCTAACTATTGATTAAATCGTCCCACTTTATTTTCAGCCTAAATAACTATAGAAATAAGTCAACAATGCATCCTCGTGATCATTCAAGACAACAATAAAATATAAGAGATACACCTAGGAATAAGGGAGTCTAAGTGAATAATTGGGCCACATGAATTTGTGATAGTTTGCTAACTTATAATAACAATGATCTCGTTTTTAAGCTTGATATAGGGAACGCGATACTTGAGAGTGATAATCATTCATGACAGTCCAAAACCCCAAGGTAAGTTTTTGATTTCTTTACTTGTTTTCTTTCTTCAAATATTTTTCTATCTATATAATGAAGGCCGAGATGGATTGATTATGATGAAAAATGTAAAGCTTGCTTTGTAATTAATGCATTGCATGAGGACATTGCAATGGTCAACTGTCGGGGATTTGATAGGTGTGAAAACACCCATCCTTTTACCACTAATAACCAAGCCAAAACGTGTATTTTATGTCGTAAATGTCGAAATTATGCGTGGTTTGTGTTTTTATGGTGTTTTAGGACCAAAAGATGAGAAAGGAAGAAAATATGGGCTTTCACGGGCTTTTATCGATGAAAACGAAAAAAGGCGAAGTAAAAAGATCAAGAGTGCAAAAAGAACGGAAGTCCAAGGCCTATTCTGAAGATTTATCGAAGAAAAAGTCTAAAGACGGAAGTTTAATGAAGTCGAAGAACTCAAGTCTAATTATTGAAGAAATTATAAGACAAGTTCAAATTATATCGACAAATCCCGAGACGACGTCGAGAAAGACAAAGAAATTAAATCGAGTCGAGACAAGAAGAAAGAGAGAAGAAAGCATCAACCATACTTTTACTCCTCCTATAAATACCCTCCGAATGTGTCATTAGGAAGGGGTTAGTTAGTTTAGATTAGGAGTAGTGTAGTTTTATTTTCTCTCTCTAGTTTTATACTTTCTCTCTCTAGTTTTCTTTAATGTTCTTCAAGCATTTTCTTTAATCTTGTTTAAATCTTTGATCTTTGATCTTTTTAATTCAAGTTTTTAATCATCTTCTTCTACCTTTCATATTTTGTTTATCTTTGATTCATGTTAATCTTTGATCTTATTTCATCTTAATGTTCATTTGATTAAAAATTTTATCTTTTTATTCATCTATAAGTTTTAATACGAATAAGCTTTGAGCTTGACATGTTTATTGGCTTATTTTGTATTTAGCTTATTGATTTAATGTTTTCTTAAAAGTTTTGTCCTTTTTAAAATTTGATTTAAAAGTTTTGCTTATTTAAAGTTTAAAAAGTTCTTATTCGTGCTTATTTAGTTATTTTCTTTAAAAAGTGGTTTAAGTCTTGGATAGTGCTTATTAAAACATAGCTTATTCGGTTTTGATTATTTCCTTTTTTATTTCGTCTAAAAGGTTTTCCTTATTTTACCTTCTGTATTCCGATCAAACCATCGGAATAGGGTTTCCCTATTCCGACCCACATTCCGGTCAAGCCACATTTATTCCAATAGCATTCCGATCAAAGGATCAGAAAAGGGTTTCGGGGATTCCGATTGGGATTCCGACGGCTTAAGTTTACAAGTATTCCGACACTTGTTCCTTTTCCATATTCCGACCAGGATTCCTTTTGTCATTCCGATAGGACTAGTTTACTCATATTCCGATAGCTTTCTTTTTTGTCCTTTATTCCGACAACATTCCTTTTATGCATTCCGATCATATTCCGACGAGTACATTCCGATTGGGATTCCGATGGGATTCCGATGGGGTATTCCGACGGGTTTAATTTCTTGTTGTTACAAAGTTTTCAAGTTTTAAATTCATAACGTTTTAATTTCCAAAAATTGCACGCTTCCCGAAATTCATTACGTTTTCAAGTGTTTTTCTAATTTTAGAGAAAAAGTGACAGTTTTTCTAGTTTTGATTTTACCTTATTTTAATTACGTTTTGCATTTACTTTTTAATTAGTTATAGACGACGACAACCTTTTTATTTTCCACCAAGAACGACTGAGTCACACTCTTAACTAGTACTTAATTCGAAAAGACTGGAACAACGAACATTCATATCTGAGTAAAATCTAGTTGTTAAGCATTCGACTTCGTCTCTAGTATGGGGGTGATTTCACCCCTAGACTCGAAACATTGAGGACAATGTTTAGTTTTAGTATGGGGGTGAGTAGATACTTCACCTTGGTTACGTCACCACGTAATCTAATTTTCATCTTTTTGTTATGGTTTTGTTTCAAAATAAGGCTAAAAATGGCCAAATTTTAAATTTTTTCGTATTTTTCATAAGTGTTTAAGACACGAATGTAGGTTTTTCGATGGTGAGAATAAGAGTAATTTTTACTCGGTCGTGCGTGTTGAGCACTTAGCATCAATTCCTTAACTTTTTAGGCTAAGTCTCTTAAATGCGGACGGGAAATGATAGAGTTACTTATAAGTTACGTAATCTTTCACGATCTCATGTATAGTAATTATTAGCTTATTCTCCCCACGCTTTTGTTTTAAATAAATGCAATAAGTAAGGTCGTACGATATAAAAGGTTACATAGTTTCTAGCCCAAGATCGTTTAAAAGTTTCTTGTGTTCGAATAGAGTTCATAGCCAAGGCATAACTTATTTAAGCGGGATGCAAGTTCCAAAAAGGCCCTAACAAGGCATGAGGAGCTCCATTTTGTTGCTAAAGATCAAAGATGATGTGAAGTAGCATTATTCCAATACCAATATGAAGGATCGAGACACACGACGAGAAGCAATATACTCCCCTAAAGATCATGGAAAATTCTATCCAAAAAGACCCTAAAAAGGTATGAGGATAAATATATCCCAGTCCTAAAAGGAGGCGGATCGTTATATATCAAAATCCCAAATAAAGATTGAAGAAAAATGATGAAGTCATGGTCCAAAAACGTCAAGTTAAGAAATTCCATATATGAAGACCATTATTTCACGAACGTCTTTCAAAATTCAAAGTATGAAGTACATGCCAAATATTGGTCCGAGAAAGGTCTCAAATCATGAGACGAGTTATGCCAAGATATGAACTTAAGGAGATTACGAGAAGCCGTTTTAAAAGATCGTGTCCTCGGCTAACCATCGATTAAATCGTGCTACTTTATTTTCAGCCTTAATAAATTATCAAAATAAGTCAATGATGCATCCTCGTGATCATTAAGACAAAATAAAATATAAGAGATACCAATTAGGAATAAGGGAGTTTAGGTGTGTAATTAAAACTCATGAGATATGATTGTGTTCCTAACTTATAATAACAATGATCTCGTTATACGCTTAGTATGGAATCGAGTGAAAATTGAGGATGATGACTTTATCTCTAGGAGGCATTCACGTGTTCTTATTCTTTGACCCTAAAAGTCACTTAATCGTGATGAAAACAATACAATATGTCTAAAACACGTGTAGTAGTTTATTTAAGTTTATGTCTTGAATAAATGTCATCATAAAATGAATTTTGGAAGTGTTATGATACTTAATTCTAGCATTGCGTAGGGACACAACAATGGTTTAGTATGTGGGAGTGATGAGACTGCAATTATACATAGTCTCATCGTCCAAATCGGGCTTAAAACGCTTAAAATATCATAAAAATACCAAAAATAAGCCTGTGTTTGTTCATTTTGTATTTTAGGTACGGATATCGTGAAATAAAAAATAGATCACAAGAATCAAGCAAAAACGAACACGGGAAACGAAGCCGCACAAAGAACCGGACCCGAATCATGATTTTCCATAGAAGTCCTTGAAGTTTGAAGATTTGGCAAGATTGGTCCTTCATCTTTTGAAGACTTGGCAATTTATACCCTTGTAAAACTCACTAATTGCATTTGGGTCCCTAAATTATCAAGATATTACACTGATAGCCATTGAAGAATGCATAAAGTGCATTAAAATTCCTTGGAACAAGTTTGATAAACCTTTTGTGGCAAAAGTCTAAAAACAAAAGTTATTTACAAACGGAAATGCATTGTTAGCTGATTTAAAACTGAAGTGACAAGACAATGTGATTAGAGGGGCCATTCATGGGAGACAGCCAAACTTCAACACCCAACCACACCATGCCACATCACCCTCTACACCACCACAGCCAATAACATCAATCCATACACCTACGTCACCCCTCCACTCACCAAAAACCTAATTAATTATATATAACTCGTTTAAACGAGTTATTATACTAATTAATTTTCCCTCCAAACGAGTACTATTCACATCATCACCCCTAAACACCCCATAATAAACCCAGCTATGAGCCATAAACCCTAATCCCTAATCACCCTTAAAACAAAGGGGTTTTTACTGATTATTTCCAGATCATTGATTAAGCCATATCTAAACCAAACCCACCCCTAAACTCACACACAAACCAACCCATGTGTCCTATGGTCCCCTCCCCTGTTGTGTCACTTTTCTCAAAACCCTAGGAGGGGACAAGATTAAGGGTGAGATCTTATTCCTTGGTCCCAAAGTTTATTTTAACGTCCAAGATCAAAAGTGCAAGCTGGACATTCACATGTGACCATGAAGACAAATTTTGACTAAAGAATCAAAGGGAAAACAAGGAACTTCCAGTATTAGGGTTTACCTTCATTGTATTTTTTATTAAGTTTAGAGTATCTTCCTTTAGGCTATATAAATACACCCGTATGTGGGTTGTATTTTCTTTGTTCCAGTTTTGTAAAAAATTTTAAATTATTAATGAAAATGAAGTTTAATCTTTTGTGTAATACTGAGTTCCAATTTATCAGTTTTCTTAGTGTAATCATTTTTCATTGAATTGCAAAATTAATTTAAATTTTTACAAAGCTTTCTTTATTTCATAAAGATTTTCAGAAAACCAGTTTTTTTAATGTTTTTGGACCCAAGCTCAAGTTTCTGGGGATTTAATGACGTGACAACTGAAATAAATCCGTAGGGTTTTAAACTTGTTACTCTTTATTGCATGTTATTCTCTCATTATTCAACAGTTTAGTGTATCAAAAGGGTTTTCAAAAATTTTTCTAAAATCTTTCTTCTTCTTATTTTTGCTGATTTCTTACTGTAGCAAAAGCTACAAGCCTTCAGCTTGTAGCTTTTTGGTACAAGCAGTCTCTTTCTTTGGTTGTTTGTGTATGTGCAGTGTTCCAAGAAGAAAGCCATCTCTTTTCCTTTTTCCATTCATTTTCTCATTTGAAGACATTGGCAACCCTTGGGTCTTTTATAGATTCCAACAGCAGGGTATCTCTACACCTCCTATAAGCTCTCATAAGCCCATAGAAGGACCATTAGAAGGCATCAACCAAGGTAAAAAGGCTTGAACCCTATTGGTTTAAATTTCTTATGTTTATGTGATTTTGTGGACTATTTGTTCTATCTGCTTATATGCTAGTTTAAAAGTATGTTTCTGATTATTTGATGATTTGGTGCATGTTAGAATAGGTTTAAACCAGTTCGGTGTTGATTTGTTAAGGTTTGTTTGCAAAAATTTGATAACTTATTTATAAGGGGTGTTTGGGTCTGCTGTTTGACCAATCTAGGGTGACACTAGTTTGGGTTATAATAGTCTAAACACACTTGATAAGGTTGTCATAGGTAATATCAGTTCTTGGTTTTGAGTTTGGTAGGTTTAAAATCAGATTTGCATGCTCATTTTTGGTAAAAGTAGTTAAAAACATTCAGGTAGTCTTAATCGGTTTGTTTTAGTAATTTTTGTCTTGAATCTTGGAAATCTGTTAGGTTTAGGTTACATCTAGGGTTTGTGTTTTGTTAAGTGTAGTTTGGGTGTGTCTTGTGTAAGATTGGCCTATTTGAAACTCACTAAAGTGGTCAAACAGACCAGTCACAACACCACCAGACCCCTACCCACATTAGTGAATGAACTATGTGCATTTGTGTTTAATTTTGTGATTAGATTTGGTGATTTTCTGTTATTACTGACTCCCTACACTCAACTGAGTCTAGGGGTGTCAATGGTGTCCAAAGAAACCCAAGCAACAAAGCAAAACGAACCAAAATCAGGTCCCATAGCATTCAATGATATTTGTGAGGTGTTAGAGAACGATTTCCTTGTTTTGTTTATCGGACAACGTTATTTTTTTGTATAATTCATCACTGTTTCATTTTCTTATTTCTGGGCACGTTTTTTAATCTTCATTTGAGTTTTAATCTTGTTAGAATTAAGTTTGTTTGTTCTTAAGTTATTTTGGATACCAGTATTAAGTGTGGTTAAAAAGAAAATAATTTTTTTTACAAAAAGTATTGGCCAGGACTCGAACCTGCGCCATTCATACCACACACCAACACCTCAACCATACACGCCCTAGGATCTTTACAATCAAGGTTTCCATAGGGCTAATATTTAAGGGTTGCTTTGTTTTTGCTTATAAATTAAGTTCGTGTGTATATAAGCTATTTTCAGCTTATTAGATAAGCACCTTTAGCCTTTTACATTTTTCCTGTGTTTGTTATTAAGTTTAGGACATTTTGAATTAAAAAGTTTATTTTTAGCATTTATAATTAATTTTTTATCATTATTTTTAGTTTTAACTGTATAAAGTAATTAAAAAAATAGAAAAAAGTGTTTTAAAAATTTGGAAAAATAGTTTTTAAGTTTTTAATAACATTTTTGAGGTTTACATTAGAAAAAGTTTTCATTTTCACTTATTTTTAGTTTTTTATTAAACTTTAAAAATTAATATAAAATTATTAAAAAGGTTTTGGAAATATTGGTTTTCACTTTTGTCTTATTTGCATTTTTATTAATTTAAAAACAATTTTTTGTAATTTTTAGAGGACTTTCGTTTTTTGTCGAGTTTTACGGTTTCGCATTTTTCACGTCTTAGATTAATTTTTAGCATAATCCGTCTTATTTTTCCTTCTTTTCTCATCCAAAAACGAAACTAATCGAAACTCTGATTTTATATAATTGGCACACAATTCACACCTCCGCCGAGAACGAACTCGCACTTATTCGGTTTTACGTTTTTCCTAAAACGTAAGACTTAATATTTGCCGCTCATACGCGTTTTTCCTAAAACGTTTACAAAAATCCTACATCAGTTCCCAACTTCCACCAAAATCAATCACGCACACCCGAATCATGTCTTCCAACGGCTGAATAGTCCTCTAACTCTGGCCATCGGTCTCAGGATGATAAGCGGTACTCAAACTCAACTGAGTGCCCAACGCACGTTGAAGATATCTCCAAAACTCAGAAGTAAATCTGTTGTCGCGATCCAAAATAATCGACAAAGGCACCCCATGTCGACATACGATCTCCTTCACATACACACTGGTAAGCTTCTCCATCATATCCGTCTTCTTTAAAGGCAAAAAGTGAGCAGATTTCGTCAATCTATCCACGAATACCCAAATCATATCATATCCACTAGAAGTTCTCTATAAACCCGTTACGAAATCTATAGTGATCTTCTTCCACTTCCATTCCGGAATCTCAGGTTGTACCAATAATCCAAACGGTATTTTTTGTTCAGCCTTAACTTTTGCACAAGTCAAGCACTTACTAACGTACCGAGCAATGTCTTCTTTCATATTCGGCCACCAATACACCTTCTTCATGTCATGATACATCTTATCCGATCCAGGATGTATCGAATACTTCGTCTTGTGAGACTCGTTCATAACGAATCTCGCACTCCAGGTACTCCTTCCTCAGGTGGACATAACGGTAACCAAATTTGATTCTGGAAATACCTCATTCTATTCGACTTCACCACAAAAAGCGGATTCATCATTCTACCCAGATACTCTGCCTTGACGTTCTCCCTCATCGACCCATTCGCTTGAGCCTTCAATATCATTCCAGTCAAATCGACACTCTCAGTCATCACCAAACCTCTAACTCTAATAGGCTTTTCTCTTTGCTTCCTACTAAGTGCATCAGCTACTACATTCGCCTTGCCAGGATGGTATTGAATCTCACAGTCATAATCACTCAGTAACTCAACCTATCTCCTTTGCCTCATATTCAACTCCTTTTGATCCAAGGTATGCTGCAAACTATTGTGATCCGTGAACATAACACACTTGGTTCCATACAAGTATTGTCTCCAAAACTTCAACGCAAACACTACAGCACCAAGTTCCAAATTATGCATATTGTAGTTCTCCTCATGCTTCCTCAGTTGCCTTGACGCGTAACCAATCACCTTCTCATGTTGCATCAATACAGCTCCATAACCCTTATGAGACGCACCACAATAAACCATAAAGTCTTCAATTCCTTCTGGTAATGACACAATCGGAGCAGAACACAACTTGTCCTTTAGCATTTTAAAAGCGGCTTCTTCATCTACTCCCTACTCAAACGCCCGACTCTTCTCATTATGCTCGGTCAATGGCTTTACGATCAACGAAAATCCTTAGATAAATCTCCGATTGCAACCAGCTAAACCAAGAAATTGTCGAACTTCAGTCGACGTTGTCGGTACCGACCAATCCTTAATTGCATCAATCTTGGCAGGATCTACACGAACACTTTTGTTGTCAATCACATGCACAATAAATTGCACCGATTCAAACCAAGATTCGCACTTGGAGAATTTTTCTTACAGCTTCTCTTTCTTCAACAATTCTAAAATTATCGTCAATAAACACAATGACGAACTTAACCAAATACGACTTCCACACACGGTTCATCAAATCCATAAACACAACAGACGCGATCGTCAAACCAAACGACATTACTTGAAACTCAAAATTCCCATACCGAGTACGGAAAGCAGTTATCGGAATATCTCCCTCTCTAACACGCAGTTGGTGATAACCCGAACTCAAATCGATCTTCGAGTACACACTAGAACCTTGCAACTGATCAAATAAGTCATCAATACTCAACAATGGATACCGATTCTTGACCGTCAATTTGTTAAGCTCCATATAGTCGATACACATTCTCAACGATCCGTCCTTCTTCTTCACAAACAACACAGGCACTCCCCAAGGCGATGAACTCGGTCTAATAAACCCCTTATCCATCAATTCAATCAATTTTTGGATAACTCCTTCAATTCTAACGGTTCCAATCGATAAGGCGCACGAGCAACTGGTGCAGCTCCAGGAACAAAATCGATCCGAAATTCTACTTCACGAGATGGCGGTAATTCCGGCAACTCTTCAGGAAAAAATTCAGGATACTCTCGAATCACTGGCACATCTTCCAACTTTGTCTCTACATCAACTTCGCTTGGAATTTGAGCCAAAAATACATCACACCCTTACTCGATGTACTTCATCACCTTCAAGCAAGATATTACTCTCGACGAGAAGTACATTCGTCACCCTTCACCGTCAACACCTTATTTCTCAACAAAATCTGAACTAACCTCTGTTGGGTTCTTTAGTTGTAGATCTTTCAACCTGTTAAGGATGGTGAACGACTTATGTAATCACAAGTCTATTCACAGAGAGACTCTAATGAAAACAAAGTATTTGTGTGGAATACAAACACTAAGAATAAGAAGACACAGTTTAACTAGATAAATAACTTGATCCTTTCTAAGGATTTCTAATATAATTGATATGGAAATGAAATGGTGAAAGGTGTGTCTAACCCTTCTACCAGTGGGTTCCTTTTATACTACAAGGAAACCCTAAACTACATTAAAAACAAAACGTGTAACGGATGATATGCACATCCTTTCCTAAGATATCGCATGCATATCCTAGCAAACTACTACTACTACTAATGTTTGACTTTCTAACAGACCAAGAGCACATATTGCTCCTACTACTACTATGACCAGGAGGAACTACATACCTCCTAGTCAACCTATTACAAAACACCTTCTACATAGGTCCTTACAATCCTCCCCTAAACTTGAATTTGACTTGTTGAGTTTAAGTTTCTTGGTAGATCTTGTAGAAACAAATTAAGGATTGAATCAGCACACCCTTAGTAGCAGTAGAACCATCATGGACTAGCATCCAGCATAACATAAAACTTGCTGCTACTAAGAGATCATGAAAACTTCTTGAAAGCTTGGAACACATCTAGACTTGTTGAATCTTCACAGCAACATGAGCAGATTTGATAAGCCTTTACCAAGTAGCTGCTCACTCTTGGGCTAGCTAGTCTTTTTGGTGGAATCAAGCATCACCCTGGGAGACCAGAACCCAGCCCAACTCTTAGAACGTAAATCAATGGTGAGTGGGAGTACCCTGATGATTTTGGGCAAACCATAACAGCCGTCAACGGATTTGATAAAAGTCTTTACCAGAAGCCATACCCCCTGGACTAGCCAACTCTTAGCAATGAAGCATCGGTGAGCTGAAAACCCTATAGCTTTGAGCAAGGCATTACAACTATCAAAGGATTTGATTGATGTCTTTAACAAGAGCCGTACCCCCTTTGACTAGCCACTCTTCAGTCTAGGACCAAGGTGAGTGAAGACCCTCCAATTTTGGGTAAACAAGAAACCATCAAAAGAATTGAGAATCACACCAGAGCCGTACCCCCATGGTGAATCAACTCTTTCTTGTCTGTGAGACATGGTGAGTTGAACACCATTTGTTGTGTGGAAATATTCCAACACTAGAAGTACACTAAAAAACAGCCCAAGTGTGAAAAGATTTCATTATGTGAAAGTATAAGTAGATATTATCTGATGTACATGTTTTTTTAAAGTATAAGCATATATTATATAAAAGTATGTTTTTTTTGGTTAAATGAAGAAAGGATTGTTAGTCACCAATAAATGTAAACATTTTTGAAAAGAATTAAAAAAAATCAAAAGTATATAACAATCATACCAGATTCACAAACTAGAAGTTGCTACTTTGTCCGCAAGAAGCTGCCTGAATCGATTCAACCAAGGTGGTAGCCATAGTAGACTCATTGCTAGAAGGAGAACCAGCAGGTGACTCTCCAGCATAGCTTCCATGGTAGAAATGGTAAGGGGATAGTCTTTATTAACAATCATGAACACTCTCTTGCCAGATTCCAACTCCAACACATGCACAGCACGCCCCGCATACAACTTACATCTAGTAATGACCCATTGGGGTTGCTCCTGCCATATCCCAGCACTATGAGTACCAGGTGGACAATCCAGCATAATCTTCAAGTCTCCCCAAAGAACCAAACCATGACATGTAGCAGAGGTCGCAGGGACAACAACATCAACCAACCCATAAAGAACCATAAGCTCCTGACGATCCACCCAAAATAGAATACTTTGCAGACCAGAGAAATATTTATGGTGGCCATCATCCGTCTTGATCATATGTGTAAAGGTGTCAACAACAATTGGAGATGGTTCAATTTCCTAGAGCACAATGCGACCACGGCCAAGAGGGATATCGACATCGCTATCAGAAGCGACATCAATCAAATTTGGGGGATCCCTCTTCTCCCAAGGAACAACTAGACCACGACGAGCCTTCTTCTTACGAATAGACCTTCGAGGCTGAGTCACAGAAGAAGATGGTTCCTCCTTTACCTTGGCCATGGTGGCAGCACCACCAGGTGTAGTAGTAGCAGTAGATGAAGAAACATGTGCATCAGTGTGAGTGGTAGGATCAACAACTATTGGGGAAGTGGGATCAACAGTGGGTGTAGTGGATGGCTCAGGAAATGGTGGAGTAGTAGTATCAACAACATGTGGAGAAGAAGCTTCATCAAAAAATGGAGTAGAGGCAGCAACATATGGAGAGGTAGGAGGTGGAGAAACAATAGATCTCACATCATTGGAACCAGAAGGAGGTGATGGAGCAACCATTAGAGTTGGGGTAGTAGATGAAGGAGTAGGTGCAGCTGGTGCTAGATATGTGGCATTGGCAGGCATACACACATCCTTCTGCCTATGCTGAATCATTTTGTTGTACAATATCTTGAGCTCATCATCTGACAACTTATTTACCCTATTCATAGGCCACTCAACAGTAAATATGCTCCGGTCTGATTCTTGACATATTATTGCATGATTTTCTTTTGTCCAGCATAGGAGAGGGGTCTGTTGTGGCGAATTTCACGTAGTTGAGAAGCCAAATCCCCACTTTGCATTTGAACCAAAGAAACAACCCAACAAGCACAATTCCCTTGATTCACACCCTCACCCAAAATGTCCGAGAACTGAGAGACATTGGAGGTGAGGATGGTGACCACATCCATCCAATCTTTATTATCCTAGAACATGGCGTTATGCCTTACTTGCTCATGTATTTGCTTCCTAAGGGCTTCAACCTCATCTGCAGCCTCAGCCGCAAATGTAGACGTAGCCTCTTTCTCTTGCTCTTCATGAAATCTTGTTGCAACCTCCTCACCCAATCTATCTTCCTCAATCTGTCTACGTGTGCGCTTCCTAGGAGGAGATGGAGCATCACTCATGGGGGTTCCCCTTATCAACAGCGAATGGACCAAGAGTTGCAGACCTTGGCATAGGGCCAACAACAGAGGTGGGAATGCTAGAAGCACTAGGAGGATATGACAACCCATAAAATTTGCAAGTATAATATATGCTCTGTTTGAATAGGAGTGAAAAGCCACTTGAAATTTTTGATTTTTGTGTATTACTTGGTAGAATGAAATGCTTCTCACACCATAAACTATTATAACAACACATTCCTATAATGATGAAAGACACAAGTCTAAACTATAAAAAGAGATCTAATCAGTCCAATATTAATAAGAACATCTCAAATATAACCATGCTGCCCTAAATTCCCTTAGAAACCCTAGAATTACTATAAATGATTATAAACACATGAATGGTAAATCATGAATGACAAACACTTATGAATAAGTCATTATGGAACATAAACAAGTTATAAATTATACTCTAAATACATAATAATACCTAAGAAAGGAAATGTAAAACCCGCATGCTTTTACCATGAATAGTACTCTTAGTAAACATACGTACATATTAAAACTTTCCTTTTATAGCATGAACATGTGTCACGATTAGTAATTACAGAAGTTATGTACGTATTATTATCACGATAAGTATTAAGTACGTGTTAGTACACGATAATTATTATCAATAATAATTATAATCACAAACATTAAATCATGAATGTAACAATCACGAACATATAATTATGTATTTACGTATATTATTAATACGATTAATATAGTTACGTACAAGTATTTATAATACCACGAATAATTAATAATAACGTAACACGTAAACACGAACACACGGGCATGTAATATTTTAGATACGAGAAAGGCTATGGGTTTCCCTTGTGGGCCCTTATAGCCGCGAAACCAAGAGAAGGAAAGCTCCAAGCCCATATTTTGTTTTATTAAAATTAACAAATAAGGGAATTATGCATTTATAGAGTTTTTAATACAATCACAAAACCCTAATCTCTTTTCTCTCTCTCTCTTGGCCGGCGGAATCACAACACCACAAGGGGGTGTTTGTTTGATCTTGATTAATTAATTCAAGGAGTGTGATCGTTCTCCATTTAATCCACGTGTTTGGTAATCCGTAAAACCTTTTCTTTTTAGTTCTTTTTATTTTTATGATGAACACATGAACAAGAGATTTAAAAAAAAGCATTAAAATCATGTCATGGGATCAAGGGGTAAAAATTAAGGGTTGTTCGGGTTTGGTTGTTTCGGCTGCCACTCAAACCGAGAGCGCCATGGCTCTTGGCGTCGTTTGGTTCACACACCAACCGAGAATTCTTTCCGGTGGTGTTGGGGTTCGGTCGACAGCAGGGACAAGGCACCCCGACGTGAGTCGGGGGTGTCCTTGTGTTTGGTTGGGTCTCGGCAGCAGCAGCCCACCAGCGGCACACAGCCGGTGGCAGTTTGGGGTCAAGCAGGGGGAACACAGCGCGCAGCAGCAGAGACCACCGACACACAGCCGGTGGGAACCCACTGCTGTTGGCAGTGGCTTGCCAAGAGAAACAAGACCACCGGCTTAAGCCGGTTTTCCACTGTTTTTATGTGTGTTTGGTTCTGACCGGTTCACGGGTATTCATGGGTCCGGTTCACGACATGTTTAATTAATTACATGGGTCCGGTTCATGACTAAATTAGAAAAAGATTTTATTTTACAAGGTATAAAATTTTACAAGTAAATTAAATTAATTTAGCATGGCATATAATTAATTTAATTAAAACATGAACATAGGTTAATTATTATTTATTTAATAATACATGTTATAACCTAAGTATTTAATTATTTAATTTAGACTATAGTATTAATTAATTATTAGAACATGAAATATAGTTAATTAATAATCATGACTTAGGTTATTATTAATATAGTATTAATACATGTTTTAACCTATGTATTGTTATACACTTTAATTTAATTAAATCATGCTTATATTTAATTAAATCGTATAACCTATAGTTTATTTAATTAACATGATATTATTAATAAACTATACTATAACTACATGAGTTATGATATTAACTCAACTTAATTCTAAATATGGAAACTTTCTAATGCAGGAAACTTACTATTTTAGGAAACTTTCTATTTTTAGAAACTAATCTATTTTAAGAAGTTAATCTATTTTTGGAAACTTTCTATTTTTGGAAACATTCTATTTTTAGAAACATTCTACTTTAGGAAACCTTATATTTTTAGAAAGTTACTTATTATAATACTTATTCAGAATATACAGAATACATGATAAACACAACATAACGTTAAAATCAGTAAAACAAGACATGAACATATAAAACAAGCTAGGACACGATATAAAACCAGTTACATACTCAGTAATAAAAATACTTATACACGTATACTAATTATGTAGCATTAGTGAGATCGAAGTAGGACTCTCTTCTGTTCGTCTTCTTCATTCACTAGACATAACGTACGGATTTCCCGTCCTTTTAGTATGGATATTGTTTCCTTATTAGGATTCCCCGTTTGCAGCCAACTGTTTTCCTAGTATTTGTTTTATATGTATGATACTTATGATTAGAATAAGAACCTAAGCCATATATATGCATGACCAGTGTCACCTAGTTATGGAGGTACCATAACCATAACACTGGAGGCACCAATGTTATGACTTCCCCACGACGAAGTGATTGCTCGTGGCGTCCCTTTTCAGTTTGGCCATTATATTATATTATATTATCATGTGGGGCGTATGGGTGCATCCTAGTTACATGTTTATTAGTAATATCAGAGTGAATGCGATGTGTGCCTTGCATCCTTCACTAGGAGCTGATCCCTCATACCCAGACTATTTAATTAGAGGCAACCCCTCTAATTGCATGACGATGTCTCCCCTCAAGTATTCATGCACGGTGGAGCCTCATGATCTATACGGGCTATTTGGCTAATTAAAACAAATTTTCATAGAAACATAAGTCTTTTCAAACTATAAAACCAGATTTATGAACATGAATCCAGATTACTTAGAACTTATGATATTCCGCTGTTATTAGTCTTATATGCTTACGTTATTCCATGTCATACTTGTATATCCGTGCACTGAGCGTTATGCTCAGCCGTTTTCCTTTCATGTTCCCAAACGGAAGGTACTCAAGGGCGCTCGTAGACTTTAACCGTACGTTCATATGGATTGGAAGCTTCCTAGCCTTCTCTACTTTATGCATTTCATCATACATTTTGCTACTTATTTATATAGACATTGTTAAGTTCTTTTCCTTTACATTAATTATTTTTGTGTGTGATGAGCTTATACTTAGGGTACCGATGTTTGTTTCCATTATTCCTTTTATGGTCATGTGATGTTTTAAGCCATTTCCTTGTATGCTTTGATGACATGCCATAATCACGCGTGACATTCCATTTACCAAAATGAGGTGTTACAATTATGGTATCAGAGCCAAGGCTTCGACCTGGAGGCTCTCAAAACATGACCTGTGATTAGTGGGTAGTCACTATGGTCTTCCAAGAACTGACAGTCGGGTTTCATGCATTAATTGTTTTCATGCATTCATGTTATATGTCATTGTCGCAGGTTTATGACTAAGTAATGGTTGGTACAGGACTGGCCCTATTTAGTCGCATGTGCTTTTATCGAAACTTTTAACTTTAGGACCGACCCATAGGCGTCCCCTCGCCATGTCCTTTGTTTTGGGTGAACTGACCATTGGCGTTCACTCTCGAGCATATAAAAGTTTTCATAAACTGCATCATGCATTCATGCACTTTTTTTCCTGCAAAAAATTTTTTTTTCATGATTTGTTGACATAAATTTTTTCATGTATATATTTTATGTTTTCATCAATTTAATCATGTATTTTGATTTATACTATCAAATGGTTCTCACACGCGAACAGGAACAACTCAATGCAGCAGTCCAAGCTGTGATGCAAGCTTTGCTTCATCAGCTGAGGAACGAAATCAGGGCTGAGGTGCAGGCTGCCAAAAATCAGCAACAACACCCAGTTCCTCCTCCTCCTCCTCCTCCAACAACATTGGTCACATGGCTGGAGAGATTCAACAAGCAACGTCCTCGATCCTTCGAGAGAACTGATAGCCCCAGTGAAGGTGAAAGCTGGTTGGCTCATATCGAGAAGATATTCGATGCAATAGGCTGTGACCCCGTCTTCAAGTCGAGGATAGCATGTTACAAGTTCGAAGGCGACATGCTAGGATGGTGGAAGGCAGTCAAGCAGTCCGAGGGAGGTGAAAATTGGGTGGCTGGTTTGACATGGGCTCAGTTCAGGGAGTTAGTGATGGGACAGTTCTTCCCAAGGCTGAGCAAGACAAGCTGAAGAGGGAGTACCACGGAATCAGGCAGAGAGCTGGGGAGAACAAAAACGAGTTCATACATCGCTTTCTTCGTTTAGCTAGTTTTCTTGGCGCAACAGCAGGTACTGCCGAAGAGCAAGCATACCACTTCCGATGGGCTCTTCGTACATCGGTCGCAAACAACTTGGTGTGTGCTACTTTCAACACGGTGCCACAAGTTGCCGATACATCACATAAGATGGAGATGCTGCAGGAAAGAGAGGAGTTCAGGGAAGCAGAGAGACCCGAGAAGAGGTATTTTATTCGTCATTCAACGGTGACCATTTCAAATTCATTCAGTACTATCCAATATTTATCTATCTCTTTAAACTACATCTTTCAGGCAGAAGACTAGGGACCGGTCTCAGCCGGCTACTCAACAACAACCTACTCAGACCAAGGTTAACGGTCAGACTCAAGACCGTTCTGCTACGGATAGGCGTGATGGTAATGATAATTATGGTAACAACGCTGGAAACTCTAACAGCAGCACGTCCTTGCATTTACTCATTCCTTATGTTACATGTGATAATTCATAATTCTGACACATTAGCAATCTTCTACCAGGAATCATGGTAACGGGAGGGAGCAGAACCAAAGAGGTTCACAACCTAACCATCCAGATATCACTGGTATTACATCTTACGATTTTCTACATTGTCCTTTTATACCTATAAATCATGTCACATGTGTACTTTTCCAAACATGATCCCAGCCAGCACGGGCACCTGCTGGAGGGTATACTCACCCTCTCTACATGACCTGCAACCGTAGGAACCCAGGGCCATGTCGTCGCGACAGCAACACTTGCTTCAAGTGTGGCCTTATTAGTCATCGCATGAAGGACTACCGCAAGGGCGAGATGAAGGTCACATCTGGACATGCTGATTCCAAGCCACCTCCTACTAGTGGACTGGTTTGCACGACTTCTCGCGATTAGGCCAACAAGTCTATAGGTACCATCACTGGAATCTTGTATATGTATGGTCAAGCTGCATGTGTTTTATTCGACACGGGTGCTACGCATTCGGTCATTTCAACTGCTTATGCCAAGAATGTTAGGATATCCCCTATGCCATTAGAGAAGGTTTTAAACATTTTAACGCCTTTAAGATACTCTGTACGCATAGCCCATGGGTACAAGAGCATTCCCTTAGAGTTTGATGACAAGATTCGTCCGGTTGACGCACTTCCACTGTATATGTGCGATTTTGACATGATATTAGGCATGGACTGGCTATCCAAACATCACGCCACAATAGACTGCCATACATATCGTGTCATCTTCGGTGATGTAAATGCACCAGAGTACATTCACAACGGGTTCGTACCCGGAAGGTCTGTACAAATAATATCTACCTTACAAGCACGTGCACTACTATCACATGGTTATAAGGGATATCTTGCTACTGTTCATGATTTGGAGGTTGAATCCGGGCATACCACCTGCTCGTGAAGTGGAGTTTAATGTTGAGCTCATCCTAGGAGCTGAGCCAATTTCCAAGGCTCCTTATCGCATGTCTCCCATAGAGCTGAAGTAGTTAAAAGAACAATTGCAGGAACTGTTAGAACGCGGTTTCATTCGACCTAGTGCTTCTACATGGGGCGCACCTATTCTGTCCGTTAAGAAGAACGACATCATGCGTCTGTGCATATATTATCGTGAGCTTAACAAGATCACCATCAAGAATAGATATCCATTGCCACACATTGATGACTTGTTTGACCAACTCCAAGGGGCCAAACATTTCTCCAAGATTGATCTGAGGTCGGGCTATCATCAGTTATGGGTTAAAGAGCAGGACATCGCCAAGACTGCTTTCCGTACACGTTATCATCACTACGAGTTTTTACTCATGCCTTTTGGCCTTGTGAATGCTCCATCTGTTTTCATGGATCTGATGAACCGTATCTTCCCTGAGTTCCTGGACAAGTTCGTCGTTGTCTTCATTGACGACATTCTGATTTTCTCTAAGTCCAAGGAGGAACACGAGTACCATCTTCGTATAGTACTACAGATAATTCACTAGAAGCTGTTGTATGCTAAATTCTCCAAGTGTGAGTTCTGGTTAGACAAGGTGGCATTCTTAGGCTACATCGTATCAGTAAAAGGAATCACCATGGATCCAGCAAAGGTTGAGGCTATTACCGAGTGGCCAAGACCGACATCAATGACTGAAGTTTGCAGTTTTCTAGGCTTAGCTGGTTACTACCGTAGGTTCATAGAGAACTTTTCCTATTTAGCACTGCCATTGACCAAACTTATGCGGAAATGGGAGAAATTCGTCTGGACTGAAGAAAGAGAGAAGAGCTTTGTAGACCTAAAGCAGAAGTTAGTATCTACACCAATTCTTACTCTCCCATCTGGTACAGGTGGATTTCAAATCTACAGTGATGCTTTAGGGAAGGTACTTGGTTGTGTTCTCATCCAACATGGGAAAGCGATTGCGTACGCTTCATACATCTTAAGCCTTATGAGGAAAATTACCATACGCATGACTTGGAACTTGCAGCAGTCGTGTTTGCATTGAAGTTATGGAGGCACTATTTGTATGGAGAATCATGTGATATCTTTACAGACCACAAGACCCTGAAGTACATCTTCACTCAACGTGAAATGAATATGAGACAGAGGAGATGGTTAGAGCTGTTGAAGGATTATGACATTAACCTGCAATATCATCCCGGTAAGGCGAATGTAGTGGCAGATGCACTTAGTAGAATGTCTGGTATGATAAACGGCGTTAAAATTAAGGAGGAAATTATAAGAGACTTAGAGAGACTAGACATCGAGATCATGGTACGTGGACAACACGGTTACTGGGCTAATATTAGAGTGGAACCCGAGTTACTCTCTAGGATCAAGGAAGCTCAGAAGGATGATGGTGAAATTTGGGCGATCATTCAGAACTTAGAACAACAGACGAAGTCTTGGTTGGATGACGATGGTATCTTAAGGCAGGGCACCAGACTTTGTATTCCTGATGATCCTACTCTAAGGGAAGCATTATTATCTGAAGCTCATAGCTCCCCATTCTCCATTCATCCTGGTTCGACCAAGATGTACCACGACATCAAGAAATACTTTTGGTGGAGTGGTATGAAACAGGATGTTGCTACTTAGGTCTCCAAATGTCTTACCTGTCAGCAGGTTAAAATCGAGGATAAGCAGTCTAGTGGGTTACTACAACCGTTAGACATTCCAGAGTGGAAATAGGACAAGATCACCATAGATTTTGTTACCGGTCTTCCGCAGACAAATTGGAGGCATGATGCGATTTGGGTTATCGTTGATCGACTTACTAAGTCAGCTCATTTCTTACCGATCTGCAAGGATGATCCGGTCAGCAAACTCGCCGACACGTACAAGAATGAGATCATGAGACTTTATGGTGCTCCATCCAGCATCGTCTCGGATAGAGATCCTCGTTTCACTTCACGATTTTGGAGGAGTCTGTAGAAAGCTTGGGGTACAAAACTTAAGCTTAGCAAGGCTTTTCATCCTCAAACAGAGGGGCAATCGGATCGAATGATTCAGACATTAGAAGACATGTTGAGGTCATGTGCGTTGGAATGGATAGGAGATTGGGATGATTACATCTGTTTTGTAGAGTTTGCATACAACAACAGTTGGCACGCCAGTATTAAGTGTGCTCCATTCGAGATGTTATATGGCAGGAAGTGTCGGGACCCAATCTGCTGGGATCAGGTTGGTGAGCGAACACTTGAAGGCCCATAAATTATAGAGTTGACCAAAGAGAGGATCGCTGTAGTTAAGAAGACATTGCAAGAAGCACGTTCACGTCAGAAGAGTTATGCCGAAAAGCATCATAGGGACTCACATTTTAACGTAGGAGATCACGTCTTTCTTAAGGTATCTCTGGCACGTGCTGTTAGATGTTTGGAATTAATAAGTGTGAAAACACTTATCCTTTTACCACTTAATTATAATAATAACCAAGCCAAAACATGTATTTTATGTCGTAAATGTCGGAATTATGCGTGGTTTGTGTTTTTGTTGTGATTTAGGACTAAAATGTGAAAAGGGAAGAAAACACGGGCTTTCACGGGCTTTTATCAAAGAAAAAGACAAAATACGAAGTCAAAAGATCAAGAGTTCAAAAAGAACGGAAGTCCAAGGCCTATTCTGAAGATTTATCGAAGAAAAAGTCTAAAGTCGGAAGTTTAATGAAGTCGAAGTACCAAGTCTAAAATTATAAGACGATTTCAATTTATATCGACAAATCCCGAGACGACGTCGAGAAAGACAAAGAATTAAAATCGAGTCGAGACGAAAAGAAAGAAAGAAGGAAGCAACCAACACCCCTTCCTCCCCTTCTCCCTATAAATAGAGACCTCCCACCTCATTTATGAATTGTTAGGTAATTTGACAACTTACCTCTCCACCTTTAATTACTTGCACCATTTATTTTCATCTCATTTACTTAATTGTTCTTTGATTTCTTGCTTTTAATTCCAAGTAAGTTAATTTTGTTGTTGAATCTTTATTTTCCTTTGATCAAGTTTTCATTATCATTCTCATTCTTCTCTTCTTGTTTTTCAATATCTTGTTTTGTTGGTTTAATCTTGAAGTTTTCATGTCCATGCTTATTTTGAGAAAAGTTCTTATTTTTCCATTAATCTTATTAAACTCATACGTTTGATTTTCTTATTTTGTTAGTGTTTTTGCTTATTTTGTGTCTAGCTTATTTTAATTCAAGTGTTTTCAAAAGTTTAATATTTTTCTCTTTTAGTTCGTTTATAAAGTTTGCTTATTTTGTGTTTTGAAAGTTTTTAAATTTGTGCTTATTTAGTTTTACTTATTCTTGTTTTAATTAAGTTTTTGTTATTTGCTTATTGTCAAAGTGCTTATTTGGTATTTGCTTATTTGTTTATTGGATTCCTTCGTAACTTTCTTAAAGGTTTCTGCTGGTTTCGATCGATTAAGTGTGATCGCATAAACCCCTAAGGTTTCTATTTGTGATCCGTTACTGCGATCAAGGACTAAGATCAGACCATGATCGTCCATCACGATCTAAGTTATGATTGCCCTGTTGCGATCTGTGACTGCGATCGTTGGTTGCGATCCGTGGATACGATCACTTGGTCAAGATCGTCCACTGCGATCCACTTGTTGCGATCGTGGTGGAGTACGATCCAAAACATGTCCAGAGTACGATCTGGGAGTACGATCGTCACTGCGATCGCTTGTTGCGATCTGTGGTTACGATCTAGGGTACGATCCAGGGTACGATCATTGGTTGCGACCGTGACTGCGATCTGACTTTTGTTTGACTTTATTTCTTGTTTTTATTTTAAGTTTTCAAAATTAACTTTTCCCGCATTTGCACGCTTCCCGAAATCTCTGTTTTTACCAAGTGTTTTTCTAGTAATTTTTAGTTTTTTAAAACTTATTTTTCGGCCATTTTACTTTAGTTTTATTTTAATCGTTTTCCTTTATTTTAAATTTAAAGTTTACATTTTATTACATTGTCAAATTAATTTTTCGTCAAGCTTTAATTTTTTTCATTTAATTAATTATTTTTAAAGTTTTAATTTTGCACAATTTACCTTTTTAATCAGTTTTAGCTTTAATTACTTGTTATTCACTTTAAAGTCTTGCAAATTTAATTTACTACAACGACCAATCTATTATTTTATCCACCAAAAGACGACTGAGTCGCATTGTCAACTAGAAATCAATTCGATTAGACACACAAGAACAGTTTCACATAATTTATCAAATATTAAATGGCGCCGCTGCCAGCTCTTTTCGTAAAGATTAACGGTTTTCTGTGAGAGACGTGTTGAATTTTGGGATCCGTTCACTTGTGAACGTTATTTTCTCGCTCAAAAATTGTTAAAAATCGATAAAAATTAAAATTTTCAAAAATCCAAAAAGATTTTAATTTTTATTTTTACACGTGCATATATATTCTCTATTTCTTTGGTATCTTTGTCTTTTTCTTTTGTAGGTGTATGCGTACTAGATCTTCATCTTATTTAGAGCCCGAGACTCGTGAAGATTTATATATGGCTGGTGTGCACAACAACAATAATCCACTCCACCTCAACAACAATAATCTACCCCACCCCAACATGAATAACAACAACAATGTTCCCCCACCCGACCTTCGAACGATGGAGGAGTTGTATCAACCTACGATGAATGGATGAGGAGGACCGATTGCGCCGATGCAAATCACGGCTCCGGAGTTTTCGTTGAAGCATCACATGATCCAAAAAGTTCAAAATACTTGTCCATTTCGTGGATTGTCGGATGATGATGCCAACAAACACCTCGACAAGTTCATTACCGTTACTCAAAGCATGAAGTTTCCCGGGGTTACTATGGATTTTCTTCGCCTTCACCTATTTCCACACACCTTATCCCACCATGCCGAAAAATGGTTTGATCGTCTTTCGAAGAATTTAATTCATACTTGGGATGAGATGACTCAACGCTTTTTGTCGCGCTACTTTCCACCATCCATGGTCACGAGCCTTCGAAATCAAATTAGTGGATTTACACAAGAACCTAATGAATCAATTTTTGATGCTTGGGAACGATATAATGTTTTGATCGATCGATGTCCAAACCACAACATGATCCCCGTCGCTTTAATTGATACTTTCTACAACGGTTTAACTTTTCGCGATCGTGATACGATTAATGCAGCCGCCGGTGGCACATTTATGAAAAGAAGACCCGAGGAGTGTAGAGAGCTTATCGAGAACATGACTACTCATCACAAAAATTGGGATTCATCTGCATTTTCAAGGAATAACCCGAGAGTCAATGTGTCTTCTACTTCTTCAAACCCTTATATCACCGAATTGACCCGCGCAATGGTCGAAATGAGCAAGAATATGCAACTTTTGGCTATAAATCAACAACAACAAGTTAAAGTTGTAGCACTTTATTGTGAGATTTGCGGGGGTCCTCATTCATACACTGATTGTCCTTCTACTCATGAAAATCCGGAAACGTGTATGAGGCTCATGGTAACTATTCAAAGGAAGGTTATCAAGCCCGACCTCAAGGTGATCGTAACTTGCTAAGTTACCGTTCTAACAATTTTCTTTCACCCGGTTTTTCTCCTCAAAACCACAACCCCAACACCTACAATAGGAGCAACCCAAACCCACCTCGAGCTTCTAATCCTTATCACCCACCCGCTCAACAAGCACCACCAGTTAATCATTATGTTGAAGCTTTCATGAGGACCCACAAAGAGCTAGTTTAGAATCTGCAAAGCCAAATCATCAACTTGAAAGGAGATATCACTAAGCAAGGGAATGATATTAGAACTGAGCTTCGACATGATATGCAAACCTCTTTTAGCAATCAAACGAATGATTTGAAGAATATGATGGGTAGTTTCTTTCCAAGTACTCAACCCTCTACTTTGGGCTCTATTCCTTCTAATACCGTCACCAACCGAAGAGCGAATGTGAGTGCTATTACTACACGCAGTGGAGCAAATCTTGTAGGACCATCTATCCCTCCCCCAGTTACTCCATCTACACCTCTTCCACCACCATTTATCCCTCCTACTCCCACGCCTAGTATTAGTTCTCCATTACCGTCTCAGCCTCTTACTAAAGTAATACCCAAGACACATCCTTCACCAACCCCACCTACACAACCTAAACCCAATATCCCTTATCCTTCTCGCTTAGATAAGTGCCAATTGCTCACCAAGGATGATATTCAAGTGTCAAATTTTTTGAAGAAGATTTCGGGACTTACCATTACCTTTAGCCTTGTTGAAGCTCTAGCCTAAATGCCAAAATTTGTTAAGATATTTACGGAATTGCTCAATAAGAAGGTGAAGATGGCCGAGTTTGTTAATACTTGATTGAATGAAAATTGTTCTGCAATCCTTCTTAAAGAACTTCCGGAGAAACTTGGAGATCCCGGTCGCTTTGTGCTACCATGTACTTTTAACCAAACTGAAGAATTTATTGCCTTAGCTGATCTCGGGGCAAGTATAAATCTGATGCCTTTAAGTGTTTGGAAAAAGTTATCATTACCTGACCTTACACCAACAAAGATGACTCTTGAGCTAGCAAATCGCACTCTCGCTTACCCTGTTGGTATTGCCGAATATGTGTTTGTTAAAGTTGGTACCTTCACTTTTCTGGTCGAATTTGTAGTTGTTGATTATGAAATGGACCCTCCTATTCCGTTAATACTTGTTCGGCCATTTTTAAGAACCGAAAAAGCTTTAGTCGATGTTGCCGAAGGTGAGTTAATCTTAAGAGTCGGGAATGATGCTCAGGTTTTTAAAATGGGGAAGATCAGAGCCAAATCAAATGGTAGAGAACCAGCGAATATGATTAATGTGCTTGATGATTTTGTCGTCAACAACAAGCCTCTTTTTGATTCTTGCTATGATAATCCACTGTTCAAAGATGATGTGGATGATTCTCTCTCCAATTTAGATCCTCCACCAATTCATGAGTCTCCACCAATTTATGATGACTATGATGATAATTCTAGTTCTTATGGGATGATTATGATAATTTTGTTTCAGAGTATCCAAACATGCCAACTCATGATGATTTTAATGATGTCGATACTCTTTCGAGTGATTCTTCACATGATGACCTTACTCCTACTTTTGATGAAGATCCTCCACCAACAATGCTTGATCCTACTTTGGATGACTACTCATTTGAGGAAGACTTTGCTACTTTTCTCAACACTTACTTCCCAAATGAGAGTGATTCTCCTCCTTTGGATTTTGATTTTGGTCTTTACCCTCCTTCGGATATGAAGAAACCCGTTCCAAAGGAGAAGAAACCGGAAGACACCAACATCCGCAGTACTTATTTTTTGACACATCTCTATCCACCTTCTGAGGATGAGATTGTGTGATTTATGAGCGGATCCTCTTCAATGTCTACTGATCCTGAGTGTTATTTTCCCCTAAAGGAAAACGTGTTCGATCCCGGTATTGGAATTTTCAAGCCATCTCAGTATCCATCTGATGAAATAAAAGGAAAGATTTTTGGAAACCATGGAGATATGCTTGCACCTCATCACCCTTGCTGCCACCGTGCTCAACAACTGCTTAAAGGAACCTTGCCTACTCTTCTTTGGCTTGCCTTGTTCGCCTTAAGTTTGTGCTACTTCATGGATTAAAACCATGTATTTGATCCCGGTGGATATGTTTCAAGCTTCTTCCTATGCTAATCAAGGTCGAGTCAGGCTCACGACTCAGTTAACAAAAACAAGCGCTTCTCGGGAGGCAACCCACAATATCTATCCTTTTTCTCTGTTTTTATAATAAGTGTAGGGGGAGACCTTAGTATGTGTTTGTTGTTTTCTTTCTTATCATTTGCAGGGATTCGAGCTTTCAAAGATCCATTCTTGATGACTTCTGACGACCCGTGATTCCGTGTTCCCATCTTCCCAGTTCTATCCTAAACTCTTTTGATTCTCTATTTTATATTCTACAATATTAAAATAGGAATCACTTTAGTTGTCTCTTCCTTAGCAAGATTTAAACAAAGTGCAGAATGTCCTAAGTTTAGGGGAGTTTACTCCCACATGCTTAAACATTGAGGAAAATGTTTATATTCAGTGTAGGGGGACTTCTATCGAAGTTAAGTGGGCTTTTCCATGTATTTGTCCTCATTTTAACCAGAAAATTGATTTTTAGACATTTTTCGAAATTTTTGATCTATTTTGGCCTAGTAGTTTTTCTGTTGTTATAGTTATTTTCCTTCTTTGCTAGAATAAATTTTAATAAAGTGGTTTTATTTTTCAAACGTTGTGAATATTTTGACTCAACCCGAGTTTACTTATCTAAGTTCACTCTAGCTAGTATCCTTAACGTGTTTAAGTCAAGTTTTGCTAGGCTATTATATAGGGAACTTTAAAAGGCGAAAGTCTTAACTCTTACGGGTTAAGAACAAGAACTATTCGCAAGTTCCTATAATTGATCCTAGAAATTCGTTTATCAAGGGAACTTTAAAATGCGAATTCTAAACTTGAAAAAGTCTTAGAGTTTGCAAGATCCTATAGACGACTTGAAAACCCAAAACTTTGATTTAATAGGCTAAGCATCCACGAGTCTCATTCCTTGAGATTTTAAATTGTGGAGAACGATAGATGATAGAGTCGATTATAAGTTTGTTATAGTTTCATGAATTTATGTGAGTTGATTATAAGCTTTTTCTCCCATCGCTTGTTAATAAATTTAATTGCAATAAATAAGGTTGTACGATTTGAGAAGTTACTTAGCTTCTAGCACAAGATCGTTTAAAAGTTGCTCGGTATTAATTAGAGTTCATAGCCAAGGCATAACTTATTGAAGCGGGATGCGAAGATTGGCGAGTCCAAAAGGCCCTAACAAGGCATGAGGGCTACATTTTGTTGCTTAAGATCCGAAAGTGATGTGAAGAATCATTTACCAAAAATCAATATGAAGGATCGAGACACACGACGAAAAGCAAATACTCCCCTAAAGATCATGGAGAAGTCTATCCAAAAAGGCCCTAACAAGGTATGAGGATAAATAGATCCATGTCCTAAAAGGAGGCGTATCGTTGTATATCAAAAATGCCAAATAAAGATTGGAGAAAAATGAAGAAGTCGTGGTCCAAGTATGAAGAATCTCTCAAACCTTCAAGTGAAGAAATTCCTATTATGAAGAGAAGACCATTATTTCATGAACGTCTCTCAAGATTTGAAGTATGAAGTCAATGCCAAATATCGATCCGAGAAAGGTCTCAAATCGTTAAGCGATTTATGCCAAGATATGAACTTTATGAGGTCCCGAGAAGCAGTTTTAAAAGATTTTGTCCTTTAGCTAACTATTGATTAAATCGTCCTACTTTATTTTCAGCCTAAATAACTATCTAAATAAGTCAAACAATGCATCCTTATGATCATTTAAGACAAAAATAAAATATAAGAGATACGCCTAGGAATAAGGGAGTCTAAGTGAATAATTGGGCCACATGAGTTTGTATTAGTTTGCTAACTTATAATAACAATGATCTCGTTTTAAGCTTGGTATGGGGAACGTGAAACTTGAGCGTGATAAACATTCATGACATTACAAAACCCTAATGTAAGTCTTTGTTATTTTTACTTGGCTTATGTTTAATAAAGGCCAAGGTGGATTGATTACGTGTATTTTATATCGTAAATGTCGAAATTATGCGTGGTTTGTGTTTTTGTTGTGAGTTAGGACTAAAATGTGAAAAGGGAAGAAAACACGGTCTTTCACGGGCTTTTATCGAAGAAAAAGACAAAAGACGAAGTCAAAAGATCAAGAGTGCAAAAAAACGGAAATCCAAGGCCTATTCTGGAGATTTATCGAAGAAAAAGTCTAAAGACGGAAGTTCAATAAAGTCGAAGAACCAAGTCTAAAATTATAAGACGAGTTTAATTTATATCGACAAATCCCGAGACGACGTCGAGAAAGACAAAGAATTAAAATCGAGTCGAGACGAAAAGAAAGAAAGAAGGAGTAACCAACACCCCTTCCTCCCCTTCTCCCTATAAATAGAGACCTCCCACCTCATTTATGAGTTGTTAGCTAATTTGACAACTTAGCTCTCCACCTTTAATTACTTGCACCATTTATTTTCATGTCATTTACTTAATTGTTCTTTGATTTCTTGCCTTTAATTCAAAGTAAGTTAATTTTGTTGTTGAATCTTTATTTTCCTTTGATCAAGTTTTCATTATCATTCTCATTCTTCTCTTCTTGTTTTTCAATATCTTGTTTTGTTGGTTTAATCTTAAAGTTTTCATGTTCATGCTTATTTTGATAAAAGTTCTTATTTTTCCATTAATATTATTAAACTCATACGTTTGATTTTCTTAGTGTTTTTGATTATTTTGTGTCTAGCTTATTTTAATTCAAGTGTTTTCAAAAGTTTAATCTTTTTCTCTTTTAGTTCGTTTATAAAGTTTTCTTATTTTGTGTTTTGAATGTTTTTAAATTTGTGCTTATTTAGTTTTACTTACTCTTGTTTTAATTAAGTTTTTGTTATTTGCTTATTGTCAAAGTGCTTATTTGGTATTTTATTATTTGCTTATTGGATTCCATCGTAACTTTCTTAAAGGTTTCTGCTGGTTTCGATCGAGTAAGTGTGATCGCATAAACCCCTAGGGTTTCTACTTGCGATCCATTACTGCGATCAAGGACTAAGATCAGACTACAATCGTCCATCACGATCTAAGTCACGATTTCCCTGTTGCGATCTGTGACTGTGATCGTTGGTTGCGATCCGTGGATACGATCACTTGGTCAAGATCGTCCACTGCGATCCACTTGTTGCGATCGTGGTGGAGTACGATCCAAAACTTGTCCAGAGTACGATCTGGGAGTACGATCGTCACTGCGATCGCTTGTTGCGATCTGTGGTTACGATCTAGGGTACGATCCATGGTACGGTCATTGGTTCCGATCGTGACTGCGATCTGACTTTTGTTTGACTTTATTACCTGTTTTTATTTTAAGTTTTCAAATTTAACTTTTCCCGCATTTGCACGCATTTTCAAATTTAACTAATTTTTCCGCCATTTTACTTTAGTTTTATTTTAAACGTTTTTCTTTATTTTAAATTTCAAGTTTACATTTTTATTACATTGTCAAATTAATTTTTCATCAATCTTTAATTTTTGTCATTTAATTAATTACTTTTAAAGTTTTAATTTTACACAATTTACATTTTAATCAGTTTTAGCTTTAATTACTTGTTATTTACTTTAAAGTCTTGCAAATTTAATTTACTACAACGACCAATCTATTATTTTCTCCACCAAAAGACGACTGAGTCGCACTGTTAACTAGTAATTAATTCGATTAGACACACAAGAACAATTTCACATAATTTATCAAATATTAGGAATCAAAGGGAAACTCAGTCCTCGATTCATCGGACCATTTGATGTCATCGAGCGAGTCGGTGAAGTATCTTATCGTTTAGCGTTGCCTCCGCAGCTTCCTCACGTTCATGACGTTTTCCACGTGTCCTTACTCAGAGGGTAAAAGTATCATCCCCTTCACATGGTTCAGTATCCACTGGAACAGATTCGTGAAGATCTTACCTTCATAGAGGAACCTGAACGAGTTCTTGACAGGCAAGAACGAGTCATGAGGAAGAAGACGATTCCATTCGTCAAAATCCTATGGAGGGATCATACCGAGCGGGAAGCCACTTGGAAAACAGAGGAGTCTATTCGGGCTTCTTACCCCATTTCATATTTTGAATTCGGGTATGTTCCTCTTTCAGATTATTTTTTCTATAATTCGGGGACGAATTATTCTTTTTAGGGAGGAAGAGTTGTAAAACCCGCATCTTTTACCATGAATAGTACCCTTCGTAAACGTACGCATGTTGGAAATACGTTTTTCATATAAAGAAAGTCTCGGTCACTCCAACAATATAGTTATAGGCTCGTATGTTTAAGTAATGTTTATGTTAAGCCCGACCCATGAGCATGTTCATGGGCTAGAGGCCCAAGTCCATTTAAGGACTTGGGTATATATACCTCTTTCCACCATGGAAAGAGGTGTTGGTTGTTTCATTTCTCAAAGTAATACACATAGTTTCTTTCACTTCTCTCTCTAGTTTCTCTCTCTAGAAAAACATCAACCCTCTTGAAATACAAAGATTATCACGATTCTACAGTTGGTATCAAAAGCTATGGGATGAAATAAAGATTGGTTTTGTGTTGTTCATACTTTTCTAAGTGTGTTCATGTGTTTTTGATTGATTTTTCCAAAGTTTCAAAAAATTTTCGTGTTTTTGTGATTCCAAGTGATCTATATCTCTTCTAAATAGTTTTAGTAACGATTTGGTGCTATTCGTTTGGTTAGAATCACGAATTTCAAGGTAAAAATCCATTCTTTCTTGTTGCTTCCAAGTCTCGGATCATTTCTTGTGTTACGATCTGATTTTGTGATTGCATAAACCCTGGGGGTTTCTACTTGCGATCCATAGTCACGATCCCATACTACGATCATAACTGCGATCACAAGTACGATCAAGGTTACAATCAGTGACCACGATTACCACTACGATCACATGTACGACCTAGACTGCGATCACTGCCTACGATCGTTGTGTACGATAGCAGAGTACGATCGATTGGATACGATGGGGAGTACGATCGTTGGATACGATCGTTGAGTACGATAGCAGAGTACGATCGATTGGATACGATAGGGAGTACGATCGTTGGATACGATCGTTGAGTACGATAGCAGAGTACGATCGATTGGATACGATAGGGAGTACGATCGTTGGATACGATCATTCAGTACGATCAGGTAGTCCGATCCAGGACAAGATAGCTTGAGTACGATCAGGGAGTCCGATCTAGGAGTACGATCAGCCATCATTTGCAACACTTAGAGGATTTTTTTTTCAACTTTGCATTTATTTGGAGACATTAACAAAACACACAACCAGAACATCATAATATCTTTATTTAAACAACATTAAAACACATAATCTTATTTCATTTCTCGATAATTTTGGATAATCTTTATTCAATGGATCATAAAATGGATCAAATTCATATATGCCAACAATGACTTCGCTTACCGATATCTCAATCATCTCGGGTACCGACACTCGCCCACCGTTGCTCATCAAAGATTTATTTGAAGCATGGCAAGGTCGCATGAAAACATACATCATGGGAAAACCCAATGGTGGACTTATGCTTCAATCTATCGAAAAAGGTCCACTAGATTGGGGAGAAGTTACTGTCAACAATGTAACGCTGACAAGGTTGTATCATGAGTTACCAGATGCTAACAAACTCATTGCCGATGCTGGTGAAATGGTCGTTCAGACAATACTTCAAGCCCTTCCACCCGATATCTATAGAATGGTAAGTGAACACACAGTGGCAAAGGATATTTGAGATCGATTAGCTGTTTTGTTACAAGGGACCTCTCTAACTAAGCAAGAACGAGAGTGTCAACTATATGACTTGTTTGATAGGTTTACATACATTCCAGGGGAGACTCTTCACGATTACTACTGGTGTTTCACTACTTTGATGAATGATATGAGCGTGTATAATCTAAGGATTGCTTAGTTTCATCTAAACACAAAGTTCTTGAACACATTACCCCAAGAATGGAGTCAATATGTCACCGATGTTAAGATTATTCGAGATTTGCACAAGTCAAATTTAGATCAACTCTATGCTTTCTTGCAACAACACGAGAAGCATGTGATCCAAAAACGAATCTCTCAGGTATCTTATCAAGAACCATTGGCATTAATGGTAAACCATCCAACATTGTCATATCACAACTCTCCGTTTGCTTTGGGACACCAATCTTCCTATCAACCATTGTATCAAACACCAAGCTTCCCACAGTATTCGATCTTGCCACAACCGCCTACATCTTATCACCAACAATACAAGCAACCAGCAACATCATCACAAGGAGACTCACATCAGTTACCTTATGTTGCACAACAGTATTCACCTTATCAACCTCCAACAAACCCTGCCATTACCTTTCAACAACTTGAGGCTCCTCAACCCCATTTCTCACAACATGTTAGTGTTCACTCAAATCAGCTTGTAGCTCAATCAGCACCAGCATTCTATTATGATGATGAGATCCCTGTCCTTGAGTTTAGACAAGGGGATAGTCCTACTGATATACTTGCTCAAATGTCTATTTATCTCACTCAAACTTTGAACAAACGAGGTTATAGAGGACCAGCTCCAACAAACAATCAGTTAAGGAACTCTTCTAACTCTCGAGAACAAGCTACAATTCAACATGGTAGAGTAATGGTGCAACCACTTAAGGGGAGACCAAGCTCATCTACTTCTGGTGCACGTCCATCTAACAATGCTCCTACAAGGGGTAATAACACTGGCAAAATGAAGATGATTATATGTTATAACTTCAAAGGGGAAGGGCAAATGGCTCGAGAGTGTAAGCAGCCCAAGAGGAAAAGGGATAGCACATGGTTTCAGGAGAAGATCTACTTGGTGAATGCTCAAGCCCAAGGACGTGAGCTCGATGAAGAAGAGTTAGCATTTCTCGCAGATCCGGGAGTAGCGGACATTGACGGTCTCACAACAGCCATCACAAATAATGCCGCATATCAATGTGATGATCTGGATGCATACGACACTAACTGTGATGATTTCAATACCGCCAAGGCAGCTCTCATGGAAAATCTTTCACTTTATGGAGCTGATACAATTTCTGAGGTACCAAATACTGCCACGGATACTAGTATTGTACCTTATCAAGTTGAGAAAGTGCCTGAGTATCCGGAACAGCCTCCGGTAGTTAGTAACTCAAACGAGGAGACAAACAATGATAGCAATATCAATGCAAGTCCCCAGACTTTGAGTGAACCACAACTGGGAGTTACGACGACTACAAATTCGTTTGCTCAACTTGATATGGTTATAGTGTCGGTATCTATGCTTAGTCAATTGAATAATGCGGTCCTTGAAACCCTCAGTGTTAATCAGACCTTATCTGTCGAGCTTGCTTTGCATAAGCAAAAGGTTAAAACCTTGGAATTAACTCCAGTGTCCACTACCTTAACCGATTCTGAATTTGATAGGTTTAGGAAAGTCCAAATGGATAATCTGCTAGAAATTGAGTGTTTGAGAGCTAATCTTTCAAAATAACTTAAAGAAAAAGAGTCAGTCGTTAATAATTTTCAAAAACTACAAACGGATTTCGAAATTCACGAGTCTAAAATGGTTGAAACGAAAATTAAGGCGTCTAAGAAAGTTAAAAAGACTGAAATTTTGCTTTTAAAACAATACTCTGCTTCACACTTAGTACACTTGTTTCATTCTTCTTTTCAAGAGTTCAATCTATCGTTTCTATTAGACCTACCACCTAACCCGGGGTATGCAAAGCAAGCATTTAACCACAACCCATGACTTTATGATGCAACCAAGTTAAGATTGGTCTTAGATCCGATTGTGTTTTCAAATGAATCTGAGAGCATGTCACTAAATGAAGAGAATTGGTCAAAAGTAATTTTTACATATCCTGAGTATGATTATGCGCAAATAAATGCAACATATGCAAAAATAGATCTTAAAACTCGATTTAATATGCAAAAGGAATTTATCCATACACCCGATTACATGCCTACTAGAGAAAGCCTTAGTATACTTCCTACACTTGTTAATTCGGACGAACCTAAGGAAATTTCTAAGAATCTTCCACCGGTAAGTACGGTATTGCTAAGCTTGGAAGAGATTGAGTGATACCTAACCGAGTTTGACAAGGTCATCCTGGAATCTACGACTTCAACGGCTCAAACCGCTAGAGAATGGGCTTTCAAACACATGAAAACGGTGTTTGAGAAAGAGATCGTTCCGTTTGTAAACAATATTAAAAATGGAGTTTTCTATCTCACGGGAAATCTAAGTTTCGAAATGGGTGAAGTTCGAAAAGTTTTCTATGAAATGGATGATGCTTATGAACAACATTTAATTGGGAAAGAAAAGATTTTATCCGAATATGACCGATTCTTAGAACATATAGTGTCTCTCGAAGTGATGCAACTTGTTACTATTGAATATGCTCATGAGATTTCATCTACTGTGAATAAATGTGATGATGTGAATAATATATCTGTGAATATTGTTGAACCTGTGAATAATGTAGTTAATCATTCTTGTCATGAATCTAACGTTGATTTTTTAAAGTTTCAAGATTCTTATAACACACTTTCAAAACATTTTGATGAGCTTCAACAACATTGTATATCTCTTGAAATTGGAAGTCAATCTAAAAATGAAACTCTTTCAAAACAAATGATTGTGAAAACTCTGTTGAGACAAGTGACAAGATGATTCAGGTGGTTCAGGCATTAGAGGAAGAAATTATTAGACTTAAGAGAGAATCCGTAGAAGAGAAATTGGAACTAGAGGCTGCAAAGATTAAAAATCATGCCCTAGAAGATAGAATTAATTCTATGCTAGGGGAGTTTGATAAAGTAAAGCAGGGTTTTTCACAAATTTATGGTTCATTAGAAGATCGATTCGCTTTTAATTTGGCAGAGCAAAAGTCACTCGTTGACGAACTAAACCGTAAGTGCGAGGAAATCTCTGATTTAAATATTCAACTCATAGACAAAAACATGGTTTTGGCTGAATTAAAGGAGACACTTCAACTCAAAGGACAAGAAGTTGTTGATAATCTAGCTACAATCTCTACCCTGACCTCTAGTGCTCCAAAAACCAACAAGGTGGTGATCACTAGGAACCCGTACCATAAGAACAATCCACTATCATATAAGTCATATATGGAGCACGCAGTTGAGTACGTGAATTTTGCTAGGGGAGAGTTAGATGATCTCTGTGAACTTGAAGCTAGGAATAGTCACTATTACCATGCTCACACTTTCATTGAGAGGGTACAACAATGCTTAGAGCACTTAAAGTACATAGGACTACCGGGTTCTGCACCACTTAAACAACAAACCACCACCATTGCCATTACTCCATTCAATAAGAATCCAGGATGTAAGCCTATATTAAACATACCCATCAAGGCTAAATCAAAATCTGTCACTAATGTTCCCATGGCTTATACAGGAGTAATTATGTCTACTAAGGCTGAAGGATCTCAAGACAAGAAAGATAGGATCAAGCCTTCCACTAGTAGGACTGCCAAGAAGAAAGTAGAAGTTCACCCTAGGAATGTTATTTCAGTTTCAAATAAAAAGAATCATGTATCTAAGACAAAAGGATCTGCATCTGTGCAAAAGCCTAAGCTAAATGTGAATTCAAATGTGTGATGTTGGAATTGTAATGAATGCATGTTTTCTCAGCGTCATGATTTATTCCTTGTTGATCACGTGAATGAAATGTATGCAATTAGGAACAATCATGAATGGATTCCAACCGGGAAGAAATTCACCCAAGTTGGTTGGCAATGGAAACCCACTGGTAGGACCTTCACTGCTAATGGAACTACGTGCCCTTTAACTAGGATCAAATCCACGGAAGTTAGGTCTCAGCATCCTTTAAATAGGAACACTAGCACTAAGAAATGGAAAAAGTGCCCTTTAACTAGGTCTGCCCCCACTATTGTACCTACCAGTGACGAAGTACCTCAGGATCTTAGACAACTAGAATCTAAGCCGGCATTTAGGAAGCAAATTTGGAAGCCTAAGAATTCTTCGGTTAGCAAATCTAAGATAAATATATCTATACCTGCTAACACAGAAGAAACTACTAGATTCCGATACATCGTCTTTGTCTGGTGATATTTTCAGGTGGTCCAAATCATCCTCTGGTACTTGGACTCTGGACGCTCAAAGCATATGACCGGAGATCACTCGATGCTTAGAAATTTCGTCAGCAAGTTTCTAGGAACGGTTAAATTTGGCAACGACCATATTGCGAAGATCATGGGTTATGGTGAATACCAAATTATGAATGTTACGATTTCAAGGGTATATTATGTGGAGGGACTTGGTCACAATCTATTTTTAGTGGGACAATTTTGCGATTCGAACCTTGAGGTGGCTTTTCGACAACATACTTGCTTGATTCGTGATCTTGCAGGAAATGATTTGTTAAAGGGTTCTCGAGGGGATAATCACTACACACTGTCCATTCAAAACATGATGGCCGCCCTCCTGTATGCCTTCTTTCCAAAGCATCTAAGACCAAGTCATGGTTGTGGCATCGTCGGTTATCTCATCTTAACTTTGATGCTATAAACCATTTGGCTAAAAACGAACTTGTTCGTGGTCTTCCAAAACATAAGTTCACAAGGATCATTTATGTTCCGCGTGTTCTTTGGGGAAAATAAGGCTGAAGACACCAACCAAGAACCACTGTATCTCTTGCACATGGATCTTTGCGGGCCAATGCGTACGGCTAGTGTGAGTGGTAGAAAATACATCCTCGTCATGGTGGATGATTTCTCAAGGTTTACATGGGTAAAACTTTTAGCGTCCTATGATCAAGCACCAAATTATATTATTACTTTCTTAAAGATGATCCAAGTACGTCTTCATGCTACTGTTCGCCGCATTCGCACTGATAACGGAACTGAGTTCGTTAATCAAACTCTATAATATTATTATGAAAAGGTCGGTATTTCACATGAAACTTCTGTTGCCCGCACTCCACAACAAAATGGTGTCGTGGAAAGACGTAACCGTTCACTTATGGAAGCTGCTAGAACTATGTTATTTATGTGAATGCTCCTTTATTTTTATGGGCTGAAGCAGTGGCAACCGCATGTAATGAAAAGATTTTGCTAGTTGAAAAGTTCGTTTCTCGGTATCTTAACGAATTGATTTCCGGCTTAAAGTACGACTCTATTGTTTCTTGGTGAAACAAATATTTTTGGTTGTTTTAAAATTAAATTGCAAGACGTTAAAGTAAAGCTAAAACTAACTAAAACATAAATCGTGCAAAATTAAAGACGTTAAAAGTAAATTAGTTAAATGACGAGAAATTAAAATTTGACGAAAAGTAAATTCGAAAATTAAATAAGACAAAACAAGTAAAAATAAATTGACGTAAAAATAAGACGAAACAATTAAAATAAAGTTAGTTAAAAATGGCGGGAAAATAAGTTTAAAAATAAAATTTGACTAAAAACTAATTAAATTCGCAATTGTAAAAACTGAATTAAATTCGCAATTAAAAGAACTAAATTCGCAATTATAAAGAAACAAATCCGCAACCTTGAAATCTTTACACAATTTCGCAATGATTGCGAAATTGTGTATTAATTCCGCAATTAGCAAAAAGGGTAATTTCGCAATGGTAAACGAAGCCACAATTTCGCAATAATTGCGAATTTATGGAATTCGCAATTCTTTGAAGATTAAACTCGCAATTCCCACTGAAGATAGATTTCGCAATACAGGGCAAAAATTCGCAATTATGGAAAAGGACCAAGATTTCGCAATTGGAAGGAAGACAAGAATTCACAATAGGCAGAAATGTTAAATTCCGCAATTGGGAGTGATTCAATTTCGCAATGGGAGAAAAGCAAAGAATTCGCAATTGTGGAAAAAGTTCCTAAATCGAATCAGATTTCCTAAAAACTAGGAAAACACAAAAAGTACGAAAATAAGCTCAAAAATCTTAACTTTTCAAGGATAATAAGCAAAGTAAATCACCAATAAGCTAAAGAAAAACACTAGATCAAAGATAAAACGTAAGAAAACTTTGAAAACATAACACGAAAATTTAAAAAAGATTCAAACTTTAAATAAAAAGAAGATAAAAAAGATTAAGATTGAAAACTTTAAATCAACACAAACAAAGATTTATAAAAAGAAGATGAACAAGAAGATTAAAAACTTAAAGATTAAAGAACAAAATTAAAAGACTTACTTGGAATTTAAAGAAATTAAAGTGCAAAACAAGTATTTAAAATGACAAGTAATTAAAGGTTCATAAAATAAAGTGGAGAACAAATTTGTCAAATTAGCTAACACAATGAAAATGAGTTATCTAATGACTATATATAGGGGAGGATTAGGAAGCGTCCTCCCCTCTTTCCTTTTTCCTTAATTGCATCATTAGGTCCTTCCTTCTTAATCTCTTTGTTAATTGCACCATTAGTCCTTAAGCCTTTAAATCTTCTTTAATCCTTGACTTAAATGACTTTGCCTCGGGATTTCTTTGAACTCATTTTTTAATTCTTCAATAAAATAGACTTGAGTTCTTCGGCTTTAAGTAAACTTCCGTCTTTCGACTTTTTCTTCGATAAATCTTCAGAATTGGTCTTGGACTTCCGTTCTTTTTGCACTCTTGACTTCTTGACTTTGTCTTTCATCTTTTTCTTCAATAAAAGCCCGTAAATGCCGTGTTTTCTCCACTTTTTACAATTTCGTCCTAAATCACAACAAAAACACAAACCACGCATAATTCCGACATAAAAGACATAAAATACACGTTTTGGCTCGGTTATTATTGTAATTAAGTGGTAAAAAGGATGGGTGTTTTCACACCTATCAAATCCCCTACACTTTACCATTGCAATGTCCTCATGCAATGCATTAGTTACAAAGCACGTTTACACTTTTCATCATAATCAATCCACGTTGGCCTTTATTAAAGAGATAGAAAATTATAAACATTCAAAGTAAAGAAATAAAAAACATACCTTGGGTTTTGGAAATGTCATGAATAATCATCATTCTCATGTTTTCACTTTCTCCAAACCAAGCTTAAAAACGAGATCATTGTTATTATAAGTTAGTAAACTACAACAAACTCATGTGGGCCAATTATTCACTTAGACTCCCTTATTCCTAGGTGTATCTCTTATATTTTATTATTGTCTTGAATGATCACGAGGATACATTGTTTGACTTATTTCGATCTTATTTAGTCCGAAAATAAAGTGAACGATTTAATCAATAGTTAGCTAAAGGACAAAATCTTTTAAAACTGCTTCTCGGGACCTCATAAAGTTCATATCTTGGCATAACTCGCTTCGCGATTTGAGACATTTCTCGGACCGATATTTGGCAGCGACTTCATACTTCAAACCTTGAGAGACGTTCATGAAATAATGGTCTTCTCTTCATATAGTAATTCTTCTCTTGAAGTTTTGAGAGATTCATACTTGGACCACGACTTCTTCATTTTTCTCCAATCTTTATTTTGGACTTTGATATACAACGATCCGCCTCCTTTTATGACTTGGATATATTTATCCTCATACCTTGTTAGGGTCTTTTCGGATACACTTCTCCACGACTTTTGGGAGTATTTTCTTTTTGTCGTGTGTCTCGATCCTTCATATTTATTTTCGATAAATGATTCTTCACATCACTTTGGATCTTTAGCAACAAAATATAGTTCTCATGCCTTGTTAGGACCTTTTTGGACTCGCCAATCTTCGCATCCCGCTTCAATAAGTTATGCCTTGGCTATGAACTCTAATCCATACCGAGCAACTTTTAAACGATCTTGGGCTAGAAGCTAAGTAACTTTTCAAATCGTACAACCTTATTTATTGCAGATAATCTTATTAACAAGCGATGGGAGAATAGGATTATAATTAACTCACATAAATTCCCGAAAGAATACCGAACTTATAATTGGCTCTATCATCTCTCGTTCTCCACAGTTTAAAATCTCAAGGAATGAGACTCGTGGATGCTTAGCCTATTAAATCAAAGTTTTGGGTTTTCGAGTCGCCTATAGGATCTTGCAAACTCTTAGACTTTTTCAAGTTTAGAAATCGCATTTTAAAGTTCCCTTGATAAACGACTCTCTAGGATCAATTATAGGAACTTGCGAAAAGTTCTTGTTCTTAACCCGTGAGAGTTAAGACTTTCGCGTTTTATAGCTCCCCATATAAAAGCCTAGCAAAACTTGACTTAAACACGTTAAGGATACTAGCTAGAGTAACTTAGATAAGTAAACTCGGGTTGAGTCAAAAGATTCACAATGTTTGAAAATTAAAACCACTTTATTAAACATTTATTCTAATAAGGAAAGAAAATAACTATACAAAGGGCAAAACTAATAGGCCAAAATAGATCAAAATTTTTGAAAAATGTCGAAAAATTGATTTTCCGGTTAATACTGAGGACAAATACAAGGAAAAGGCCACTTAACTTCGATAGAAGTCCCCCCTACACTTAACATAAACATTGTACTCATTGTTTAAGCATGTAGGAGTAAACTCCCCTACACTTAGAACATTGTGCACGTTGTTTAAATCTTGCTAAGGAAGAGACAACTAAAGAGATTCCTATTTTAATATTGAGAAAATATATAAAATAGTGAATCGAAAAGAGTTTAGGATAGAACCGGGAAGAAGTGGACACGGAATCACGGGTCGTCAAGAATCATCAAGAGTGGATCATTGAGCGCTCGAATCCCTGATTAAGAGAGGAGAGGAGAGGAAAGCAAACCAACGGGTCTCCCCCCTACACTTATGATAAAGAAAGCTAAAAGATAGATGCATGGGTTGCCTCCCAAGAAGCGCTTGATTTTTGATTACCGAGTCGTGAGCCTGACTCGACCTTGATCATCATAGGAAGAAGCATGAAACATATCCACCAGGATCAAAGACATAGTTTTCGTCCATCAAATAGCACAAGCTTAAGGCGAACAAGGCAAGCCAAAGAAGGATAGGCAGGGTTCCCTTAAGCAGCGATGGAGCACGGTGGAAGCAAGGGTGAAGTGGTGAAAGCAGATTTCCATAAGTTCCAAAGATATTTCCTTTTATTTCATCAGGTGGATACTGAGATGGCTGAATAATATCAATACCGGGGTCGAACACCTTTTCCTTTAAGGGAAAATAGCACTCAGGCTCAGCAGAATGTGAAGAAGATCCGCGAAGAAGCACAACCTTGTCCTCAGAAGGGGGACAAAGAGGTGTTAAATCATATGTGCTGCGGAGATTGGTGTCTACCGGTTTCTTCTCCTTTGAAAGAATGTGCTTCAAATCCAAAGTAGGATCAAGACGATAATCTTCAAAATCAAAAGGAGGAGCATCACTCTCATGAGGGAAGTAAGTGTTGAGAAATGTTGAGAAGTCTTCCTCAAATGAGTAATCGTCCAAAGTAGGATCGAGTGATGGCGGAGGATCTTCATCGTGAGAAGAATCGCTCGAAAGAGTATCGGCCTCATCAAAATCATCGAATGTGGGCAGCTCGGGATACTTGGAAGTACAATCATCAAAATCATCCGAATCTGAGCTAGACACATCATCATAAGCATCAAAGACCGGTGGAGAATCATAAAAGGGAGAAGCGTCTAAATTGGAGCGAGAATCATCCACATCATCATGAAATAGTGGATTATCAATGCAAGAGTCGAATAGAGGATTGTTGTAGACGACAAAATCAGCAAGCACATTAATCATATTCACTGATTCTCGTCCAAAGGATTTGCTTGTAAGCTTCCCCATTTTAAAAACTTGTGAATCATCCCCGACTCGTAAGATTAACTCACCTTCGGCCACATCAACTAGATTTCGTCCGGTTCTCAAGAATGGCCGACCAATTATTAAAGGAATACGAGGGTCCATTTCATAATCAACAACCACAAAGTCAACCGGGAAAGTAAATGTGCCAACTTTAATGAACACGTCTTCGGCTATACCAATGGGATAAGCGAGAGTGCGATTAGCAAGTTTAAGAGTCATCTTTGTTGGAGTGAGGTCGGGCAATGATAGTGTTTTCCAAACACTCAAAGGCATAAGATTAATACTAGCCCCGAGATCAGCAACGGCAGTAAATTCTTCAGTTTTGTTAAAAACGCAAGGCAACACAAAACGACCGGGATCTCCAAGCTTTTCCGGAAGTTCTTTAAGAATAACTGCAGAGCAGTTTTCATTTAAGCGCGTGTTGGCGAGCTCAATCAGCTTCTCCTTCTTGTTAAGCAATTCCTTAAATGCTTTAACAAATTTGGGCATGTGGACAAGTGCTTAAAGAAAGCTAATGTTGAAGTTCATTTGAGAGATCATCTTCATATAGCGTGACACTTCAGAGTCATCCTTGGTTAGCATTTTGGTCTTGCCTAAACGTGAAGGATAAGGGATATTGGGTTTGGGTGGTGAAGGTGAAGGCGTAGCAGGTAAAGGTTGAGATGTTGAAGGTTCCTTCCGAGGTACATCGTCATGAAGAGGCGGAGACGGTAATGGTGCACTAATACTAGGTGTAGGAGGAGTAGGGATAAATGGTGGTGGATGAGGTGTAGATGATGGGGGTGGGATCGGTGGGTCGACAATGGTAATTCCACTACGAGTAGTAATAGCACTCACATTTGCTCGCGGATTGGTGACGGTGTTTGAAGGTAGAGAACTCGAAGTAGAAGGTTGAGCGGCGGGCAAGAAACTAGCAAGCATATTCTTAAAATCATTGGTTTGATTGCTGAAGGAAGATTGGATATTATCGCGAAGCTCGGATCTTATCTCATTTCCTTGCTTTGTGATATCTCCTTTCAGATTGATAATTTGGCTCTGAAGATTCTAAATTTGCTCACCTTGTGTTCTCATGATGGCTTCAACATCGGGATTAATGGGTGGGGCTTGTTGAGTGGGTGGGTGATAAGGATTAGAAGCTCTTGGTGGGATTTGGTTGCTTCTATTGTAGTTGTTGGCGGGGTTTTGGTTTTGAGGAGAAAAATCGGGTGAAAGGTAGTTGTTTGATCGGTAACTCAGCAAATTTCTATCCCCTTGAGGTCGAGCTTGGTAATTTTCCGGTGAATAATTACCATAAGCTGCATACACATTTTCCGGATTTCCTTGAGTCGAAGGACAATCGGTGTATGAGTGAGGACCGCCGCATGTTTCACAAGGATTGGCAACCTCTTTAACTTGTTGTTGTTGTTGGTTTGAAGCGAGAAGCGTGATACTTTTGCTCATTTCAGTCATCATGCGGGTGAGTTCGGCCATATCAGGGTTTGCTGAAGTAGAAGAGATATTAACTCTCAGGTTGTTCCTTGAAGAAGCAGAGGGATCCCAGTTTTTGTGGTGAGTAGTCATGTTCTCAATTAGCTCTCTAAACTCCTCGGGTCTCCTTTTCATAAATGTGCCACCGGCGGCTGCATTAACCGTATCACGATGTCGAAAGTCAAACCGTTGTAGAAAGTATAAATTAATGTTACAGGGAGCATGTTGTGGTTTGGACAATGATCAATCAAGACATTATATCTTTCCCAAGCATCAAAGAGAGATTCATCGGGTTCTTGCATGAAACCGCTGATTTGATTGCGAAGGCTCGTGACCATGGATGGTGGAAAGTAGCGCGACAAAAAGCGTTGAGTCATGTCATCCCAAGTATGAATGGAATTCTTCGGGAGACGATCAAACCGTTTCTCGGCGTGATGTGATAAAGTATGTGGGAAGAGTTGTAGGCGAAGAACATCCATTGTGACACCGGTGCACTTCATGCTTTGAGTGATTGTAATGAACTTGTCGAGGTGTTTGTTGGCATCATCATCAGGCATTCCTCGAAAAGGATTTGTTTTCACTTGCTGAATCATGTGGTGCTTCAATGAAAACTCAGGAGCGTTGATTTGCATCGGCGCAATCGGTCCTCCTCGTCCAAACATGGTAGGTTGACAAAGCTCCTCCATTGTCCGAAGATCGGGCTGTGGAAGAACATTGTTGTTATTGTTGAGGTGCGGTGGATTATTGTTGTTGTTAACACCTGACATACTTAAATCTTCTTGAGTCTCGGGCTCTTAATAATTGGAAGATCTAGTACGCATACACCTGAAAATACAAAAGAAAAAGAAACCAAACACAAAGACAATATATATACACAATAAAAATAAAATCTTTTTGGATTTTTGAAATTTTTAATTTTTATGGATTTTTAACAATTTTTTAATTTTTATGGTTTTTTGAAAATTTTTATGCAAGAAAATAACGCTCACAAGTGAACGGATCCCAACAAGCAACGCGTCTCTCACAGAAAACCGTTAATCTTTACGAATAGAGCCGGCAACGGCGCCATTTTAATGAAAAGAATTTGCTAGTTGAAAAGTTCGTTTCTCGGTATCTTAACGAATTGATTTCCGGCTTAAAGTACGACTCTATTGTTTTTGGTGAAACAAATATTTTTGGTTGTTTTAAAATAAAATTGCAAGACGTTAAAATAAATGACGTTAAAGTAAAGCTAAAACTAACTAAAACATAAATCGTGCAAAATTAAAGACGTTAACAGTAAATTAGTTAAATGACGAGAAATTAAAATTTGACGAAAAGTAGATTCGAAAATTAAATAAGACAAAACAAGTAAAAATAAATTGACGTAAAAATAAGACGAAAAAATTAAAATAAAGTTAATTAAAAATGGCGGGAAAATAAGTTTAAAAATAAAATTTGACTAAAAACTAATTAAATTCGCAATTGTAAAAACTGAATTAAATTCGCAATTAAAAGAACTAAATTCGCAATTAACAAGAAACAAATCCGCAACCTTGAATTCTTTACACAATTTCTCAATGATTGCGAAATTGTGTATTAATTCCCAATTAGCAAAAAGGGTAATTTCGCAATGCTAAACGAAGCCACAATTTCGCAATAATTGCGATTTTATGGAATTAGCAATTCTTTGAAGATCAAATTCGCAATTCCCACTGAAGATAGATTTCGCAATACAGGGCAAGAATTCGCAATTATGGAAAAGGACCAAGATTTCGCAATTGGAAGGAAGACAAGAATTCACAATAGGCAGAAATGTTCAATTCCGCAATTGGGAGTGATTCAATTTCGCAATGGGAGAAAAGCAAAGAATTCGCAATTGTGGAAAAAGTTCCTAAATCGAGTCAGATTTCCTAAAAACTAGGAAAACACAAAAAGTACGAAAATAAGCTCAAAAATCTTAACTTTTCAAGGATAATAAGCAAAGTAAATCACCAATAAGCTAAAGAAAAACACTAGATCAAAGATAAAACGTAAGAAAAATTTGAAAACATAACACGAAAATTTAAAAAGATTCAAACTTTAAATAAAAAGAAGATGAAAAAGATTAAGATTGAAAACTTTAAATCAACACAAACAAACATTTATAAAAAGAAGATGAACAAGAAGATTAAAAACTTAAAGATTAAAGAACAAAATTAAAAGACTTACTTGGAATTTAAAGAAATTAAATTGCAAAACAAGTATTTAAAATGACAAGTAATTAAAGGTGCATAAAATAAAGTGGAGAACTAATTTGTCAAATTAGCTAACAAAATGAAAATGAGTTATCTAATGACTATATATAGGGGAGGATTAGGAAGCTTCCTCCCCTCTTTCCTTTTTCCTTAATTGCATCATTAGGTCCTTCCTTCTTAATCTCTTTGTTAATTGCACCATTAGTCATTAAGCCTTTAAATCTTCTTTAATCTTGGACTTAAATGACTTTTGGCTCGGGATTTCTTTGAACTCATCTTATAATTCTTCAATAAAATAGACTTGAGTTCTTCGGCTTTAAGTAAACTTTCGTCTTTCGACTTTTTCTTCGATAAATCTTCAGAATTGGTCTTGGACTTCCGTTCTTTTTGCACTCTTGACTTCTTGACTTCGTCTTTCATCTTTTTCTTCAATAAAAGCCCGTAAATGCCGTGTTTTCTCCACTTTTCACAATTTCGTCCTAAATCACAACAAAAACACAAACCACGCATAATTCCGACATAAAAGACATAAAATACACGTTTTGGCTCGGTTATTATTGTAATTAAGTGGTAAAAAGGATGAGTGTTTTCACACCTATCAGCATGTTATACACAAAACCGCTCCATCATTTGTAAACGCCATGGTAAAACTCCATGCTACTTCATGGACACAAACCGGATATTTCATTTCTTCATGTGTTTGGTGCACTGTGTTATCTAAATACAAATAGTGAGAATTTGGGCAAACTTCAACCAAAGGCTGATATTGGAATTTTCAATGGTTACTCACCTGTAAAGAAAGCTTACCGAATTTATAACCATCGTCTTGGCAAGATAGTAGAAACTTTGGATGCCGATTTTGATAAGCTGACAGCGATGGCTTCTGAGCAACACAGCTCTGAACCCGCATTACATGAGATGGGAACCGGTACGATTAGTTCCGGATTAACTCCCAACAATCCTACTTCTCCATCATTTATACCACCTACAAGGCCCGAGTGGGATGAGTTATTTCAACCTATGTTTTATGAATTCTTTGATCCACCTAGTGAGGATTCTCCAGCACCTACAGCAGTAGCTCCGATTCCCAAAATTTTTGCTCAAGATAATGGAAATCTATCCGAGGCATCTACTGTTACTATTGAACGAGATGTCCCATCCCCCACCAATTAACAAACTACACCTGAATCATCACCCACACTCGTTCCAAATGAAGTTGAAGAGGATTACTATGATCACGATTTGGAAATTGCTCATTTACAAGAGCTTCTGTTCTTTGGTTCACAAATACCCGAAAACCGTAACGGTGCGTCTACCTCAGAGGAAGATCTTGCCATCGTTCACTCCCGACCACCACAGATAGAAAATCACAACACAAAATGGACAAAGGATCACCCAATCCGCAATATTATTGGTGGCATCGGTCGACCAGTCTTAACACGCCACCAACTCCAAGAACATGCATTATATTGCTACTTTGATGTATTTCTTTCCGATACTGAACCTAAAAACTGGCAACAAGCCATGACTAAATCATCTTGGATTGAACCCATGCAAGAGGAACTTAATGAATTTCAATGTATTGAAGTGTGGGAATTAGTTCCTTTACCCAGCAACGTTGAAATCCTTACATTGTTGTGGGTATATAAGGTTAAACTCGATGAGTTAGGTGGAGTGCTGAAGAACAAAGCTAGATTGGTTGCTAGAGGTTACAAACAAGCTTTGGGTATTGACTTTGAAGAATCCTTTGATCCTGTTGCACGATTTGAGGAAATTAGACTATTCCTTGCTTATGGTGAATTAAGGGAAGATGTCTACGTAAGCCAACCGAATAGATTCGTCAACTCAGAGTATCCTAATCATGTGTACAAGCTCAAGAAGGCTCTTTATGGGTTGAAACAAGCTCCACGCGCGTGGTACGATCTCCTATCGTCGTATCTCATCTCAAAAGGCTTCTCCAAAGGCAAAGTGGACCCAACATTATTTATTCTCAAGGAGGACAACGACATGATACTGGTACAAATTTATGTTGATTATATAATTTTTGCTGTCACTACTCAAAGACTGTCTGACCATTTTGAGAAAATTATGTCCACACGCTTTAAGATGTCAATGATGGGAAATTTTCATTTTTATTAGGGTTGCAAATTTCTTAGAATCCCAAAGGAATCTTCATTAATCAATCCAAATTTGCCCTTGAATCATTAAAGAAATATCATTTTGAATATTATGACCCAGTGGATACTCCAATGGTGGAGAGATCCAAGTTAGATGAAGATAAGGAAGGGATAGCTGTTGATCATAAACTTTACCGTGGAATGATCGGCACTCTTCTCTATCTGACTGCTAGCAGGCCTGATTTGCAATTTGCTATATGCATGTGTGCCCGGTATCAGGCTCGGCCTACCGAAAATCACTTACATGTTGTGAAAAGGATCTTTCGGTATCTTAAAGGAACACTTAATCGTGGTCTGTGGTATCCGAAGGATTCCTCTATTGCACTAATCTCATATGCAGATGTGGATTATGTTGGGTGTGAAGATACTAGACGTAGCACTTCTGGAAGTGTGCAACTTCTTGGAGATAGACTTGTTAGTTGGGCATCTAAAAGGCAGAAAAGCACTGCGATATCAAGTACAGAGGCTGAATACATTGCTATGTCCGGTTGTTGTGCTCAAGTTCTTTGGATGAGATCACAATAAACTGACTACGGTCTTGGCTTCAACAAGATCCCGATGTACTGTGATAACAAAAGTGAAATTGCTCTGTGCTGCAACTACGTTCAACATTCCCGGGCAAAGCACATTGACATACGCTACCAGTTCATCAAAGAGCAAGTGGAAAATGGAGTGATCGAACTGTACTTCGTCAACACTGAGTATCAGTTGGCAGATATATTCACAAAGGCCTTAGATCGAGGACGTATCGAGTTTTTGATCGAAAAGCTAGGCATGAAATCATTCTCACCAGCGACACTTAAGGAGTTGGTAGAAGAATCTGCAGAATAGTGGTGGTAAAATATTCTAGAGTATCCTTTGATCGTCATCTTGTATATTATCGTATATATTTAAACTACCAAAATAAAAATACAAATATATAAAACATACAAAAACCATAAAAAAATATAAAATTAAGAAAATCCATAAAAATATAAAATCAAGAAAATCCAAAAATATTTTTCATTTTAAAATCGGGCATGTCTTTTAGTACGGTAATATTTACGGCCTTAGAAATGCCGATTAAAATTGACACGGCGCCATAAATAGAGTCCGTATAAAAGTTGTACATATTTAAAACATGCCCATATGGCTTGTAGTTATTTCAGACTGCAAGCCGCTTTTCTCATTCAAGTCACGTATTTCTTTTGAAAACGTTGGCTCACAACGGGAATTAATTTTTTCGGGCAAGGTTTACTTAAAAACCTTGTAAGGGATCAAGTTTACTTTATAACTTGGTCTAACAAAAATGAGTGTACGTATCAGTGCACTTATTTTGTAAAAATAAGAGAAATCTTATTGCCACCAGAATCGTTCCAACCAATCACTAAACCGGAAAAAGTCTTCATGGATATTTACTTCTTTATAACATTGACTACAGCTCTTTAAATAGAAAACGGGTCCGTGTTTAAGGGGGGAAAATATAAAATGTTTTTGAATTTAAATTTGTCTTCAAAATGGGGTTTTTCCGTAAACATAAACCATTCATCGTCTTCAGTAAATGCTAAATGTGCCTTGTGTGGAATATAACTTGAAGAATAGGTTGTTTAAAATTTTGCGTTAGGTGTATGTGTTCGTGTTTGTTTTCAAAGATATGACGTTACAAGAGTTTGTTAGTTCATTTGTTGTTTTGCAAGTGCTAAATTAACAATCTTAAATCCTTGGGAGTCAAAATTTCACAATTGCAAAAAGGGGGGGGGACCAAGTTGCAATTTCTTGCAACATTGGTTTGACCTAAGTCAACTTAAACCCCCCTCCCCGTTCTTTCTTTTTCATCGCAACACACAAACACAAACACTCTCTGCCATTATTAAAGCTTCAAACCTTGACTTATTGAGATAACCATCCGTATACTTAATCTAGGTATTATTCTGTGTTGATATGATTATCATGTTTCTCCTCTCATTCTATGCTTATCTGGTTTTTCATCATAACTTAAACAAACAAACCCCCAATTCATGATTTAATCAAAATTAGGGTTTATAGATTCTTGATGAAAATGAGTTTTATGTAGTGGGATTTATTCATCTTGCCTAGACAAACATAGGTCTTGCCTAGTTTTGTTTAAAACATCTTCTAAGTCCCGTGATCGAACTCAACAGATTTTCCTTGTTTCTATCGCCCAGAATACGATGAATGACTACGATGGCTTCTCATTGAATTGATTGCGATGGTACCACTACGATAGGTTCGCTGCGATGGCACCATTACGATGGGCTCGTTGCGATGAGTCCATTGCGATGGCTTGTTGCGATGGACACGTTGCGATGGGTCCGTTGCGATGGTTCCGATGCGATGGGTCCGTTGCGATGGTTCCGTTGCGATGGGTCCGTTGCGATGGGTCCGTTGTGATGGGTCCGTTGCGATGGGTCCGTTGCAATGGGTCCGTTGCGATGGGCTTGTTGTGATGGGTTCAATGCGATGGACTCGCTGCGATGGCCTCAATACGATCCCACTGCGATGCATAGTTACGATGGACCAAAAGTTGCAAGTTTGTTTAGACATGTTTATCACTACAATGGGCTTAGTATTGCAATGCCTTTGCTTTGAATATCTTTTAGATTGCGATAAGGGTTTACACTGCAACACATGTTAGGCTAGCAATGGACTTTAAGAATTGTGCACATGCCAAAGACTATCTAATGAATTCGGCCTAGACAGCATTCCCACTTTATTAGGCTTTAAGTAAATTAGGGCCATTAAAACGAAACCAAGTTATATTGGAAATAATTAATTTTATCTCATTAGAATACTTGAAAGGTTTCTTATTACAGAAGTTCATCTTATTTAATAAGTTGACAATTTTGTAAAAAAAAGAGATACAAATTACTTATTAAATGTCTTGTGTTTTGTATCCAGGACATGGAAGACAAAGTCTCATCATTGTCTAACCCTGTTTTCAAGCCTACTAAAATTTGGGTTGAGGATACTCCAAAAATAACTGAAGTTGTGGTTGTAACTAAACCAAAGCCTATTGAAGTTGTGGTTGAAACTAAACCAAGACCTATTGAGGTTGTGGTTGAAACTAAACCTAGACCTACTGAGGTTCTGGTTATGACAACCAAGAAACCAAATATTTCAAGGAACTAATGCTAGGTCGTTATCTCCTTAGAATAAATTGTCTGTGGCATATCTTTCATAATTCTAGGTGTGATTCTGAATGTATGAACTTAGTCCATATGAACTATGTATGTATCTTGTTATTCAATCATATGTGGTGACATTTGTTGTGATTTATTCCCTATGCTTAGGATTTACATAGTTTATGAGATATAGATATGTGTATATATCAAGTGTGCTTGTGTTTATCTAAAAGCAGGAAAATGTCGATAACTGAAGAAGAACAAAAACGACTAGATCTTATCCTTGTTCCACTTAATGCTAGAATGCAACATGCACCAAACAATTTTCGTCTGAAAGACGATTTTGATCCTTCTTTGGCGGCATTCAAAATTGCAACGGACATCCTAGATTGTTCACCAATAAAGGATGCATTACGTATCACTGCATTTGTTCCTGAAGTATACATGCACGAATTTTGGGCAACAGCCACAATCACACAGGCAAAACAATTGTCAAAGAAGATTATCTCGTTTACGATAAACAACAAAGACTTGACACTTGAATTGCGTCAATTTAGGAAACTATTCAAGCTTCCTAAGTTAGCAAAAGGAGAACACTTTGTGCCTGACCCAGATTCAGATAAACTGCTTCGAGTAATCCGAGAATTGAATTATGAGGGTGAAATTGGTTTCCTTTCTCAGTTTAACACGTCACATATTGGGCAACCTTGGAAAGCAATTGTCACTACATTAGTAAAATGCCTTACTTCTAAGATTCATGGATCAGACGCAATGCGACCCTCTCAGGCTATTATCTTTTGGGGTCTCTATACTGGATCTAAGGTAGACTATGCACTACAACTTTGGAAGGATTTATGTCATCAATTCACAAGTTCAAAGAGGAAAGCGGTGCATCTCCCATTTCCAAGGTTCACAAAACTAATCATCAATTTCTTCTATTGATCCCAAACTTAGATCGATTTAGCTTTATGTATACGAGATTAGATCAAGTTATACACGTAGAGAAACCTTTGTATATGTATATGATAATCTAAGTGTTATGCGGAATTAACACTTAAACAAGAACACAAAGATGTAAACAAACTTTCACTTGATTAATGATAACAAACTTGCTTACAATGAAAGTGTTTAACGTATGAAAACTTATATTAAACAATAACCTAAAGGTCTTCTTTTATAGACATAAGAAGCCTTGTACAATAATCTACGTATCAACTATTCTAGGTAAAGATAAATATAGAAAATACATTGTTGTTCCTATCTTTACTAGAAGTAATCTAGAACATAAAAAACGCGTAGATCATATTCTTCCATCAGTGCTTGTCTTCAATGTATCAACGCTTGACTTCTTCTTGTCAACGCTTGATCTGTTAGCGTTTATTTTCTTCCTATCAACGCTTGTTTTACTCTTGTCAGCGCTCAAGTAGACTGGCTATATTTTATTCCCAACAATCCTCCCCTAAACTTGATATCTACTCTAGTGATCAAGTTTCTGAATAAACATTAAGAACTAGGAGGAATCTTACAACACTTATCATATTGGTAATAAATATGTCTGATCAAATCTTTGGCCACGTCACTTGAATAATCAATTTCCAGCTGTGTAGTCTTCATCTTCTCCAAGACTTCATTGGACATGGAATATTGAGCATCTACAAGAAGATACTCAGCAAACTTTGTAGAACTCAAGTAATATACACCAGCAGCTGAATACAAACGCCATTGAAGACCACTGAGGTCATCTTCAAGATCCTTCCAAACAGTAGGATCTTCATCTATTGGTCCACACATTCTCTTAAATGTGGTCCACATTTTTTTTCATTGACTGAAGTGGGATCTTCAGTCTTATACTTGGCCTCTAACAACCTCCATAGGTCTACCAAGTCTTTTCTATCAAAACTTGCAAATAAAGATATAAGAGTGGTAAAAGTGTGAACCTCTTTCCCATACCTGCCAATCTTCCAAAACCCACATTCATCTTCTTCATAGCTTATAATAGGGTTTCTAGAATCAAGAGGTACAACTTGCACCATATCTGAAGCTTCCAATGGTGAGAGCTTGATGCTCCTTCTTATAACAGCTTCACTAGGATACAATGGATCCATATCTTTAGGAAACTCAAGAGGAAGTCCCTTCTTCAAAGGTCTGGGAACAATCATTGCCTTCTTAAGCTCCAACTCTTCTGCAAGTTCTTCTTTCCTTTCATCAGAAAGAAGTCTTAGAGTGTTCTCTTCCTGCACTCTTGCCCAAATGGGATAAGCTTTGAACTGCAACTCTTCAAATGTCAATCCAAGCAATTTCTTATAAGTCTATCATGTTCCATGACATCTGAGTAGCATGTAGTACAACTCCCTTCTATCCCTTTTCAACATTGAGAGAATATTGCTAGCCCTGTGTTTCAGAATTACCTTGCAATCCTTTTGTACTCTTAGAAGAATCTCCAAACCCCATATCTGATCTAAAATAGTCAAATGTGGATTCTCCATACACCTATCTTCCCAAGCATGGTACATCTGAACAACTTCTGGCATGTCAAAATCTACTTGCAATTTCAACTCATTCAACTTCTCTTTTGCCAACTCATCTCCATACTCAAGCCTTTCTGGTTGTTCTATAATCATTACAATTGAGTCTGAACTGGCTTCATCACTTCCTTCTTGTTCTTCTGAAGTGACAACAAAAGGTGATTCACCTTCCTTCTTTCTTTCTTGTTCCACAATTTGTGTAGCCAACCTTCTATCAAACTCAATCTGTGCTGCATTCTTTGGAACATCTACTTCTACCATAATACCCTTACCCTTATCTAATGGATCAGTTATGGGTAAGGAAGATGGTAATACTTGTGAAGAACTCTCTTTGATGATGGATGATGACTGGAATACATCAACCTCATCTGCAGGTCTGTCAACGCTCAATTTTGCTCTATCAGCGCCCAAGTTACTCATGTCAGTGTTCAAATCTTGCTTGTCAACGCCCAAGTTACCTGTCTTAGCCCCTCTTGTGATTTCCTCCAACATAGCTGTAAAAGTCAAATTTAAGTTTGTAGGAGGGACTAGAGACGTATCAAAACCTGTCTGTTTCTTCAAACTAGTTAGGGCTTTAGCAACACCTAAAGATTCACCATCATGTGAGCCCTTATCACTCAAATTTATTTGTTCATCCTCCCCCTTGGAAGATTCCTCCATCCCACGCCTAGTACTAGAATTTTCCAAAATAACAATCCTCTCCCTCAATTGCTTGAGTTCAAGGCCTTGTGTACTGACAGTTTGTACCAAGTCTGCATTTTGCTTTTGCAAGCTTATGCAGACAGCCGTCAATTCCATCAATGTCACTGGTTCCAATCTGCCCTCTTCTAAAATGGGTATTTGACCTCCCAAGTTAGATTCATTGGGCATGGATGAGGTCTTAAAGATGTTAGGACTGTCTTGGCCAGCTTCTAAGCCAGAACCAATAGTCCCAGCCTCATCCATAGCACCACCACACTTGTGGTGGTGGTTCTCTCTGCTACATGGCTAGGACCACTAGAGGAGAACACTCCAGTAGTCCTTTGGCATTTTTGCAACCTATATTGTGTTGGGGGAGAAGATGATGTGGATTTGGTGGATGTGGGTTGGTTAATGGGTGTTTGCGTCTGTGAAGGATTGGTGTCAACGTTTGGAATAGGCATGTCAACGCCAACATTTAATGTGTCAGCGTCGAAGGGTTCTTGGTCAAGTTGCATGTGTTGTGGTGAAGGTAAAGGTTTAAGTATTGGGTCAAGTTGTGGTTGTGGGTCTGGTTGGGGTTGTGTTGCGTCAATGACAGCAATCATAGCTGGGGTTAGGGGTAAGTCACGGTGTGGGGGTGAGTTCATCTTTGTAAAAATTGCTTTCTTTTGCACAAGGATCTCATAAAAATCTTCATGATCCCTTGTGTAGTAACTTTGGACATCAAAAACCATTTGTAAAAATCTGGGATAAGCTAAAGTCATTTTATTCCCTTTCTTTTTACACATGCCCTCAAAAATCATTTTGGAATAATTAAAAATTTTCCCAGTAGCAATGCACACAATAGCACTAGCAATAGACCTATTGATCTCATTGTGTGAAGTACACTTGGGACTCAAACATTGTAAGAGGACATGTATTAGGTACTTCCAGGCTATAGGAAACTCCTGTTTATGATATTTATTTAAAGTTCCCTCATCAGGTAAAGGATAACCCAAAGCCCTTAGTCCTTGTTCTATTTCATGAATGGGGAGGGTCGTTATACCATCTGCATCATCAAGATGCAAAGCTTGGTGAACCAAAGCTTCAGTAACCACCCATGTGCGCCCATGAACAATAGATGATAATGTAGTCACTCTATTAACTGTTGAGGAACTAACATTGTTCCAAAACTGTTTAATATGTGTGATAGGAATGAGTGGAGCATGAGAAAGAGCATACCTAATTGGGGATGCATTCAAATACGCCACCATTTGGGTGTATTGGGGAAACAGAGTGTCATCAGCGTCCAAATATGCTATCATGTTGTGTTGACTCCTGAATCCCAACTCCAAATCACTTGGTTTAAATGTTGGTGCCATTGTTGAAAGCTGTTTGAATGATTGATAAAGATGAAGTATAGGAGAAAATATTGTTAGACAAGAATGATAGGTACCCTGTTTAAAAATAGGAGCCAAATATATAGGAGATAAAAATGCATGTGATTGGCCAAAAATTAGGCAACTATTTTCAAAAACAATCATGAAAATAGTGAAAAGAAATAAGTTTATCTCATGCATTAATTGAAAGTTATCTACTCCCAAAATTACGGCCCAAAAATTCGTCAAAAAGTAACAACTGGGTAGGTCCCATTGAGTGTCAACGGTCAAAAATAACCCATCAACGCCCAATGGCTATATTCTTGTCAACGTTTGCCAAAGCCATGTCAGCGTCTAAATTGGTCACAACAACGCTTGGTAAAATACTTGTCAGCTTCCAAAAATAAAAAGTTATAAAAATGAAAAATGACCTTAACAGAGTAATTTATCCTAGAGAAGATAACCTATAAGTTGATAATTATTATAGGGCGGCAAGCACTGTCCAGTTATGCACACTTGCTTATGCAAGATAGACATAACAGTCCTCTAGTGTCCCTTGCTAACCAAAACTCTTAACAACTAAGTTACCTCATAAAATTCCTTGTTACTCCCAGGTAAAACCCATGATAAAATCATTCCCAAGTCTCCCAACAGACCACAACCAATTCTAGGCCAAAACTGTCTTGGCAGCATGCATAGTATATCAACTTTGCATGCTACAGTGCCTCATGATTTGTGATAAGAGTATCATACTCACCTGTGGATACAATCTAGAATTGTGATAAGAGTGTCATAAGGATACCCAAAAATCCTAAAGGTTCCTAAAACCTTCCCTTAAACTGTGATACAAATTTTGCCAAAAATATGCATGAACATAAAAAAATTTATGTCAAGATAGAAATAGAATATTCCAACCATCATCCATAAATAAAAACATGCTCAAATGATACTCCAATGATCCATAAGCAACTCTGTGTCCAATGGTATAATGCTAACACCACCTGCACATTTAGATTGAAAACCACAAAACTAATATTGTTGCTGACAACGCCCCGATAACACTTGTCAGTGTTAAGGAAACATTTGTCAGCGTTAGACAAATATATTGCTGACAACGTCACAATAACACTTATCAGTGTTAAAGTAACCTTTGTCAGCGTTAGAAAAATATAGTGGAAAATCTAAATCCTCAAAAAGACCAATAACAATGCATTATCCTGTACATACTTTTACAAAAAGACCCCAAAACACATATTATGTAAGATTGATCATTCCAATACTTGTTACCAAGTATTGAAACCTTCCAGCATCAAAAGGCTTAGTAAGTAAATCTGACACATTTTCTTCTGTGTCAACCCTATCTGGTTGTATTAAACCCTTTTCAAAACAATCCCTTATAAAATGGCGTCTAATTTCTATGTGTTTAGTTTTAGAATGAAGTACAGGATTCTTAATAATGCATAGAGTGCTGTTATTGTCAACAAATATCTTAGTATACATAAAATTATACCCATAATCCAACAGCTGGTTATGAATCCATAAGACTTGTCCACAACGAGCAGCTACTGCTACATATTCTACTTCAGTTGTAGAATTGGCCGCCACTGTTTGTTTCTTGCATTGCCAAGATATCAACCTGCTCCTAAGAAACTGACATCCACCAGTTGTGGATTTTCTATCAAACTTATTACCTCCATAGTCACTGTCTGAATATGCAGTAAGCTCCAAAGGTGAACCTTTTGGGTACCACAAGCCAAGACTGGGATAACATCTTAGGTACCTAAAGATTCTCTTGACAACATAAAGGTGACATTCTTTGGGAGTCACTTGATGGCGGGCACATGCACATACATCAAACATGATGTCAGGTCTGGAGGCTGTAAGATACATCAATGAACCAGTCATTGATCTATAGTGCCTGACATCCACATCCTTTCCATCTCCAAGCTTTCCCCAAGGGTGTTCTCTATCCATAGGAGTAGTAGCCCTCTTTTCATGTGGAGAAAAGCCAAACTTCTTCAAGATCTCTGCCACATATTTATCCTGAGAGATGAAGATACCATCTTCTTTCTGCTAAACTTGTAACCCTAGAAAGAATTTCATCTCCCCCATTGCACTCATCTTGAATTTGTCTGTCATTAGCTTGGAGAAATCCTCACTCATATTTGGATTAGTAGATCCAAAAATGATATCATCAACATAGACCAGAACAAGTAAGACATCTTTACCATCCTTCTTTGTAAAGAATGTCTGGTCTATGGTGCCCCTTTTGAATCCATTTTCCACCAAATAAGTGGACAATGTACCATACCATGCTCTTGGGGCTTGATATATGTCTTTATGTCTAGGTGTTCTATAGTCCACATATTTCTCATTTGGGATCTTATAATCCTTGCAGAAATACGTTTTCAAAACGCAAGTTCTTGGTGAGAAGTGTTCCTTTGCCTGTGATAGTTCCATATCCGCCTCCAAAGTAAACCTTATCACCATCCTTAATGGGAGTGAAGTTAGTTAAGTAATCTTCCTTCCCAGTCATGTGCCTGGAGCATCCACTGTCCCAATATCCATAATTATTGACCTGTTTTTGAATGCCCTTCACATAAAGAAAACAAGTTAGTTTTCTTTGGAAACCCAAGCCTTAGCAGACTTGGATTCATCTGGTTTTTCAACAAGAACAGACTTAGTTCTCATAACAACCCCTTGTTCATCCCTTTTTGGATGAAATACCCAATTAACCCCAATAGGTTTTGTAATGACCTTTGAAATGTAATTAAATCTGTTGCAGGTCATAGAAATCCAATTATCATTAGGGTTTTGATCTTTCTTTGGTCTCCATGTCAAGCTTGAATAAGCTTTAGACCCCTTACCCTGTGGTTGCAAATATTTAGGTCTGGTCACGTTTCTGTCAGCGTTGGATTTGGTCTTGTCAACGCTGAAATTACCCTTGTCAGCGTTGAACCTAGGGTTTGCTACAGAAACCCAATGCCTATTAGACCAAGTGTTTTTCTTTTGAAATGGTCTTTGTCCATGAGTGTTAGACCCTCTAGTGAAGAAAGGGGCTGGTCTAACAACTTTTGGACTTTGCTCCACAACAGTTTTGGGTCTGACAACGTTTGAATTTTTAACAGCGTTGACCTTGGAAGCATTGACACACTTATATGCTAAATGTTAAAAGCTACCACATGTGTAACAGGCTTTTCTAGACACAACCCTAGGTCTAGAGGAAAAGAAGCCTGTTCCATCATTACTAACTTGGCTTTTAGATGACCTAGTATTCCTATACATTTCTACATACTTGATGCTAGGTTTTCTAACAGTGTTTGAGCCAAGGTCAACAGCCTTACCAGTGATTGGGTTTGTTACCTTAATAGGGTTTGAATCATTAGGACTTTCACATAACAAGCCACCCTTAACAAATAAGGTAGGGTTGGCTTTCTTCCATTCATTCAAGTCAGTCAACTTCTGTTGATACTCTTCAACTGGGGTAATGACTCTTGGTGGAGGAATAAATTCCTCCTCTTGGAGTTCTGGTAGACCAGTCCAAGATAGGTCCTTTCTTTGGACACCATAGAAGTCCTCAGCTAGTGGTGGAACAAGATTATAGTCTTTCATGCCAATCCCAGTCATGTCCTTATGATCCTTTGTTTATTAACACATTCTCCTAAGGTTTGTGTGGCCTTATCAAATCTCTGAATTTTAAGGCCAACATTATCCTTATTCTTAATGGCCTCATCTAAATTAGCCTGTAACTCACCATTAACCCTTTCCATGATGTTCCTAACATCATTACTAGCATTTAACTCATGTTTTAAAATATTTATTTTATCTTTTAAGTCAAATTCCATTTTCTTGTACTCAGAAACGGTCTTCTCAGTTTGAGTGAGAGTAATTTGATAGTTAGACAGTTTGCATCTCTCAGTACTCACATCATCTAATAATCTTAACACCTCTTTGTTAAGTTTCTCAATATTTAACCTACAACCCTTACTACCAAAAGTATCATCGTATACCTCATTATCTGATGAAGAGGAGGAGTGTGCCATGAGAGCATATTGAACATGCTCTTCTTCTTCTATCTCATCAACCAAAGCTTTATCCTCTTCCCTATTCTTAGCCAAATAGCTCCAGTCCCATCCAATAACATCAATGTCTTGTACTGCCACCATAGCCTTAGGATCTTGAGCTTTAACAATTTGACTTGAGGGTTTGCCAGCATCAGATCTTCTTGGAGATCTGCATTCCCTCATGAAGTGCCCCATACGATGACAGTTGTAGCACTCAACTTTGGATTTATCAAATCCAGCAGTGTCCTTCGCATTAAAGGTCTCTTCTTCTTAAACCTTCTATTCCACCTGTTTGCTCTTATACTAGCAAGAGCCATGTTCCACTTAATATCCATCTCCTCCAAGTGTTCATCACTTATTTGCTCAAGGTCCTCATATGTAATCACTGAACCATTGGGCAAAGAAGCAATGTAAGCACATATAGTATCCAGATCCAAACCAGAAGGTTTAACTCTTGGTGAGTCACTTTTGTATCTGTCAGCGTCTGAATATGAGGCATTGACAGGACATGTTCCAGCGTTGACACATGTTGATCCAGTAACTGGATGCATGTAAGAGTCCTTCTGATTGAATTAACCTTCACTATGTGGGAAGTAAGCCATGTTGCTGTTGGTAGACTTGCTTCCATGCTCCAAAAGAGTTTCATTCTCCAACAGCCTCAGTTTGTTGTAGATATCATCAAAAGTAGAACTTTTGTGAGTGTTATTGGCAAGTATAGATCTTGCCTCAATCTTCCATGCTTCACCAAGGCTTTTAAGAAAAGTAGCAATGGTGTCAACGTCACCAACTTGTGTCCCCATGAAGGACAATTTGCTAGTAATATCAAGGAGTCTGCTTCTAACACTGCTAAGCTTCTCATTAGGTTGAGCTTTGAAAACAGCATACTCATGCATGAGTTGCTTCTTCTTCTCTTCCTTAGTATCATCATTGCCACCATAAGCAACTTCAAGAGCTGCCCAAAGGTCTTTTGCAGATTCATAACCTCTGTATTTATGATGGTTCTCTTGTCCCAAAGAGAGTTTTAGAATGTTTAGGGTTTTCATATCAACTCTTTTCTTTGCTATGTCTTCAACAGACACAGCTCTGCCATCATCAGGTTTTTATATCTGCTTCTGAACATCCAGCAACAGTTGATCTTGTAGCAATGGCATCAGCAATCTTTTGAGCTTTATTGAATGTGTTTCCATATTCAATAATCTCCCAGAGTGTGTAGTCATAGATCCCTAGATATTGCTCAAAGTTGAATTTCCACAACTCGAAGTTGGTTGCATCAAGCATGGGAATCTTGATGTTTGGTAAAGGTGAAGAGGAGGAGGTTACTTCTGGATTTGACATGATGTTTTTAGGGTTTTGTGAAAATTAGGGTTTTGGTGATTTTATGGTTCTTGTGTTCTTTAAGATCAAAAGTTCCTCAACAAGCTCTGATACCACTTGTTGATCCCAAACTTAGATCGATTTAGCTTTATGTATACGAGATTAGATCAAGTTATACACGTAGAGAAACCTTTGTATATGTATATGATAATCTAAGTTTTATGCGGAATTAACACTTAAACTAGAACACAAAGATGTAAACAAACTTTCACTTGATTAATGATAACAAACTTGCTTACGGTGAAAGTGTTTAATGTATGAAAACTTATATTGAACAATAACCTAAAGGTCTTCTTTTATAGACATAAGAAGCCTTGTACAATAATCTACGTATCAACTATTCTAGGTAAAGATAAATATAGAAAATACATTGTTGTTCCTATCTTTACTAGAAGTAATCTAGAACATAATAAACGCGTAGATCATATTCTTCCATCAGTGCTTGTCTTCAATGTATCAACGCTTGACTTCTTCTTGTCAACGCTTGATCTATCAGCGTTTATTTTCTTCCTATCAACGCTTGTTTTACTCTTGTCAGCGCTCAAGTAGACTGGCTATATTTTATTCCCAACATCTTAATGAAGAGTGACCCAGATATTGATCCTCGTGGGAATATTTTCTATCATACTAAAGATAGAGACGATGTGTTGGATACTATGACTGCGGATAATCAATTTACAAAGTATTCACTCAGGCCAGCTCCAGTGCCAAACATCATGATGAATGAAGGAATCAAGGAAAGTGATCACTACCAAGAGATGCTACTGGATATTGAAGCACAATTCAAATGATCAAATGCATCTCCCTCTGAGAAACAATCAGAGAAGCAAAAAGGTAAACGAAAGAAAAGAGTTTCCAAACGCCAATCGACTGCTTCCTCAAAAGATAAAGGCACAGGGAAAGAGCACCTAGTTGATGAAGATGCTTAAGAAGATGAGACGATCCCTACTGTGGATGACCACGAAGAAGTACCACTAAGAAGGCCAAAGAAAGCAAAGCAAACCAAAGGTAAAGAATCACTTGTTGCTTCAGCTGAACCAGCTAAGCAAACCATTTCTGAAGCCAAACAACTACGTATTACTCTTCAGCAAAGCAGAGTGGAGGCTTTTGCAACATCCACAGGATCAGGCTCAAGATTGTTTGAGGACTTAGAGGAATTTGGTAATCCCGATGCCGACATGGCCTTTTATGAAGATCCTAACGATGAAGATGCTGATAACTTCCATTTTGAAAGTCGTGAGCAGAGTGAAGAGGGTGCTAGTAGTGAAAACACAGATACAAATTTGTTGTATCATGATGTCAATATCACCACATCTTTACCGGAACCATCTAACACTGTGATTAACGACGATGCTCACGTAACTCTTGTTCCAGAAACTCTTCTTCAAAGTAAGTCTACTTCCGGCTCTGATGTTGTTATGAAATATCTTAATTTTGAAGGGAGGGAGTCGAGGTTACAAACACTGATCCATCAACAAATGAAAATATGGTGGATGTTCCTATAACTTCTGTTACTTCAACTACCATTCCACCACTAACCACCCTGGTCATCAGTAATGTCATCACCCCAACTGTCACACCCGTACTTGTTGAACAACCTGTATCAACTACCACCCCAACGACTGAATCTACACCGCCATCAATCATTGAACAACCTGTATCAACTGCCACCCCAACGATAACGACTGAATCTACACCGCCATCAATCATTGAACAACCTGTATCAACCACCGCCCCAATGATTGAACCTACACCATCACTTGTCCTTGAACAACCTGTATCATCCACCACCACTCTAAAACTCGTGGTTACACCTCCACCATCCGTACAACAAGTATCATCCACCACCAACCCATTCCTCACAGTCAGTGATCCACTGATTCAGTCTCTTCAACAACAGCTGGAGGCTCAAGCTAAACAAATAGCAACACTGACTGAAAGATTCACCACTCCTGACACACAAACTCTCAAGGAACCGCAACCTGATGAGCCTACACTTAAGAAAATATCCGACAGCGTGTCTAAACTTAAAGAACAACATAAATCATTTCTTGGAGAGAAGAAAACTCGTGACAAAGAGAATGCTGCCTTTCTTGAGTCAATTAATGAGAAGATGACCAACATTATTCGACGAGAAGTAAAGTCATATGTTGATCAGGAACTACCACCTCTTTTCGGTACTGGTTTATCTACCCTTCAACTAATGAAATTGTTGCAGACACGACTGAGAGATATGAGGACTTGTAAATTGAAATATAAACGTAAAGTTCTGCAATATCTCAACAAAGCAATCATTGAAGATACACCTGCCGATACTGAAGACTCTAAGTCAGAGGAGGAAGATAATGAGGGTAATAGTGATGAGGATGATGGTGATGATGATAAAAATTAGTAAGGGGATGAGGAAGAAGAGGATAAGGATAAAGATTAAGATGAACAAGAGAACGAGGAAGAAGAGGATGAGGATAACAGAGAAGACGAGGACAAGGATTCAGATGGGGATAAAGATGATGTTGATGATAATGATGACGGGAATGGAACCACAAAGGGTGATACAAATGAAAAAACAGGTACGAATGGCGACTAGTCAAATCAGGGTGAAAGCGATAAGGAAATTGAGAAAGGTATTGAGGAAGCTGAAGAAAGCGTTGCTGAAACTGCAAAAAAGACGGTAGACGCTACTATGCAAGAATCTCAGCATACTGACACAGGTATATCTACTGAACCAGATGCTACTACTGTTTCTCACAACGAATCTGTAGAACCTATGCAAGAAGACGAAATTCCAGTCTCTATGCCCAATGATGATATACCGATGACACAAGAACAACCTTCAAGACCATCTGAAGATCAACACATTTCAGATATGGAAGTAGAAGACTTAAATGTGCCAGAACTCACGTTTGCTAAATCTCTTATCATCGATGACACGGTACAGGAGAAACTCTGGCTCACAAATGCAGCACCACAACATCCTTTTGCCACAACAACAGAAATGGAACTCATTGAATATCTCAACAATCCAATAGATTTCTCAGCCTTTCTAAGGTATCATCATGGGAAACCAACAATGACTCCGGACCTTATCAAATTTAAATGAGCTTACAAAGGCCATGAGAGCAACGACTACGGGAATTCAGACTCCAGTGTTACGAACTCTTACACCCACAGTCATCACCGATTCTGCAACGATTCCAATAGAACACTTTGTATCTCATGATCTCGAGTACCTTGAAAAAGGCGCGAAGAAGTATGCCACATCACTTACTATGATCAAGGCTATCAATCTGGTGAACGTACTGTGGATAGAAGATAAAGTACCTGATGCGTTATGGAGAAGGAAGTTGCTCAAATTTTATGACACTTATGCATCACTTGGCATCTCTCACTGGACTCCAAAGAAAAGGTTAGCTTACAATCACTTCCATCGTCCAATGAGAGGTTCTTCTATTGTTTAAGATCATAGAATTAAAAGCATACAAGGAACAACCACTCATACTGTATTCGGTTATGATTACTTGAATGTAATCATGTTCAAACGTACCGATGAAAAGGAATACAGAATTGAAGAAAGTGATCTCCAGTACCTCCGCCTTGAAGACATTGAAGATCTTATGTTGATATTGGCTCAGGAAAAAGTCTACCATTTACCACCTGAGATAGTTATTGCATTGAGCTCCAACTTTCGTCAATATGCCAGAAAAATCGTCATCTAACACCGGGTGGAAGATTTTCAACTTGGAGTGGAGAGATATCAAAAGCAGCTAAACTTGCAACGTCCCCATACAACTCCACACAAGAACAAGAAGCCTTACATGGGAACCACGACACCGGAAGCAGGGATATTTTATCCGAATGAGACTGGCGTCATGCAGTTCATGCGATTCTCCGAACTACGCAAATTCAACGATGGTACGCTCAAACATGTTCGTGATGATCTGACTGTTCTCAACGCCGACCTACCGCTTCGAGCAGTTAAGTACCCCTGGACGAGCCAATGCAAAAGAGGAGCTATGTACGCGATCAAAAAGATCGAGGAACTTTTAAGGAAGCGCCGGTTGCTAAGAAGTGTGGAACGATTCGTAGGTGGAAGACCTTATGGAACTCACCATAGGTTCACGGAACGATCCATTTAATTATGGATTGTCTTAAAACAGGTCAACTCCATATGTCTTTTACTGTGAAATGTTATTTTATGTATAATCAGCTTTTGTGGCATGTTGTAGTGTAAAAGTATGATATTTTTCAAGAATTTCTCTCGAGATTCTAAATCTTTCAAACATATCGTACTCGAGCACTACAACTAAACCTCATTAATTTGAGGGGGAGCATTAATATGTTCTTTGGCCAGCATCTAATTTCATTTTATTACCCAGAGACCGGTTAATCCATTAATATCCCAAACATTGATGGTTAACATTTTGGATAAGGGGATAAGTGGGATTAAGGAGACTTAATGATACTTGGCTAAACAATGAAAAAGGTGTAAAAGATAAACCAACTTAATATGTGTAATGCACATGTTAAGTGTGACAATCCGTCAATTTATGGTCGATATTTTATTCTCAAATATTATTTAAAAACATTATTTTAATGTTATAATATGAACTCACTTATTTTTGGGAAGTAATTTGGATTTACGTCTTGAAGTAGCGTCGACTACGTCTAAACCGGAGGATTCAACGTTACGTGCTTACGTTTACATACACCGTCTTTGGTGACAGTCCGACATTTCAGAAAAATAAATTTGTTCATGAATATTATTTTGGAGTTTTAAATTTGTGTTGGTTCATAAACTCACAAATTTACGAGAAGAGATTAGGACTTACGATTTTATTTTAACGTCCTTTACGACTAAACCGGAAACCCTAGGATTTCGTATTTACGTTTTCGAACTCCGTTTTTTATGAGAAAATTTTTATTAGATTCGTTTTGTGCCGTTGATTCATAATTTATAAAAACATTTTTCGTAAAATGTAAAACCCGTAAAAATAAGGTCATAATTTAATTCTATTTTCAATTATTTTGAAGTATTTTATAACGTTAAATATTATTATGTTTAACGGTTTAAGTTGAAACCAATATTAAATATTATATTTTAATATTTTGACGAGCAACGAGGACTACTAGTGATCGCGATACCGACGGATGCCAAAAGTTTTATATTTTATTATCGATAGTTTCGATATTTAATACTTTCGACGATATCGTTTCAATTACGTATCGAGTCGTTATATTATTATTTTTCGTGTGCGTTTAAACTTTTAAAAAGTACAATCTAACATTTTCAGGTAGTGAAATATTTTCTCGTATAATATTTTGAAACTTATTTTTGTGTTTTTTGACGAACTCACAATTTACGGATTTAAATTTGGGCTTACGTGCATAATTTAGCGTCCCTTACGACTAAACCGGAAACCTTAGGATTACGTATTTACGTTTTTGAACTCCGTTTTTGATGAGACAATTTTTATTGGATTCATTTTGTGTCGTTGATTCATAATTTATAAAAACGTTTTTTGTAAAACGACCCGAGGGCACGCAAATCGAGAAAACTAGATTCGAGGAATACCCGTAAATTAGTGAGGTGGGACAAAATACATTATCCGACCCCACTAGCTAACATGGGATGGCACATGACACTACATCTAAGGATGTGGCATCATGTTAGCTAAGTACTTACAAGTGTAAGACTAAGCTTACACTTTAAGCCATTCCTAGCTAAAACCATCAAACCATTCCACCACTTCACACATACCATCTTTCCATACATGAAAAACAACCTCAAACTCTCTCAACCATCACCACCTTGCCATCCACTTTGAAGCACAAAACACCCCTTTTGATCTTTTCTAGCCATGAAATACATGTTATCTAGCTCTATCATGGAGTTATCTTGAAGCCTTGATTATTTGGTGGCCATATTAACAACATAGGAGGTGATTTGCTTGTGTCCAAGGGCTGATTTCTCAACTATTATTCTTGGTGTTTGATGATCTTGGAGTTACTTGTGGTGTTCATCAAGTTCTTGTCTTCCAAAAACAAGAAATACACTTGGTTGGTAAAGAAGATCATCCTCTCCATTTTCTCTTGTTATTTTTGTAAAGAACAAATGTATTTTCTTTATTTTGTATATGTATATGATGTATATATGATGATAAAAATGTTGTATGGGGATCAAGTGTTGATAAATATGCTTAAAAATATTAATAACCATGAGAAATAAGGCTAAAATCATGATTATTTAGTTGGCTGTATAAAAACAGTATATAACTAAATCTTGAACTGATAAACTTGCATGGTATGATCCATTTACAGTATTTACAAGAGGTTATACACATGTGACAGTTGGCCATGCAATGGAATCATTATAATGAGTGAGATATGATCAAAACAAGAAGAGAGTGCTAATCTGAATAAGCTGTTTTGTAGGGACTGTTAAGGCTAGATAAACTTAAAATGAGCAGAAGCTATAACTGAGTTAAATGTAGCACATAATATAAAGATCATGCCACCCAAAAATGAGCTTCTAGTTCATTGTAGAACTCTAGATATGATAAAAATGGTGAACATGAAGATAAAAATCAGATTTTAAGAATTAATGTTTATTATTATTATATAAGCACTCAAATTTTATTGTATAAAATGTAAAATAAAAACCCACTAACTTATAAAACTTATTTATATAAATATGTAAAAGGTTAAATAAATGAATAACTTATAAGAATGGTAGTGGAATAATACTTATAAGTAATAAAAACTATAAACTTGATTTTTATGACTTTTTCGGCTATTACCGTAAATTTAACGTTTTTCGCCAAATAAAACATAGACGATCAAACCCGTCTAATGTAAAGTTTTTAAAAGTCATATACTGATATATAAGTAACTAATACAAGTAAAAACCGATAAAACCCGAACTATAGGACATACGGACATTAACGAGCTAACTAAGCGTATTGGACTAATAATTGGATTAAATAAGATAAATACTTGTAAAAAGGACTTATTGGGCTTAACCCATTTGGGTCCAACATGGAAAGTATAGATACTGATAATATAGGTATAAAATGGATTAAAACAAGTTAAAGAACTTATACTAAGCTTATTGGACTTAAAATAGGTAAGTAGGTAAAACTAGTAAACTAGTAAAAAGTTACCAAAACGTAAACACTAAAATGAGTAAACAAGGATATATAAACCCACTTGATCATCATCATATGTACAAAATCATCATATGTATATTGTTATTTTGATAAAAGTCATTAGACAAGAGTCTAAGACCGATTATTATTTATATAGGTTTCCGTGACCGAAGCACGCCCATAGCCGATAATCCGCCTTTCATTATCAACGTGAGTCTATAGCCACGCTTTATACTAGTTATTAAATGATTTTAAACCCGCGAGGGGGAATACAGGTTTTTATAAACTTAGAACACAAGATTTTTATGGTATGCTTTGTCCCTCTATGAATGGACCCGTGGTTGCCTTTAAATTGCATTAAGTGATTGCCTTTGTTAAAACCTCAATTATGGACCGTTAATTTACCTATGATGGGTTAACCGCTAGTACAATTAATAGATCTATGGGGGAAGCCGCCCCGGTTCAGTTTTTGTGGACTTGTCATAGAAGCTTAGGCCCGACCTCCATACTATTTGAGCATATTGTATTGAGAAGTCAGGTATACGGCAATGTACCAATAATCTGGAGGTAACCGACAATTAATAAATCTCTCGTCATATTAGACTGATATGGGAGTGTCTAAGGGCTCGGTTCCATGAGCTTATTGCAATTTATGCTATATACAATTATCATTGTTGATGCAAATTATTATTTGATGCTTATAAGCATGCCACAAACTTATAATCTTTGCTTGTGTTCAAATTGATTTCATAAACCTATAGATTCACTTGGCATTTTTGCTGATTGTTTTACTCACATTTATTTCAGGTAATCAAGAAGTGGAAGCTTGGAGGTCACGGGGAATGAAGTTGTGCACTGCTTTTATTGTTCAAACTCTTTGATTTATTTATCGTTCCATTTTTTAAAACAAACCAATATGTAGTTTTAACTTATCTTTTGGTAACGATTACTTGGGACTACGCTACTCTGACAAATGTTTTAGGAACGATAAATCTAAAATGTCTCTTTTCGAGTCGTTCTTTATAAATTATGTGTTGTTGTATCATTTTTTAGCACCCAAAGATGGTTTCCGCTGCGTGTAAATTTGGGGGTGTTAAAGATTGGTACCGGATCCATGAGTTATAGAGAACTAGGTCTTTTTCAAAAAACCTAAACTATAACTGTCGGTTTTATTTTTCAAAGAGTCGGTGCACATGATTTCGCGTGACTTCAGGTTCAAGCTACTTCTGGGATTACAACTTTAGTATACATTATTATGTATGCCTTATTGCTAAGTATTTCTAAATAAATACTATAATCCTTTATCGATATATATTTATGTCGTTAAACTTTTCGATAAAAGTTTATCATTTATTAATGATTAACTTAAATAAATACAATGAATTTTCAAGATCTTTCTGTATATATTTTTGAAGTATTTAAATTGCTTTTATTGCAAAAAATTATATTATGACCTTACATACCTTCATCTGCGCGCGTTACTTTCATTATTTAACCCTTTGAGATATCTACGTAGATATCCAAATCGTCTTCCGGCTATTTGTGCCTGGACGTCTTTTAACGTAATTTCTAGACCATTGTGTAGCTCAATCTGTCCTTGGATTAGACTAACCGCTATTTATTGACATTTATATGTATCGTCTCCGAAGTGTATTGTTCACTTATATCTCGGTAACGTCATCGTCATTTTATAAATCATCGTCTAGATTATGGCGCTAGAATTGGAATACGATTTTACTTATATAAAATTGTATCATTTGTTTTTTTTTCATTAACCTTCTCGCTCCCGGAGTGTAGCATGTTAATGTTCCATTCTTTTCTTGCTATGTTTTGTGTTTTTGACAATCGTGGCACCAAGGAGAATTGCCTACATTGCATTTTGGAATCTAAATTACGAACGTCTTTCACCGTCTTGCTTCCTAAATTTCGTGTTGAATACCTTGAAGCATTTTCTGTCGTTCATCATGCTATATTTTATTTGATGCTCATTACGAGATTTATTTTTCGTTGTTATAAAATCCACAAGACATGTGTGTATATATGTATATATTTTGAGCCGTTAGGAAGTGTCGAAAAATACACTTTATGCAGAAACTGTAGGGGCAGTATAAACAGGTCAAAACTTAAAAGTAAAACCTGCGTTTTTTAAAATAAAATAGTCAAACCTGCACAGAACTTGCAGGGGTATTTTGGTCATTTTACATTGGTTTTCAGGTCTCCGGTAAAACTAGAAAGTCGTCTGAAACGTCGTTTTGCATCAAAATGCTTTAGACTCTGAGTCTTGGAGATGTCGTTTATCGGGTCAATTAATCGGCTCATATTTAAAAGTTAAATCTGATAGAAAATTCAGAACATGAGTTTTAAATGTTTCTAAGAAGTTTTGAGTTCATTTGAGATCGTAAAATTTTAACGAATATTATTTTACAACTAACTAATACTAGTTGCATGTGAAAATGATTAAAAATAGAAACATTACAGGATTAGCAATTACCAGATTAATGGTGTAATTTAAAAACGAATAACATACTTTCTTAAAAGCATGTTGTGTCGAGTATCTTACAAAGAATACACATGTGGATTGTTTTATTCTTTTCATATATATGACTCATTTGTCATTCGATGTTATTTTATTTTCGTTTTCTTCTAACCTTCAACTGATTTGGGTTGAGTTTTGAAGTTTTGACTTCACATTCTTCGTCGATATTCTCATCACGTGTCTCATGGCGTTTTCGTCTAAACCTTATAACCCTTTGAAAACTTAACAACTTGTAACCATTTCATTGGTTGTTTTATGAGCTACTATTTGCCACTTTTTGCAAAACTTTGACTACTTTATACGTTGTCATAATGTCATATTATAAATAAATCTGATATTGTTTTACGATTATTTTCACCAATTATTTTTACTTTGGTCTTATAACATACTTTTCGTAACATTAAAAGTTGCTTATTGAGTATCTCACAAATTACTTGTATCCTATAAATTTATAAACTATTTTTAAATTCCATTTTACAAATGGCATGGTTTATATAAACATAAGAAACGTAATACTTTTCGACGAAATGAAGCACTGCATTGCTAGCCCTAAATTATACATGGCCTGATCACCTATGTCTAATTTAGAAGGAGCCATGCTAGGCTGAATAGTAGTCACCTTAAAAATCTTGATAATAATCAACTTTTTACTTGTATTTATGATAAAGATAAATAAAATGAAATAAAGTGAAAAGAAGTTTTGAAAACCTTTATATCTTATGCAAGTAGCGCAATTTCTATGCATCCGCATACGTTTTCTTACCTTTTCTTGAACGAATTACGCGCTTACGAATACGTTTTTACTCGACAATTGTTTTTCCACTTGTTACTTAATTTTGTCTTATAACTGATTTCTTTTGATCGTTCGTCTAATTACTGATTGTTGATAAATGACTTGAAAGTCTCAATGTTTTATCCTTCCTTCTCGTCCAATCTTCTTTATGCGACTGGGTAGATCTTTGGAATGTCTCCGCACGTGAATAATGAATTATCATTAGAGTGATTTCCGTATATCCGGGATGACGTCCGTCACTTTCGTTTGTCTCGAAATCCACTCTTGTGAACCGTGCTTTGACTTCTCTCTTTAAACACTAACATCGTTCATTTAATTTGTTTTAATTACAAGTGATTATTAGGAATTTTATTTATTAAAATTTTTGTATGGATCTTCTTTCCGATCATGTATCGACCACCGCTAAGTTAACGAGCTGATATTGGTGAACTACCGACCGCACTAACAAAATTGACAACTTGTTTAATCTATTATTTTTTATTTTCGTCTTACCATCGACGCCTTTATTTTATTATTCTCTTTAAGAATTCATACGAAATTTGCTTCGTTCTCTTTTGTACCGTGGATTTCGTACTGATTGTTAACCATTATTTCCATTCGTATTCGTTTGTTATCTTGTCACATTTCGAAACCCGAATATATCCCATGTTTATTTTGAAATAATAAACACCTTTATGTATTTCTACAACGTATTATAAAATTTTTATGGAACTTTTATACATTTTCAAATGATTTTCAATTATCGAAATAACCATTACAAGTAAAAGGTCAAATTTATACATTATATTTTGTATAACTAAAACTAATGTTTAAAATGAAATTATCTCTATGTTTGAAGTAATTGACTTATCATACTTTACTTTTAATGTAATAAAATTACCAGTTTAATTTATATTTCTAATAATGATTTAATTTGGAAATTATATTTTCTAATTGTAACCATCAATACGAGTTTAATTAATAAATTCATGTCTTTCTTTCAAAGTTTCTTAAGACAACCAAAATAAATTATGAAGCTATTTAACTCCTATTTTGATATATCATCTTTATCAAGAAAGTACCTCAATTGCGTTTTAAGGTAATACCAAAACCAGGATGGATGATTGTGACAAATGTTACTTTAATGTTAATATTTAATTCTTTCTTCGCTCTCATTTTTCTAGTATTGCGAATTATTATGTTTTACGGTTACGTGATTCGAGATCCCTCGTCGATCGTTAATCTTAAATCATTTTACCACATCTTGTTCGTTTATGCGTTTATTGAAGTCATTTTTATCTCGTTCTGTTCCTCGTATTGAAGATTACTATTTTATTCTGAGTTTAAAATGAATCTCGGGAAGCAGTGTATAAGAAGAAACGATAAGTATCACCAGGATTTATGTGTGTACTCGTGGAATGATTGAGGACCGAATCTCTTAATGAATGGATTTAATAAATTCGTTACAACCTCGAGGAGCATGTTGAAGCCGACACCGCAAGTGGAAAGACTCTTGTGATCAAGTGGTTATTATCAAGGGTTCGTTCAAGGTTTTCTCGGTGATTAACGATGGAAATATATACTTGATGTTATTGTTCGACCTTTTATTTTTATGTACTTATGTGGTATGTGATCTAGTCAAATGATCGTAAGTTGTGAGAACTTGAGACGGCATCATCCGATGACGTCCGATCATGTAGAACACATATTATGTAATATCTTTATGACTTTCAACGACGATGTTTATTGAGACTTTAATGCGCGTTGGAGAAAGTGAGGCGAGTTGAGCGCCGGGACGTCGCTCCCTTAAGGTGGTGAGGATGTAAAACCCGTAAAAATAAGGTCATAATTTAATTCTATTTTCAATTATTTTGAAGTATTTTATAACGTTAAATATTATTATGTTTAACGGTTTAAGTTGAAACCAATATTAAATATTATATTTTAATATTTTGACGAGCAACGAGGACTACTAGTGATCTCGATACCGACGGATGCCAAAAGTTTTATATTTTATTATCGATAGTTTCGATATTTAATACTTTCGACGATATCGTTTAATTACGTATCGAGTCGTTATATTATTATTTTTCGTGTGCGTTTAAACTTTTAAAAAGTACAATCTAACATTTTCAGGTAGTGAAATATTTTCTCGTATAATATTTTGAAACTTATTTTTGTGTTGTTTGACGAACTCACAATTTACGGATTTAAATTTGGGCTTACGTGCATAATTTAGCGTCCCTTACGACTAAACCGGAAACCTTAGGATTACGTATTTACGTTTTTGAACTCCGTTTTTGATGAGACAATTTTTATTGGATTCATTTTGTGTCGTTGATTCATAATTTATAAAAACGTTTTTTGTAAAACGACCCGAGGGCACGCAAATCGAGAAAACTAGATTCGAGGAATACCCGTAAATTAGTGAGGTGGGACAAAATACATTATCCCACCCCACTAGCTAACATGGGATGGCACATGACACCACATCTAAGGATGTGGCATCATGTTAGCTAAGTACTTACAAGTGTAAGACTAAGCTTACACTTTAAGCCATTCCTAGCTAAAACCATCAAACCATTCCACCACTTCACACATACCATCTTTCCATACATGAAAAACAACCTCAAACTCTCTCAACCATCACCACCTTGCCATCCACTTTGAAGCACAAAACACCCCTTTTGATCTTTTCTAGCCATGAAATACATGTTATCTAGCTCTATCATGGAGTTATCTTGAAGCCTTGATTATTTGGTGGCCATATTAACAACATAGGAGGTGATTTGCTTGTGTCCAAGGGCTGATTTCTCAACTATTATTCTTGGTGTTTGATGATCTTGGAGTTACTTGTGGTGTTCATCAAGTTCTTGTCTTCCAAAAACAAGAAATACACTTGGTTGGTAAAGAAGATCATCCTCTCCATTTTCTCTTGTTATTTTTGTAATGAACAAATGTATTTTCTTTATTTTGTATATGTATATGATGTATATATGATGATAAAAATGTTGTATGGGGATCAAGTGTTGATAAATATGCTTAAAAATGTTAATAACCATGAGAAATAAGGCTAAAATCATGATTATTTAGTTGGCTGTATAAAAACAGTATATAACTAAAACTTGAACTGATAAACTTGCATCGTATGATCCATTTACAGTAATTACAAGATGTTATACACATGTGAGAGTTGTCCATGCAATGGAATCATTATAATGAGTGAGATATGATCAAAACAAGATGAGAGTGCTAATCTGAATAAGCTGTTTCGTAGGGACTGTTAAGGCTAGATAAACTTAAAATGAGCAGAAGCTATAACTGAGTTAAATGTAGCACATAATATGAAGATCATGCCACCCAAAAATGAGCTTCTAGTTCATTGTAGAACTCTAGATATGATAAAAATGGTGAACATGAAGATAAAAATCAGATTTTGAGAATTAATGTTTATTATTATTATATAAGCACTCAAATTTTATTGTATAAAATGTAAAATAAAAACCCACTAACTTATAAAACTTATTTATATAAATATGTAAAAGGTTAAATAAATGAATAACTTATAAGAATGGTAGTGGAATAATACTTATAAGTAATAAAAACTATAAACTTGATTTTTATGACTTTTTCGGCTATTACCGTAAATTTAACGTTTTTCGCCAAATAAAACTTAGACGATCAAACCCGTCTAATGTAAAGTTTTTAAAAGTCATATACTGATATATAAGTAACTAATACAAGTAAAAACCGATAAAACCCGAACTATAGGACATACGGACATTAACGAGCTAACTAAACGTATTGGACTAATAATTGGATTAAATAAGATAAATACTTGTAAAAAGGACTTATTGGGCTTAACCCATTTGGGCCCAACATGGAAAGTATAGATACTGATAATATAGGTATAAAATGGATTAAAACAAGTTAAAGAACTTATACTAAGCTTATTGGACTTAAAATAGGTAAGTAGGTAAAACTAGTAAACTAGTAAAAAGTTACCAAAACGTAAACACTAAAATGAGTAAACAAGGATATATAAACCCACTTGATCATCATCATATGTACAAAATCATCATATGTATATTGTTATTTTGATAAAAGTCATTAGACAAGAGTCTAAGACCGATTATTATTTATATAGGTTTCCGTGACCGAAGCACGCCCATAGCCGATAATCCGCCTTTCATTATCAACGTGAGTCTATAGCCACGCTTTATACTAGTTATTAAATGATTTTAAACCCGCGAGGGGGAATACATGATTTTATAAACTTAGAACACAAGATTTTTATGGTATTCTTTGTCCCTCTATGAATGGACCCGTGGTTGCCTTTAAATTGCATTAAGTGATTGCCTTTGTTAAAACCTCAATTATGGACCGTTAATTTACCTATGATGGGTTAACCGCTAGTACAATTAATAGATCTATAGGGGAAGCCGCCCCGGTTCAGTTTTTGTGGACTTGTCATAGAAGCTTAGGCCCGACCTCCATACTGTTTGAGCATATTGTATTGAGAAGTCAGGTATACGGCAATGTACCAATAATCTGGAGGTAACCGACAATTAATAAATCTCTCGTCTTATTAGACTGATATGGGAGTGTCTAAGGGCTCGGTTCCATGAGCTTATTGCAATTTATGCTATATACAATTATCATTGTTGATGCAAATTATTATTTGATGCTTATAAGCATGCCACAAACTTATAATCTTTGCTTGTGTTCAAATTGATTTCATAAACCTATAGATTCACTCGGCATTTTTGCTGATTGTTTTACTCACATTTATTTCAGGTAATCAAGAAGTGGAAGCTTGGAGGTCACGGGGAATGAAGTTGTGCACTGCTTTTGTTGTTCAAACTCTTTGATTTATTTATCGTTCCATTTTTTAAAACAAACCAATATGTAGTTTTAACTTATCTTTTGGTAACGATTACTTGGGACTACGCTACTCTGACAAATGTTTTAGGAACGATAAATCTAAAATGTCTCTTTTCGAGTCGTTCTTTATAAATTATGTGTTGTTGTATCATTGTTTAGCACCCAAAGATGGTTTCCGCTGCGTGTAAATTTGGGGGTGTTAAATAAAACGACCCGAGGGCACGTAAATCGAGAAAACTAGAATCAAGGAATACCCGTAAATTAGTGGGATGAGACAAGTATACACTTGTCCCACCCCACTATATGGGAAGGCTACACAAGTGACACCACACTTGTGATGTGTCAAGCTTGTAGCAACAAGCTTACACTTGTTTCTTAAGGCTTACAAAGTAAGCTACATTTCCCACTAACCTAACAAAACCACCTCAAACTTCCCATTAGCTTCCATTCTTACATGCAAAAACCAGACAACACTCCTCCCTCTCTCTAAAATTCGTCCCATCCTCACCATCCACCCTATTTTGATCAATTTTAACCACAAACATTTGTTATAATTAACATATGTTAATCTCCATTCAAAAAGATGAAGTTTGGTGCAAGTTTTAACATCCAAAAAGGAGTTTTCAAGTGAAGTAGTGGCTGATTTTCCATGAGAAGCTTATGAAGATTTGGTGATCTTAAAGTGGTGTTGGTTTATCACAAGTCTTGCCATCAAATCCAAGCCTTGTTCATCAAAACTCATCTTTTCATCACTAATGGTGGTATAGAGATTGTTCTCTTCATCCTCTTGTTATTTTGATTATGTAATCATGTATTTTCTTCTTAAATGTATATATGTATGATGATATATGATGATAAAAATATTGTATGGGGATTTGGTGTTGATAATCATGGGTAAAAAGATGAAAAACTATATGTAAAAAGGTTAAAATCATGCTTAAAAATGATGGCTGTATAAAACAGTAAAGAACCATGTCATGAACTGATAAAATGGCATAGATTAATGGATATGCAGTAAGTAATATGTCTTGTACACATGTGAGAGTTGGCCATGCAATGGAATCATTAGGATGAGTGAGATATGATCAAAACAAGTTTAGAATACAAATCTGAGTTCACTGTTTTGGACGATTTTTAGAAAATACTTAGAGACTGATTCAACAGTAGATATACAAGAGTTAAATGGAGCACAGATCATGTAGTTTATGTCATAAAAATTTGAGCTTCTATCTCCATACAGAACTCTAGATATGGCTGTTTTGGTGAACATGAAAGTAAAAATCAGATTTTGGAAATTAAAGTATAATAGTATTATATAAGCACTCAAATAAAAATAGTATAAAATGTGAATTAAACCCACTAACTCATATAATACATTCATATAAATATGTATAAGGATAAACAAATGGACATTTTATAAAATGGTAG